>OU015753.1:8948870-8964796 GCA_907169655.1 Acomys percivali
AGAAGGTGGTCACCCAGGCACCCCTGCACCCCGCCCCTCCTGCCCTCTGAGAGGTACCTGTACTTTGCAGGCTCCCGCCTCCTTCTGAGCTCCGGTCACGGGGTTCTTCTCCCAGCGTCTAGAAGCCATGCTCTCCTGTGAGACCACGTGAACGTGTTAATGCCACCCCTCTCTCCTTCTTCAGTGGTCAGCTCTGTCCCTCTCTACAGATGTCCTGCGTCTCATCCCTGCCACCCCCACCCGACCCCCACCACCAGGCTGCATGGTACCCTGGACTTGCTGAGAGCGCTGGCAGGCTCCTCAGACCTCTCTTGTTGATCATGACCAGGATGATGTTCTGTAGGGCCCTCCATCTACTGGAGTTTATTTTGTGGTTTTATCATAAGATTGGCTTATGAGTTCCGGGGAAAAACTAGAGGCAAATGCTGTAATGGTTTTTCCTGATAGGATCTGGAATTGACCAAGAGACAGAACCCTGGGTTGGATTTGTGGGAAGTTAACTGAGCGGAGAAGACCCTTCTTGAGAACGGGTGATACCTTCCAGCCTGACATAAAAAGGCCCAAAGAAAAAGTGGTGCTGTTTGCCTGTTCACCTTTGCTTCTTGCTGGTGAGTGCATCTACTCTGTTGCTGCAGCCTTTCACCTTCCAATGTGGACCAAAGACTAGCCATTTCTCTAGGAAACTCCCAGACATTCAGCACCTTATGGGGACTGCTGAGGCAGTCCGCCCCACTAATGGATGTACTCCCAAGTTCTCAGCCTCTTCAGGATATAGAGAGGCATGATTAGCCTACCTAGCCCATGCAGTGTAGGCTAATTTAACAAACTGCCTGTTACAACATACGTCTGCTCTATTGGTTCTATTCTGCTAGAGAGCCCTGACAAGTGTGACATCTCTCCTCTGTTTCTTTTCTTTTCAGTGCTGGAGATTGAGGCTGGGCCTCACTGGTACTGGTCAATTGTCCCTTCTCAACGCCCATCATGACCTGTGTGGGAGATAATGTGGATCTGGATTGTATGCTTGAGGGTCACTTTTCTCTACTGCAAAGTGACTCTTGCCCCTTCCTCACGTCTCTCACCTTGAAGCCACATCTCTTTGCAGCAGACTAAGAGGGCGGGAGGACACAGCCCTGGATCTCTGAGGCGAGCCTTAGGTCACCTGGTTCAGTTTGGTGTCCTCCCACTTGGCTGGGACCATGGGTTCCCCTGCCCCATGAAAGCACACTGGCACAACGGCGAGACTGACTCTCTGGCACAAAGAGGTCCTGGCAAGGATGCTCGAGTAGCCATTTGTGACTTCTAGAAAGAACGGAAGCCTGGCTCTAAGCAAGCACAGCTGCTGAGCTCCAACAGTATTTATTCATCACCTCTAGGAAAATTAGGATTTCTGTTTAAACAAAAGATCTCCTTCTCATAATCTATTTATGGCTGACATTGGTAAAAGTCATTTAGTTACGTGAGCAAAAGAGTCAGAGCTGAGTTAGTGATGGTGAAGGGTGGAGGGGTGACAGGGGTACAGAGAAACAATCTCTGAATGTTTGTGGCTTTATGCGAGGGCTTCCTCATGGGGAGGGGGCTGAAAGACAGAGGGAGAGCAGGAAGGTGGGTGAGAGGGTAGAGAGTGCCCTGGTCCTGGCCTGAGGACATTCTTGCAACTACTCTGTATTGCAGAAACCCCTTTACCCCCACCCTCCGGGGAAGCTGCTTTTGCCCTAACCTGGCAGCCAGAGGCAGCAGTACCACTAGCTATGGTGGAAGGATGTAAATTCAGCTACTGGGGACCGGAGAGATGGTTCTGTTGGTCAAGTTCTGGCCGTGCGTGCATGGATGAAGGCCTGAGTTGGATGTGTAGAACCAGTGGGAAACCTTAGGCTCAGAGCTGAGAGTGGTGCTGCCTGCTTTTAATTCCAGGACTCCGGAGGCAGAGACAGGTGGGTCTTTGTGAAGGAAAATGATGACAGACTGACAGACACCACCTGTGTCATGAAGGGAGGCGGGGCTCAGCCAGGAGGCGGGGCTCAGCCAGATAAGCCAGAATAGGAATCCCTCTGCAGCCATGGCTGCTGGAGCCCAGAGCAGTAGAGCTCTGTGGTTTAGGGGCAGCTCCTCGCTTAACCTCTGTGTGCTTGCACTCTTTTGTTAAGTCATAGTGGGGAACCAGTTGACTTCTAGAAGCCCTTTGTACTTTGGGCCCACAGATCCCACAACATGCTTCTCCTCATTGGAGACTTTCAAAAAGAACCCTGTGGCCCTAGTGCATCGATGTATTAGAATGTTTTTTAATTTATTAATGCTCTCAAAGGCAGACAGAAGAAGAATCTAGCTCTCGTCTCTGCAGGTCAGGCATGTTCTTTTTTTTTTTGTATGGGTTCGGAAAGCTCACTGTAACAACTTCAAGCTTAGATGCCTCGAGGGAAACACCTCTGTTTTTTAACCTCTTTGTAACTGACATTCCCACACCGGGCACCAGAGATAGGAGGAGTGGCTGAAGGGTCAGAGGAGCGGCTGGGATGTTTCCAGGTTCCTCAGCGGCTCTGCCCTCATCAGTAAACTTCCCCATCTAGCCAGCAAAGATACTTCTAGAATATTAGTGTGGAAGGAATGGCAAGATGGATATAGGCACTTGCCGTCAAGCCTGACAACACGAGTTCAATGCCTGGAACCAACAGGTGGGAGGAGAAAGCTGTCTTCTGCAAGTTCTGAGCTCCGTATTCATGCTGCGGCATTCACATATATACACAAATACAGAAATACATGTTTTGTTTTGTTTTTCGAGACAGGGTTTCTCTATGTAGCCTTGGCTGTCCTAGACTCACGTTGTAGACCAGGCTGGCCTTGAACTCACAACGATCTGCCTGCCTCTGCCTCCCCCAGTGCTGGGATTAAAGGCGTGCGCCACCACACCTGCCTGAAATAAATGTTTGTTGTTGTTGTTTTTAAAGATTTATTCATTTAATGTATGAATGTGATGTACACCCACAGGCCAGAAGAGGGCATCAGATCACATTATAGATGGTTGTGAGCCACCATGTGGTTGCTGGGAATTGAACTCAGGACCGTTAGAATAGTAGCCGGTGTTCTTAACCACTGAGCCATCTCTCCAGCCCCTGTTGTTGTTTTTAAGCGAGAGTGAAATCTATCAATAAAATGGTCACAGACACATGTGGCCCCAGGGATCTGCGAGGGTGAGAGCCCACTGGCAGGAAAATAACCAGCCTGGGCTCCTTATCAAGTCTGTGAAATCTGAACAACTCTCCTGGGGACATGATTTCAGAACTGAGCATAGGTTTCAGTCAGCAGGCAGAAGGGACACTGAACCCAAGAGCCCCAGGTGGAAGATGTGCCTTAACTCGCAGGACTTTATTTATTATGATTATTTTAAATGGTTTATTTTTATTTTATGTTCACTGGTGTTTTGCCTGCATGTGTGTCTGTGTGAGGGTGTCAGAACTCTTGGAGCTGACAGTGGTGAGCTGCCATGTGGGTGCTGGGAGTTGAACCTGGGTCCTCTAAAGAAGCAGCCAGTGCTCTTAACCGCTGAGCCATCTCTCCAACCCCTATCTATAAATAGTGAAACTTATTAAAATGTTTACCCCTCTAAGACAGCACAAACATTAAATAAAATATGGCAGGGGAAAGGGCCCGTCAACTGTTTTTCCTTTCTGGCTTCGGAAAGCTACTTCCTACTTTGAAGTTTCTCCACCCTGGAGAAAGGGATGAGAAAGACATTTTATAGACGTTGGGACGGTGGTCACTTTCTATTGTCTGTTTAACCGAAGGCAGGTCATGTGCCTTTAAAGTATCCGCTGGGGCTTCGTTTTCTGTAGCTTAGGAATTGCCAGTCCTAGCTCCCTGCCACACCTCTTACAAAGTAGCTCTGGGTCTGCCTTAGCCGTGCAGTACTGCCCTCTGCTGGCCACAGTTGGAGGTCAAGGGCCGTGTCTAAGCAGCGGTGGGACTCTGCAACGTTCGGGCGTTTTCGTCCCAGCCATCATATTGTGGGCGGAGAAGGGGCGTCTGCTCACAGGGAATGGCCAGCCAGCGACCTCCCAGTTTCTCTTCCCCACTCTAGATGGGAATGCGAGCCCCTGCCCTGAACAGTGCACAAATCAGCTCCCAGCGTGCCCTCTGCAGTAGAGTCAGGAGGCTTGGCGTGACAAACGACCTTCCCAGGCTCTGAGCAGTAAAACCTGGAGACAGGGAAGCCAGGGGCTGGGGTGGGGAGGGTGGCACGGGGTGAATGCACAGAACCCTGTCCCGGGTACGGTAGGGGGAGGGTGGGTTTGAAGCTCTGCTGTTGCCATCTTGAAAGTTTTAGTTGTTTTTAAACCTTCCGTTTTTATTTTGCCCTAGGCCTCCCAGGCGCCGCCGACAATTCCGGAACTAGGCATCTAGACCGGAGCCCCTTCCCCAACCCCTACCCCCCGCCTCCCGCAAGCCCAGCACTCAGTGAGAGCTCTAGGGCTGTTTCTCCAAAGTGAGCCTGTTGCCTCCCTCCTCCTCATTTATCCCTTACCCTAGGTACCTGGGGGTGCAGCATCTTGTTTCCTTTCTGGACTAGCCCGGACCCAGCACAGTAGAAGCAGGTTTTCTGCCACAGGGCCCTTGAACGTGAGTGAGTGGAAAAGTTTCTAATGAGTAAGCAGACCAGAGCAGGGACGATGTGGAGCCTGGTGCAGTTCCTGGAGGACACGGAGCTATGAGCAGGATTCTTCTCTGGGTTCCATGTTTGGGTCAAAACAGTGGCTCAGACAATTAGGCGCTGAGGATCCGCTCAGGAGTAGGCTGGGAGGGGCGGAGAGCTGGGGCGAGCACTGTGAGCGGGTCTGGAGAGAGCCGGAAAGACCAGGCAACCAGACTCGCCCCAAGAGCCTTTTGGTAGACAGCCTCTGGTTAGAGGTTCCTGACCCACCTTACACGGATTCGTAGGAGCTAAATACGGGGTCCACAGCGAGAGGAGGCACCTTCGTGGGTCAAACGATCTCAGGCTCAGAGAAGCACAGAACTCAGATCACCTGGCACCAAACACTTGACCATCTGATGTCAACAGAGAGAAAGCCGTGGTAAGACAGGCACCTCACAGCAGCACTAGTGAAGGCCTGTGGTTTCAGTGACGGGAGAGACAAGCTTCTCAGGGTGCTATCTAGGCTGTAAGCCAGTCAACCTAGCCACAGTAATGAGCTTCAGCCTTAGGTGAGAGGCGCTGTCTCAAAAAATAAAAAATAAAAATAAAGCGGTGAGCTATGGAGGAAATAAGCTGACCAACATTGGACTCTCAGTTATGTGCAATGCATCCTCTCCCACCTACATATAACACACACACACACACACACACACACACACACACACACAAACACACACACACACTCACTCACTCACACACATGCACACTCACACACAGACACTCACACACACTCATAGGACTGCTTCCCTCCCTTCAGAAAGCATATGCCTCCTTATTTCTCTGAGTCACTGTCCCAGATGCCACTGCCCAACTCAGTGGACCAAGGTGGACTTGGATGGAATTTCTTTGGTCTGTCCTTCTTGTTTGTGTTCTGAGCCAGGGTTTCTCTGTGTAGCCTTGGCTATCCTAGACTGGCTTTGTAGAGCAAGCTGGCCTCACAGCGATTCTCCTGCCTCCGCCTCCCGAGTGCTGGGATTAAAGTCATGCACCACCACACCCAGCCCCTGTCATTGATTCTTGATCTGGGGTTTTTGTCTGGAGATGTTTGTCTCCCTAGGAAAAGTTCACACTATACCCAGGGACCCCAAGAGGATGTGGCTACTGCTCTTTTGTGGCTGAGAAGGGATAGGTTGAGGAGGGGCTTGGTCACAGGCAGCTGAGGGGTTAGGGACAGTCCAGATTGCGGAAACGGCATTCTAAAGCCATCGTGAGAAGTTCAGGGTGTAACTGTGGTCTTGGGTGATGGTGAAGGGCCTTCCCTCCATCCCAGTCTGCTCAGGGCTTGCTCGAACAACCTTGGTTGTCTGTCACCTAATGAGAATTCCCCTTCAGGTGGGGTGGGAACCAAGATGCTATGGAGCCAGGACAGTTGCCTGTTTCCTGGATCCAGGATGCGGGCATACAGTTGTTCGTGGCAAGCGTAAACAACACAACAAAACAAAAAACAAACAAAAAAATCTTTCACACAGGGCATGGTGTAGCTTGCCTTTAGTCCCAATACTTAGGAAGCAGAGGCAGGGGAATCTCTGTGGGTTCCAGGACAGCCAGGGCTACACAGTGAGACCTCACCTAAATAAATAAATAGGATAAAAATAAAAAAATAAAATTTTCAGTTTTGATGTGTCTGAAAATGTTCATAATAAACTGTTGGGAGGGGAGTGTTTGAAATGAACTTTAATTCCCATTTTTTATTTCCCTCCTCTTGCAATTTTCCATATTTCTTAAGCTTCCCTTTGATTACTAAAGTTGCCAGCTCCAGAGCAATTACTTTCTGCAAACAAGTTGTCAGAAGCCTTGCATGAATTTTAGACCTAATTTAATTCCCTATTTAGTTGCTTATGAAAAAAAAAAAAAAAAACCAACAACAACAAACCAAACCAAATCTTAATTTCTGCAAGCCAAATCAACCCTTGACATACTGGGGATACAACTTCCTTAAATAGCAGACTGTCAAGAATGCTAAGCCACTGTCCTGGGGACAGTCAGTGAGTCAGCAGGCCTTCTGCACGCAGACTGGCTAGCTGCACCAGCAAATGGGAGGCCTGCTTTGTGATTGGGGTCAAGGTATGAGTACCCAAGGAAAGGCAGAGGAAGAAATGACTCTGCACACATTTCCCCAGAATGAGACAGTTTGTGGCACAGGTGGGTGACATGCCGAGGTTTTCATGCCTCTAAAACCTCAAGGACAGCCAGATGTCCTCATGGAAATCACAGGTGGCTCCACTTCCCCAACCCCCCCAGACTCCATTCCTCTCCACCCCACACTTCCCCACCCCCCCAATCCCATCTCATGGACCCAGGCGGATACTCCATAATAAAGGCCCTATGGGAACTCACTGTGTCTAGTACCTGAGTTAGTGGCCGCAGGCATGGAGTTGGGAAAACAGAGGCACAGTGTTGAGGTTGATGTCACCCCCTCCCCCAAGGTATCTCACTCTTTTAGCCACCAGAATTTGTGAATATGAACTGAAATAGGTTCATTGTGGGTTGTTGTTGTTATTATTATTATTGAGATAGGGTTTCTCTGTATAACCTTGGCTGTCCTAGTCTCACTTTGTAGACCAGGCTGGTTTCGGACTCACAGTGATCTGCCTGCCTCTGCCTCCCTGAGTGCTGGGATTATAGGCGTGCGCCACCCTAATTGGCGTTTTTGTGGATATTATTAGCTGTGTGGAGGTCACAGGGCCTGGGCGGGATGAATTCAACACCTGCTTTCCTACAAGAAGTTGACAGACACAGACGTAAGGGGACGTCACTTAGAGACAACCACATGAAACGCTGGCCATGTGATAAGGATGCAGCAACTGAGTCGGGCAACTGTAAGCCAAGGATGGCCCAGAAGGCTGCCAGGATCCTTCCAGAACTCTCAGAGGGATACGCTGGCTTCTGACTTCTGGCTTCAGGGCTAGAGACAAGACCACTGTTCTGTTGTTCAGAGACGAGCAGCGAGTAGTATCTTGGTAGGGCCCAAAGATGGTGGGAGCTGGGGTGGGGGTCTGGGGTGTGACACTGTTGCTGTAACCTTGATAGCAAGACCTCAGGTTTCTATTTCTTGAAGGGAAGTGGCTGGAGAGCTGAGCAGATATGTGTGTCTCATTTTCCTCTATCAGCACTGTAAGTCCCCCAGTTGTCACCTTCCAGATGAAAGCTGCCTCTTGTGAGGATGTGTTCAAGCACCTCTGGATGAGGAAAACACACTCAACATACCTGTCCCCACTACCAAGCTTGGGTGTCCCTAACCTGCTCACACAGACTGGCAGCAAGTCCTCTCAGAGGCCACATCTAGCTGTGGGGCCAAGACAAGCGCACTCGGAGCTTTTCTAACTTCTGTTTCCGTGTCCTGGGCTGTGGTGACCCATTACCACAATCTGCATGGCTACGACCACAGAGATGTGGTCTCTCGGGTCTAGAGGCTGTTAAGTCCAGTCCAGTCCAATTCAGTTCTTCTTTGGACAGCCTAGGGGAAAGCTTGTGGCCTTGGTTTGCAGCCAGCACTCTTGGATCTGTCTCTACTGTCACATGGTCTTCCTTGTGCTCTGTCTCTGAGCCTCCTCTCACGAGGACCAAGGACCAGATTTCTACAGAAGGTCACACTCTCAGGAGCCAGGGTTTGGGACAGGATTCCATCCACACTCCAGGTAGACAGGAAGGTGGGGTTTGGGAGAGAGGCTTGGGTTAATGCAGATATGTTTGGAGACACTGGGTTACCACTAATGGGAAACGGAGACCAGAAAGGGCTGCCAGCCAGAACGAACCCAGCAAAGACCCAGTGCCATCTACCTCTGGACTCCTGCGGCCACCGCACTCTTTCTTTGTTTAAGCCAGTTTTAGTTGCTGATGGTGGCTGTTAGGGTTCTAATATTTTCACTGTAGAGGGAAAAAAAAGGCCAGACAATGTTGGAACCCAAGTCGGGTGGAAGCGCTGGATGCTAAAAGCGGGGTAGGGGTAGATTTCCCCAGGATCAGTGAGCAGATAGTGCCTCCGTTTTGTTCTATTTCTCTAAACTGGCAACACTGTTACCTTCTAAGGCTGCTGGATAGCTCAGCCCCTCCATAATTTCTCTTCAAAGATGCTGCCACAGATTTGTTACAATTGAATCTTATTTTCACAAGTGAAATCCCATTTAGATACATTATGTGTTATGGAGCGGTGTCGCTGTGTGGCCTCAAGCTCAGCAGGATAGGGGTGTGCATGGATTAGAAGAACAAACTAACAAACGACCAGCTTTCAGCAATTAATCTCACTGAAGAACTCATCCTTCCTGTAAAAATATTTACCATGCTCTTTAAAGCCCTTTCAATCAACTGACACTGGAAAGCCTTATGTGAGTGGGTGTCTTTTTTTGTGGCTTAAGGGTCAAAATAATGTGGTGGGTTTTTTTGTTTGTTTGTTTTGTTTTTCCAAGACAGGGTTTCTCTGTGTAGCCTTGGCTGTCCTGGACTCACTTGGTAGATCAGGCTGGTCTCAAACAGCAATCTGCCTGCCTCTGCCTTCCCAGTGCTGGGATTAAAGGCGTGCCCCCCCACCCCCCCCCCCCCCCCCCCTTTTTTAAACTTTTTTTAGCGGCCTGTTTTACTAAGAAGCAGATTGGCTTGGTGTGATTCTCATCTTGCCAGGGTGTGGCCTCTGGCCCTGAGCTCCTTGGGCTGGGGCAGACGCTGGCTTCAGAGGGCCAGTGAGGTCAAGTTTTCACCCAGGGCTCTACTGCTCCTGGTAACTAAGAATTGGTCTTTTCAATGACCTCAGACTGATCTGGGCCAGAGTGACTAACAGCAGTGAGTGTAGGGAGCACTGCCCTCCCTCCCTATGCTGAGGAGACAACACTAAAAATAACAAGCTGGGGGAATTATTAAAAGTATAAATACCTGGGGTGGGAAGATGGCTCTTGACATGAAAGCATGAGGATGTTAGTTCAAATCTTCAGGGCACATGTAAAAACCTGATATGGTGGCCCGTGCCCCAGAAGCTCTCCCACCAGCTGGCCTGGCTTATGCAGCTGAGAAGGCCTATGTCAAATGAGGTGGAAGGTGACGACTGACAGCTGAGGTTGTCCTCTGACCTCCACACGTGACCTGCCACACACAGATTGTAATAAAGAAAGTATGAGGGTCGCATAGGCACCTGCTTCTCGGGCCTGGAGACCCACGTCCTGTCCCTGGGGCACACGCCGTGCTTCTCCGGCCTGGAGACCCACGTCCCGTGCCTGGGCCACATACGATGCTCCTCAGGCCTGGAGACCCACGTCCTGTCCCTGGGGCACACATGGTGCTCCTCAGGCCTGGAGACCCACATCCCGTCCCTGGGGCACACACGGTGTGAGGGGAGAACTGGCTCCCACTAGTTGTCCTCTGACCTCACATGTGTGCAATGGCATCTGCGCCCACACACATACGCATGTGCACAAAACATAAGAGTTGGGGTGGGGCATACTGTAGAATGCTCTTCTGGCCATGACGTGCAGCTGTGGAGACGAGCATGAGATCCAGCACAGGTGGGAGTCGAGCTCACGTGGCTCCACCTCAGGAGCTGAGGAGCTGGTCGGTTGTCTTATGCAGCTGGAGCTAATAGAACTTGACAAGCAGGTTATGCAGAAAGAGGACAAGGAGGGGGAGGGACATGTCTTGGAGGGGCAGGAAGGAGGAGGAGGAAAATAAACCCGGGGGGGGGGTGTCATATAATTAAAATACATCTTTTACACACACAAAACTGTAAAAAAGAGATATGGGGGTGTTCCATGTAAATCAATGCCTGAACCCTAAGTAGTTAAGACAACTCAAGTCCAGTGTTTGTTACTTATTTTTAGGCCATGTTCAACTAAAAAAACAAACAAAAATAAACAAAAAAAAATGTGCAAAACTGGCCTTTTGAGTCTAAATTTCAAGAGCTACCCTGGCTGTGGAGTTGATTCCGGTACAGCCTGAAGGACACGGTGCATGTAGGGGAGGGACAGGAGAGAGGGTGCTGTACCGCCAGGCAGGTGTCATGGCACATGGCTCTGACCTCAGATAACTCAGACCCTTGGGGTCCTTTTTCAAAGGTCATATAAAACCCTAACTCAATGGCATCGTGTGGATTCAGGCGAATGGGGAAGGAGACCCTTGGTGGTGTGGCATGGTGTGTCTAAATAAACCGTTTCCAGGAGGGTAAAAGCCAACGGGGGAAATTGTCACGCCTGGAACCCAAGCCTACAGAGGCAGCCAACGGACTGGCAGATATTCCCAGGCCTCCACACGTGGCACGGCACCTGCATGCACATTATATCCACATATACAAGAATAACAGCCCTTAAAAAGAGCCTGAAAACCAAGAATCCTTTCCCAGGTGCACCAAGCTGGGGCCATCAGCGCCGTTTCCAGCCCATTTTGGGGGGCTAGCACCAACTATATCAATTCATACTACATTCTTGTGGCGTGTTTGGGCTAATTAAAAATAAATGAACACAAAATAAAGAGTGGAAAATAATGATCTTTATGGGAAGCCTGTAACCTGCAAACAGGATGTTTATAAAGTTCGTTTCCAAGGGACTGCCTGGCTTGGAGGAAGCCATTGGTATCAGCGCACAAGGTTAAGGCTGGGATCCAAAGGTTCTCAGAGGCCATCCAATCTTCAGCTCCCCAGGATCCTGCAGTGACCCAGGAGCATAAGGGTTAGCCCTTCCTGAGTCCCCCTGGGTGGGGGATGGAGGCTGACAGGGACAGGGGGTGAACTCAGAGCTCTTTCACGTTCCTAACAGCAGTTCCCTGCAGGTGCTCTCCTCAGGCCAGGCCTTTATGTATGTAAGGCCAGGTTTCGCTCTGAAGCTTGAGATTTGTATTTACAGAGAGCCAGTGGCACCAGCGGGCTGGCTTAGGACAGGTATTTCCCTGTGTCCTCCTACCCATCAGTGAGATGAGAGGCAGCTGAGGAAGCCAGGCCCACTTCCCTGCCCCAGGCTGGTTTGCATTGTGACTAGGCAGGACTCTGGCCTAGTGTGAGAACTTTTCTTACGTGCACTGGTGTTCTGCCTGCACGTATGTGTGAGGGTGTCGGATCCTGGGGCTACCATGTGGGTGCTGGGAATTGAACCCTGGTCCTTTGGAAGAACAGCCATTGCTATTAACCACTGAGCTACCTCTAGGGCTCCAACAGGACCATTCTCTTTCTTCCTAGGCAGTGCCCCTGGGGAAGCCTCCCAGAGCTCCTCCTGAACCCAGCCCCTCCTTCTCTGGCTCCTGTTTCAGAGGCTTCAGCTGGCATTCTCACATGGCATCCAGTTTTCCAAACACACTGGACACAAGGAAGCAGCAGCAGCAGCAGCAGCAGCAGGTTTTCAGTACCTTTTTCATGACAGGTGTTTCTGGCCGTGGGCTCTGCCCGGAAGGCAAACTGCTTGCTGATCTGACTTCTGATGACAAGCAGGCCATAAGTTTCCATTTATAAGGAACAAGAATGTCCTGCATGCAGGTTGTAGCAGGTCTGTCCCAGTCTGACAGAGGTACCCTGAGGGGCTCAACCTATAGTGCCATCCACTGGCTGATGCCAGGAATACCTGTTGCCCGAGAGCAAGCCAAGAAACACACTTTCAGAAGTTTTTGTCCACCCCATCCCAACTCCATTCAAGAATTAAGAACTAGGACAATGTTGTCTTTAACCTGTCTGTACCACAGATGAGAAAACAGAGCGCCCTGTTCGGTCAGGGATCTTCTAGGAAAGACCACACCATTCTGCAACTCTTTATTATTCATGTTTTTATTGTATGAAATCACTTTGTGGGGACAGTGACATAGATTGCCTTCCCAGGTCATCAATAGTGGCCTCGAGGCTAAGCCTCCAGACACCAGAATTCCAAATGTAAAGTTTTCTATCTATCTTCTTTAATCAATAATAGAACTCACTGTGCAAGAATTTAGACAAGAAACAGTTCAAGTAAAACAGTATTTTTAGAACCCAGAGCTTCCCACCAGTCAATGGGCACTGCTCAGCCATGTGACTGGCGGTGGACTCACCCGGGTCTTTTGGTCTCTTCCCTTTCAGTCAGCAGCTCAAAGGGAGGACAGGGTCACTGGGATCTGACATCTGACATCCCATCAGATGAGCATGGCAGGCCCTACTACTAGAATCTCATGCAAACTCGGCACACTTCGGCACAAACAATTATTAAATGCTCTCGGCCACTTGAAAAAGTATTTCTGACACTCTAGTGTCCGCTCCACAGTCACTTTGCACTGAAAAGGAAAGACCCTAAACGTCCATGTCTCACGGCACGGCTTCTGCCAAGGGGAGGAGTGACTAGTCACCTAATTAAAAAGTACTCTGCCACTTTATCAAACAGCAACTACCACGAAAGAACAGTGGGGAAAGGATCTCAGAAAAATTACTAAAAACGTTGACAATTTTATGCAGAAATCTCCGAAGTTTTAGTGTTTAATAACGTGACAATAGCAAGGTTGAGAAACTAGGGGTAGGGGCACTCTAAAGACTATGCAGGCTGTGATAAGAATGCACTTTTATAAACCTGTCGACACATAGTAGTTAGTTGCAAAAGCAACTTGGTTTTCTCTTGGCGTGGGAAAACGACGTTCTGGATTCAGTGTGAATTATCAGCAGCCTGTGGGAGAAGAAGACAGTCAACACCATCAACATCAGCAATGAGGCACAGCAAAGCCACCCCCAGATTAAGCAAGACCTTGAGCCATCCGCACACTACTCTAGAAAATTCAAATTATTTATAAATCTTTTAAAAATGCCATTGTAAATAGTCTCTTATTTAGACATCTTTATTCACAATCCTCTGACTCTGCCTCCTAGTTTCATTTCCCTCTTTGTGTTTTCCCATCAGTTGAACATCTTCAACCCTGCAATCTTTCAGTTCTTCACTAATGGGATTTTCTGTCATAACAAAGCAAAACTCCCTAGCAGCGTTCAAGACCCACTGGACACCTTGCAGCTCATCTCTAATTAGGACTGAAGGTGACACAGCATATACCAAGTAGTTATGTGAGCATCTCACAGTGAGGCAACCCAGCGGGCTGTTTATGTATCCTGACCCTCCCAACCCCGATCTAGCCTCTTGGGTTTCAGAACAACCTCTATTTCTGTCACTGAAAAGCTTACTGCAGGCCATGCTTAGAAAATAAGAAGAGGGCTAAGTGTCTTCTACCACACATCATCTTGATACTCTTCTCACAAAACATTCTTGGTAAGCTGCACTGAAGTGAAGATGCTATGCCACAAAAGGTATGTGAAAGTGAGGCGGGCACATCTTTAATCCAGGCACTTGGGAGGCAGAGGCAGAGGCTGAGGCGGAGGCGGAGGCTGAGGCTGAGGCGGAGGCGGAGGCGGAGGCGGAGGCGGAGGCAGAGGCAGGTATAATCTTTGAGTTTGAGGCCATCCTGGCCTACGTAGCATGGTCCATGCCAGCTAGCCAGGGTTGCTAGTGAGATTACGTCCCCCTCCCTCCAAAACAAACAAACAAACAAACAAACAAACAACCCCACGGGTGTAGGTACAAGGAAGAAATTCACTACACTAGGTGGTTTTATGCCTCTGTCATCCTGATATCTGAAATGATTCAGTGAAAATTCAATCCAGTCTAGATTAAAGGAGTCAGGGTTGAGTCTATAATAAAAGTCACAAAAAGGTCTTTAGGACTAAAGACAGATGCTCATGTAGGTGGCCTGAATTCCCTGCTATTTCCAAAAAGAAAATAATGAAATAATCTTGCAGTAGTCAGGGCAGGGCACCAAGACCAAATGCCCCAAAATGACATCACCCAGTGGTCCTCAGTTACCAGCTTACCAGCCAGACATGTCTCCAAGTTCCACATATGTCCAATGCAGCGCCCAGGACATGAATGTGGCCCATCACAAAACTGTAAACTTCAAACACCAAGGGGCTGGAGATAGTTTAGCAGTTAAGAGCACCTGTGGCTCTTCAGGAGGACCTATTTTGACATTTTTTTGTTTGTTTTTTTGAGACAGGGTTTCTCTGTGTAGCCTTGGTTATCCTGGACTCACTTTGTAGATCAGGCTGGCCTCAAACTCACAGATCTGCCTCTGCCTCCCCAGTGCTGGGATTACATGTTGCACCACCAGGCCTGGCTTCTTCTAGCACTTTTTTTTTTTAAAGGAGGACCTATTTTGATTCCTAGGACCAACATGGTGGCAAGTCCTGCCTGTTCTCTAGTTTCAGGGCGCTGGTGCCTTCTTCTGGCCTCCCAAGCACCAGGCGTGCCTGGGGTGTGTATGCCAGCAAAACACTCATACATAAACCTTAAAAAAAAACTCAACCTCGTCCTTTGCCATCAATTTTACATTTTAAAGTGTGAATTCTGTAGACAACAACATTGTGTTGCAATGAGTAAGGCTAAGGCACGCCAGGAGGAAATACAGTTTTAAGTAACAAAAACTGGAAATGAAAATTCTACCCAAGGAACTAGTGTGGCATGAAAAAATGTCAAAACTTGGGAGTCCGTTGGTGGGGTGCAGAGAGATGCCTGTGGGAAACGACACAGAGAAAGCTACCAACTACATCAAAATCGCACTTACGGGCCACGTTCTGTGGTTTATGCTAACGTACCGGTGCTCTCCCTCGCCTTCAACTCTTCTGCACAGTAGCAATCTTGTTTTCACTGTCCAGTTCTTCCACTCCAGCCTGGGTCATGAGGTCAGCGATATTTTTCTCCAGATCGTCAATGCGACTGCTCATGTCATCGAGTGGCGCAGTTAAAGAGCCGGCGCACACCAGCAACACCCCACTTCCGTCCCTACGCTTCAGGCGCCCTCAGACAGCAAACCGGAGTGAGTTCTGTTCCCTAGGCCTCAATTTCTCCATTAATCAACCCCAGAGGACTCTATTCCACTGGTAAGGTTACAAAGGGGATCAGATACTGAAGGAGTTAATGAGCACTCCCAGTCACCAGTTAGCATGCAGCCTGTCCCTTTGCTGGTGTTCTGGAGGGTCCCCAACAGGGACTTGGGTAGGTCAGCTACGTCTGGCTCTTGGCAGTCCTCCTTGGGATCACAATATAGCCAAGATCAGTAAAGAAATTTCTAAGTGGGAACGGGGAGATGGGTCAGAGGTTAAGCGCACTTGCTCTTGCAGAGGACCTAAGTGTGGTTCCCAGCACCCACACTGGGCAGCTCACAACCGCCTGTTACTCCAGTTCAAGGGGATGCAACGCCTCTGGTCTCAGTCACTTACAGTATGTGTATGTACACACACACACACACACACACACACACACACACACACACACACACA
>OU015753.1:8969923-8980508 GCA_907169655.1 Acomys percivali
TGAGGACCCTCTAGTCATCGGGGTCTCAACTGGCCATCTCTTGTAGCCAGGTGATGCAGGTGGCTGGACTGGGTTGCACTCTGTTAAGTTGCTGGCCAAGAGGGTCCCATGGAAATCTCTAAACAACCCAGGTTGTTCCTAAGACAAAGGGTTGCTCTTTGCAAACTGACAGCAGGGCCCCATTGCTGAGAACGACACCCACACAACTCATTGAACGTGGAGATGTTGAGCTGGTGCCTACATGGAGCTCTCACCTATGATCTGACTGAAGCAGTGAAGACAGGGCCTACATGGGTCTGCACCAGGTCCTCGGCATGTATATTGTAGGTGTTGGCTAAGTATTGTTATGGGAGAACAAGTGGGTCTCTGACTCTTGTGCCTGCTCTTGGCATTCTCTTCTGTCTGTTTGGGGTTGCTGTGTCCAATTTAGACTAGTTTTTGCTTCATCTTAATTATATTGTGTTTTGTCACGTTTGTTGTTATTTCTTAGAAGCCTGTTCTTTTCTAATGAGAGATAGAAAGGGAGTGGATCCAGAGGGGAGGAGAGGTGGGGAGGAACTGGGGGGAGCCCAGGGAAGGGGGGGGACTATAACCAGGATATACTGTATGAGAGAAGAATCTCTTCTCAATTAAAAAAAAAAAAAGACCCAGTTAGAGATGGTTTAGCTTTGTGACTCTCAGTGGCTTCATCTATGTGATGGGGATAATGTTTTTTAATGTCACATGAATTGTGTAGGCCACAGTAATTACATATTATATGTTTCATATGCAATGGGAAATGTAATCTATATACACATAGAAAGATATGTAGTGTTGCCCAGGAGAGGGCACATCTGTTAAGAACACTGGTTGCTCTTCTAAAGGACTGGGGTTTGATTCCCAGTACACACATGGCAGCTCACAACTGTCTGTAACTCCAGTTCCAGGGAATTAGTTGCTCTATTCTGGCCTCTGCACAGAGTGCCTAGATGTACTTGCAGGCAAAATAGCCATACACATAAATTAAATATAAAATATTTTATATTTTTATAAATATTGCACTTTTTAAAATGTGCAATGCCTGGTCCATAGAGGTACTTATAAAATATTACCCTACTTTTTTTTTTTTTTTGCTAAGGATATCTCTAAAGTACTCTTGCTATTGTCTATCATCTATATATTAATTATTTACTTACCTACTTATATCTGTCATCTATCTATCTATCTATCTATCTATCTATCTATCTATCTATCTGCCCCAGACAAAGGCAGATTAAGGGAGCAAGGGTTTTTGAGAGGGCATTTCATTTTCAGACCACAATGCCGGTATGCATGGACAGCCACAGTTCTGGTGGGACACCCACAGTCCAGTATGACAGGGAAGGCACTGTGGCAGGATCAGGAAGCTGTCTCATCTCATTGTTTTAGAACTCAGGAAGAGGGCTGGGCTGTAAAGCCTCTGTCTGCCCTTGGTGACTTACTTCCTCCAGCGAGGCTCCATTTCCTACAGGCTCCACAACTTTCCCAAACAGCCACGGCCAGCTGGGGACCAAGTGCTCAAACATGTGAGCCTGTGGGGGCCACTTCACATACAAATTACAACACTATCTATCAATGAGGGTGGGAGCGGAATGAGACAAGGCCTCATGTAGCTCAGCTGGCCATGAACTTGCTATATAGGCAAAGATGAACTTGAACTCTTGGTCCTGATGGCCCAGGTGCTCAGATTACAGGTGCATATCACCATGGCTGGCTATTGTATTTGCTTTCTGTTAACTGAGTAAATAGTGGGCCAGTCCATTAGCAAGAAAAAAATAGAGGGGGCAAAATTAATGCAGGCTTTGGGCAAACAATTGATGCAGTGAGAAAACATTTGTGCTACTGTCCCAGGAGGGCACAACCATCTGTAGTGAGAAGTTTGGAATTTTGGGTTCCTTAAAAAAAAAAAAAAGACAGCAATATGATGTTTTCATTTTAATCCTAGGTGAGGGGGATATGGGGGCGCTTTGCAGCAGCTGGCTATGATTTGCCTCGTGCTCTGGTGGGGGTGTTATTTGCCAGCTGTAGATAGTTTCTGTGATGTTTGGAATTCTGGGGACTTTTCAGAGCCCTGATGTGTGTGGGTTGTTGGTTGCTGTTGGTTACAGTTTAAGTCGTTTGCACAAAGAAGAAACAATAACAAGAAGAAATTAGATATCCTTACGACAAAGATCAACCTTGCCCCAAGGAGCTTGGCCCTCCTCAATCACCAGGAAGTAGTCTAAAGATTACATCACCCCCTTTCCCACCCCTGACTTTATTTAGGGATCTCTTTCCTCTCTATCTCTTTTTTTCCTATCTAGCGTTAGGAGGTTGAAAGGAAAAAACCAAAGGGTTGTTGAAGGGTGGAAGAAAGAAGAACCATATAGTAGCAAACGCCAGCTGCAACCATCTCTTGATGGCGATGCTGCCAATGGTGGCTTAGGAGTCAACAGAAAGGGCAGCCATTCTTTTTTCTGGTGTAACTGATCTGTCCGCGCATACTTACAGCCACTGTACCTAGAGTCATCTCTCAGTTACATTCACAAAACCAGAAACTGCTCAGAGCTCCCACAGAAGCTGCCTATTTGACTTTGGGTTGTAGCCAGACACAGTCCAAGCTCTTGGGAACCTCACACTACCTGCTCCCTGAGCGTCCTCTTTTCTCTCGGTTTGGGAGTGAATGTGTATCTGGGAGGACATGAGTTGTTAACCTTTGGATAATCAATACAGGAGTTAATCTGGCCACAGCTGGAAACATGGCTCAGTGACTAAGAGTGCTTGCTGCCCTTGCACAGGACCTGAGTTTGGATCCCTGCTTCAGGTGATCTGCCACCCTCTTCTCACTTACATACACATGGCACACAACATATACATAAACAAAAAAAAAATTAAATAAGTCTCTAAAAAATATATGGCAGAAGCCCGTATGCATGTGTTAATGAGCCTTGGATTACTCTAGAAAGGGCTGGGGGGGGGCACTTTAGAAATTACAGTGCTCTGTATGGGGGCATTTCTAAGGCTCCAATATTAACTCAGTATACTGTTAACACTTTTTTTAAAAAAAAGATTTTTATTTATTTATTGTGTATACAGTGTTTCACCTGCATGTAAATTTGCCTGCCAGAAGAGGGCACCAGACCTCATTACAGATGGTTGTGAGCCACCATGTGATTGCTGGGAATTGAGCTCAGGACCTTTAGAAGAGCAGCCAGTGCTCTTAATCTCTGAGCCATCTCTCCAGCCCATGTTAACACTTCTTAGCAGAGCTCTCTCACAGGAACTTAATAGCAGAAGGGACTTCCAGGAAGAGGCGCTTAATAGAGGAATGACCCCGCAGTCCAAGGTTGTACGAGTGACTGCTACACACATATGAAAGCATCCCACACACCCCCTCAGGACAGACTTATCTTGGCTCAGGGTTGTGGAGGCATCAGTCTCCAAGATTGTGGAGGGACAGAGTAGCTCACAGCATGGAGGGAAGTAGAGAGACACAGCAGGAAGTGCCTAGGAACAAGATTCTGGCAGACTTGCCCTCTGTGGAGCCTATTTTCTCCAGCTAGGCACCTTCTGATGTTTCTAGACAACCCCCACTCCCCAGGAATAAACAACTGGGAACAAAGCATTCAACACAGAAGTATGCAGAGGATGTTTTATACCCAAACTGTGATATCGGTGTGGATGGATAGGCACACTGGCTGAGGCTTGGGCCTACAGTAGGTTGATGGTGCCACCAAGTGGAGAGCTGTAATAGTGTGGTGCAGTAGGAAGCTGTGAGTGGTCCTGGCAGCCACTTACCTGAGTTAGGGCTTCTCTGAGGTTCCTCTCCTTTGATTTGACAGCTGCCTCATACTGAAAGCTGCCAGCATATTGAACAAATTTGATGAACAGGCTGGGGCTGTAGCTTGGTCAGGAGAGTGCCAGCCTAGCGTGCTTGAAGCCTTGGGGTTCCATTCCCAGCACTGTATACACTGGGCACGGTGGTGCACACTTGAATTCCAGCACTCAGAGGTGGAGGCAGGACAAGGAGAAGTTTAAGGTCATCCTTGGCTACATAGGGAGTTTGAGGCCAGCTGGGCTAAATGAGACCCTGTCTCAAAAAAAAAAAAAAGGTAGAAGGGACCTTCACGATATATTCTGCTTGTTGGATCTTCAGGGTGAGACATGATGTATTTATTTTTGTTTAAAAATTGACCCATCTTCATTTATCTGACAGTTTGAAGCAATAGTTTGAGAGTCTTCCCAGATCCATCAAATTATCCTACTGTTCGAAGAGTCAAAGTCTTATTTGACTTATGAAAATCAGGTGCCTTCCTCTTTTTTTTTTTTTTTTTTTTTTTTTTTTGGTTCGGGACAGGGTCTCTCATCTGCCACACAGAGTAGGCTGTATTGGCTGGCCAGCGTGCTTCCAGGGATCCACTTGTCTCTGTCTCCATTTGCCTTTGCTCAGATGATAGGCGTGGGCCACTTTACCCTTCATTTCTATATGGACTCTGGGCATCTGAACTCAAGACCTCATTCTTCCTAGGCAAGCGCTTTATCCATTGAGCCATTCTACCAGCCCCTGGATTGGACCTCTCTTGTTCCGTGTTCTTAGCTAAGTTACAGCCTACAGGAAGAGAAAGGGAGGGCTCTTGCTTCTGTTGCCCTTAGCAAGTGTACCAGCGAGCATGTGCACTTGCTCTGGAGAAGGGCCCAGTTCACACTGAAAGATGAGTTTTCTGAGCGTTGCTCAGCATGTGGCTCAGGCTGTCCTCTACCCGGTGCCTGAGGATGCTCCTTGGTCTGTTCAAGGGGGGAAACACTCCCCCTTTCCCTGCCTTGCAGGAGAAGAGCATTGGGCTCCACCAGGGAGGCTCAGAGGACCACCTTGTGTGGGGTGAGTGTGCAGGCTCAGACTTTCTACTGCCAGGTGCTGGGTCACGTGCCCATGGAGAACCATCAACATGGAATCTTTTATTTAAAAGAGGATTTCAATGTCTGAGGACTATGGAGAAATGAATGACTGTGCTTCCTGTGTTCATCCAGCTGAGGGTAGAGGCTGAGCCTAGAGGTCTTCAGTCACTTCCCAGTTGACTGTGACATGATTAAGCCATATTTTTCGGCTGGACATGGCAAGCCTGTCACACAACTTGTATGCAGGAGCTTTTGGTTTTCATTCCTGTGTATGTATGTATGTATGTATGTATGTATGTATGTATGTATGTGTGCATGCATGCATGTATGTGTCTGAGTATACATGGGTATACACATGTGGAGGGCAGTAATGAGCACCAGGTGTTCTCTGCCATTCTCCACACGTTCCTTTGAGGCAGGCTCTCCCACTGAACAAGGGGCTGTGTCTCAGCTAGGCTGGAACCCGGCAAGCCCTGGCGAGCTTCCTACATCTGTCCACCTCCCTTGCCTAAAGCCGGCGCATTTGTGGGGGATGCTTGGTATGTGGTGGGTGCTGCGGTCTGAGCTGCTGTCCTCATGTTGAGGAACAGATGCTCTTAACCACTGAGCCGTCTCTCTAGCTGCCCCCCTTTGAGCTTTCTAGACCCGTTCACCTAACAGATAGATGGGGGATCCCGAGTGGTCCAAAGTGTCAGACACACTAGACACGGTGTAGAAATCAGAAGAGAGCTACTGCCCAGCACTTTTAACCAGCGATGCCCGTTTATTTTAATTGAAAAAAAAAAAAAAACCCTCTGCATTCTATATGGTCCAAAAAGATTGACTATGGAAACAAAGATCAGTATGTGGACCTCTACCCGCTTAATCTCACTACAACAAAGACAACATGTGACTCTACTGCTGGCAGAAGGTGAACTTAAAGCACAGGGCCAACCCAGATCACATAGGAAAGCATCATGTGTGTGCGGGTGCGTGTGGGGTTAAAACTTTTAGTTAGCAACAGCGTTAAAACATACCAAGACACTTACCTTACCCTAGCTGGTGCTGAGCTCTAAAGCCACAGGCTGGTGCCAGCTTCATTTGATAAAACAAAAAAATTTGGTGTGAGCTTCGATGGTTTACTTATAGTTTGCCAACGAGAAGATAAATCTTAGCGGGAGCATTAATGTTCTTTTTTAGTCTGACATGCTCACAGGACAAAACTCAATTCCTTTCCAGACGTAATGAACAACTTTTTATTCTCAGCTTTGCGAACAACGGTAGTCACACGGAAGGGTACTTTTAAAAACTACCTGGGTTTACTCTATTTTATGCCTGTATATATGAAACAAACGGTGTGGATATGCGTAATGCGTGTGTACATGTGTGGGTAATATATGTGCATACAAGATGGTACCCGTTGGTCTCTTGATAGGTACACCATGATGACATTTGTACTTGTATATGTATCAAGGGGCGGGGGGAGGGTCTCCGCCATATTCTGCGTCACCAGAAGGGCTGTAGGACTGTGGGTCTGGGGTGGTACAACTGAAGACTCTTGCCCATCGGAGAACAGTTCAGCCCTTAGCCTGATGGCAAGATCCCTTGCTCCCCATGTGGGAGTCAGGACATCAAGCCATGGCATTTTGTGGTACTGGGAAGTGGTGGCAGCCCTTGCCCTTCCCCCACCCCCAACCCCTGGACCTGCCTGGCTGGTCGGTCAGCATTCAGCAGTTGGACTGAGTAGGCCCCTGGAGATGCAGCTTTGCTACACAAGTGAGTGACAGCTCAGTGGACTAACTGCCCTTGGATGAAGGGCTCAGCCATCCGAGCTTCCACCTCCTCTGTTTAACAAAAGCAGGCTGCTCCTGCTGTCTTCTACATAAATACTGGGTATACACACAGACAGATACCCATCCACGTACAGACACAAACCCACTGCATGGCTGCATGGGTGGAGTGCTGGCTAGCAACGTGTCGACGCATCAGAAAAGCTAGTCATTCACTGTTCCTGCTCCCGAAGGTCCAGAGACACGCATGGTCTTTAAACATTCAGGGCAAATCCAGAGGGTTCCATTAATCAAAGGAGGAAGGAAGATGCTGTCAAATAGTGAGGTACAGATTAAATGAAATTGCAAAGAAAAGGAGGATGTGGAACAATTGAGGCCTGGTTGTGAAGTTTGAGAGCTGTAAACGGCAATCTTCAGATTTGGATAGACTTTTTTTTTTCCTGTTTTTTTCTTTTTCTTGTTGCTATGGCAACTTGGGAGTCAAGCTTCAGATGTAGCATTCTCACAGACCTGAGTGGAGAAGGTACAGAATTAGGTCAGGAATATCACAGCTTACTTCAAAACACTCAACTAAGCCAGATCAGTGATTGACAGTCTCCAACACGCACTACGCTCTCCTGGACATTGTCCTTTTCTTTAGTGTGGCGTTTGAAGACAGGGTTATCTTCCTGGATACACTGAAAGAAGTTGAGCTTGGGGCTGTGAGTATGGTCCCATGGTACGGCACTTTTTGGCATGTGAGGCCCAGCACACTCCTCAATAAATATAAAAGCTGGCTGCTGAAAGTGCTGATGGCTTCACGCATCAAAATTCTTCCCTGAGACCACCACCAGCTGTTGACACTGCTACAAATGAGCCCTGTGTTCTGACCATTGGCATGGCTGGGCTGGGCTAGGAATACACTGAACAGAACCCAGAGACCAATTAACCAATGATTATCCCATGTAGATGCACCTCTTTCTCTTCTATCTATCTATCTATCTATCTATCTATCTATCTATCTATCTATCTATTGATCATTTATATATCTACTTAGACATCTTTAATCAATTCAGACATATATCTATCTACCTATCATCTATCTATCCTCAAGGAGTCATCTATCTGTCTGTCTATCTATCTATCTATCTATCTATCTATCTATCTATCTATCTATCATCTCTCTCTACATCTCTTACCTATCTATCCATCAGTCATATATTTGAATGTATATATATACTGCCACAGAGCAAAGACCTGTTGGTAGCTCTTGAAACACCGGATTTAATTTTCCATTCCTGACAAAACAAGCAGCCACAATCCCATGAACCTCAAACCACACATGTGCATTCCCTGATGGTTCTGGAAGTCACAAATATGAAATGAGTCTCATGGATGTAATGCCAATGCATGGGCAGGGCTGTATTCCTTCCCAGGGCTTTAGAAAAAGAGTCACTGCCTTTCCAGCTTCCAATCCAGAGGCAGATGTGTCTCTGACGCTTTGAAGTTCAAAGCAAGCAATGTAGCATCTTGTTTCTCTGCCTCTGCATCCCTGTTGCCATCCTCACATAGCTGCTCCTCAGCCCGCTTGCAAAGCCTGGGTTACATCAGGCTGGCCCTACTTAATCCAGGGTATCTCCCCATCTCAAGATGCACAGTTTAATCATGTCAGCAAAGCATCTTTATCAAGTGAGGTGGCTCGTTCAGTCGCTCCAGGGATCAGGATGGGGATATCTTTGGAGGTCCCTATTCAGCCATCCATACGTGTGCAGCTCTATAGCCCAGAGGGAGTGAGGCATCCTGCGAGGACATGCCACACAAGTGGTAGCCATCAACAATGTGTTAAACAGGCTGGCATCCCGGTTTCTGTCCATGCTCCTCCCTATGTCATACCACCTGCGAGGGCTCTTTCTACTCAGCCTTGTGAACAGGAAGGAGCTTTGACCCCGGGGTGCCCAGATCCAATTCCTTCTGCTTGTTCGCTGCCTGCAAGCACTCCTGTGTCCATGGGACTCCAGCAAGAGTTGTGCTGATTCTGGCCCAGTTCGGGGGTTTCCTCGGGCCCAGGAAACCAGGCCATCCTCAGTGGTAGTTGCCAATGTCCTCTCCCTCTTGGTCTTCCGTTACAGAGAGTCTGGTGCCATAGACGAGAGACGTAACTCTCTCATACATGCTTGGTCAGCTCCTCCAGAGATGCTCTGGGCCCACCTCCAACCAGAAGGGCCCATTGAAGACAGGACCCTCTGCCCGGCATTATCACCCCCTAGGTGGTTTTTCTCTCCTTACAGTGCTCAGGTCTGCTGCCCGATGGTTATACATTATAAACTATTCTAAAGAGGTGTAGTTAGGTTGTTCTTTACGTTTGTTGTTGTCCTGAGGCAGGGTGTCACATAACTCAGGCTGGCCTGGAACTTACAGAGGGACCCAAGGAGGCCTTCGTTCCCTTAACCTTCAAAGTACTGGGGCAACAGGTGTGGTATGAGCCACCATGTCTAGCTCAGATTGTATATATAAATAGCCTTTTTAGTGTGTGCATGCTTGTGTGTTTGTATGTGCACAGGTATGTCTATGTGTATATTTATTCATATTCATGCATGTGTATGTGTGCACGTCTATGTAAATATATGTGTACATCTATTTGTGTATGTGTGTGTGTACATATTGTGTGTATGTGTGTGTATGTTGGTACATGTGTGTGGAGGACAGAGGTTAAAGTCAGGTGTCCTCCTCAGTCCCTCTTCACCTCATTCTAAGAGGTAGGGTCTCACCAGGATAAAGGTGCTGCTATGCTTCCGGTATCTCATGCCTGCTAAGAGCCATGGTCGGGCTCCTCAGCCTTGGCATGAGTGACATTTGGGGCAGGGCAGCTCTTTGCAGTAGGTGTCATCCATCTTATGGTTGGGAGGACATTTAGCCTGTCCCTGGTCTCTCTCCACTAGATGCCACTGGCAGCATGTTCTTTGTCAAGATAATGAAAAGTGCTTCTAGACATTACCAGCTGTTCCTTAGGGGACAACTTGGCAAAAAAAAAGGGGGGGGGGTAGTGGTGGTGAATAAGATCCACTAAATGAGTCTGCAGCCTTTGTTTTAAAATTAGAGTCTCCAGTCCCGGTTTTACATCAATTTAGATGGCTATGGAAACCATCCCACCTCTAGGTCTGCTGAGATGATTCTGTGAGTGATCTGTGTAATTTATGCAAAGCATTTTGCTGGCATGTGCCCAGCACAAAGAAATCCCCTGAGGGTCGGCTATGGCTGTCCCTAAAGTGGAAGGGCTTTAAAGGACCACAGTGATTCGGCAAAGCCTGCCTGGAGTCATCTGACAGCAGAGGACAGCCTTTCTGTGTGGTCTCCGTAATTCAGGGTTTTCCTTGTGCCCACAACACATCTCACGACAGAAGGGAGCAGGGTGTAAATGCACTCTAGGAAATTCTAGAAAAAGGGCAAAGCTATCATTAACGAAGGCAGCTAGGGCGAGACTTGGATTCAGAGGAGGGATGAATAGCAAAGAGGGGCTCCCTTGACTGTGCTGTGGCTGCACAGCTGGGCACAGCTGCCAACACTCACTTAAACTGGATCTTTTAAAAAAAAATGCAAATCACACCTTAATAGAGATTACATGGAGGAAGCAAAACAAATGACTGTCTTTGGCTCATCTTTAAATGTTCTAAAAAAGAAATTGTTCTTTTTTTAAAGTGAATATTTGATTAGTGTATGTGTGTGTGTGTGTGTGCATGAGTGTGGGTGAGTGCCTCCCTTAGAGCTGGAGTTACAGGCAGTTGTGAGTTGCCTGTCATGGGAGATGGGACCTAGTTCTACCCTCCTGATAGAACAGTGAACACTCTTAGCCACAGCTCCAACTCTCCAGCCTTCTTCAGATTAGTCATCTATACAGGAGTGTGTGTGTGTGTGTGTGTGTGTGTGTGTGTGTGTGTGTGTGTGTG
>OU015753.1:8987737-8998072 GCA_907169655.1 Acomys percivali
ACACACACACACACAAAGACACACACACACACAAAGACACACACACACAAAGACACACACAAACATAGAAAGACACACAAACACACAAAGATGCACACAAACATAGAAAGACACACAAACACAACATGCAAACACACACACACAAACACACACTGACAAAGAAAACACAAAGACACACAAACACAACACACAATACACAAAGACACACACACAAAAACACACATACAAACACACACACACACACACACACACACACTATTGAAACCCCCTGTGGGGAGCTGTGTGGGAGAGGAGGCATTTTTGAGGAAGGAGAAGCGGAAAGCCGGATGAACATTAGTCGTCCTTTGTGGTCGCTGACTTACTGTTGATTTTGGAGATCTTCCAGACTTTATCAGGGACCGTCTGCTTATGGATCTCGAACTTGAAGGGGTCTGTATTGGGATGAAGGTCCTTGTCGGAAGCTCCCAGAATGACCACACTGAGGTTTTTGGCATCATCACAGACTTCAGCCACCGTTGGGTAAATGAAGGGAGCGTTGTCATTTATGTCCTCCAGGGTTATCAGCAGAGTCCCAGTGCCTGTAGCGGGTGGGTTGCCTGTAGGTCAAGGAGGCATTTGTGAGCACTGGGGGAGCCGGACATTGGTCTACGAGGTCACTTTCTGTGATCCACACCTGCATTTTGTATTCATTATTTATTAACAGTATTATGAACTGTTAAAATAATTAACAGTATTTATTAACAGTCTTTATTATCAACTCAGTGAAAGATGACAGTTTTGACTGGGCTGTCCTTGAAACTGTGGTCCTCCTGCCTCAGCCTCCTGAATGCTGAGGAATCACAGGCATGTGTGAGTAGCTGCACATGATAGGCAAATGCTTTACATCTGAGTCAGGTCTCCCCAGCCCTTGGGTTTTGGAGATAGTGTCTTGCTCTGTTGCTCAGTCTGGCCTCCAAGTGACAATCCTCCTGCCTCACCCTTCTTAGTACTAGGATTATAGACACTTGCCACCAATGGTCACTGAGAAAAGTTAGAGCTAATTCTTAGGCCCCAAGCTGTAAGCACGTGCATCTTCTGTATTCCCATAAGGGTCAGATGTACTTCCTAAATCACACTTCTTTACTGATGGTCTCCAAATGATAGTGGTTTAATGCAATTATTTTATTTTATTTTTAAATTTTATTTTATTAATTTATTCTTATTACATCTCAATGGTTATCCCATCCCTTGTATCCTCCCATTCCTCCCTCCCTCCCATTTTCCCCTTACTCCCCTCCCCTATGCCTGTGACTGAGAAGGACCTCCTCCCCCTTTATATGCTCATAGGGTATCAAGTCTCTTCTTGGTAGCCTGCTATCCTTCCTCTGAGTGCCACCAGGTCTCCCCATCCAGGGGACGTGGTCAAATATGAGGCATCAGAGTAATGCAATTATTTTAAAGCATCTTTTATTACACTCTGTGAATGTATGTGCACACGTGTGCATCTGTACATGGGTGTGCACTTGTGCAGGTCAGAGGGCAACTTGGGGCGAGGGAACTACTTCTCTCCTATCTTGTAGGTCCCAGGCATTGAACTCAGATCATCAGACTTGGCAGCAAGTACCTTTAACCTCTCAATCATCTCCCCTGACTACCACCAGATGTCTTAAAAGGAAATTGTGGGGCTGGAGAGATGGCTCAGTGGATGAGGGCCTAGCTGCACTTCCAGAAGACCCAGGTTCTATTCCCAGCATCCAAATGATAGCTTGAGACTCTATAACTCCATTTTCAAGGGGATCTGTCACCTTCTTTTGGCATCCTTGGGCACTGCACATACACGATGGGCTGATATATGCAGACAAACCAATCATATACATAGATACATGACTTTTAAAGAAGTAGGTTATGGAACTCAAACAGTGTATGATCCTGGAGGCAGGAGTTGATGCAGAGGCCATGGAGGGGTGCTGCTTACTGGCTTGCTCCACATGGCTTGCTCAGCCTGCTTTCTTATAACACCCAGAACCCATGCCCAGGGGTGGCACCACTCACAATGGGGTGGGCCCACTCATATCAATAAAAAAAAATGCACCCCAGGCCAATCTGCTGGGGCCATTTTCTCAATTGAGATTCCCTCCTCTCAGATGACTCTAGCTTGTGTGTAATTGGTGTGCACATGGTGAGTCTGAGAACCAGCCTGGGCCACAGACTGAGACCTGCTTCAACAGTCCCCGTCCGTAAGAAAAGGAAACCAAAATCAAAATGAAGCCCCACATCAAAATAAATAAGGAGAAGCAACGGGGTTGTGCAAGGAGAATGCTCCATGTGCGTCTTGCTTGGTCTTGTTTTGTCTTCCATTAATTAGGGAAGAAACCGGCTTGAAGGGAGATGGAGAGCAGGTTCCGAGCAATGGGAAGAGAGCCTTTCCCGAACTGCTGGGGAGTGAAATGTATCAGCACCCAAAGACCGACGCAAACAAATTCGCACCGAGTAGGAGCTCGTGTGCTTGATCACCAGGGAGGGCTCGTCCTAACGTGGACACATCACCAACTTTTGTTAGAACAACAACTCCAAAGAAATGCATAATTACTTCACAGCCACTTTTTCACTGTCAGCTTTAGCCATTGGGCTAAATTTCTTTGTTGAAAAATTATTTTTCTCCTTTTTTTTTTTTTATTGAACTAATTGAATATCTCAGAAGAATCCATTACATATATTCCCCCTCCCCCCTCCCCCATCCCCCGCTCTGAATATATTATGAAGTGAAGTCGTTTGGGTAGAATGGATGAGAAGACATTACGGGTGTTTGAAATATGGCCAGAAGAATCGGCCTCTCATGAACTTAATTACAGGGCTGTCTTCAATTTCCCATGTGTTATTGCCCAGCCAGCTGGCGATGTCTTTTTCTAAGTCAGTAGAAAGAGCTTGTTTCTTTGGGTGGAAAGAATAGGCTGGGTGGGCCAAAACCCTTTCAGCAAGATCCATCCTATGTTCCTATTCATGTTATTTTAACTTCAATGTATTTTATTTATGTGTGTGTGTGTGTGTGTGTGTGTGTGTGTGTGTGTACCTGCACTTGAGCTATGGCACACATGTGGAGGTCAGAGGTTTCTCTATTGTGATCAGGTGATCAGGCTTGCACAGCAAAGTGCCTTTACCTGTTGAGCCATCTGGCCATTCACTTCCCTAGTTTGCATGTCTGGGATGACGAGAAGCTACAGCCGAAGTTCAGAGATATCCAAGGACAATGCCCTCCTCAAGCCTGTTTGGCTCCAAGAATAACTAGTAGTCCTTTGGCTTCTGGGTACTTTCTAGACATTTAGCCCCTGTCCTTTTCTTCTCTTTCTCACCAGCAGCCTTTAGTGCCCGTGGGACAGCTTTGTGACAAATATAAGAACTCAGGCTTGGTTAGGAGAGTGCCTGTTCTCCATGGACTTTCCATTTCAACAGAAAACAAAACCAAAAACAAACAAACAAAAAAACGCCGTTTGAGCAACCCACTAGAATACGCGTATGGCAGACCAGCTGTATGCCAGTCACCCAGGATATGTGTCTGGCAGGCCAACAACGAGCCGACCACTCAGGAGAGACTATGATTGACGCGCACTGTGCAGCTCTCATGGAGGAAGCCGGTGGCTACATTCTCTGAGTGTGGGGCGGGGCCCGGGCAGGGCGGGGGGGCTCGGGCAGGGCGGGGCTCGGGCCTTCTGGACTGACCGAGCGAGGAGCTGGAAGGACCTCTGAAATAAGCGCCACTGCAGTCCTCAGGGGACCCAGGGACGCTCGCTTACTGCCCCGTGTTCCAGAGGCCCTTGGCTTTGGGACCCTGGGCTGGAGTTACAGGTTGATGTAAGTCTCCAAGTGTGTGCTGGGAACTGGACTCTGGTCCTCTGGAAGAGCGGCCGTTGCTCTTGGCTACCGAGCCTTGTCTCCACTGCCTCATTATTATTATCACTTACGCCTTATTACTATGAGCTACGTACCGACTGTGTAACAGTCTAGTTAAACTCGCCACTTTTGTGAACAGCTCAGTGCCATTGAAAACATCCACGCGGTCATGCAAGTAGCCCCTCTGCCACTAGAACTTCCTTACTTCCCCCACTGAGCCTCTGTCAGCAATTGAACACTTGACCTATGACCCTTTCCAGATCCAGGGATCCCCGCTCCACTTCCTGCCTTTATAAGGCTGGATATTTCAGTCCCTCGTGTAAGGGAAACACCACCATCATCGTAGTTTATTTGTTTTTACTTATGTGTATGTGTGTGTCTGTACATGAGTATACACATATGTGAAGGCAGTGCCCACAGAAGCCAGGAGAGAACATCAGACCTCCTCAAGCTGGAGCTACAGGTGCTCCTGAGCCACCTAATGTGGGTGCTGGGAACTGAAATCTGGTTCCCTTCAAGAGCAACAAGCACACTTAACTGCCGGGTCACCTCTCCAGCCTCCAAATATTCTCCCCTTAAACACGCCCCCCCCCCTATAATGGCACTTAACTAAGTCATTCTAAACATATTTGATGTAGTTTTAGCTTCCTGTTCCCACTGGCCAACTGAACTGACAACATATTAGGAATGCAGACTGTGTCATAGGGTTTTCCCCCGTGGCTGGACAGCATGCAGGGTGGGGGCTGGCACCAAGGCCAGGCCTAGTGGGTCATGAGATGTCACCTTTCCTACTACTGTCCAGCAGAGGGAGTTGCTTAGCACTATGGATGGCTCTCAAGCTGTACACACATTCCCCAGAAACAACAAGAAGTGAATTCTATACAGGGCCAGTGTTGGCTTAGAAAGCCCAGGGAAATGGAAACTTAAGATCTGTTTCACTAGGACGGTGGGTGTGCGCCACCATGCCTGCAGTTATCCTTTGCTTTCCATGTCAGACCATTTGTTAGGTGATTTTTTAAAAAATAGGATCTCACTTCAGCTTTGCAATTGAACAAAAATCGATTTTTGGGGAAACTAACTCCTAAAGGGACCTTACTTTCTGGTGTGGAAGAAAGAAGGGTGGTGATATACTAGGAAGCGGACACAGGCTCCCCCCTCCCTCCCTCCCTTCCTCCCTTCCTCCCTCCCTCCTTCTTTTCCTTCCCCCATCCCTCTTTTTCCTCTCCTTTTTGAGGAGGGTCCCACTTGGCACAAGCTGGCTTTGAACTCACTATATAGCAGAGCCTAACCTTGGCCTTGTGGATCCTGCTGCCTCTATCTCCCAGGAGCTGGGACCACAGGAGTGTGCCACCATGCCCAGCAAGTCTGTCTTTCCCTTTTTGGTAACAAGGATGGACCCCAGGTATGCTTCATTCTAGGTAGATGCCTCACTATTGATATACACCTCCAGCTCTTTAAACACAAAAAAATATCATGCATTTTGTTTTACTCATAATTTTGGCCAAACAGGGTTTTGCTCACTCCCCAAACACCAGGCCCCTTTTCTGGTAGGTTCCGTTACCCAGGAACATGGGTAAGCGTCAGACCTCGTTGATGATACACACAACGGAAAACATAGCATGATTCTAATTTAAAAATGTATATGTGGCTGGAGAAAGATCAGGAGGGAATATATTAAAACCCAAGTGGTAATTATCTCCCCAGGTAATGAACATTAAAATAATACCTTCCTCCAATTCTAATTTTCTTTACAATAACTGTGAGGCCTATAACAACCAGAAAGGAAATGTTAGATTCAAAAGTTACACAGGAATTAAAGACAATTTTTCCAATTCTGTATTATTGCTTTTTTTCTCAGCATTCACTTATTTTTTTTCAACAAATTAATTTTTCTAGTAAATTTACTGCCATGTAACCAAAGCTGCACTCTAATTCTCCCAAGAATAGACCCTTGGCACCAACTCTCTGTTACCCACTGCTGGCCCTGGGCCATTGCTAGCCCACTTTTAATCAATACGAACTGTTCCAGACATTTCATATAGGTGAAATATGCAGTGTGCAATCTTGAAACATTATTTCATGTGTATGGGTTTTTTTTTCTTTTTTTGCCAGAAGAGGGCATTAGATCCCCGGAACTGGAGTTACACCGAGTTGTGAGCTGCCATGTTGGTGCTAGGAACTTCAGCCAAGTCCTCTGCAAGAGTAGCCAGTGCTTCTGACTGCTGGACAATCTCTGCAGCCCCAGTATGTGATTTTTGTGTGTGTGTGTGTGTCTTATTTTGCTTAATGTTGTGTTTCTGAGGCTCGTCCATGTTGGAGCCTGTGCCAGCACTTTTTGATGCAAGAGACCAGATTTACACATAAGGCAGGATCCTTAGTTTATGAGAGCTCAAATGCATCTCCCTTAGATGAGCAGGGTCCCTGGGGTAGTTGGGTTGGCTGGTTTCATATACATGGAACACAGCCAGGTGTGGCGTGCACACCTGTAATCCCAGCACTCAGGAAGTGGAGGCAGTAGGGTCAGAAGTTCAAGATTATTCTCGTAGGTAGCAAATCCAAGGCCAGATGAACTACATGGATCCCAACACGCATGCATATATGCACACAAGTACACACATGTGCACATATACTTCACAATGTCAGGATCACATAAATATCCTAGCCACTGGTCCCACATCTGCCTGGAACCAGCACAGCACAGACTGATTCTTGGGAATCCTGAGTTACCATGGTTTTACATGGCGGGGAGTGTAGGAGGTGAGGTTGTTTACATGGAAAATGTGGCGAGGCAGTAGTGGTGAGGCTGCCCAGGCCCGTCAGAGCTCACATTATGTCATGGACCTGGAGAGGCAGGATTTGACATTTTCCCTGCTGGGTTTTCAAGGGCTTGAGAATAGCATTGATAGGAAGCTGGAGATACAGGGAAGAGTGTCTGCAGTGAGTGTTGCTACCAAGCTTGGCAGTGGTGCAACAAAGGGTGGGCAGATGATGCTACGATGTAGTGAGCTGAGCTGGTACACACAGGTGAGCCTGGCAGTACTTTCAGGTCCCAATCAGGTTCTTTGCTCTAAATAGTGAATGAAAATATTCTATCCAGGGTGGTTGACTATTTGTTGAGCATGGGAGTGTCCCACTGCTAGGCTTTTGGCTTAGCCCTCCCTGAGTGGCCAAGGCATGTCCTTGATGATGCCAACACAAAAGGAGGCATTTTTTTTTCCTGACTGCTTTTTGGATGTGCCCTCATCAGCACGGAGGGCGTGGTGGCTTAGTATTTCCCTAGAAGAAGGCTCAGATCACTCTCAGGCTACAGTCAGCATTTCCATGTCTGGCCAAGAGCCTGAAGATTCTGTAGCAAGTTGAGAAACCTAGTCCATGACTCCACTCAAGGAGTTCTCTTCAACATCCATGATACTTTCTGTGTTCTCATGGTTTCTGGTCCTCTTTAGTGTGTGCCCATGTGTGCATGTGAGACTCAGAGACAGAGTCTCTCAGTAGGACCCTTGGCCTGCTGATCAGGCTGGGCTGGCGGGTTAGAGAGCCCCACAGATTCACCTGTCTCCACGTCCCCAGCGGTTTTAATTACATTTCCTGTTTCTTCGTTAAAATACTCTGACATAATCAACTTAATGGGGGAAAAGGATTATTCTGTCTCAAAGTTCCAGATCGCAGTCCATCCTTGTGGGACAGTCAAGGCAGCAGGAGCATGAAGTGGCTGGTCACCTCAGGCCCATAGCCAAGAGCAGAGAGAGCGAATGCACGCACACTGGTACTCAGCTAGCTTTCTCTACTCTTACACAGTCCAGGACTCAACCCCAGGGCCTTGTGCCCCCCACAGTAGGTGGGTCTTCCTACCTCCATTAATGAAACCAAGACAAGCCCCCACAGACATGCTCTCGGGCCATCCTGATCTAGGCAGTTCCTCATTGAGACTCTTTCCAGGTGATCCTAGATTGTGTCACATCGACACACTCAAAGCCAACCAGCACAGCTGTGTTGGGATTCTAAGAACACCATTTGCGCCTGGCTTCTTTACATGGGTTCTGGGGATCAGAATCGTGGCCTTAGCTTGTGTTGCAAGCACTTTACCAACAGAGCTGTCTCCCCCCAAACCCCATTTCTGTTTTGTCACGACAACCCAGGAGGCCAGCAGCATTAGCTTCATGACACAGACTGGAAAACAGGCGGAGAGACCTTCCGTCTCATGGATGCAGCCACGATGCTAAAGTGAGGGGTCTGCTCATCCCACGGAGCTGCAGCGGAGTGCTAATTCCTGTGCAGCTCCAGCCTCTCCGTCTCCATCACCAGATATTGAGCCATTTTCCTGGTGACAAAACTGTAGCCAACAATCCCAATGTGACTGATGTGTCACAGGGCTTGACAGCATGAAGGCCGATGGCTGGGTCTGATGTTGACTTTCCTCCCTTGCTCTATACAGCAGCTGCAATGAGGGTGTTAAGATGGCTTAACCATTCTGGGATGCTAGGCCTTTGTAATTTCCAAACAGGAGGAGTGACAGGTGTGACTCTTGAGGAGGAAGTGGGGGACTAGGCTGGCAGAACCTGAGCAGGAGCTGGTACCTCAGGGAACAGCAACCAGGCATGGACACTCCAGTGTCCTCTCTTGAGAAACTGCTTATGGCAGTTCTCAGTCCACATGAGCAAGTGGGGCTAACAGCAGACCTGGAGGTGACCTGAGCAGCATGCCTACCACCCTTTCCTCAGTGCAACTGCTCTGGCCTGTCAGTGGCACATCTCCCTAGAGGGCTGTATTTGATTCACTCCTGGGTGCTCTCTATCCAGCTCAGCCATCTTCCTCCACAGTTATTATTCATCCACTCCTAAGAAGGGCAGTGCTTCTGTGCTTGCTGAACTCTTCTGTAGTGTTTTTGTGCTCTGAAGGCACCATCTTAACCTTTGCAGAAAATCTGGATCATGTAAGTGTTCATCTCTGAAGACAAAAATGCTTGCCAACATGAAAGGTCTGGTTTAGCAAAAACAAAAAAGCACGCCCACTCAAATGGAAATGATATGCATAGATAATTTGCAGCTCATTAAAATGGGTAACAGGCTGGAGAGGTGGCTCAGTGGTTAGTAGTGCTTGCTGCTGAGTCCAGCTGCCAGCACTTATGCCAGGAGCCTTACAACTGCCTGTTACTGCAGCTCCAGGGAATCTGATGCCCTCTGCTGGCCACCACAGGCACCTACACTCATGTGCACATAGCTCCTCACTTTCCACATAGACAGATAATTAAAAATAAAATTTAAAGTGGATAACAATTTAGAAAAAGGCACCATTTTCTCCTTAAACCATCTCTACACTCATAAAGAAGCCAGACTTGGGATGTTATCTGTATGAGCTCTGAAGCCCTAAGGTAGCAGCCCCAAAGGTCAGGTTTCCAGGGCTGGTCAGTGTTTTTATATAACTCCACTTAGGCTCCACAGTTCCAGCTGCTAAGAGATACTTAAAAGAAGACACTCTTGGTTCTGCCATAGTCATTCTGACCTGGAGAGGCAAAGTTATGTGGAGTGTGCTACATTAGACAGAAAAAGCCACATTCCTCTCTCTGTTTTCTCTGCAGAAATTCTCTGATCCTTTTCCACTGGACAGGCCCATCAGAAGGACTGTCCTTCCCTAGAGCATATGGTGCTGAGAGAAAGTGTGAGTGGTTACAGCATCCCAGCTGACTAGGTCCTTGCTCTGTTTGTCACCTGACACGTCTTCCCTGCTTGTCATGCTTATGCACATCTGCATGTGTGTACACGTGAGTGTTCGGGCCCAAGGTTGATATGAGGAATCTTTCTCAATCACCCTTCTACTTTATTCTTTGAGGCAGGGTCTCTTGGCCAAATCCAGAACCCCCTTAGATGACAAGTCTCACTAGCTAGCCTGCTTGCTCAGGGATCCCATCTCTGCCTTCAAAGGTGGGACTACAGGCAGGTCACCATGCCCACTAGGCATTTACATGGATCCTAGAGACCCAAAATCCAGTCTGATTGCTTGGCAGCCAGCATTTCACCATTGAGCCATCCCCCCCCCCAGCCATTGTCATGCATTTCACAAGACCCCATTGAAACAGAACAGCTCGCACTTTACACATATGGTGGAAGAATGTTCCCATCCAACATGACCATGCTGTCTGCAAAGTCACGTGATTAGCTTCACCTGCCTGCCATTTTGGTCTAGGTGCAACTACAAAGCACATGAGGCCTTTTTTGTGCAATGCCTTTTTGCTCAATGATGTGTTTGTGAAGCTCATTCTGTTTCTGTGAGTAGCTGTGGGTTATTCACTTACCGTTTTTACACACTCTGCTTTTATATTCAGTGCAAATGAAACATTTGCTTTTCTACTTTACTGGATGTGTGGGAAAATTTCCATCTTCTTGAGATGTGTGTATGTGTATGACACATGTGTATATATGTGCTCTCTCTCTCTCTCTCTCTCTCTCTCTCTCTCTCTCTCTCTCTCTC
>OU015753.1:9012635-9034881 GCA_907169655.1 Acomys percivali
CACACACACACACACACACACACACACACACACACACACACACACACCTTCGCCAACGGTCCTAACTGCCTGTGTTTAAGTTTCATAAAACATTCAGGCCAAAAACAGCTTAGGGGAAGAGGGGCTTACTGAGGTTGAAGTTATAGGTTCCAGTGCATCAGAGCAGGGAAGTCACAGTGTCAGGACCTTGAGACAGCTGGTCACATCACATCCATAGTCAAGAGCAGAGAAGCCAATGCTCCCATGCCACCTGCTTGCTCTCTGCTCTGCTCAGCTAGTTTTCTTCAGGGCCCAGTCAAGGGAATGGTGCCACCCACAACCAAGGGGGTAACTTTGCATCTAAACTAATATTCACCATACTTTCCACAGCCATGCCCCCTTGGCCAACCTGACATAGACAGTCCCTCAACTGACATCTGCTTTGCAGTTGGGTTCTAGGTTGTAGCAAGCTGATGTTTAAAACTAACTTCAAAATTTGATACTGCGGTGTGTTCAGAAGGTGATGGGCTCCTTCCTGAGAGACTGGACTTTCTGTTCTTCATACAGGCCAAGGCTGGGTCATTATGAGAACTTGACCAGTGTTAATGGGTGCGTGGATGGGCAAAAAGTCACATGGGAGAAGGTTCTAGGATTGGCCCCCAGACTAGTGGGAAACTTTTGTGGCTCCATGACAGATCCCTGTTCATGTCCCATGATTGACTCATCCTGCTTCCCATTCACTCTTCCATGACTCTCTTCTGCTATTCATGTTATCTGTCATAGCCACTGGGAATTCGCTGCCCCACCCCTTTCCTCAGCGCTAGGCCCCAGTTCAAATGTCACCCTCCCCAACCAGTCCCACTAAAACCACTGAGACCCAGACTCCTGTGAACCATCCCATTGAGTTATCTCCTCCAGAAGAGACTGAGGTGGCTGAGAGCTGTAACCCCACTGGCCATGTAGTTATCCATTCACGCACACCGTGGTCATCTCAATGTCTTTTAAAATGCAAGCACTGAGTAAGGATATTGCCTCTGCCATGTTCTCCGCCATCCTCAGGACCTGGGTCCTAATGTCAAATCAGCAAGTGTTTCTTGGAGAGATAAAGACTCCATGAAGGACATCTGTTGGAACCCTAACCTTTATTGTCTCAGTTCACACTGAGAGTCCTGTTTACCATGGTTACCTGTGCAGCATCTGCTACACATCTCAGGGCACTTGAATATCCCATGAGCTTCTAGGAGCGTCCATGTTAGAGAATTTGGCTAATTTTTATGCATTTCTGTCTGGAGTCTAGAATAGGAGACTATATACTCACAGAGTGAATCAACTTCCCTTAGACTGACAAGAAGCCCAGGAGGAACCCAGGTGGTTCTTTGGACAGTCTTGATTGTTAGATCTTCTAAAGAGGCAATCATGGACTGGAGAGATGGCTCAGCAGTGAGGAGAGCATACTGTTTTCAGAGAGGACTCCAGTTGTTGAGGGGCTTCCAACAGTGTATAACTCTAGCTCCTAGCACTCTGACACCCTCTTCTGGCCTCTACAGGTACTGCCACTCATATGCATATACTCATCTACAGACAGACAGCCAGCCAGCCAGACAGACAGACAGACCAGACAGACACATACATTAAAAAAGAATACAAATAATCTTAAAAAGAGAATATCATCATACAATTTCTTTTGTCTTGAACTTTTAATCTAATGTTAGTTAAAGTCTCAGGAGCTCTCAAGAGGACTCTCAAGTTTAACAGCTGAAAAATCAACGTCTAGCAAGAAGTAAGCAACACTTCTCCAAGCTGTGCACTTTTTCATTCAGAAACTCCTCCTCCAATAGTCTAGCCTAAAGAAACATAAAGGGAAAAATATCTAAATGTGAAGAGTGCTGGATTACAGCTGGGTGGGGCCCCTCCTTCTTCGTGGGACTTCTCAGAGCCTTGACTACACTGATTCGTGTTGTGACTCTCTACAGATAAAACACCACTCACACTTGTTAAGCAGGAACATCCAGTGTCAACAATGCCCTCAGCACCCCTACCTATCAGAGAAAAGTTATACAGAAGTTAAATGATGGCTGTCAAAGATGCTTAGTTACCCAGACAATGGGGGTGGTCACTGTGCAGACACAGCATCATGGCAGATGTGACCAGTTGACTCTGTCTGAAATGGTGGCACTGGGTTAGGAAATCTCTCCACAGTACATTGGCGTATGCACGGTGCAGACGTATGACATGCTAACATATCCTACACCCATCTTTACAATATCAGCAACTTGTCACGTGGGCTGCCGAGGTTCTCTGCCTGCTGGTCGGGCTACTTCTCCCTATGGAAACTTTCCCTCTTTGAAGGAAGAGGGGCCACGTAAGACTCCAGGAGTTCATGGGACTTCCGAGGCTCAGGAAGCCACAAGCCACCTCCCAGTGGTGGCAAGCCAGGGGTCAGCGAGTGAGCCTCTGAGCTGATAGGAGGAGATACCACAGGGCCCTTTGGTCACCTGTCGTCTATCCACCAGTGCATGTGTCACCTGTGCACAGTGAGGAGCAGCTGTGTGCATGCAGGAAGAGAGCCTTCAGCAGAAAAGATGGGCTGCAACCTTGATCTTTAACCTCCAGCCTTGAGAGCATGTAAAAATCATTTCCTTGGCCGGGCGTGGTGGTGCACGCCTATAATCCCAGCACTCGGGAGGCAGGGGCAGGTGGATCGCTGTGAGTTCAAGGCCAGCCTGGTCTACAAAGCGGGTCTAGGACAGCCAAGGCTACACAGAGAAACCCTGTCTCGAAAAACAAACAAAAAAAAAAAATCATTTCCTTGCCGGGGGCAGTGGCTCATGCCTTTAATCCCAGCACTTAGGGTAAGGGAGCAGAGGCAGGCAGAGCTCTGTGCATTCGAGGCCAACCTGGTCTACAAAGTGAGTCCAGGACAGCCAAGTCTACACAAAGAAACCCTGTTAGAAGTTCAAAACCAAAACCAAACCAACCAACTAAACCATTTGTTTGGTATAAATCATCCATTCTATGTGGTATATTGTTATGCTAGCCTGAGTTAAACTATATAAACATTAGGTTCAATATGACAATGCCGTGCTTGTTGGTTAAAAGAAAACAAGGGTTGGGGAGATGGCTTAGAGGGTAAAGGTGCTTGCTGCCCAGCCTGATGTCTTGAGTTCAGTCTCTGGAACCCTCATGGTGGAAGAAGAGAACTGGATCTCAAAAGTTGTCCTTTGACCTCTATGTGAGTACTGTGGCTTCTACACACGCACCCCCACACCGGCTCACACAAACAAGTAAATATAAAAATATTAATAAGGAAAACAATATCAACAATGAATCACATGCCAGAACATGTCTCCAGCCCTTCTAATCCGCAAGCTTTTGCACTATGTAATGACACACTTGGCAACTGTGTGCTTCCTGAGCAGACAGTTCTTTGAGAGCCAAGAGACTTGTGTTGGCTCTGCTTTCCCTCTGGCTCCCAGTGGTCCTGGCATTTGGTAGACACTGGGGAATACTGTACATGCTAAGAAATAGGCGCCATGACCCAACCATCCAGCCACAGCTTTCGTAGTGTTCATGTCTATGTGAGCTCATGTATTGGCTGGACCTCTCAGAGAAGCACCAAGCTCTGGGTTCCACCTCCAGCACCAGACGTGGTGGCACATGCCCGGCACTTGGGAGGTGGAGGCAGGAAGGTCAGAAGTTCAAAGTCATTCTTGATTATACAGCAAGGTCAAGGCTACGCTTGGCAGGAGACCCTGTCTCAAATATACATAAAGCAGGCTGAGCACCAACATTCACCTCTCTCTGCTTCCTCATTGTGGACACAACAGGGCACACTTCCACATTCTTGTCATTATAACTTCCCTGCTATAATGGACTGTATCCCTTCGAACTGTGAGCCAAAGTAAACCCTTCCTTCAGTTGCTTTTGTCAGGCCTCTCATCACAGCAGCCAAAAAGTAACTACTCCACTATTGTTACCATTGTATTATTATTACCTAACAAAAAGTCAGGTATAGACAATAAAGTAGAACTTTAAAATTTAACACCTCTTCATCACACACACATGCCCATGATATGTGAGCACGCACAGATAATGTATGAGTACACATATGCATTTACACACCCACTTTTGCATACACACACACACACACACACACACACACACACACACCACACAGCTACAGAGTGAGTCACCTGCTTCTGGCACAGGCTATGGGCTGGCCAGTGGCAGCCAGTGCCTCTCCTCAGGCGCCCATGTGTGAACTTCTAGGCTGTGCTGTGAGGCTCAGATCAACAGAGTGCAGCTCACTGCCCAGTGCTGTGCTGCAGCACCCCTCCCCCCATGCACTCTGTCTCTTGTCACCCACGTGGTATTGCACAACCAACTCCTTGGAGGGATTGATGGTCCTGTGCATAATCACAGCGGTCAAATGTTAGAGCACTGTGAGGGCAGCAGGGAAGTATCTTCCCTCAAATGGTTCCCATTTCCCTCCAAAAGCAAAGTCAACACTGAGACTGAAAATAAACTCCTGAGTCCCAGAGCGACACTGAAATGAGAGCTGAGGTAAGGAAGGGCTGTGGTGGGGGCTGCTGTCTTTTCAGTCCATCCTGACAGTCCCGGGGCCTCTTCTATGCCTGGTGAGCAAAGTTGCCAACCGACCCTTCCAACTTGTGGCATCCCCAGGCCTACACTTCAGACACATGGCTTTCTTGGGTAGCTATTTTGAGACTCTGTCCTTTGGACCTGACAGTGCCTTTCAGAGTGACGATGTCAATTTACTAAGTTCTTGGCTTTTCAGATCCCCCCCACACTGACATTTGATTTTGCAGGGCTGAGTGTTTGCCTTCTCAATGGAGATGGGGACCCACCATAGGGATGGGGATCTTCACGGAGAGTATATGTCACTATATGCCATAGAGACTAAACCCAGAGGGTGACAGTCAAATTTGAATGAAGGCTGAAAAGGCCCTTGCTGTAGAAGCCTTTTTAACATTTTGGAATATAAAAATCATGGAGGAAAATGTCTCCAGACCCAGGGGTTTCTCACATGTTCTTGTTTTTGCCAGAGCCTTGAGGAGATGACACTGTACAGTCCCATTTGTAAGGAGCACCAACACCCTGACAGCAGGCTAGACAGACAGTGGGAGAGTGGCTGCCCTGAACAAGGGTCTGGGAGGCCAGGGGAGGACTATGGGTACAGGGTGCCTATTCAGAGAGATGAAAATGTGCTGAAGTTAATGGTGGCATCAGTTGCGTGACCTCAAGAATATGCTCAGAATCTTTGTATTATAGCCTTTAAATATTCTTTTTACAGAGAGGAAGAAAGAGAGAGAAAGAGAGAGAGAGAGAGAGAGAGAGAGAGAGAGAGAGAGAGAGAGAGAGAGAGAGAGTGATGGCTGGTCCCCAGCCAGGGCTCATGTCATGGTTTGAATATGAAGTGTTGCCTGCAGGCTCACTTGGTCAACACACATAGTGGCCATACAAGGGCTGTTCACACTGACTATGACAAAGTGTCCATGCTTTTAAGGCTGGGTCCCCAGCTGAGGGTGCTCTTTTGGAAGGCCCTCAGAACTGGAGGAAGCAGATCAGTACAGAGTGTCTCTGGTCCCTTGTTTTCTCTTTGCTCCTTACGCATAATGACTTTCCTTCATGTGGTCCTCTGCCACGACTTTCTTCCCAGGCACATGGGGTCAAGCAGCCAGGGACTGAGTTCTCTGCAAATGGAGCCAGCACACAGCTTTGCTCCCTTTGAGAGGTTTTTGATATTCTTTTCAGTCACAGCAAAGAAAACACCAGCTGCAGAGGATGCACCTTCTACACCCAGACCAACACTCAGTTCCGCCACAATGTTGGCCTGTGACGTTCACATCACTCTTACTCCTGAGCCTCAGTTTCCCCATCTGCTAAACAAAGGATGCTCCAAATGATGGTTTCCATGCTTTTGTTACCCCTGACTCTCCATAAATTAGGACAGCCTCTACCAGAGTGGCCATTATTCATGGACGAACAAAAAAAGTTCTAAAACTCTCCCTGGTGGGCGGACACAAACTCAAATCCTGATCATCTTCCCTACTTGACGTGTGACATTTTACAACAGAGCTTGAGTGCACCAACTGAGAAGATGGTCATTAAAGGTGAGAAAAACAAATATCCAGGAAGGGAATGCCTCTATCCTCTGCTCGCTCTGGCTTCAGAGGATATTTTTTTTTTCAGAGTAAGATCATGAGAAGTCGATTTATGCTCTCAGAGCCAATGTGAATGCTGGATTCGAATGATATCCATTTATCAGCTACTAGGGAGCTGACTGAAGGCCCAAGCACCCTATTCTGTATTCTGAGCAGCTCAGACTGTTAACTGACAACACAGGAAGACATATCCTCCACCTCACTGCGGCTGACGGGTTACAAATGAGCATGACTTGATTTTCTGCTGTGGAAAATTAGTGTTTTGAAAATCTCATTAGAAATTAGTCCTGAAAGCTGCTCCCAAACTCAGATGTTTGGTCCATCACTTGGTGCCTATTTTAGCCATTTAACTCCCTGACGACACCAGGCAGGGTACCACGGGCTGTGCTTTAAGAACAGTCTAGGTTGACTTCCTCATCTGCATTTCATGCTTCTGTCGACATCCAGCCTGTATTCAGGACATGCCCCTCTGTTTGTTTCCTGCCTGGTTGTGGTGTCCACAAATTGAAAGGTGAGTGACACAGACCAGAGGCCAGTGTGTGAGAGGGACCAAGATGCCAGTCTGACTTGACCTGAGCTCTAAGACCTTAGGCTTGCCTGGGGTGGGGTCTCCTACAGACAGTGAGTGGCTTGCTCTTAACTCTCCTCTCAGATGTTAATGAAGACTGAAGAGTGTCCTGTCACCCGGCCCCCATGTGTTGTGCATTCGTGGTGTGGCTCCTGGAGTCACTTGCAAGGCTCAGGGGAGCAGATCCCTAAGCCATGACACCGCATTCTGATTTTGTGGGTCTAGGAAGGGGTTTCGGGCTCTGAGGGTTTACTTATTTATGTTTTTTGTTTTGTTTTGTTTTATATCCTTCACGGCTTCTCACTATGTAGCCCAGACTGGCTTCAAATCTCCAATGATCCTCCTGCCTCTCCCTCCTAAATGCTGAGATTACAGACATCTGCCATGGCATCAGCTCCTCCTAGTGTCTGGTGAAGCTGGTCCAGTCACAGACACGTGGGCTTTGCTGAGGGAGCCCAGGCTCCTTTCATTCTAAGCAGCCGGTAAGCCTGTATTCAGGCTCTGAACATATCAGACCAAAGGGAGGGGCTACGCTGCAGTTAGAATGTGGCCCATCCTCTGTAGGATCATGAGTTTGAACACTCTGTCCTTGCTGATGGCACTGTTTTGGAAGGCTGCAGAACCTTTGGGAGGCGGGCCTACCTGAAGGAAGTGGATTTCTAGTGGGTAGACCTTGAGTTTTACAAGTCCACCTTGTTTCCTGTTCTGTCTCTGTTTCCTGTTTAGCAGATGCCACAGGCTGCCACCATCACAGAGCTATGTCCAAGTTCCCTGCTCACCAACCCTGTGGTGGTGGTCTGTGTCCCTTCAGAATGTGAGCCAGGACAAAGCCTTCCTTCCCTTAGTTGTTTCTTGCAGGCATGTGATCACTGTGATGAAAAAGATGATTGACAGATGGGAAGGTCAGGAACTCTATGGCTTGGGAAAACAGCCCAGCATCTCTCTCTGACCCCCAATGCAGGGATTCCCAATGCATTCCCATGGTTTCACTTCCTCTTGTTTCTGAGCATCTGCTGCCTCTGTATTCCATCACCTGCTACCTAGCCTGGGTATGCCCACTCCTATGAGGCCTCTTGACCTCTTCTTTCTTCACCTGACCTCAGTCTTGACTCTGAGCTTTTTAAACACTAGATGAGATTCTCAAATCCTTCCGAGTCAGGCCCATAGTGAGCCCTGCTGCCTACAGATCAAGGCTCATAGCAGGACACCCAGGACCCTCACAGTGAGCAGCTCCAGATTCTTTTAGGCCTCATGTCTTTGCTGCTACTGTTCCCTCTGCCCAAATGCCCCTTCCATTTTCTACCTTTAGCTAAGTTTCCTAGACTCTGACATGTACCATTGCCACACTGTCTACTCTTCACCTCAAGTGGCATTTTTGTCATAGCTTTTAGACATAAAGCATCTGTTAATGCATCTAGCTTGTCCTCCAGACTGGGTAGCCCTGGTGTCAGAGGTCACCTTGGTGTTTTGGAGACTATGTGTGAGCTAGAGGTAAAGTCACACTTGTTGAAGAAGTCAAAGAGAAGGGAGCCCCAGGGGTGGGATAACCCAGCTGATAGTATGTGCAGGGCGGTCCAAAGGCTACCTTGAGGGGCCAGCTTCTGTCGGGTTTCTCTTGGATCTGTGCTGGTGGAGCCACAGCTGTGCTTGCCCAGCAACCTAGCCCCCTGCTGGGGCTCATCCACCACTAACTTTGTCCTCTGAGGAGGCAGAGGAAAGGGTACAGGCATGCAGGGGATGGCACCTAGAGAGCCTTGGGGAACTACGGGGGGGCAGACTCTAATAGTCACAGAAGGCTGAATGAAGGAGAAACACCTTCCGGCTGGAGCCAGTTTGAACTTGCTCACTTTCCTTCATCCATGAACCCATACTTCCATGCATACATCCACGCATGTGCACATATGTTTGCATGCATTCATGCATGCACCTGCCTACCACACATCCATTCTCTCAGCATGTATGATACAGATTTTATGTACTGTGAATATATGAAAAAGAACTGGACTGGAAACCCCTGAGCTAATGGATGTTATATATTCTCCAGGGGAGGCCATGATGGATGGAGGATGTAATAATGTGACAGCTTGAGAGAGTGACCTGTGCTCTGAAGGCCAACATCCAGGACAGGGACTCAGGAGGCACCAGTGATGGGCAGTGGTGGAGAGGAGGAGTTGCAAAGAGTTTTCTTTTCTTTTCTTTTTTTGAGACAGTGTCTGGGCTGGAAGTCACTATGCAGCTTAATGTAACCTTGAATTGATTATCCCCCTGCCTCAGCAACTTAAGCACTTAAAGGCATGTGTCCTTAGACTCAGACTATTGGGGAAGGAGGGATTCTTTAGCGAGTGGTCAAGAGAGCTTCAAAGAGGGAAGCACAACTGGGGCCTAAAGGGCAAAGAGGTTGTCCTATGAGGTCTGGCAAGGGGCGAATTCTCCAGGCAGAAGAGACCACCTTGATTGGCAGTTGAGGGGGTCTCCTACTGAGAAGCAGCTTGAAGATGGTCCTGTGGACCCACATGCCGAGCTTGAGGGTTACCAACACTGGATTAACCTTTCCATGGGTGTGGGACAGAGACAGAGGTGATGTCGTCTGTATTGGACCTGCAGTCTGGCCCGGGGCATGGGGCAGGCTGCCCAGTGCAGATGCCTCAGAAGCCTTTAGCACGGGAAATTCTTTGTGCTTTCTGCGTCTACATCATCAGGCAGGTGGGAGATTGATCACCAGGTTCTGGTACCCCGATTCGAAATGACACTTCCATCTGATTTCAGTTTCTTTCCATATTTTAAGAAGGCTCGATGGACTCTGTTCATTATGAGTGTCACCCAGCTCTAGTTACTGTGAAACCAGAAGGTCACTGCTCAGCTCAGGGCTCAGAAATATGGTACCTGTCAGGAGTGTGATTTAGGAACCTGGCCTTCCTCAGCGGGCCCCCAGTAGACTAAAATTGAGTCAACGATTCAATTGGCTGCAGCAGAGTGAAAACCAGGAACCATCTTAACCTGTGGGTATTCACAATGAGCTCTCCATGAGCAAATTTTGAAAACTTATGTTTATATTTATTTAGTACTGTGTGTGTGTGTGTGTAATGTATATTTCTGTGAGTATGTTTGTATGTTGTATATGTGTGTCTTTGTGTGAGTATGTGTGTCTTTGTGTGTGTGTGGTGTGGTATGTGGTATGTGTATGTAATGTATATTTCTGTGAGTTTATATGTGTGTCTTTGTGTGTGTGTGGTATATGTGAGTATGTGTATGGTATGTGTGTGAGAGTATGTTTGTGTTGTGTGTATGCATGATGTGTTTCTGTGTATGTGTGTTTGTATGAGTGTGTGTGCAGTTTGTGCATGTGGTGTGTGTGTGAAATAGTGTATGTGTTTGTGGTGTGTGTATATTACATGTATGCATGATGTGTTTCTGTGTGTGTGTGTGTGTGTGTGGTGTATGGTGTGAGTGTGCAGTATGAGTATGTGTGAAGTGTGTGATATTTTGTATGTGTGTTTGTGGTGTGTGTGTATGTATGTATGTATGTATGTATGTATGTATGTATGTATGTATAATGCCACTTAGGGCTTGCACAGGTCAGAGGATGACTTGCAGGAGTCAATTTTTTCCCTCCACTGTGTGGGTCCTCTAGACTGACCTCAGGGCACCAGGTTGGTGGCAGGTGCTTCTCCCTACTCAGCCATCTTATTTGATCTTAATAAACTTATTCAGGAAGATGGCATGGGAAGCCTGCCCATCTCTTTGCATGGTCTCCAAGTGTCTCAGAACTGGAAGGAAGGGTCTAACTAGATGTTGGGCCTCTGCATAAAACCGATTCCCTGCATAAGCAAGCAGAACAGCAGGACCTGACTCTGACTTTGCTTGGGCTGCACCAAAACCCCCCTTTGGCTTGCACTACTATATATCACATCTCCAGAGGGGAAGCAGCCAGTAAATGGGCAATTTTTTCTCCCCCCACCCTACACAACATTTATTCCCCATCATTTGGGTAAAAATATTCTGCTCCCTTCCTCACTGAACAGGGCAGCCTGACTATTCCCATAGTGGGGTGCTACTGACTAAACCCTTGGCCTCCACAGCCTCTTTCCAGTCAGCTGCCCATCCTGGGTGACTCTTGGGACCCAGCATGATATTGTGACCCAGGGCTCTCGCTCCAGGTCCTCCTGCTCTGGTGGGTACTTGCCATTCCATGTATCCGCCTAGTGAACTTTTACATTCTAATGCTTTTGCCTAGTGTTACAATTTCAATGTGGAACGCTCTCAGGGCTCACACAATTGATCACTTGGTCCCCAGCCCAAGTGCCACTTGGTGACACTGTTTTGGGGGTTGTAGATCATTTGGGAGGTGGGGCCCAGCTGGAGAAAGTGGGTTGCTGAGTTAAATCTTAGCCCATCTTCTGACTGGGATGAACCACTTCCTGGCAACAAGCAGCGGCCACATCAACAGAAAGTCCGCCTTAATGTGCTTCAGTCAGCAGCAGGAAGGGTCAGTCACACATCCAAGTTGCTATGGGAACACATTGGAACAATGCTGCTGCCACTGAAGGAAGATGAGGGGTCAGGGTCTAGGGGTGAAGAGTCACAGGCTCTGGGGGTTCAAATCCCACCTCCACACCAGAGCGAGCATAAACTTCTGAAAATGAGAAGCAAGTGCCCACAGCAAACCCTGGCAAGTAGTGGTCAGAAAGATGAAGTTGACGGTCCTTACTGCCAAGACAGCTGCCAGCAAGTGACGCTCAGACTCTGACTGAGAGCTGGGGACTCCTGGGGCTTGAGTAATGGCCCAGCAGTTAGGAGTGCTTGCTGCTCCTGCACAGGACCTGAGTTTGAGTCCCAGCACCCATGTCAGGTGGCTCACAACTGCCTGTAACTCCAGCAGACCCGCTGTCCTCTTCAGGACTCTTTGGGCACCTCTATTCACAAGCTCCCCAATATATCCAAATTAAGATAAAAATAAATATTAAAAAAAAAAAAAGAGTTAGGGGCTGTTAGTGTCTGATGGAAAAAGAGATTGCACTGCAGCTACCGGTACGCTGTCCAAGCCGAGTGGAGGAAGAGGCCTCGTGATTATTACATGCATTTAATATTTATGCCAGCATGAACGCAGGGCGATAAAGCTCCATTTCCTATCTTTCATGGAATGAGGTGGGGGGTATTTATGAGCGAAAGCAGGCATGAGTGAGCAAGGAAATATACCAAATGGTAGCCATAAAACTCCCTCTCCAACCGAGCGAGCGGCCACCTTAGCCCATGTGAGCTGAAAAGCCCTTGCTCAGCAAAACACAAGCACCTGAGATGACAAAGGAGAGGAAGGAGATGGGCAGAGGGAACAGACTCCGGCGGTTCCTTTATCCCAAGAGCAGGAGAGAAGTGGAAAGAGGCAGTTGGTAAAGGACATGAGAGGTGATGGCAGAGGACACAAGAGGACTGGTGTTCTCAATGTCCTCCCCCCATGAGGTTACGGGGGCGGGGCACGGTGGGGAGGAGACACTCCTGATTCTTGTGCTCCATATAAAAGCTACTAACTGGAAAGCAAACAGATCTGCAGGTGATAAGGGGCCAGACACCTCGCCGGTTTAACTCACGAATATTAAACGGCTCCTGGGGATATTTTCTGATAGGTGCTGTGGGTTCTTACAGATAGGGTTCCAAATGGTTTCAAACCTTCTCTTCAGAGCAGGGGGGATGGCTCACTGGGTAAGGTGGTTGCCACACAAGCATGAGGACCTGAGTTTGGATCCCCACCACCCACGTGAAGGTCCAGCATCACGGCCCACATACTACAGCGCCAGGAAAGAGACTCGAGGTTCTCTGGAGCTCATTGGTCATCCAGGCTCACAGAATGGCTCAGTGAGAGAACCTGTCCCCAGAGCTAGGGTGGAGAGTGGTAAAGGATGATGCTAAAGGTTGATCTCTGTTCTACATACACACATAAGCACATGCATGTGCATCCACACATGCATGCATGTCAACCTGAACACATCTACCCCACCAACACCTACCCTAAACCTATCTCTTAGATTGACAGTTGAGAATGCATACAGCAGGTGAAAGTTACAGCTTTACTTAGGGGTGTAAAGTATCACACAGAATGTTCTGGGTAGGTGTGGGGCACTTAGGTTCCTCACTCCCACCCTTTCATTGGAAACACTAAGGTCATTAGCACTTTGGAAGCACACTTCCCGGTGACTTTATGTATCCGGGGTTTGGGTGTCACTGCAAATGTCAATTTTACCCCATAAAGTATTTCTGTCATTCATACAAATCCATCTTTTATGGAAAGTCATATTTATGGCTCTTGGAACTAATCATTAAAACAATGCAAAGATCTAGATACGCCCAGAAGCCACAGAAAGGCCCCGAGGATAATTTCTTGTCATGCTTTGCTAGCATATGTCTCCCCTCTCCCTAGAGCAGTCATGCCTACTCCTCCAGTCCCAGGGACTAGTTGTGTCTTTTATCAGCTCTGCTGGGATGATCCAGTCCAGCTACACCAGTGACTGGCACAAGTTTGGATTCTGATTGTCTCTGGATCAGCCAGAGAAACTCCCAAAATTTCACTGCAGCAGAGGGCAGGAATTTTTCCCCGGCATGAAGAGCTGCAGTGCCTTTGCAAGCTCAGATCACACTTGAGAATAATATTGAGACCAGGCAAATAAGTGGGGTTCAGTCAAGGCCTGGCAAGACATGCCCACTGGCATAGTAGTGGCATGGATGCCATGGAAATGACCAACCATTTTTTAATTGGTTTTAAGACCATCTCCACAAGATCTGGCAAACCCATACCTGGCACCATTGTTGCGCCAAGAACCTATGGCTAGACAGGCCATAGACCCTCGGAAATAATCTGTTATCCTTATCCTGCTAGGTGGACATAGTGTTAAATCAATTCCTCAGGAATTATTACAACCATGGATTCATGCATCTATCAACCCTTATCAGAGACGTTTCTACGTACAGTAGATGACGATCAATACAGGGAGCCACAACTAGCCAAGGTGCAGAGAAAAGCCAACTGCAGGATGCTTAGCCCTAAAGAAAACATGTATACCGCACACCTTGTCCTAAGGCTCAATGATCATTGGAGAAGGTGGGGGTGGGGGTGGGGGTGGGGTTGGGGGCAGGAGTATAAGAGCCAGACGCAGTGAAGGACTACAAGAAAGCAGTGTGTTCTAGACACAGCAGGGCACTGTGCATATGAGCTTACAGCAGTTGTAAAAGGCCTGTACGGGCTCAAGACAGAGCAAATCTCAGCGTGGGGAGGGAATTGCATGATATCCCCACCTTCAGCTGAGGAACTATCAGAAACTGTTGGCTGCTGGGAAAGGAGCCTGTAAGAGCGTAGCCCCAATGGGTTAACTATGCTCCAGTAGGAGGCTGTATATCCAAGGATATTTGGGTAACACAAATTGGCCTGGATAGGGGAATGAAGAACACAAAGTTGGGTGGGAAGGGAAGGGCGATAGCTGGGAAGAGTCAGGGTAGGAGTGAATATGATCAAAACACATTGTATGTAATTATCAAAGGATTAATGAAATACATCCTAAAAAAAGCCTGTTAACTGGGCTGGAGATTCCTGATATCCCCCACCCTAATGGCATGTGTAGGGCTGGTGTTATAAGCAGGCACTCTGCCATTCCTACTTGACTTGGCTGATGCCCACTGCCAGCTGTGCCAATCTGAGTATTTCTCATGAATACTCAGCTCCAGCTGGGAGTGGGACAGACCCTTTTCCCCTAGGGTTCCCAGTTCAGGGAGCTGCATCAGCCCCCTTGGCACCTCTCTCCCACCTCATTACAATTTGAGGTGGCTTGCCTCTGGAGACAAGAGTCCTGGCTGACAGGTGAGAGACTGGAAGTGACACTTTTAATTTTTAGTTTATTATTATTTATCATATTCATTTCCTTCTCTGAAATCTCTTCATCTCTACATAAAATAATAACCTGGGCTAGGGCTAGGGATGTCGCTCAGCTTAAAGAGCACTTGCCTGGCACACACACACACAGCCGTGGCTTCAGCCCCAGCACTGCAAACACGTGGTGGCCCACATCTGTAATCCCAGTGCTCAGGAGGCAGAGGCAGCAGGATCAGAATCTGTCCAAGGTCATCCTCAGCGACATTGTGAGTCTGAGGCCAGCCTGGGCTACATGAAAGAAGAATGTGTTGTTTGCTAGGACAGACTGAGAGCTGAGAAGGATGAAAGGACAAATTATTTTCCCTGAAGAACAAATTCTGTAAAGAACCTCATTTCTCACAAAGATGACAGAGGTGTGGAAAGGAAGAAGGCAACGGGGCCGGCTGACAGCCAATCAGGAGCGGCTCCAGCCGACTCTCCCTTTGCAGTGGGTGCTGCATTGTCACACAAGGGAGGACCATTCATAGTGAGTTATGTGGATATTTGAAAGCAATAACGCTAGCTTCATCCTACCATCTCCAGTAGTGACCGGGAAACCTACTGTTGTTTCTCATGTCAGCCTGTGGAATGCTCTTCTACGGCAATAAAAATCCAGGTAATGTGTTAGCGAGTTAACAGGACTTGTTCTGGAAAAGGGAGAGGGGAAGATACACTGAGCAACACAGGTAAGAAGACACCAGCTGTGCCTCAAGCCTCGAAGGTGGGTGTCTGCCTTGCAGGCTTGCAGGGGCCCCAGCTGCTCTTGACTTCAGTGATGGAGAGTGGCCAGAGCTAGGGCAGGGGAACTCTGGCACGGCCCATGCTGCCTTCTATGGGGGTTTCTGAGCACAAGTTTGTAAATGTCCCCTCAGCAGCAGCAACGTTGCCTGCCAGTGGGGACAACCAGTATCTCAGAGTTGTTTGAAGAAAAAATAAAAAGGTGTCCAGGAAACATCTGGCACTCAGCTGGCTTTTTGTTTTGTTTTTGTTTTTGTTTTTGTTTTTGTTTTGAGACAGGACCTCATGTGGACCAGGTTGGCCTTGAACTCACTATGTAGCTAAGGATGACCTTGAACATCTGACTTCCAGCTTCCGAGTGCTGGGATGATAGGCACGTGACACCATGTCTGGTTTCTACAGTACTGGGGATTGAACTCAGGGCTTCATATGTACTAGGAAAGTGGTGTAACCACTAGGCTACATCCCCAGTCTCCCTAGCAGTTGTTTAGTAAAGCTTAATTGCTCTATGCCATCCAAAAACAGCTTTAATTTTTCTATCATGTCTCTGTCTCTATACTCCCTCTGCTCTCCTTAATTCTCTCATCTCTCCTCCCTTTCCTTCTCCTTCCTCCTCCCTGTTTTTTATTAATTAATTAATTAATTTAGTTTTTTTTTTTTTGAGGTAGTGCTGAGGATAAAACCCAGGGCTTTGTGTTTCCCAGGTAAAATAAATTCTGTTTTTAAAATGTGATTTTACTGTTTATTTTCCCGGGAGCTGCTTAGTGGCAGGTGCAGTGATCATAGTATGAAATCTTGCATGGAAGTGTAAAGGCCTGACCAAACCCAGAATCAAATAGAGTGTGGCTTCAGTCACTTATTAACTTAACAGGAAGTCTACACGGCTCACCCTGACCTGTCACTCCACCTTCCATGCTCTGGCTGGGATGGCCAGCTGAGAACTGAGAACATAGGGAAAATTCCAGAAGCAAACAAGCCATGCATTTGAAATTGGGTGCCATTTTGAGAAGCATAATGAAATCTTGTGCCACTGAGCTCTGCCCCGCCCAGGGTCTGAGAGGCAAGCAGAGTCCAGCACAGTCATGCTCTCTGCCAGCTAGACACTGAGATGCCATCTGGCTTATCATATCCCTTGTCATGGTGTCACAGTGCATCTCCTCAAGTAAGCTTTCAAAACGGCGGCGCCAAAGCACAGCAGCATCAACGCCCTCAGAGAGTGCAGGGATATAACCATTTTATTTTGTTACTAGATATTACTGTCATTTCTTACTGTGCATGTCTCACAAACCACACTTTCTCATGGGTATGTGTATTCGGTATGAACACTGCTTGTCGGCGTCAGTTCTGGTATCTGCTGGGAGTTTTGGAAAGTATTCCCAAGGACTAGGGGAAGGGTGGCCAGTGCACCTGCGATAACCTCAGACTCCATTTCTAAACCTGCTTAAGATTCAGGACACACATTCTAGGACCCTAATCAACACATGCACAGATGGGCTAGGCAAAGGGTGACTTTCACCTTCACAGAATCTCACCTAAAGCAACGGTTCATTCTAGGACATTTGACAGACATGAAGTAGTTTCTCTTTCTTTCTTTCTTTCTTTCTTTCTTTCTTTCTTTCTTTCTTTCTTTCCTTCTTTCTTTCTTCCTTCCTTCTCTTTCTTTCTTTCCTCCATTCCTTTCTTTCTTTTTCTTTCCTTCCTCCATCCCTCCCATCCTTCCCCCTCCCCACCTCCCTCCCTTTCTTCCCACCTCCCTCCTTCCCTTCCTTCCTTCCTTCCTTCCTTCCTTCCTTCCTTCCTTCCTTCCTTCCTTTTTTCAAGTCATGATTGCTCTGTGTTAGCCTTGGCTTTCCTGGACTCGCTTTATAGACCAGGTTGGCCTCAAACTCATAGCAATCCGCCTGCCTTTACCTCGATTAAAGGCGTATGCCACCGCATCTGGCTGTGGTAGTTTTCAAATTAATAGTGATGCGTAGTGTTTGTTAGCTTGACACAAACTAGCTCGCTTGGGTAGAGGGAACTTTAATTGAGGAACTGTCTCCTACGGATGTCTGTGGGGCAACTTCTTGATTAATGGCTGATGTGGGAGGGCCCAGCCCACTGTGAGTGGTGTCATTCCCTAGCCAGGTGGTCCTGGGTGCTACTACGAAAGCAGGCTGATCAAGCCATGAGAACAAGCCCATAAGCAGCATTTCTCCGTGGTCTCTGCTCTAGTTTCTGCCTTGAGTTCCCACCCTGACTGCCCTTTATGATGGACTATAAGCCAAATAACAGCCTCCACTGGTTGCTTTTGGTCATGGAGAAGCAAACTAGGACATTGCTGTCGTAAGAGGCTCAACCTTTGGGGAAGCAGGCATTCACCACGTGTTGGAAGACGTGTCTGACACTGCATAGCAAACAGTGTGATCATAACAACACTGAGTGGCTGTCTCCCAGACATGGGGACACTATGCTAATAGAACTCCAATTGAATTTTAGCAGTTTTTTTTTTCTAATAATGGTAATGTTATGGAGTTCAGTTTGGTGAGAAATGAATAATGAAGGCTTTCAACAAATTTCCAACAGAGTTTAGCTTCCATTCTGAGAACAAAAACCACACAGTAGGTAAGGATGGCGTGCTTAATTCCCAGAGTGGCGCAGCTTGGGAAACGTGGCTTTCCCCAGCATGTTGGTGGTCTGCTAGGGGACTGCACCTTGGGAAGGTTTCCCCTAGTGAGACACCAGAGTGGCTGGCTGGTTCATGAGCTGAGGTGGGTGCGTCGGGTTTGATTCATACACCTGGGCATGGTGAAGCCAACATTTTCACTGAACGCACTAGACCATCCCTCCTAAGACATGGGCTGGGAATTGGCTTTCTATTCTGGCACGAGGCAAGAACAAGCATGCATTTTCTTGTATGCTTTAGGATAAATTAGTGTTATTCGTTTTGTTATGCTCTCTTTAGCTTTAGCAATCCAACCAACTTCTGACACCCTCATTCCAATGCGCATAAATTTAAATTAAATAAAATACTTTAAAAAAACACTTAAAATTCCACTTCAGATAGAACGCTGGGAACACAGACCAGTCCCTTAACTCCTCTCCTGGTAGTTTTAGGATCTACTGGGAAACCACAGCTTCAGGGCAAGAGCAGAACGTTTTTAAATCCCCGGGAATGTTTCTGAACCACGAACAAGGCTGTGGTTGGCTGTGCTGTGAGATCTGGGTGAAGGGTCCCTGTCATTTTGTGGATATCAAGGAATGTCTTTATAGAACTCACAAGGGAATAAGCTTTTCTCACTCCTTGTTGTAAAAGACATGACCTGTGTGGGGCTGTCTGGACAGATGGAGCTTCGGATGATCTGTTTTGTGCAGCTAAATGGATGTTATGACAGCTGAAAAGGACATGTCTCAGGCAGCAATCACTCTACCTATTATGGATTCTTGGAAACTGGAGAAAAAGACTACAGTGCTTCTGAGTGGTCTAGGGAGAAAAAAGGATGGTTCCTCCATAATTTCCTTCTTTCAAAAAGTTTCATTTGTGTGTGCTGTGTGTGTGTGTCCGTGGTCAGTTTTGGGTACCTACCTTTCTTTGGTTTATCTATGTTTCTTTCTAGTAACATAGTTCTGGTTTTATTTATTGTGACAAAACCCTGAAGAAAGCAACTTAGGAAGAAGAGGATTTATTTTAGCTCACATTTCTGGCCTACAGTCTGTCACCCACAGGGAAGTCAGAGTGGCAGGAGCCTGAGACACCTGGCCACATCACATCCATAGGTAGAGGGAGGGAAGAAGGGAGGGAGGAATAGATAGATAGATAGATAGATAGATAGATAGATAGATAGCGCCCGCTAGTGCTTAGCTTGCTTTCTCTACTCTTATACAGTCCAGAACCACAACCAGGAAATGGTGCCACCTATTTCAGACTGGGTCTTCCCACACCCATTCGGGCAACCAAGAGCATCCTCTACAGATGTGCCCACAGCCCAGCCTGATCCTGACAAGCCCTCATGGAGACTCTCTTCTCATGTGATTCTACATTTCGCCAAGTTAACAAAAACTAATCACCATAGAGGTCGCCCATCTCCACCCTCCTGCCAGGGCTGGGGTTACAGGCGCATGCTGAATGCCTGCCTCTTACATGGGCGCTGATGATCAGAATTCAACTCCTCATGCTTGCATAGCAAGTCCTTTACCCACCGAGTCACCTCCCAAGCCATCTTCCTGCTTATATGGTCTATGTGGTCATCATTAAAATCTTGTCAATCTAAAAAAGCAAAAGAGCAACTCGAAGTCTCTCGAGAGCCGCTCACACCCTGGGTATTCTATTCAAAGTCTTTTCTACCTATTTGGGGTGGGACAGTTCATGAGACTGGATGTCTCATTTCTTCCACTCAAGTTAATAAGAACAATCCTGCTCCCTCCTACCCCCCTCCCCCGCCCCAAGCCTAAAACTCCTCACAGAGCCCAATCCTCTCCACTCCACATTATCCCATCATTTGTCCGCTCTCTCATTTATTTATGCAGCCCCTTTGGCCGGACACTGAGTGTGTTTTCTAACTTTCTGCTATCATAAACAAGCCTTAAGCACACAGCTCTGCACATAAATCTCTGTTTCCCGAGGATGTAAGTGTTTGACACCGTTTCTGATTATTTCTTTGAGATAAATTCCTAGGAGCACTACCACAGAAGAGGAGAAGCTGTTTGAAAAAAAAAAGTTTATGCATAATGCAAAATGTCTCTCAGAAAGTTTGTTCCAATTTGCATGCTTTGCCTGGGTTCTCAAGGGCTGCTCGACAGACAGTGTGCTTCCTGGTTGCCTGTGTGTGCTGCAGTTCAGAGTGGTCCATGACCCAGGAATGAAAGTTCTTCTTAGTCCTGTCCCGGGGGACCCAAGGACATTGAGGCTCTGGGTTCACAGAGGTGTGGCTCTGCTCCCTGAGCTGCTCAGATTTCCCTCTTGCCCCTCCCATGCTACCCTCAGAAACTCAGCCACCCGCTCTTTCCAGGCAGCACTATGGAAGCTGTAGCTTTTGGTTCCAAGAAAGAGTGCCCCTGTTTCCTTTAACCTTTTTTAAAAATTATCTTTGTTTGGAAGGCCCCTCACCCTAGGCCACTGGGTCAGCTGGTGGGTTCACTGTTAAGATGAGGCTCAGAGGATGGTTGGAAGACTAGATGGTCATAGCCCTTAAGTGTTTTATGACCTGGCAGGGAGAGGAAATTCACAAGCAGTGAAGACTCAAATTTTCCCTCTAGAAATACAGGCCAGTGACATCTCTCAGCTTCCCTTGCAGTGAGGCTGGGTACAGGAATGTGGGAAGAAGTGACGCTGTGCCACACTTCCCACAAGCCCTCTTGGCTCTTCATTCCCCTTTCAGTAACACTAACCCTAGCCACACATCAGTGACATCTAATTACACAGCCTCAGCACACAGCCCTACAATGCAGAAGGGGCACGGACTCTGGGTGGCACAATGTGGGCAAAGCTGCACGGGAGTGGACAATAAGCTTCTGTTAGGTCGGCACGGGAGCCAAGGTTACTCATGACCAATTGAGACAGTGTGATGGAGTCTTTCAAAGTAGTTCCAAGCAGCCTATGTGGAGCTGCCAGTGGGCAATGAGGTAAAGCTTTTAAGACAAGCTATGTCTGGGGTGATCTGCCAAGTATTACAATAACCGAGAACAAGGCCTGGGCTCTTATTAAATTTCAGACACCGTGCTACAAGCTTTGCTAGATTAGCCCCGTTTAATCCTCTCAACAGCTCCAGGAGTTATCTCCTTTTACATCTTGAGAGAATGAGGTATGAAGAGATTAAGTTCCCCAAATGCCACGACCCCTGGTGGCTGTTGGAGGCAGCTTGCTTACATGTGATCGAGCCAGCAAAAGCCGATTCCACGGAGGAGGAATTACTGTGATGGGGGAGAGAAGATCAAGCAGCCGTGGGGGTGGGGGTGGGGGGAAGAAGGGCACCCCAAAGACAGAGAGGGCTGTGCCCTGACCAGGGTTCAGAAATGGGGCTCTGGCCATGGTGCTGAAAGTCTCAGGCGAGGGTGCCTGGCTCTGGCCGTGGTGCTGAAAACACAGGCAGGAAGGACGCATACGCTGGCTTCCGTGCTGAGAACACACACACACACACACACACACACACACACACACACACACACACACACACACACACACACACACACACACGCACACACACGGTGAGTTGGCCAGGTAGTTTAGGAGCAAAGAGGAGGAGAGTCTGACATAGCACGAGCTATCAGATGCTGCTGGTGAATCACACAGGGACTTGGGCATTCTAATTTTCGTTCATACCCAGTTGTTCTCAACTGTCATCCAGAAAAAGGCTCATTCTGTTACTGTGTGGGTATCCTGGCTCTGGCAAGATGTGGTGTCTGTGACTGGCATATAGGATTCATTCCACGGACAATCATGGGACAAAGGAACCGACGGGGTAGATTTACTGGTGTGTCATTTATAAAGGAAGTGGACTAGAGGCTGGGTGTGTAGCTCAGTTGGCAGAGCACTTGTTGAGCATGAACAAGGCCCCAATGTTCCTAGGATGCAAACATAAAGGATCTGGAGAAATAGGTCAGTTGGCAGAGTACCTGACCACCAATGCCCATGTAAAAGGTCAGGCACGGTGGTGAGTGCCTGTAATAGTTCTAAGATGGCAAAGAGGAGGATCTCTGGGTCTCTCTAGCCCCAGCTAATCATAGAGACTCAGGTTCCAGCAAGAGACCTTGCCTCAAAAAGGAAGATGGCTTGCTCCTGAAGAATGACACCAGAGGCTGACTTCTGGTCTCTTTGCCCATGTGCATATGAACAGAAGCACGTGAGCTTTCAAACACTCAGAAACAAGCACACAGAGCCCCCTCCCCAACACAGAAAGAGAAGAG
>OU015753.1:9038923-9062048 GCA_907169655.1 Acomys percivali
AGCCCTTTTTGGATCAGCAAGATGGGTGAGCCAGTGGGTAATGGCATTTACTGTTAAACTAGCCTACATTTGCTCCCTAGAACCCACACAGCTAAAGGAGAGAGAGCCAACGAAGGCAAACTGTCCTCTTGACCTACACACAAGCACTGTTGCACACCTGCACCCTAGTGTGCACACACAAGTAATAAAATAACATAACAAATTAGACCAAGCCAATCATGTCTGTTTATAAATTCACATACTGGCACTTAGACACTGCAACCAAGCCACCATTGTCTCTTGTATGCCTGTTAATTGGGCTCTGGGCATATACCAGGCCCAGGGCCAGGCCTGGCCTGTGTTTAGACTTTTGAGACCCTCAGAAGCTTTTCATCCTAAAGAGTCTTCACCCCAATTCATAAAAAGTACACCTTGGAAATTCATATTGCATGTGGATTTTTTTCTATGAAACATTTAAGAGGATTTAAGCAGGTTTTTTTTTTCTTTTGCAATTATTTGGTGAGGAAAATGTTTCACTGTCAGTTGCCTGCCTTTCCCCCTGGTATCTGCTCAGGGATTCTTGCAAGGTGAGATGTGCGCCTGCTTTGCAAACTTAAAGATGCTTCTGAAAATGTTGTTTAGTTCATAGGAGCTGTCCCAAGATAGGAATATTGTGTATGAATTTGTTTTACTATTTCTCTCTCCCTCCTTCTCCCGTCACTGTCACACATTACCAACATTCTTCTTCTTATGGCCATATACTTCTGAGAGGTTCAAACATACACTGTCCCTCATGAGTGAATGTGGAGCAGGTAATGCTGTGTCCAGCCCAGAGCAGGTTCTAAGTACACAGCACTGATTCAGTGTGTCAATGCACAACCCTTGCTCATGCAGCCCAGGCTGGCCTTGAACTTGCTCTGTAGCTGACGATGACCTTGAACTCCTAATCTTCCTGAGTCTGTTTCTCAAGTTCTGAGAGATTACAGCACACCCAGGGAAACGGACTCAGGGCCTTGTGCGTGCCAGGCAAGTGTGCCACATGCCGAGTGTGTTCCCCCAGCCTTCCTTGTATTTTCTGTTATTGTGTTAATTAAAACTCCGCTATCTAATGTCACTGGATTCTATGGTTTGGATAAGTCTCCTCTCCCCCAAAAGTCTTATGTGCCAAAAAAAAAAAAAAAAAAGTGGTCTTCAGATGATGGGACCTTAGTGGGTGGGGCCTAGTGGGAGGATATTAGGTCATTGGAGCATGCCTTTGTAAAGGGTCTTGGCACTCCGGGCCCACCTTCTCTCTTTGCCTCCTGGTCTCTGTAAAGTGAGCATATTGTGGTATCACCTACTCCTCCATGATGTGCAACCTCCCCACAGCCCTCAAAGAACAAGGATGATGGAGCATGGATGACGGACTTTGGATGATGGACCACTGATGGGACTTTAGCAACTGTGGGCCTAAGTAAACCTTCCCTCTTTCTGATTTTGTGTTTTTGAGGTGCTGGGATTTGAACTTAGTACCTCAGATGTGTGAATCTCTTTTTGAGTGGATTATCTCAGCTATTTTGTTACTGTGATGAAAAGCTGCCTAAGTCATAAGATGTTTTCATTAACAATTTACAGTGTAGATTTCGGTTAAATTGAAAGATTTGGTCCACATGGCAGAAACTGTCGGTCACCTCTCACTGTTCACTTCCTTAGCAAAGATCTCAGTTGTAAGGGCTGGCTGACCCCTGGATAGGGATGGTCACATGGACAACTTTGGGGAACGAGACTTGAAGAGAAATCAAGGAGCTCACGTTTAAAACCAGGAAGTGGGGGACAAAAGCAATGCTCTGAAGTCAGATGCCAGAATCTATGTAAATGAGATGCCAGGCATCCCAGGGCAATCCTGCTTGGGGGACATGGAGACAGGGGGTCTTTGGAGACTTGTCATCTCAGTGAGCTCTAGCTTTAAGTGAGCGATAACTGCCACATGAATATGGCGGAGGACCAACCTAGTATGGTTCCTGATAGAAACCTTGATCCTCCACATGCGTGCACACACACATGGAATCCAGTCACAAGCAGAAATATGCATCATACACACACACACACACACACACACACACACACACACACACACACACGTGTGCACGCAAACAGAGGCACAGATGCACCCCGGGAAAGCCAGAAAGTATCCCTTATCATTTTCTTTCCCCCATTCTGGTATCTGAGATACAGATATGAAGGCTGGGGCACTGGCAACCACGGTAGTTCATGAGGAAGAGGATGCCAGGGTAGCGCTATCAGAAGTGGAAGGATATTCTGGGATTGTCACACCTGCCTCATCTTGTCTTATGTGAGGAAAAAAAACCCTGTCTTTTCAGAGCCCCCTCAATTAGTTGTCTTCTGAACGTGTTTCCTCCTGAAATAGCAGGTACTGGCAGTGGGGTAATGGGGTGCTATTCAGCAGTAAACAAATGACAGCAATTTCTGCACGTGGATGGCTGTTTGGTGCACCTGAAAGCTTAAGTGGCAAGATACAGGAGGGCAGGTGGCATCAGCCACTTGGGGTAATTAATAAGAGAAGTATTTATGTATGTCTCTTCCCTTAACCCCTCCAGATCTGCACTGAGGTTGTTAAAGAGGATTTCCTTGGACAGGATGATTACAGATATTTTCTTTCTCTCATTTCAAAACTTTCCTCCATGAGCTGTCTCAACACAGGCACCAGACAGAAGCCATTCACTGTCACTCAAAGGCTTCAGTCTGCTTCAGTTTGGGGCAAAGCACACTGAAGGATGGATTTGTAAATGGGTTTCAATAATGAAAACCTTCTGGAGGATTTATGACCTGCCTGCCGCCTGGACACCTCCTGCCTTCAGGGCTACAAGCTCGGCAGAGATCAGGCATCTAGGCTTTTGGATACCCCCTTGCAAGATGAAAGTCAATGCTGAGCCCAGATGTGCATTCCATCATACAGGGCGGCATGGGCAAGAGGACCAGAAGTTCCCATATATGTGGGGGCAGCAGGAGATACCCCTAGAGGAGGCTAAGGTGACCATCAAGGGCAGGCTGGATCCAAGTGATGCCCTGAGCACGGCCCCCAGGATGCCTGCTGAGGAGGGCATGGATACTTGTTGCTGGCTTGGGGGGTCACACAGGACTGGAGCTGAGATGAATGGAGGCACTTACTGAAGCTCATCACAGCCCAGAGAGAGTCTTGGATTAAATGGAGACAGATGAGGAAAGGAGATGGAGAAACAGAATGAGGGAGGAAGAGGCGGGGAGGAGCAGGAGGAGACACTACAATATCATCACTGGAAGATGCCCCATTCTCATCTTACAGAGGAGGAAGGAAGAAGAGGAAGGAGAGGCAATGAGGTCACGATGAGTAGAGGAGAACGAAAAGAGAAAGGCTGGGAGAACCCCAGCTAGGTAAGTGTTTGTCATCCAAGCACTGGGGCATGAGTTTGACCCCCCCCCCCAAACACACTAAGTAAAAGCCATGCGTGACAGTGCATACTTGCAATCCATCCCAGCACTGGAGAAGCAGAGACAGGTGGATCCCTGGGGCTTCTAAGTGAGTCAGAATAGCCTACCTGGTGAGCTCTGGCCCAGTGAGAAACAGCTCCCGAGGTTGACCTGTAGCTTCCAATACATGAACACACACATACCTGTACTCACACGATCGCTCAAAGGTGAGGGGTGGGCAGGCAAAGACAGGGGAGGACCAGAGAGACAGAGAAGTTTGGAATGAGACACACGCCAGGAGGGGGGGGGGGGGGGGGGGGGGGGCGGGGAAGGGAGAAGGGCAGAGAAAAGACTGAGATAGGAGAAGAAAGATGGTCAGAGAAGCACAGGGACAGAGCATGTCGGCACAGCCAGTGGTAAGATGGAGACACAGTTCTGTGCAGGACTGCTGGGCCCTGCCAGTGGCACAGCTGTGAGCGGAGGCTGTTAGGGGCATTGGGATGGGTCAGCATCATTTTGTTGTTGTTGTACCTTAGTCAGCTAAGTTCAGAGATCTTGAGATAAAATAATAGCTCCCAGAGTGCAACTGCCCCCTCCCTCTACTAAACCTGTTCCCTATAGAATTATTTGAGCTGCAACAGTAATGAGAGCAGAGACCACTTGCAAAGTCATCATCTGCCAGAGAACTCTGTGCAGCTCAGTGAAGAGCAGTGGGAATGCCTTTCTCACCCTGGCCCCTCCACTCAGCCTTGCTCACCCCCTTGCACACACAGCCTCCCTGAAGGGCACTTTCCAATGCTCTGAATCAAACTCTGCATCACCAAAGAGACTTTCCTTCCAAGGGCAGCGGGTCCACTTGCCAGTGACATTTCATGAGCTCAGGACCAGCACCAGGAGAAGGAGTGGAGGGGCGGGCAGGGCCAGGAGGAAGAATGAGGAGAAAAGGGAAGGGCAGGGTGGGGAGAGGATGGGAAAGGAGATGAGGTGATGGGAGAAGAGGAAAGGTCCAGCCTGTTAAGCTGAGAAAGAGATACTTGACAGGCAATTTTGATTTCCAGTTGGAAAGGGACCAGCATAGCCTCATCAAGTCCAATATCCCTCAGCCAGTCCAGCATCCCTCAGCAACTTCAGCATCCTTCAGCCAGTCAAGCATCCCTCAGCTAGTCCAGCATTCCTCATTAAGTTCAGCACCCCTCAGTCAACCCAGCATCTCTCAGCAACTTCAGCATCCCTCACCTGGTCCAGCATCCCTTAGCCGGCTCAGAATCCTTTAGCCAGTCAAACATCCCTCAGCCAGCCCAGCATCCCTCAGCCAGTCAAGCATCCCTCAGAAACTTCAGCATCCCTCAGCCAGCCCAGAATCCCTCAGCAACTTCAGCATCCCTCAGCCAGCACAGCATCCCTCAGCCAGTCAAGCATCCCTCAGCAACTTCAGCATCTCTCAGCTAGTCAAGCAACCCTCAGATAGGCCTGTGAGCAGATGTTGGCTCTCTTAGGTGACCAGCTACAGAGAAGTAGGGCAGTTGTCTGAGTCTTTCTTTGGTTTCCAATCATGGGGGGGCATCTGTGCCTCCTGAAAACCCAGCACTTACTCTTGTCTCCTGAGAAGGGCCCCAGTCCTCTCTAAGTGGTTACCAGTTCAAGCCTTCACAGGGGATGCTGGCATCCACTGTGGAACTGAACAATAAGGCCAGCCTGTCAGCACTGTTCTTTCTCTTGTTCTTCAGGATGATATGTCCCAGATGGCTCAGTGAGCCCCTCCTGGGACTGGCTGCACTACCATCTGGGGGAGGGTGTGGCTCTTTCTGCAGGCAGATAGAGGACTGGTCCTGGGATGACCTCATTCACTCGGAGATAAACAGACATGGATGAGGAGGGAGCCAGCCAGGGAGAATACCACTGGGTGTGTGTGTGTGTGAAAAGGAATCCGGCCCCTTAGTACCTCAATGCCATCCCACTGGGTATCAGGTCCCCACATTTTAATCAACTGGGCTGATCCATGCATTGTTTGACCTCGGTGAGTCTGAGCTGGGGGTCTAGGTCACTGGTGACCTATAGTCACAGAGTGGTGGTCTGAGCTGCTGGTGTTGCTCATCCCTGCTTCTCCAGCCCATGGTATAGAAATACTTAGCAGTCCCTATCCCCCGCAGTGGGTGCTCCTAATATGACTTTGGGCAAAATGGGGAACCCATGGTTCTAATTATTTTTTCCCTCTATTAATTAATTAATAGATCCCCACCTGATCCCAACCCCCTCCCTTCTCTCCTCCTAGTCCCACCTTTGTAACCCTTACCCCACCCACCCCTTCCTCTTCTCAGGGAAGAGGAGGACTCCAAGGGGGTACCAGCCTAGCCTGGTACCTCAAATCACAGCAGGACTAAGCAGATCCTCCCCCACTGAGGCCAGACTAGGCAGCCCAGCTGTGGGAAAGGGATTCAAAGGCAGGCAACAGAGTCAGAGACTCTGATTCTATAGCTGCACCATGCTTTCCAGGCTCCCACATCTGCCTTGGCGTCCTTCAGTGTCTTGGCTGTCACCAAGCAGACTTCTCTCTGTACCTCATCCCAGCCTTCATTCTGTGTGAAAGGATGGCTGTTGCCTTCGGCCTCTCCCAGGGGCTTAAGCACCATATTCTCGTGCCCTCCTTCCTGGCCCACCACGACGGGGGTCACATATCCACTGCCTCTCCATCCAGGTGCCCTTTTGCCAGAGGCTCGTCCTCTCTGCTCAAGCACAGTGACCTGACAGGGGTGCGAACTGTTGTGACATGGGGAGAGACAGTGGTTGGAGATGCTGTGTTTTCCCTTTGAAGCTCTGACCTACCAGGCTACCCACCTGGTACCTTAGGGATGCCCTGGAGCCTGTGCAGCCCCCTAGCTGTTCCTCCTCCTGCTCCTCCACACCCTCTAGGCAAATTAACCTTTTGCTTAAGTCAGCCCATGGCTGTGTTCAATGAGAGAGCCCAGAGAGAGCCTCCCTCCCACTGTCTGTCCTTGATTAGGCTAGGCTCCCGGTGGGGTGGCTTTTGTTCCAGAACCTCCGTAATCTTTCTCTATCCCATTAACTCTTTGATGCTGCTGGGGCAGCAGCACCAGAGCTGAGACAGCCAGACAGGCCCAGGCTTAGCAACGCTAGCTCCTACTGCAGCTCATTTTATTCTTCCCCTTCACCCCGCTACAGGAATCCCCTGCCTCCACCTATTGTAGAAACACAAAATGATGGTAAGCCTCCCTAAAAGTCACCTTGTCTGCACAGCTGCCTCATAGCTAAGCTACAGGTTTCCCACTCAAGTCCTGAAGGAAGGCTCCCTTGGATGGTTAAATTGCTACTTCCTCTGCTGGATCCCCAGCAGGGGGCAGGGAAGAGAGAAGACAGGGTGGGGTTGGGGGAGGGGGAGGCAGGAGGTGATTTCCCATCCTCACTGCCAGAGGGGTTGCTCCTTTTTTTTTTTTTTTTTTTTTCACCTGTCTTCTAGTCATCTGGCAAGTCAGAAAATCTAGAAGTGGAATAAAACCCACTTTGGGGGTGGGAAACGGCCGCTGCTTCCTCCCTGCCAGCTCGTTCTGTGGCATACAAAGCCAGGGGCTCAGGTGTTTTGTTTTGTTTTGTTTTCAAATTAAAAAAAAAAGACTCGTTTATTATGAGTGTGTCTAAGTCTTGATTGTTTGTGCATTGTTGTTGTTGTTTTAAGGAGACATTTGAAACTTGCTTTGCAGAGACGAACTGTTCTTTGGGCCTGTGCGGTGATTTTTGTGCACTGTGAGGCAGTGTTCCAGTGAGGACATCCTGCTGGCGCTCGATGCCAGCCACTTAATGAAATCTCATTATGAAAAGATTTCGTACCAAGAAATAAGCAGGCCTGGGGAGGTTGTCTCTGCATCTGCCCTGCAGCCTCCTCTTGGAGGAGCACTGGCTTTTATAGTACCAGAAGGCAGTATGCAAAGCTGACAAATGAGGGCAGGCAACCAGCAGTCCTGTCCGCGGTGATGCCTATGAACCACAGCAGTGGTGAGCACGGCAAGCTAACCCAAAGGGTGCAGTAGTGGCACTTCTAACTTCTGTCTTGGTAGTAACCAACAGCTGTCTGATTGGACTTAAGGCCCACTCAACGGGAGGGAAATCAGGCCCTGGTACTCGAAACTTAGCCAACTCCTTGGGTCACGGATCTTAGAGGAGAACCTATTACTACAATTTTACTATATAGCAGTAGGATTCCTAACGGCTTCCCCAAAATTTATCTACAGCTACAGATAAGCATAGCTCTCACTCCTCCTCACAGAGGCTTCTTTGCAGCTGATGGAACCTGTCACAGAAGGCCACAAATGATCAAAATGCAGAGAAAAACTGGGTATAGTGGGGTAGCCAGCCCCAATGGATAGACCTACAACACAAATTGTGGAAACCAAGGAACATGAAATAGAGGGCAGAAAGAGTCTACGAGTCAGGGAAATGGGGCATCTGTTCTGAGAGTGTGTCTCCTAGAAATGACAGGGAGGCGGCACTCCTGATACGTCAACAGTATGGCTTGCCTAAACAAGACCTGAGCAATGACAACACCAACAGACATGCTAGCACCAAAGGGAAAAATCCCAAGAGGCCCCATTCCCAGACAAAGAACTATGGATCTCTGAGGACCGCTGAGAGAGGGAGAAATAGCACTCCTTAGGGATGGGGCCCCTAACTGGTTATCCAACACAAAGGGGTCAGCCCTGACATCAGATACATGTAAGCAACACTAAATGGACTGAGGAGGTTGTACTTACATACTTATGTTTATATAGGTGTAACAATTAACAACGAAAACGAGGCCAGGAATTTGGGGGGCAATGGGTGGTGCTGCATGAGAGGCAGAGAGAGGAAAAGGAAAGGGGTGAATGATATAAATAAATTTCAGTTAAAACCACCACCACCACCTCCACAACAACAACAATGACAACAACAACACTAGTAAGAAAAAAAAGGCAGAAATTTCTGGATCCCCACACTATTAATTATCAGAACTCTAACCCAGGGGTCCATTTCTAAGGAGCAGGCATATTCTGCTCTTTGCCTCTGACGTCCTGAGCTGATGTGAACTCAGAAGACAGGGGAACTGACAGGGCACTGCGTGAGCCTGACTCTCTTCTGCTGTCACACTGGGCAGACTTGAGCAAGCGCATCCACACCTAGCTTGAGTGTGTGCATGGGTCCATCACCTGTGTGCTCATGCATGTGGAGGCCAGCCTCTCAGTCTCCAATGATAATAAACGATGACGATGATAATAACTGTCATTAGTATGGGTCTCAGTATGTAGCCCCGACTGTTCTGGAACTCACTCTGCAGACCACGCCGGCCCCTGAATTCACAGAATGATGCTTCTGCCTTCCCAGGGCTGGGATTAAGGTGTGAACGACCCCGCCTAGTGTACTGGTTGGTTTTTGTCAACTTGACACAAACTTGTGTCACCTGGGAAGAGGGAACCTCCGTTGAAGAACCTCCTCCATCAGACTGGCCTATAGGCGTGTCTGTGGGGGCATTTTCTTGATTAATGATTGATGCTGAAGGGCCCAGCCCACTGTAGGCGGTGCCACCCCTGAGCAGGTGTTTCTGGGCTGTATAAGAAAGCAGTAAACTTCGAACCCCTACCCAGATCTACCCAATGGACAGGACATTCTTCACAGTTTAGTGGAGAATGGGGTCTGACTTTCACATGAACTCTGGTGCCCCATATTTGACCACGTCCCCTGGATGGGGAGGCCTGGTGGCACTCAGAGGAAGGATAGCAGGTTACCAAGAAGAGACTTGATACCCCATGAGCATATACAGGGGGAAGAGGTCCCCCTCAGTCACAGTCATAGGGGAAGGGAGTAAGGGAAAAATGGGAGGGAGGGAGGAATGGGAGGATACAAGGGATGGGACAACAATTGAGATGTAATATGAATAAATTAATAAAATATATTAAAAAAAAAAAGAAAAGAAAGTAGCTGAGCAGGCCATGAGGAGCAAGCTGGTAAGCAGCCGTCCTCCATGGTTCCCACCTCTGCCTCAGCTTGAGTCCCTACTCTGACTTCCCTCAGTGATTAAATATGACTGAAACACTTAAGCTATCTCTCCCCAAACTGCTTTTGGTTATGGTGACAGAAAGCACACTAGAACATCTGGCCCCTACCTTATGTTTTGACACAGGGGTTCTCATTGAACCTAGGGCTCACCAATTCAGCTAGACTGGCTAGTCAGCAAACTCCAGGGATCCTTCTGTCTCTGCCTCCCAGGTGTTGGGTTTACAGGTTTTTCTGCCATACCTTCTACATAGGGGCCAGGAACGCAACCTTTACTTACTGAGCGGCTTTCACAATCCCTCCATCTGCAAATGGAATAAACCAACACCTTTCTCATGAAGCTGGAGCATCAAGAGATGCAGGAATCCACACAGCATGGCTCTTCTTTATGACCCTGCAGATTAGGCTAGGTTATCTGGGAACATAGCCCTGAAACCAGTCCCTTCCTTAGTTGGGATCAGGAATAAGGGTATTGTCCTCTTACTGAGAGCGCTGAAGCCCTATCAGGTACAAATGTCTTTTCCTCCTGCACATCTAGATGGATAGTAGGGATAACACCATTTTGCAAGAGGCAACTAGCAACCAGATCAACCAGCTTTGGCAGCCAAAGAGGAAGGCGGTCCCCTGTAATGCTTCCATCCGTGGGTCCCAAGCTGCTCACCCACCTGATGGTCTGATGTTGCAGGGAGTCCGGGTCTGTGGCGTTCACTGTCAGCAGCACGCTCCCCACAGAGATATTCTCCCGTTTGGTCACTGTCATGGGGTCTGGGTAGAAGACCGGACCCTCGTTGACATCCAGGACTGTGATGTGGACAGTGGCCGTGGAGCTGGGGCCATAGGAGACATCGGGTACCAGTGGGTCCTCGTTTTCCACTTTGATCAGCAGGGTGTGAAAGGCAGAGATCTCATAGTCCAGGGGCTGGGGAGGAGACAGAAGGTGTTAGAAAGGCACATGACCTGAGGGGGTGTCTACTCTGCACACGGTCCCTTTGACATTGCATGAGCAGCTGGGAGCACCTGGGGACAGATCTAAGCTTTCTGGTTTAAGTCTTGTGCCACTTCAGGGGTCATTAAGAAAAAAGAATATGAGGTCTGGGAACATGACTCAGGTGGTAGAGGCTTGGTTAGCACGCACAGAGCCCTGGGTTCCGTCTCCGGCACACCATAAGGCCAGGCACGGTGGTGTGTGCAACCTAGGGGCTTCGTAAAAGGTGGAGGATCACAGTTTCATGTCAATGTGATCCAATCTAGAGTCACCGAAAAGAAAGTCTTCATCCGGAATTTTCCAGATCAGGCTGGCCTGGGGCATGTGTGTTGGACATGGCCTTGATCCTTGAAGCGGGAAGACCCGGCATGAACATGGAGAGCATAGGTTTCGGGGCTGGGGTAAGAGTGAAGCAAGCAAGCTGAGCACAAGCAAGCACAGGTCTGGGCATTTGTCTCTCTGATCTTGACTGTGGATGTAATGCTTTAAGTCCCTGCCAGGACTTCCTTGCAACCACGGAGTGACTGTAACTTGGAATTATAAGCCAAAACAAACCCTTTTCTCTGCTAATTTGCTTCTATGCAGGGTATTTTTAGTCACAACAACAGAAATGAAATTAGAGCAAAGTTCATTCGCTACCTAACAAGTACTGGGCCAGCCTGGGCTAAAGACCTTTCTCGAACAAGCCAAGAAAGACACAGAAAAAGAATGAGACACAAGCAAACAGAAACGCAGGCATGACGCTGGACTGAAACGTAAATAAATGAGAGCCTCCTCTCCTACTCAAGCCTCAGTCTCTGGCAATGCTGACACTGTAAGGTTTCCAGATTGTAACCCATAACTCATGACTCCAACATCCCTGGGGGTTGAATGAAAGAGAGACCCCAAGGCCTGGGATCCACCAGAGCATGAGGTTACCTCACTTCCACTATTCTGATAACAGGTGGAACAGGCAAACCAGGGCTTCACTACTATGGCTGCTGCTGACTGCCCTGTTGTGTTTTGTTGCTATCCCTCTAACCCGAGGTTAATTTACTGCTGTGTCCTCTTTCCTTCCATTCTAATTAACAGATTTCTGCCCATGCCAAGTGATACCCTCAGTCAGCAACCCTGTTATAGAAACTTTAGACAAGCACCATGGAGCCAAGGCAGTTGGGAAACAGTGACTTATCCCAATGGGGGCACCTAAGGAGACAGAGATCTCTGGCTTTCCAGGCCTGGCTATGTTGAGGCATGTACCCATCGGAGGGAGGTGTGTGACCGTGTGCACTGGTATGTATGATATGGCTCAGGCGGGGCTTGCAGAAGCAGAGCTTCAGGCAGGGATTTGGGTCTGTGTGATCCCCTGTGGTGCATTCTCAGAGGAGAGGAGTCGGGGCAGATGAAGGTCCTGTAAGATGTAACTTGTAAGGATGGCTGAGAGGTGTGCCGGTGAGAGGCCGGTCTTGACAGCACAGCACAAGCCAGAGGCCTTGAACCACACCAATGACTCACTGCAATGAACACGTGCAAGTAAAGATGTGTGGTCAAAAGTACACTGTGGAACACACTACGGCTTCCATGAGGAGCTTTACGTTTTGTTTTGGTTTAAATTTTTAAAAATATAGTTTATTAATGTATTCATATTACATCTAAATTGTTATCCCATCCCTTGTATCCTTCCATTCCTCCCTTTGGTTTAAATTTTTAAAATTTTTAAAATTTCTTTTGAGGGGTTGGGGGTGGGGAGGGGAGGGAGGTGAGATTGGAAGGGTGGAGGGTGGAAATGAAGAGACTGGGAGATGAGTGGGGTTGGGTGCATGATGGGAAACTCACAACGAATCAATAGAAAGTTTAAAAAACTGAAAAAAAAAAGATGTAAGCTCTAAGATGAAATAAACCTTTTCCTACTCTAAGTGGCTTCTGCACGGTGTTTAATTTCCTTCAGTCTGTGCAAAGACATGTTGGGGACCACTAAGCCCTACCCCAGCATCTACTCAATTTTTCTCCTGTAGCTGTAGGTCTGGAAAGTTACCCAGCATCCTCTATTGACCAAGACTAGCTTCAGAGATTTGTTATTTTATGTCCTCACCCCTTTGAAAGCAGCATCCTTGGTTGGCTGGTGACAGGTTTTCCCGACAGCTCTACTGTCACTGTGTTATTATGGAGAAAAATTGGGGTGACCCGGAGGTGGGAAATGGCAGGAACCCAGACTCCATGTCCTCTAGAAATCAGGAGTGCCTGTGATCTGCCATGCTCAGTGACCCTGGTACTGACAGGATGCAGTTGCTGACAGGATCGTGTACTGTTTCACTTTTATTGTCTGTTTCACACAACACAGAGTCCCCAGGGAAGGTGGAACCCTGGCTGAGCAACTGTTTGGATCAGATGGGGGCCATATCTGTGGGGCACTGTCTTAATTGCTAACAGAAGCAGGAGGGCCCAGCCAACTATGGACAGTACTATGCCTAGGAAGATGTGTTATGACAGGAGACAAAAGGAGACATGGAGGGAAGGAGGGAGGGAGGAATGGAGGAAGAGAGAGAGAGAGAGAGAGAGAGAGAGAGAGAGAGACAGACAGACAGACAGACAGACAGACAGACAGACAGACAGAGACAGAGACACAGAGAGACAGAGACAGAGAGAGAGGCCTGACTTCTGTTGGTGATGGACCGTGACCTGGAAGTGTAAGCTGACATAAGTCCTGTCCTCCCCCAAGCTACTTTGGGCCAGTGTCTCACCGCAGTACCAGAAGGCAGGCGAGCACAGCCTGTGGTAGGCGGCACAGCGCTCCCATAGTTCTCAATGCTAAGAGTCTAAGGCGAAAAAGATTTTGTAGATATGGTTAAACGAGAGGCCCCGGGATGAGAGATGATCTTGGGTCATTCAGTGGACCTGATGGGTTTGCAAGGCTCCATGAAAGAGCAAGTGGCACGGCAGGTGAGATGATGGAGATACCAAGGAGCAGCAACAGAGAGGTTGTGTTTGCTTTGGAGCTATTGGAAGGGACCATGAGGCTTGAGCCAAAGGCAGCCTCTAGAAACCGGGAGCAATAGGAGATGGGATCTCCCTTGGAGCTCCCAGGATTTACCAGTTCTGAGCACACTTTCAGGTTCACTCAGCGAGGCCCTTGTTGGACTCGTAACAATCAATTCATGCTCATCTTTTGGCACAAAAAATGTATGCTCCCTTGCAGTGGCAGCCATACCAAACTGATACAAACTGGAAGTAGCTGTTACTGGCACAAACATTTTACGTATTTGTTCATGAAGTCCTCACAGTGCTATCGGCTGGACATGGCCCCTATTCGTATACTGAAGATGCAGGCTCCCATGTGACAGCCTTGGGGGGGGGTCATTAAGAGGTAGCCTGGTCATGATATAGAGCATATGTGAATGGCGGGAGGGGGGCACGACGGGGGTGGTGGTGGTGGTGGTGGTGGTAGGGGGAGGGTGGCTCTCCCTTTCCAAGGCATGGGGACATAGTAAGGAGGTGTCATCAATGCAGAGGCAGACTCTCCTTTGACCTTGAGTTTTTCTGGCCACTGAGATCATGGACTTCCAGCCTGCAGAAGCTTAAGTTAACAAATGTGCATTGTTAATCAGCCGCCTTGACGATCAGTGTGAGCTGTCAACTTGACAGAATCAAGAATCACCTGAGAGGTGGGACTCTAGGCACACCTGTGGGGGATAACCTTAATTATGTTATTTGACCTGGGAAGACTTCTTAATTGTGGGTGAGACCGTTCCCTAGCCAGGGGATCCAAATTGTACAAACTAGAGAGAGGCGGGCTGAGCTTCATGCGTTACATCTATTCTTTGATCTCTGCTTCCTTACTACAGATGCAGTAAGATTAGCTGTCTGAAGCCCCTGCTGCTGCGATGTCCCCCTGTCCCCCCAACCAATGATGAACTATGACCTTGAACCGTAAGCCAAAGTTAAGCCCCTTATCTCTTAAGTGGTTTTTGTCAGCGTTATTTTTTTTTTTTATAACAGCCTCTGAAGGAAACTAAGACAGCTACTCAGAACATGACCCTTTGCCACAGCGAGCAGAAAGGACTGTGACAGCCACCCTGAATTATATGCTACATTAATTCTTATAGATAAGTAAAGCGAGGCACAGAATATGTGGGCAAGGGGGGGGTCAAACACACACAGGGATTTGAGATCAAGGTTCCTGCTCTGCCCTCTGTCATTGTCACTCACTGCCTTAGAAGCAAACAGTGAGATGTCCCAAGGAAGAAGGTTTGAAGCAGGGAAGTCTCTAAGCCTCCAGTGTCCCTTTCTGGCTTCCAGGGGGGGAAATAATAGAATTTATCTGTGACTCTATGCACCTTTCATGGGGCCCTAGGTGCTCATGGGAGGATGGAGATGCCCCCAGGAGCACCCTTACCTTGACCACAGAGAGCATGCCCTCGTTGGTCTGTGGGTTGGTGTGGATTTCGAAGCTCTGCCCGGGATTTCCATTGATGATGGTGTACGCAGCTCTCCATGCACCTGTTGTGGGGTCGTCTTTGTCTTCCACTGTCAAGTTGACAATAACCCCCACAGCTCCTTCCTCCACTGTGGCTTGAAACTGCAAACAAAGCAGGCAGATACAGTCAGAGTATCAAAAATATCTAGCAGACACTGATGACAGAGCCCTTGCTGTGTGCATCACATGAAGAACACAATGCATATTGTCTCACTTAATAATATATAACCGTGACTAGGATGGTGCTGCATTTCACAAATCAGCTTTCCCTGGTGAGGCTGTGGGAAAAACTTAGCTCTTGTAGAACACAAGGAAAGGATGCTGCTGGGTTAAAGAAAGAGGGTTGAGAGAACAGCTGTGCTCCCTCTAGTTCTTTCTCCGTCTGTTTACTTGAATGCACACAGCCAGCAAACTTGGTGGGCAGGGGGCAGGGGGAATGAAGAAATTTGGGTCTTCAGTCTCTCTCATGGAGGGGCATCCAGGTCCCAGGAACACTTATTCTGAATTACAGTTAGGCAAGAAGTTGTTTTGCAAAACAAACAAACAAACAAACAAACAAAAAAACCAACCAACCAAACAAACAAACAAACCAGATGGACAGCTTGAGCAGCCAGGGCAGGTAGAAGAATCAAAGAGGAAGGAGAGAGATGCCAAGAGAGGCTGAAGGACAAAAGGCTGGAAGGAGCCAGAGAAGACAAACCCTGAGTCCTGGTCATCAGAGAAGTTCCAGAGAGCTCTTCAATTTCTAGGGCCAACACCAAGACCCTAGGCCAAGAGCTATCATACTGGCTGGAATTAAGGGCTAAGGATTCCTGTCTTCATGGAGCTGGGATACTGGCTGCTGCTGATGGCTGAGGGCATCTCAGTACCTAAGCCTGCCTGGAAGGTGCAGTGTCAGTGGCGAGAAAGGGATGAGGGAGCCTAGGTCTACAGGAGGACATAGCTCTCACGGCACCCGGGAGGTGCAATCCCCAAGACATGAAGGTTATATTAATGGACACATGGCACTGAGCTAATCCCATGTGTAATATACACAATTTGGCCTGGAGGTAGAGGGATTTGGGACAAAGGAAAAAAGGAACAGATGTGTCCTTACCTCCTAGTCTGCTCAGCAATTCCTATTTAAAAAAAAAAAAAAAAAAAGGAAAAAAAATTGTTTTGCTTGTTTTTTGTTTTTTCAAGACAGAGTTTCTCTGTTTAGCCTTGGCTGTCCTAGACTAGCTTTGTTTTGTTTTTTGTTTTTTGTTTTTTGTTTTTTGTTTTTTTGAGACAGGGTTTCTCTGTGTTAGCCTTTTGGCTGTCCTGGACTCCCTTTGTAGACCAGGCTGGCTTCGAACTCACAGCGATCCGCCTGCCTCTGCCTCTCGCGTGCTGGGATTAAAGGCGTGTGCTACCACACCCGGCTTGGGTAAGAAGTTGTATGTGTTGCTGGCATGATAATTTAGTGTGTGTGTGTGTGTGTGTTTTATGAGGGCATGCCTGTGGGTGCATGTTTGTGTGGGTACATGTGTATGACCATGTGTGTGGAGGTAGGAGAAGAACCTTCATGCCATCCTCAGTGTCTTTCCTCAGTGTCTTTGAAGCAGGGTCTCTCATTGGTTTGGCTCTCATCAGTCATGGAGCCTGAAGGCTCCTTCTGTCTCAGCTTCTCCATTGCTGGGATTGTAAGTGCATGAGGCTTATAAGATCCAATTCAGGATCTCATGCTTGGGCCCCAGCATCTTAATGAGTGACCTATCTCTCCAGCCCTTGTGTGCTGTTCTTGTAGGTTTGCCCACCTTGAACTCAAGATGACTGGATTGGCAGAGGATGGAACGTAAGTGGAGGGCCAGGGGCTGGGCACACATTTGCCTTCCACCCTGCCCTGCCACACCCTGCCTTACTCCCTAATGAAGGGAGTCAATCCCATCCTGCCTAGCTTTCCTCCCATAGACCACAAGACTATTTACTAAGAAACAGATGCTTGCAGCTGGAGCCCTTGGTTTTTAACTGTACTATGTCTCAAATACTTGTTGCGTGCGGGTGTGGTAGGAATCAATCAATCTGTGAAAAATGAGCCTTCCCAGCGACAGAGAATCTCATGAGCTCTCCCAGGCGCCTTTCCTTTGAGTGGGAAGCGTGAAGTATTGTTCCGGTGTTTACCTCTGACACACTCAGGTGAACAGTAATCTCTTAGCAAATATTTCATAAACAAGCACGACCAAGGAGCTGACAGGATGAGGAAATATCTAGGAATTTCAATTAGTAGCAGTGAGAATCCAGACACGGAAAGATGATGTCAAAAAGGCCTTGTGTTCAAAGAGGAGTAATTTGAGAAATGAGGTTTTGCAAACAGCCACTGACTCATTGACTTTTAAATCATTAATCTTGAGCCTCCATATTGAGGTTTGGTTGGGGGGGATGGGTCAGGGATGAAAACTAATTTGTCTATGGCATCTGAGCAAACCTGGGCAGTCATAAGATTCTGAGGATGCACAACAGGACAGAACTTAGCCGTGGGAGGAAGACGGGGGTGGGGGGATGCTGCCACATAGAAATGGTTCCAGCATGCCTCTGATTCCTGCTTGTGGAAAATTTACCACTAACGTTTGCCCTTCCATTCCCAAAAGCAGACAAAGAAACAAAACTAAAACTAAAGCAAAAACAAGAAAACAAACCCCAGAAAACAAAACAAAAAGAACCTACAGGATTCCTGAGCTGGAAAGCAGCTTTGTGGCTCTGAGTTCTATCTCTATGAGTAAACGCTATTACTCAGAGAGTTTCCTATGAGGCTTGATGATAATTGTTGGGTCCTATGCCCTTTCAATTGGGTAGGACAAGGCCAAAGACCCAAGATGGAGCCCAGATAATTCTAATGTGCAGACTCGGGTGAAAGACAGGACGGGTTTAAGTCTAGCTGTCAGTGTAACTGCCGACCCTTGTGGATGGAGGAGACAGTCGGACTTGGTGCTGAGGGGCATCAACATCAGTGCATCTGGGCTCAGTGGGGTGGAGTGTGCTATGATCAACTATTTCTGTCTGCCCTATGTGCATGACTGGCTTTGGTGACACACAAATCCTGCCCCAAGTCCTACAGTGAATCAAAGGCCAGACTCTTGTCTCTTGGGTTTTTTGTTTTTGTTTTTGTTTTTGTTTTTTTTTTTGCAAGCTCTGCTTTTAATCAGTCTGCCGCTGAGCCCACCCAGGATCCATCGCTCTGGTTAGTCCTCTGACCTATCTACAGCCTTGTCCCTCCTTGTTGTTGTTCTTAAGATACCTGCTCTTCAGGAAACTGGGTAGGTAACTGTGGCCTGGGATGTGCCACAGCCGGAGCTCCCAATGACGGACAGGGTGTGGCACCCAGCACATAATTGAGAAGATGGCTAGGCAAAACCGCTGAATGTCACATGTTCACGATGACAGCACTCTACAGATTGTGACTGTAGGTTGCTGGAGCTTTGGCTCCAGCCCCTCACACAGTGCTCAGGGCAAGGGAAGGACTCAGGACCCACTAGTCAAATAAATGGAAGGGGTTTAAATCCAGGAAGTGGGGAGCAGACATGAGGGCTGAGAGAGAATGCAGAAGGGTAAACCACCCAGGAGAGGGACTGAGGGGTAGAGTCGTTAGCTGACACCTGATATTCCACCTGCCTGAGTATTCTGGAAGGTGGAGTTGGACTGATCTCTCTCTCTCTCTCATCTCTTGATGACTTTTATGGACTCCATGTGATAGCTAATATTGGTTGCAAATTGACTACATCTGGGATCAAGTAAGACTCATATCTGCGAGGGGTTTTCTTAATCTGATTATTTGAAGCAGGAAGACACAGCTTAAATCTCGGCCACGCCTCCTGGTGGTGGCTGACATAAAAGGACGCAGAAGGAGAAAGCTGCCTTTTGCCTGCTCAACCTCCCTCTGGCTGGCAAGTTTCTCTAGCCTGTCACTGAGGCATTCCTTCTCAGATATTAGAACCAACTTCTTTGGGATCCCCCTGTAGACTGAAGGTCAGCTCTCCGGGAATCCTCCATAACTCCAGTGTCAGACGGGGACTGTTGAGACATTCAGCCTCCTGGACTGAACAACCAGATTTTTAAAATAACCTTTCTGCAGCGAGACAGCCATCGTTGGACTACCTAGACCATATCTACTCTAATAACCCCTTTAGTATATATCATATATATTAAAATGACATATAGTTATGTTATCAGTTCTGTTCCAAATTTACAGGCAAGTGGATGGAACTAGAAAAAATCATTCTGAGCGAGGCAACCCAGAAAGACAAACATGATATGTATTTACTTATAAGTGGATACTAGCTGTTAAGTAAAGGCTAATTACACTACAATACACAGACCCAAAGAAGTTAAGGAATAAGGAGGGCCCAAGGGGGGCAAAGGTGGCTCAGAGCTTGTGGGAGTGGCTAACCAAGTGGTCTAACATGAGGCCTAAGCCATGAGAGGGAGCTCATGCCCAACACTTCCTGGATGGGCAGGAACCAGAAGCCAGATGACTCAGAGAGCTAAGGTAGAACCAAACATGACTGATTTAAAAAAAAAAAAAGGTCAATGAAATGATTCCTAAGGCTATTCTGCTATACGCATAGATCACTGCCTAGCAGAGTCATCATCCGAGAGGCCTCATCCAGCAACTGGTGGGAGCCTATACTCAAACATTAGGCAGAGCTTGGGGGAACCCCATGGAAGAAGAGGAGGAAGAATTGTAGGATCCAGAGAGATAGGACACAAGATTGTGGAATACCAGAAGAACACAGTCCGCAGACTCAACCAAGCAGGGCTCACAGGGGCTCATAGAGACTCAGGTGGCAACCACAGTGCCTGCCTGGGTCTGTATGAGGCCTTCTGCATACACTCTGTGGTTGTTTAGCTTGGGGTTTTTTAGGACTCCTAACAGTGGGAGTAAGGATGTCTCTGACTCTTTTGCTTGCTCTTGGGACCCTTTTCCTCCTACTGGGTTACCTCATCTAGCCTTGATGTGAGGGTTTGTGCCTGCTCATATTGCATCTTGTTATGCTGTGTCTGGTTGACATCCCTGGGAGGCTGCTCTTTTCTGAAGGGAAACCGTGGAGGAGTAGATCTGGGGAAGAGGGGAGGTGGGGGGCAGATCTAGGAGAAATGAGGGAGGAGAGGCTTCCTTTGGGATGTATTGTATGAGAGAAGAATAAATGTTAGAGAGAGAGAGAGAAAGAGAGGGGGGGGGATAGCCATGGCCAACAAACCCTAGGCACTTTATTGTTAAATTTTTGTCTTCACTGGGCTTGCCATAAGTTTTATGGCCCTTAAAAATTACATTTTATGGTATGAGAAAATGAATTAAAATTTCCCTTGACTCTCAAAGCCCCCTCTTTATTACAAGGCCTAGCACTAACGTCCAGTGGTGGCTGATGGGAACAAGACCTGAGACGGTGAGTAGCACACAGTCGGGTTTGAAAAATCTGATGGATGGGCCAATGAGTCCATTAACTGATAAGGTGAATATTTAGGTCACAGGTATGTGAGTCAAGACTGTGCAACTTCTCTCACCACTGTGAGATCTTCATGCCTGTTGCACTCATGTTAACATGTGGGCAAAGAATTCATATGGAATAGAAAGGTAGAGGTATTCTAGAAATTCTCACGAGTGAGTGCTATGGACCTCACCTGTTCTTATAGATAGCTACATTTACCTATCTATCTGTCCGTCCATTCATCTGCCCATTCATCTGCCCATCCATCCATCCATCCACCCATCCACCCATCCATCTATTCATCCATCCATCCAACCTTCAACTCATCTTTCATCCATCTTTTGCCCAACTACTCAGCCTTCATCCATTCAATATATATATTCAGTAATTTAAGTGTCCATTTCTCCAACTACTCATTAATCCATCCATCCATCCATCCATTTTTTATTTATCTTTCATTCAACAATTCACCCTCCACCATTATCCAAACAGCCATCTAGAGACTAGTAAAGAAAGTATACATAATATATTTTTATCATGGATTTATAGACTAGAAAGAGAAACATGTAGAGAAGAAATATATAACTATAAAAAGATGTTCACTGTTCAAACAGAAGCCACCATTGTTCTAGGAGCATCTGCAGCAGTGTGTTGGTAGGAATAGGTATCCGACCCAGTTTGAGGAAGCTCACCAGGGAAGAATTCCCTGAAAGTGAAAGAAGAGAAGCCCTTGATGAGGTAAAGAGACCCCCAAGCATTCATTCCTGGGACCTGGAAAAGCAGGGGCAAAGGCCAGGCCACTGGAGAGGCTGAGGAGGCCAGAGCATTTTCAGAAGGAAGGAGGGTGTGGGTGGAATACAGGTACTCCAATGAGACTCACTTCATAATGGACTGCAGAGCACTGTGGGTAGAGTTCAATGGTGTGAGGTACTGGGAGATAGGGAAAGGCACTTAGATTTGGCCGAAAGCAAATCAAGAAACTGGGTTATGTTCACATACTCTTGAGAGAATTCTGAAAAAATAAAAATCTTTAAATACAAAAAAAAAAAATTCAACACAGTTATTATTCTCTTTGTTAAGACTATTATCTGATTCTTGCATAACTGTAAGCCAGTTTCTTCAAGCATCCATTTAGAACCTCATTACTGCTTAATTAAACACTCATTCTATTAATTCTATTCAATATTTTAACCCCATTATGTAATTCAAGAATGGAAAATTAAATAGATTAAAATGAAATAGTACCATTTTACATTTCTATAGCCCTGTTCACTTTGTGATTTAAAAACAATAGATAGGCACTAATTTACCAAAGCAGAGCTGGAGGAATTATGGATTGTAACATTACTTCTTTTAATTGGAAAAACATAGATAAAGTTATTTTTTTTTCCTGTTAAACAGTGTGGCAAATCAAATAGCAGATGTAAAACACAGTTTTGCATAACCAGTGTGGGCTGGTGGCTCAGGATGACGCATTGAGGTCTGTGAGCTCATTTGGTTCTGAACTAAACTATGCTATTTTCTTTGGTAAGTGGCTGAGTTTTGTAATTACCATCAGAATGAGGTTAAATTGGCCACAGAGATCCGCACTAGAAAGATAAAAGGTTTGCATTATTTTAATTTTAGTTAATTAACTTTTGTGTGTGGTGCATGTACATGTAGAGGCCAGAGCCAATGTCAGGTGCTGTTGTTTGAATGAAAATGACCCCATTGGCCCATAGGGGACGGGATGGCATTACTAGGAGGTGTGGTCTTGTGGGAGTAGGTGTGGCCATGTTGGAGGAAGTATGTCACTGGGGGTGGGCTTTGAGATTTTGAATGATCAAGCCAGGCCCAGTGTCAGTCTCTCTTCCAGCTACCTTTGGATCCAGATGTAGAATTCTCAGCTGCTTCTTCAGCCTGGATGCTGTGTTTCCCCATCGTGACAAAAGTGGACTAAACCTCTGAACTCTAAGCCAGCCCCAGTAGTTAAATGTTTTCCTTCAGAAGAGTTGCCGATGGCATCTCTTCATAGCAATAGAAACCTCAACTAAGGCAGATGTCTTCCTCAATTACTCTCCGGGGTGTTTTTTTGAGACAGTATCTCTCACTAGATCTAGAACTCCTTTCTTCTTTCTCCCCATGCTTTGCAGGGACTTGAATGTAATAAATACAGAGTGGCTGCTTGCCGCCCCCACTTCCCCCATAGAACAGTCGGCCTGCATGCTGTTAGCCTGCAGAGCTCAGTTCCCACCCGGAAAGCTGCAGGTCAGCAGGAAACAAGAGCAGAGGACGTCCAGGGTCTTGCCTGTGGGCGCTGCCGGTCCTGAAGCTGTAAGGAGGACTGACATTGAACTCGGAAAGCGGCCGCTTGCTCATTTGGGCCTCGGCTTTGCAAAAATTAAAAGATAAACGTTTCAAAAATCATTCTAATCCTTATTTATTTCTCAGGATAAAGAGGCAAGGTAAAGTCTGTGAGGGAGCTAACCAGCAAACATGCTCATGAGTTTCTGTTTACACAAAGGATATGGCTTCCTGGAGGAACCTAATCGCTTAGCTCAGAGTCCAATGTGTAGAGACTGTGATTGATATAAATGAGATAATGTGTACGGAATGAGTTTGGCATATTGCACAGTGTATGTAGTAATGGGTGTGATGGTTAGTTTGAAATGTCATCTCGCCATGACCTGGAATTACCTAAGAAGAGAGTTTCAATGAAGGGACTGTCCAGGTTTGGTTGGCCTGTGTGCGTGTCTGTCCAGTTTGGTTGGCCTGTGCGCATGTCTGTCCAGCTTCGGT
>OU015753.1:9062058-9081436 GCA_907169655.1 Acomys percivali
AGGTGTTTGGTTGGCCTGTGTGCACGTCTGTCCAGTTTGGTTGGCCTATGAGCATGTCTGTAGGATGTCGTCTTGATTATTAATTGACTTGGGAAAACCCACCCTGAATGTAAGTGGCATCACCTCTCTAGCTGGACCTTGGACAGATCTAAGAATGAAGGGAGCCGGCCGAGCATGCGCAGTCAAGCAGCAGCGTGGGTCCGTTCATTGCGCTTTGTGCTTGACTGTGGACACAAAGCTTTAAGCTCCTGCGTTGACTTCCCCACAGTAGTGGGCTATAAACTGGAGCAATAGGCCAAATAAATCCCTTCCCTCCCCTAAGTTGCTTTTGTCAGGGGATTTGTCAGAGGAATAGGCACTAGGACAGGGGACGAGAATTAGTTCGCATTGATAACAAGGACAGATTTTGATATGTAACATATAAAATTCTTCATAATAAACGGGACAAGGCGGTTCAGTCCCCCACGACACTTCATTTGTCTACCTCATAACGCAGTTAACGTGCATATACATCTGTTTCTCTGTGTGCCTGTGAACAAAGCTTTGTCCCTTTCAGTGTTTACCCAACACTTAGAGATTTGCTAACCCTTGCTGTATTCTAACGACAGACCCTCCATTGCCAGGGCTAATGACGCCAACCTACAGGGTTAGCTGCTTGGATTCCTTCCGCCTATAATTAGCAGCCAGTGCAGGATGGTGAGGTGCAAGGATTTATCTTAACAAGTATCCATAGGCTGCTAGGCACACTGCAGTAAATGAGAGGGACTCTGTCCCTGGGCACCGCTCTGCTTCGTGCATTTTACACATCCAGCTGTTAGCTGTCTATAGGTTCTGAAACCCTGTCTATGCATCATAACCATGGACAGGTTAGAGGTAATGATCATTCCAGCAAAAACTGGGTTGTCTATGTATTGCATGTAGAAAATAATGAATCTTGACCCCCTACCTCACACTATAGACAGAAGACAAAAAGTACAACTACGCAGCCTGGCATAAGTAGTTATATATTATATTATATAAAGTAGAAAATACAGTTATATGAATAAAGTGTGCACAACATATAAACATTTACATAAAAGCATAAAGTATACAGTAAAGAGTCTAAATAATCTAATTATTTAGATTCTTCATGTAATCTTCAACACCCTTGGATTTTCCCTCAGAAATGATTGACAGTGCATCAGAAAGGCCAGGCATGGTGGCGCACGCCTTCAATCCCAGCACTTGGGAGGCAGAGGCAGGTGGATCGCTGTGAGTTCGAGGCCAGCCTGGTATACAAAGTGAGTCTAGGACAGCCAAGGCTGTACAGGGAAACCCTGTCTCAAAAAACCAAAACCAAAACCAAAACCAAAACCAAATCCAAAACCAAAACCAAACCAACTAATTAAACAAAAGACAGTGTATCAGAAAATACTATGGGTGGGGGGCTGGGGAGACAGACCAGCCAGTAAACTGACATGAAAATCTGAGTCAAATTGGCAGCACACATGTAAAAAGCTGAGTGGTATGTGTTTGTAACTCCAACATATGTGTGTGTTGTGTGTGTAAATTGTGAATGTGTGTGATGTGTGTGCATGCCTGTGGGGTGTGTGTGTGTGTGTGTGTGTGTGTGTGTGTGTGTGTGTGTGTGTGTATACATGTACATACAGGTACTTGGCTTTTTTGAGATAGAGTCTCTCACTAAAGCCCAGGGATCCTTCTGTAAAACACACACATACACACACACACACACACACACACACACACACACACACTACCACACCACAGTCTCACAGAGACACACCCACCCACCAACACCCATACTACACACTCATACACATATACATACTACATACATCCCAAACCGACATCACAGACATACACCATATAACATACCCCCATACCACGGACTCACATAAATCCCCCACACACATACACACACACCACACACACTATACACACTGCACATAAACACACTGTACACCACACATACTCACATACTTAAATACATACACACACACGACTCACACACATACATATACCATACACATACCACTCACACAAACATACACACACTACACACACACACACACACACACATACACACACACACACACACACACATATTTCATTTCCTCACACCCTAAGATACACAAATCAAAACTCAGAGAAATACAAGTTTTTTGAGCAACTGAACATGGTATGGTCATATCCCTCCCATTTGGATGCTGAGCTATTATCAGAGAAATCCATTATGCACAGGGAAGCCAAGGAATGGAGACACTGAGAGAACTGCAAGCGGCTTTTGTGCCATTCCAAGTCAGTGTAGGAACCATCCGCTCCTGGCTGCTTCCCAAGCGCCGCTCCCATGCCTGTGAGATGTTCCCGTGGCCATCATCAGTCTCAACGCCACGCCAACCTCGTCCTCCTGTGGGCTTCTCTGTTCTCAACGGTGTGGCCGCGGTGGGCGTAGCCCAGCAGGTGTTTGCAGGGTTCATTGGGAAGGTACACCTGCCTTGGTGACTTGGGTCCCTCAGATATTTTCTACTTTATTCTTGGTATCTCACTAAGGGTCGTTTTCACTTTCTAAAAAGCAGACAGAATAATGAGCCCAGGTGCCTGCCTTCCGGATCAGTGACTCCAACTCATGCCTAGTAGATCATCCACATCGCTGCCCTTGCCTGCTGCATGCACATCTCTAAAAGATGAGCTTTTCTTAGAGAAAATACCGTCTGCGTCCTTTCCTGAGCCACAGGACACTAAATCCTACCAGTGGTTATTCACTTTCTCTTCTGTACCAGCACTTCTATGCAAGATGTAAAACAGTGTGTGTGTGTGTGTGTGTGTGTGTGCGCGTGTGCGTGCGCGTGTGCACACACACACATGTGGAGGACAGCCTTCTGGAGTCTATTCTGTCCTTCTACCACGTGAGACCAGAGGGTCGCACTGAGGTCATCAGATTTGGTGGCAAGCCACCTTTACTCACTGAGTCATCTTGCTGCCCCTGTCATTTATTTTATACACATGCATATTGAGGCACATGAGAACTTTTGTTTTTGAGTGCAAAGTGGTGAGTAGAAGAAGTTGAAGAAGTCATGGTCTGTGGGATTCTGCCTCTGCCACCCCACAGACATACGTACTGTCAGGACTGGAAAACAATCCTACTTTTTCTGGAAGAAAAAAAATCTCGGATAACATTTTTTCCCCTTTGATAAAACAAAACGAACATGGCAATGGAAGACCAACAGGAAACCAAAGCAGCTGGGCAGTGATTTCAAGTTATGCTAACGAGGAGCCAATGATGTTTGAGAGGTAGACCAGATATCCTATCTGCACACCCAGGGCTTCCCTCTAAATAACAAGCTTGGAAACTGCCGTAGGAACCACTAATTATGCTTTGTTTGTTAACACTTCCTGCCTAAGATCTTGCTTGGAAAAATTTTGCTGTTAAAAAAAGAAATTTGAAAATAAGTGCCTCACGGAACCAATGCAGCAAATAGTATGTTAAACAGTGCAAGAAATATAAAATAAAACATACACTCAGAGCAAATATGCCCCATTCTTCCTGCTCACCATCTAAAGACTACACTTGGGCATCCTATTTCCAGGGGCATAAGCACATCTTTCAGTTGAGTTATTCAGGGGGATCTAGAGTAGGGAGAAGGAGGCATGGAAGAGATGTGAAAACAACGCTCATGTATGGAATTAAACAAAATATTTAACTAAAAAATCAAAGTGGGGCTAGAGAGATGGCTCAGCAGTTAAAAACACTGGCTGCTCTTGCTGGGGACCTGAGTTTGGACCCTAGCACGCAAAAGATGGCTCACAACCACCTGTAATTTCAGTTCCAGGGGATCTGATGCCCTCTTCTGGCCTCTGTGGGTACTGCAAGCATGTGGTTCACAGACATACATGCAAACAACACTTCAAACACATAAAAATAAATAAATCTGGTAGGTGCCATGTCAGGCTGCAAAGGTGGCAGAAAGAAGCCCTTGAAACAGCCCAAGAAGCAGGCCAAGGAGATGGGCGAGGAAGATGAGGCTTTCAAGCAGAAACAGGAAGAGGAGCCGAAGAAACTGGAGGAGATGAAAGCCGAGGCTGTGGGCAAGGGGCCCCTGGCCACAGGTGGAATTAAGAAATCTGGCAAAAAGTAAACTGTTCCTCATCTGAGTTGATGGTGACCCTCTTCCATTCCTACTTAAACATCTGGATTCCCTGCCGTAACATCTTTGCCACCCACAGCTAGAATGAAGTGTTATCCTGGAGCCTACTGTACATTGTAATAAACTTTTATAATAAAATAAAATTAAACAAATAAATCTTAAGAAGTAATAAAAAGTGTGTGATGGGTGTGGTGGTGCACGCCTTTAATCCCAGCACTCGGGAGGTAGAGGCAGATGGATTGCTGTGAGTTCAAGGCCAGCCTGGTCTACAAAGCAAGTCCAGGACAGCCAAGGCTACACAGAGAGACCCTGTCTCAAAACAACTACAACAACATCAACAACAAAACAAAAAAAAATCAATAAAAAGTGAAATGAAATATTTTAAAAATGTTCCTTTTAACAAGATAACTGAAAATACTTTAATTTTGAGAAGAAAGCAATTTTCTGTAGAGATCTGCATTTGGCTGCTAGCTTGAGTGTAGATGAAGAATGGCCATTTAGACAATTAAGTTACATGTGTGTGTGTGTGTGTATGTGTGTGTGTTGCACACGCCATAGTGCATGAGCAGAAGGCAGGAGGCACATTGTGGGACCTGAGGACTGAACTCAGGCTGTCAGCTTTAGCAGCAGGCACCTTCACCACTAAGTCACCCCACCAGCTCTCTTTCAGCAATAATAATATGGTCTGCCCCAACCCCTCAGGAGTTTGGGTCATATAGTTTTATATGGACATGAGGGGAGGACTCTGCTCGGTCTCTACCCATGGGCAAATCACACCTTTCTGTTTCCCACTTTGCTTTAAGTAAGATTCAGGGGTCAGAAAAGTAGTGCTGTTGTGTATGTTTGTGTGAACATGTGGGTGCCTGTTCATGATGTGTGTGTGTGTGTGTGTGTGTGTGTGTGTGTGTTGTGGAGTGAGTTCATGTGTGTGTGCATATTATGGATGTCTGTTTTTGGTGTGTGTGTTTATACATGGAAATGCCTGTTGTGGAGTGCGTGCCTGTGAGTGCACATGTGGGTGCTGTTTGTGGTGTGTGTGCCCACATGATCACTGGTTCCCTGCTGAGCTCGGCCATGGATGCTGGATTCATGACAGTGGCTTCTGTCTGGGAAGCCCTTGCTCTCCTAAGTATTGTTCGCAGTGATACAGTATACAAATACACAAATAATAAAACAGCAGCCTCTCCAACATCCTTGAGAAAAAAATAACAAGGACCAAGAGCCACACTTAGGGATGCCTTCCAACTCCTTCACTATCGGCCTCCACGCTCCAGGGTCATGGCGGGTACTGGGACAAGTACCACAAAACTGAATTCCTGACTCTGGGAGCTGGGCACGGAGTCTGTGTGAACGAAGCTCAGTGAAGCTGAATCCCCAACTCTAGAGCCTGTGTAGATGTGGCTATGTCTTCTCATCTTTTAAGAACAGTGCCCCATTTCTGACCACGTCCCCTTGATGGGGAGGCCTGGTGGCACTCAGAGGAAGGAAAACAGGTCACCAAGAAGAGACTTGAAACCCTATGAGCATATACAAGAGGAGGAGGTCCCCCTCAGTCACAGACATAGGGGAGGGGAGTAGGGGGGAAAATGGGAGGGAGGAGGAATGGGAGGATACAAGGGATGGGCTAACAGTTGAGATGTAATATGAATAAATTAATAATAATAAAAAGAACATCCCCCCCATGAAGACTTTGCCTAATCTGGTTTGATAGAGCTTCTCCAGGTTGGCACACAGGTTGATGCTTCTTCATTAAGGATGCTCCCTTAGATGCGACGTGGTATTTTATCCACAAACAGCTGCTGGTTGCTGGGTTGTTCCCAGTCTCTGGCTGCTGTGGAAGAGGCTGGCACGAACAGCCACATACAAGCCACATGGGCGCGTTCCTTAGGATACTGACTCGGGGAGTAGACTGGCTGGGGGTGCGCTGACTCTGTGTTAGAAGTGGGTATGGCTCCGGGTCATTATGGGCACACACATGGCCTCCGGTCTCAGCTCTCACGTGTGTGGAGACACGCGCTCTTGGCTAGTTCCCTGAGCTGCTGTCTCGGTTTCCATTCAGGGGAAGGTGACTTTTGAAGCCCTCTTTCCTTGGCAGCAAGGAAGGGAACGACAGAGGGGCCTTCTTATTCTCAGTTTTCATGGGGTACTGATTGGGTTACTGCGAGATCTGAAAGCGTCCCCGGAGCCTGTAGTGCCAGCCCCGCTTCTTGCACACACTGACAGTCATGGCAGCTAGGGAGAGAACAGCCTTAATCTCCCGAGTCTGGGGGAACTGACGCACTTGGCTAGGATCCTGATGCTAATACCCTGTACAAATAAGGACAAGAGAAACCTCTGCTCCTATTATGAGGGATTTGTACAGATTCATACTGGGAACTGATTTGCCGCTTCTAATTTGTATTTAAAACCCCAAGTGCCTCAGCCAGAAATCCATTGTCTATATCTGCACCATTGGTTCCTGTTCCCAATCACTCTCATGGGCCCAATTGCAATTCCCACCGGCATAGCCACATGCTTCCTCCTGAGTGGCTCACACACTTCCTGAGAACAACTGAGTCTCACGGGGAGAAGAGATGGCTGAGCATCGTTCCCTTGGGAACCGGGTACCACAGCAGGAGGAGGACTAGCTGAGCCACTCTCCCTCCTTTCTGGGCTCTGGTCCCAGGGTGGCTTTATAGATTGCAAGTCTACGGGGAAAGAGGGTCCCAGGGACATCTGTCACACTGGAAGAGACCAGTGATAAAACCAACTGTGTTTAGCGCCATGAGATGCTCCATCTCCTTAGCTGGGGCATTCACAGAATGTCTTCTGCGATTCAATTTTATATACTTTTTTGGTGTATGTGCTAATGTGTGAGTGCATGTATGTGCTGGTGTGCATGTGCGTGCATATGTGTGCATGTAGGGGTGTCTTCCTCAATCACTCTCCAATTTATTCTTTGGGATGGACTCTCTCACTGGTTCTGGAGCTCACTGTGTTGTGTAGAATGGCTGGACACGGAGTACCAGGCATCATGTCGTTTCTGTCAACCCAGTGCCACCGTGCCTCGCTTTTTTTGTGTGGTTTCTGGGGATCCAAATTCAGGTTCCTGTGCCTTCACAGCAAGCTCTTGATCCACTTGAGCTATCTGCTTGGCTGCACCTCAGTTGTTCATGAGCAAAACAGAACTGTCCTCATTAGGTTACAGTGACCATCAAAAGGACTATCTATAAGATGCTCAGATGAATGGCCAGCACATAAACTGTTATCTAAAGCCTAGGGGGATGGACAAACCTGGGGAAGCCTAGGGGGGATGGACAAACCTGGGGAAGCCTAGGGGGGATGGACAAACCTGGGGAAGATGGGCATAGAAGCCATTGCTGTCACAGTGAATCTCATTGCAAGGGACAGGATGAAGAAATAGCCTTTGTTCTTCTGGAACTTTCTGTTCAGTGGCTTGTCTCTCCCAGATCCATATCCCCGCCAACAGAACTCCTTTGGTCCTTGAGTTACTGAGAGCTGATGTCTCTTGCAGCCATTTTAATTTCCTAATTGCCCTCTTAATCAACTGAAGGCTTCTCTGCATCACCTTCCTGGTATTTGGGGCTGTGAATCACTCAGTGGTTGCTGAGGTTGTGGGTCTGTAAGCCTGGGAAGCACTGCAGCCACTTAAAAGTACTTTTTTCTTTACTTTTGAGAATCATTTAAATGTATACAAAGAAAAATGACCACCCTCAGATCCTACTCTAACTGCCAATGCCCCCAGCCCCAACTGCTCTTTCTCAATGGCATATCTTAAAAAGAAAGAGAAAAAGGAAAGCAGAGAGAGATTCATTTTATTTGTGTATCTGTGTATAGGTGCCTACGTGAGTGAATGTACATGTACATGTGCAGTACCCATAGAGGCCACAAGAGGCCACAGCTCTTGGAGCTGGAGTAACAGATGTTTGTGAGCCATGTGTGGTGGGTGCTAGGAACCGAATCTTGGACCTCATGACTGGGGAGCATCTCTCAGAACTTCCAGCAGCAGCATTCGGTTCCCACCCATCAGGTAACAGTGGCACTTGGCTCTCACAACTGAGTTCCTGAAAATGTCTCCAGTCCATGCAAGATATCCCAGTGGTATGTGCTTGTATGCACATGCACACATGGGTTAGGTGTGAGTGTGTTGTGCATGAGTGTGACCCTTACTTACCAGGCTAGCATCCCTCATCTACTTAAGCTCTACCTGCAGGAGATCCCCACAAGTCCTGTACCTATCAACAGTGGTACCCACATTCCTACTCCTATCCTGTTCTGTAAAGTTGAGTAAGCACACTGGTTTCATGCTCACACCCCACAGGAAAACATGGAAAAAGCATAATAACATTTTGCATGTAATTGAATCGGACGTCACTTGGAATGCATTCAAGGGTAAATACTAAAGACTGTAATTATTATGAAGATAATTGATGTAGTTTTTATTACTCTACAATTTTTGAATTAGCAACCGATGATCCCCTTTTTGAAGGAAGAAAAGTGGGTCCGCCTGCTCTTTGTTCTCTGTGACAACTGCTTGCTCCTCACCCTTCAGTAAACACATCTCACTCCTGGCCACTCACAGACTCATGGGCAACAGACACCAGGTCCCTCAGCCAGGTCCCAGTGTCACTTTCCCCTAAGAAGAGTGTCCCTAAATCTGTCACTTGTGGGGTGTCTCCACAGGTCTTAGAAAATTGGTCCAGTTAGAACCGTGTTCAGGCCCAGGCTAATTTGTCATGGCAGAATTCCTGCCAGGGCCCCTTTCCCATTCTGAATTTTAGACCCTTCCTAACAAAGGCTGTCCTGACACTTATGCCATCAGCATCGCCTTTGCGCTGGTTGGGCCTGCAAGATCCATACCAGACCTTGCACCAGATTCCCAGGTCCTCTTGAGAAGTCTGTCTCAGACCTCCAGACTCCCCTTAGCTGCTGCTATGGTGGCCTGAGCCTGGGAGAAAGAAGGTCCAGGAGGGCAGAGGTTCATCCACATTTCCAGAATGGAGAGCAGCAAGCTCGCTGTCCTGTGTTGCTACAAGGGCCGTGTTTCCCCCTCCTCATGGTGGGCCTTCCTTCAGGGCCCTCTTCCTTTCCCTTAATGTTTTACTTCCTGTCCCACATCTCTACACATCAGCTCTAAGTACACACACACACACACACACACACACACACACACACACACACACGTCCAAGACTCTCCAATTTAAATAGTAACAGAAACAAAACAGTGAGGGAAAGCTTCCCCCATCCCAACCCCTGACTCCTTCCCAAGAGGGACCCCTTGCCTCACCTCCCATCCTGCACTGAGAGAGAAGATGCACAGACCTCAGAACACTAGAGCACACAACGCAAATTTATTTGCAATCAAGGAACAACATAAGCGGTTATTGTTAAGATGTAATTGTGGTAGAAAACACTGCTTAGAAATCCTTGTACAGGTGCCAACAGAGGCTTTTTTCAGACCCTCACACAGAGCAGGAGGGGCGTATTAGAGGGGAATCTTGACTACCCTCTCCAGGACCACTAGGTGTGGGAGAAGGAAGGACCACAGGGGTCTCAGCTGGCTGGGTTGTATACAGGGAGTTAGGGCAGGCCTCATGGAAGGGGCTTGTGATGCTAAAAGGTCAAACTGTAACCAGCTTGTCGCAAGTGAAGATGAGGAGACACTTGTGTCAAACAACGAACCCCAAGAAATGAGACTTTCCTCCAGGAATTTCATGCTGTTGTGAGGAAAGGGATCGAGCCAGAGGGGGAACTTGTCTCCCAGGAAGAGATTTCACACAGTTCTAATGACTTACCAGAGCACCTTACAGGAAGAGCCTGCTGCCCAGACAGAGATGGGTCGGTGTGGGCGGGGCCACACCTTGACAAGGACCGTGTAACCTTGACCCTCTATCTAAACTTTGATCTCTCTTCAGGGCCCTGAAGATGGACATGAGGGGTTCACTCCATTCCTTTACCCCTCTTTACAGATCCACTTCTTCTGCTCTCCAGGCTTAACGTGTCTCCTTTAATTGTCTCACTAACGACAGGTGACTGGACCTGACTTGGGGCACAGGTTATGGCCCCCAAGTTTGATAACAGAATCTTTAAGCTGAATTTCTCTTCTGTGACAAGAGTTTTTCCACAGGCAGTAGGGGACAGAGTGTGTGAGGGAGAGAGAGAGAGAGAGACACCAGTGAGCTGGGGGCGGGCAGCAAAGGAGGCAGGGAGAGAGGAGGCACTAAAGAGATGGTCTGAAGAGAAATAAAGGAGAGAAAAATGGGAGCAGGAGGGCAAAGGAGAGAGGAAGACAAGAGGAAAGATAAAGACAGGATGGGACGCGGGGGAGGGCCTTCTCACATGCCTACCTCTGTTCCTTGCACAAATACCAGGGAAATTTCTGGACTATGGACCCCGACCTCTTTGTGTTCACTGGAGTCTATTTATGTAGGAGCCATCTTCCTCTGTCATCAACAGTTCACGCTGGTCCAGTGATGGAGGAGGGCAGAGAGGAAGGTATTTATAAGTGCCGAGGACTTACTAAGAAAAGGGCTGTGGTTTGGTAGTAATTAAGTGCTTGTCTAGCTGGAGGATTTGGTCTCTAGAGTCATTTATGTTAAAAAAAAAAAGCTGGGTGTGGTGGCATGCTCTTGTAATACAAGTGCATGGGAATGGAGATAGGGCGATTCTTTTTTTTTTTTTTTTTTTTTTTTTTTATTCAGATTACATCTCAATTGTTATTCCATCACTTGTATCCTCCCATTCCTCCCTCCCTCCCGCTTTCACCCTATTCTCCTCCCCTAGGTCTATGACCGAGGGGGACCTCCTCCCCCACTATATGGTCATAGGCTATTAAGTCTCATCTTGGTAGCCTGCTTATTCTTTCTTTGAGTGCCATCAGGCTTCCCCACCAAGGGGAAGGGGTCAAATATGGGGCACCAGAGTTCATGGCAGAGTCAGTCCCCACTCTCCATATGACTGTGGAGAGTGTCCAAGACAGGGGGATTCTTAGGGTTCACTAGTCAGCCAGCCTATCCTCCTTGGCAAGTTCTAGCTAGAGAGAAAGAGATGGAGAGAGAGAGATGGAGAGAGAGAGAGAGAGAGAGAGACAGAGACAGAGACAGAGACAGAGAGACCCTGTCTTCAAAAACAAGGTAGATGTTGCCTGAAAAAATGGTAGCTGTGGTCTTCCTATGCATGCGCACACACAAGACTTGTTGGGCCAGGGATTTTGCTTCGGAGCTTCTCTACAAAGACTTTCACACATGTCATAAAGAAACACATTAGTATCCCTTTTTACTATTGTAATATTTATAAAAGCAAAAACCAGGAGTCACTAACATGTCTATTGATAGGGGGTTGGTCAGTCTTCGAGGCATCCATAAACCAGAACACAAAAGGGGGCCATTAAAATGAATGAGGTAGTAAATTGTTTGACGTTATTGATCAAAGGGGAAATCTATTGTATAAGACGATGGAAACGCCCGCGGCTTACTTAGTGGAAATAAAGTGTGTTAAGTTAATGAAATCAGGAGAGTGTCATTTGAGGGGCTTAACTGAAGGCAGCCATAGAATAGAGAGAATGGAGGTCACAGGCCCAGGAACAGGCTGCTGGGTTCACTGACTGGTGAGGAGGGGCCAAGCGGGCAGGCTAGGTTCCCAGGTGTCCTGGTTACAGCCCCTTTCCAAGTTCAGGATGCAAAGAGGAGACAACCTACCAGTAATTGCAGCTGGTGTTTTCGAGAGGTGCAGGGGCCTGCACATAGAGGAGGGGTGAATGGAGTTTGTTGGGACTGGGTGAATGGGCAGGGGCTGATGGGAAGGAGTCAGGAATGGCTCAGCTTGACCATACAAAGGCATGACAGTATCTTGCTCAATGAACGGTGCCAACCCAAGTGACGGGAGAAGGAGTCCCTCTGACTGAAAGGGACGCTGGGCCAGGAGACACAGACCAATGCTCCGATGATCTCATAACGTTGAATGTCTTGAGGTCATTGGGCCATAGTGAATCATCAAGGGTATGGGCTCAGTGCCTACAGTCCCAGCGCTTGATAAGCCAAGGCAGGAGGATTGGCAGGAATTCTAGGCTCCCATCCCCGACAGAGGCCTTGCTACGTAGCACCCGACAGACTAAGTCATGTGTTTCATATCTTCACTGCCACCCAGTGAGATGAACATTATTCTCTGGGAAATATGAAAGTGAAGAGCCTGACAAAGGCAGGGACAACAAACTGGTGTGAGCCAGACTTGTCATGAGGCAAGGCCTCATATCAGCCAAGGGAAGAGACACCTGGCAGTGCCCAATCAGTCACCCACAGCTAACCATCTGGTAAGTGAGTGGTCTGCTGACCTCTTGCTATATGGGCACATGTGTTACATAAGTGTTGTGTGTGCATATCAAGTGTGAACTTGTAGAATGGAAATCAACTGTGTTCTAATAAAAATAATGTTGAAGAGGATAGAGGTTATTCTACTTAAAGTGAATCTAAAATTGTCTAGTAGTTTTTTTTTTTCTTCTTGAAACTGGATCTCATCAAGCCTAGGCTGGTCTCAAACTTCCAACGTGACTGAGGATGATCTTGAACTTTGGGTTCTCTTGTCTCCACCTCCCGGATGCTGGGATGACAGGTGCACACCATTATGCTCAGTTTTATGAAGTGCTGGGGACCAAGTCCAGGGCTTTGTTTGGGGTAGGTAAGCACTCGCCCACACCAGCCACACCCTGAGCCCTCTAAAATGTTTGAAAAAAAAATTAAGTGTGAGGAGCCACTGTACTTGATATTTCATACTTATTGTTTCTATGGTAACCAAGATGGGGTGCTGTGGGTGGGGTTGGGGGAAGATGCAGATCAATGCGATAGAATAGAGAACTCAGAAAGACCTGCACAGACATGAGCAAATGGTATGCTTATATAGAAGCGGTTTGATGGTAGGAGGCCAGCTTCTCTAAACCAGAGCCAGGGAAATCATTCACCCATTGACAAGCAAATGACCTCAGCCAACTCCTCATGCTCAATACAAAGTTAATCCCCAGTGGATCATGCGAAGCACACACTCACAAGACTTTAACAGGCATGGCAAAGAATTCTTTGGCACCCAAAGCACAATCTATAAGGGAGAACTGATAGATCAGGTGTCACCAGCCCAAACCGCTGTTCTGCAATGGTCTTGGTAAGAAATGAAAGAATGAGCCACATGGGAGGAAGCATTCCTAAGTCGCACTCCTGTGCAGCCCCAACATTCAGACCGCTACTGTGCCAGTTAGCTTTTAATGGTCAACTCTAGTAGATCCTGGGAAGATGCAAAACGAGACACTGGCTAGTGGGGGGAAGATAGTCTGACATCTCTCTTGAACCCCAATGTTCTCTAAACAGGTAACTTGGCATTTGCTACCTTTGGCAATTCATCACAGAGTGAAAGCAAAACCCAGACACAAAGCCTACACATGAATATCTGGAGGCGAGCCACTTGAGGTCTGGAAAGAAACCAGTGTCTTTCAGGGAGAGAATGGTTAAGTAGACTCTGGTCTATCCATGCCATGAGATACTACTTAGCCACGAAAAGGAGTAAACCACTGGCATGTGCTAGTCCTTGGATAGTCACAAGGGGCTTTGTGCTTAGTGCAAAGATTAACTTCACAGAATTAGACGCTGCATGCTTCTATTGAGGATCCACCTTTAAAATGATGAAAGTACAGAAGGAAAACCATAGTGGTTTCCAGGACAAGACCAGGGTGAGAAACGGTACAATTACTAAGAGATACACCATGGTAGAGGTAGGCCCTCTTGTCTCAGACTTACAATCCTCCTGCCTCAGCTTCTTGAACAGTTGGGATTAGAGGTGTGATGCCACGCCCCACTGACCAAGGGTACTTTAAACAACCCAAGCCACTCTACACATTGAGATGAATGCAGGGCCCTCAAACTAAGGAAAGGCATGCATACAAGTGAGAGCCACATCCCAGCCAGTCTCAGGAACATGGCCCAGGCATTGTCACTTAAGCACTCTCAATTTCCAGCTCCTCCTCTGTGAGTGGAGAACCTAGCAGGAGCCTGAAGTGATCCTGGGACTCAGATGTGAGCATCCACAAAGGCCGAACGGAGAAGGCGGCCATCATTACTGACACCCCATGACAAGAGTCAGGATGCTGAGGGTGAATGAAGCTGTGGACTCTTGCAGTCAGCAGCTGGAGGGTGACAGGGATAGGACAGAACAGAACACCCATGGGCACCTGCTAGCCATCCTGGAATGGGAGAGAATCCAGTAGGAAAATTGGAGTTTTGTCTCTGGTATTGGGGATGGAATGCTAGGCCTTGCACACACCAGGCAAATGCTCTACCACTGAACTACATCCATGGTCCCCAGTTGTCATGACCCCTCCAGTGGCAAATGATACTGCACAATCCAATGCGATGACTCTCTCCCAGGGAGAGCCTCTTGGGATGGGTCTGATGTTCCTGCCAGGAGCGACTGATTGCAGCCTTCTTGTTTTGGAACATTCTGCCCTTGTTTTTGCTTTCTTATCAGAACTTTTCAAACATAACCGTGTTGCTAGGAGACACCCTAACTTGGGAATGCAGCCAAGGGCCACTCAGGTTCCGCTCCACTTATTAAAAAAAACATGGCTAAGAATCAATCACCAGTCAATAGTTTATATTATGACTTTACAAATAAAGTGTTTAAGAAAGCTCCAGATAGTGATGAGAAGAACTGAGGGAAAAAAAGCTGTCTTGACTCACAGATGTTTGACATAATGAAGGAATATTGACCTTTGATAAAGAGGACACATGCATATACTGATACCAATTTAATGACTTAAGAACGATTCAGGATTGATGACAACATTATCACTTTGCATCCTGTATTTTGAATTGTATGAAAAAAAAAATGTAACCGCAAAAAACACTCCCTGCTCAAAAAAAATGTGTATAAAAACCTAGCTGGCTTCCCTGCAAAATACACTCAGACTTAAACTCACCCTTGGGTTAGTCTGTCACTTTACCTATCTTTGTCTACCGACGCTTTGAGAACCCCTGTTCCCAAGGACCTATACCTGACTGAGACAGTCTGCGGCACCCGCTGAGGCTTTTGGATGGATGTTGTCGCCCTTGCAGTCAAATCAAGTCTGTCAACACTTCTCAGTCACGGGTAGGGGGTCACGCGCCCCTTTATGATGGAATGCTACTGGCTTGGTCACATGCAGACAGCCATAGCTGCTCTGAATTCATGAGCGCAGCTTCTTGTCATGTCCAGGAAACAGTTTTACCCTGGGCCTCCTGACCTACACCTTTAACATTCTTTCTGTCCCTTTTTCAGGATGTTCTGTGAACCTTGGTGTGTGTGTGTGTGTGTGTGTGTGTGTGTGTGTGTGTGTGTGTGAGAGAGAGAGAGAGAGAGACAGAGAGACAGAGAGACAGAGAGAGACAGACAGATACTCTCCACGCTTTTATCCATGCGTTCCCTCTGGAGTCTATCTTCTGAAACACTCTGGGTTCAAAATCCTGGCTTCATTGCTTTTTAAGAAAGCCAGCCCATTGTGCTTTCAGGCACTTGCCAGTGGAATTCACTTCCTTGCTGGAATCTCAAAGATTCCACAGCATTGTCATAAGGAAAGCTTGACTTAAGACTTTTCTCAGCTCGAGAGAGGACGGCAATTTTGAACTGCTTCTGGAGGCTCTAGGCTCCATGGTCTTGCTGGGAGTCACATGAACTGTCTGTGGATGCTTAAATCTGCTCTGTCAGAAAGCATTCTGAGGCAGCAGCATTAGCCAGTGCAGACTGATAAATAGTGGCTTATGGCTGCAGAGGAGTGGGCCTGGCCATCTCCACACAGCTTTCCCCTCCTTCTTTCCCTGGCCATAGCTGTTTGTTCTTGGAACCTGCCCTGTTGACGTTGTCCATAGACTTGCAGCTATGTCTCACGCAAAATGAAAGAACTCCATCATTTTTATCTTTCAGAAACCGGGAATTCATCTCCCCTCACCAGCATGTAAGAAGGAGAAAGACCAGCCGTGTTTGAAATGATGGGCTGGCCACAGAACACAAGCAAATGAAGTTAACACGATGTTTTTCCTCCAAGCAACAGAACCACCAAGAGGGGAAAAAAAATAAAGGCAAAAACAAAACCCAAGCCAGGCACTCAGAATTTTATTAAAGCCCCAGTGGACCCGAGATGCATTTAGAGACTCAGGGCAGATTTCCATGCCAACCTAGGCACTCAGGCGAGTGTTAACTGCCCAGTTATGACAGAATCTCATAAACAGAATTCTTCTGGGGGCGGCCTCCTGCCAGATAACCCGGGGGTTCCATTCTGCAAGTTCTCCAACTTCCACTCATTGATTTGTGCTTGTTGGATACTAAGCAACATTCTCTCATCTCTGTGAATTGTGCCAGCAGGCAGGTGAGATAGGAAGTGGGATGCTGCACCATTTCAGCCCAACTGTTATAAAAGGGCAGAGACCCATCTCTGAGATGCTGTAATCACTGCACTGGACTCCTTATGAAGCCATGGGCTTCATATGGGCACTGCACTTGCCAAGCGCACTTGGCCTTGGCATTGGAAGGCTTCACTGTATTTGATCTGCGGGAAAGCTCAGGTCTCAGAGAGGTTGATCCTGTGCTGCAGCTCACACAGCCTAAAGATAACCATGCAGGGGTACAGCCACATAGGTCTTTGAAGGCAGGTCGAGTGGTCTCTTAAGCCCAAGGTGAACATGTTTATTGCTACCCTTGGGCAAAATCAGTGCTTGAGAAATAGCGTTGTGTGAGGGGTTTATAAAAGATGAACACGGGGCCTGGAGAGATGGCTCAGAGGTTAAGAGCACTGACTGTTCTTCCAGAGGTCCTGAGTTCAATTCCCAGCAACCACATGGTGGTTCACAGCCATCTGTAATGTGATCTGATGCCCTCTTCTGGTCTGCAGGTGTACATGCAGGCAGAGCACTATATACATAATAAATAAATAAAATAAATCTTAAAACCACATTTTAACTGTGGTGCTTCCAGACCATCTTACGTGATTGAACAGACTCCAGGCTGTTGTCAACTCTCTCCTGTGTGGGCTCAGGCAGTGTTATGTCAGTCTTTGACGTAGACGGCCGAGGAAAGGTTCAATGGATGCATGTGTCACCCTGCCTTGTCCTCCAATAAGTAGCCTTGAAGGGATGGGGTTTAAATTGCGTTGGGGACGCTGGTCCAAAGTGAATCAAGAAAGGACTCTACTTTCCAGTTATGTCCCCAGAGTGATAAATGAGGGAATGTAATTTTTTTCTTCTAAGGCAAGAAGATGGGAATCCAACATGGATTTCAGACACATGAGAAAGGGCTTATGAATTTAGATGATAGCTCGGCAGAAATAAATTGTACATCTGCTCATTCATTTTAATAAAGTGGAGAGATGCCATGTTGCTGGGGCCCTCGGAGAACCCTGGGTTCTTAAAATTATGATCCTATAATGGTAGCATTAAAATTTGTAATGCAGCCAGCACTTCCTGCATTGGAGGGAAAATTCATTTATAAAGTAAAAGTTCAGACTTTAGAATGTAAATGGGAAGATGCAATTTTTCTTGGCTGGATAGGAATTAATCCTGGGAGAATTCGGCAACATCTTGACCATAAAATATATTTTAAAAGTCTTCAGAGAGAGGTTTTCAGACAGCTCATGACAACTTTTCTGGGCCGTCTCTATTTAGGTAAATTGTGCAGGTCCAGGCCTGCAGTGAATTGGCTCAGCTATTTCTGCCTTGAACTTGGTACTTCTTGTACAGGGCAATTACAGATGGCTATTTCAATCTAAAATGAGTCTAGCCTGCTGCAAATGCCAAAGTCATTTTTACTCAGCAGTAGAAACTCCAGGACAAGAGCTTTTTATAGGGTGGCGATTACCAAGTTATCGTAAAAATTTACGCATTCAACAAACAGTATTCAGTTTTTTTTTATTATTACATGTGTTCTCTATGTTGATATTGGAGAAAATGCCACAATCTCAATTGCAGGTTCCCTGCTGACTTTAAACCTCAGAAGCATTGCTAGAAAGTTATTTTTAAAAATAGGTAAGTATTAAGCTTGCAGAAAGCATTTAGATAGAGCAACAAGTTCAATTGGAGTTTGCAAATCAGCTGCTCACATGTCTGGGTGGGAAGGGAAAGGTGGAGCGTCCATCTGCAGTACAGGCAGAAGGAGCCTGGAGACCCTGTTGGCTTCCACTCATGCTTGTCTCCTGGTGGAGGAGGGGCTTCAAATAAAACACAGACCTGGAGCAGACAATGCTCTGGACAGACTCCATAGATCTGAGGACAGATTATGCTCCCCAGGCATGACCCTGTCTCTCATACACACATATACATATATACACACCTGCATACACACATACACAAATACACACACACCTACCCACAAATAAACATATTCATATATCTACATATAGACACATACACAAACCAATATAGACATGTACATATACCTAGAGACACACACACACACATATACATACCTCCATGTACATATACCTATGTATAGGACACACACACACACATATACACACATAGTATACAATACACAAATACATATATGCACACACATGCATAGATACATATACATATGGAACTATAATATACAAACACATGTATACATTTACATGTGCACATGCACATACATACATGCTGATATATATGTATCAATATGTATCTAGATACACATATATACATGTATACATATATACATATAGATACTTATATACATAAATACATACATACCTGTAGATACCAATATAGGCATCTGCAATATTATATATACATATAGACATACATAAATAAGACTGTATATATAATATGTATTTAGATATACACAAGTACATATAAAAGAGTGACTCTCCAACTGTCCAGCTGTGTGTGAATGGGTTGCCCTTTGAACAAATGGCATCTATGGCTTTAGATGCGGAAGTCAATATGCTAATGTGGAAGATTTAGGCTGGTCCTGAGATCCGAGGTCTTTTTATTTATTTATTTATTTACTTTTATTATTATTATTATTTTTGAGACAGGTTTTCTTTGTATAGCCTTAACTGTCCTGGAACTCTATCTGTAGACCAGGCTAGCTTTGAACTAATAGAGATCTTCCTGCCTCTGCCTCCCAAGTGCTGCCACTACCACCTGGCCAAGTGCAGAGGTCTTGAAGAAGAATACAGGGACCTAGCATTTTGGACAAGTTACACACACACACACACACACACACACACACACACACACACACACACA
>OU015753.1:9081446-9105483 GCA_907169655.1 Acomys percivali
ACACACACACACACACACACACACACACACACACACACACACACACACTCCTGAATAAATAATCAGAAGGTGGAAGAAGGTAGGGCCTGTTTAGAAGTAGTTACTGGACTACATGTCCTTGGGGATCGCATGTTGTCCTGGCCCCTTCCTGTTAGGGTTCATTGCTGTTTCCTGTCGGCCACGATGTGAACTGTGTCCCTCCAGCTGACTGTGCTGTTTCTAAGGGTCTTCAGTTGCAAGAATGAGAAAGACAACCAGAGATCCTTCTCATAAAATGCCATAAGCTTGGAAGTGGCCAGGTCAAGGACAAGAGTAAAATTCCGCAGGAGACTGGGAAGGGTACTCAGTCCCTAACTGAACTGGGTTTTGCCCTGGAACAAACAAATGTATTGGAATCAATCCGGGGCCGATCTGTTTACTCTCACTTAGAAGAAAGAACTGAAGCGAGCAGGAGCTGGGCAGGGCTTTCGTTAGCCTTTTTTCTTGCCTCACAGGATGCTCTGCCTGCCTCCGCTGGAAGGACTCCTTTATGTATTATTTATCAACATTGGATTTTCTTGTTTCGTGTTTCTTCCTTGGCTGATAAGAAAGATGATTTGAGGCTCTGGCAGTTTATGCAATGAGTTTATTCACTTCTGAAAAGGATGTCCCTCCAGGCACCTTGGCCCTTAGCTCACCCCAGAAAGACTGAATTAAGAGTGCTGAGGACTTGCTGTGTTCCTGAAGGGACACCATATTTACTTGTAGCAGCTTCCTGTGACACAGGAGATGGGTACAGGATCTCCTGTGTGCCCTGTGTGCCCATCACCTCACCATAAAACCAGTGCCTGGGACCAGATTCTTTCCAAAGCCCCATTTAACACAATTCTTTAACCTTTGATGGTCTCTGTTGTTCCCTGTTCAGTATTTCTGCTTTCTCCCTCACTCATCATTTATTAGGCACCTGCCACTTGCCACACCAGGTGCTAGTTACTTATTACAGTGACCAAGTACTTAACAAGAAGCAAGTTAAGGGAGCAAGGGATTGTTCTGGCTCATAGTTTAGGTTGTGGGGAAGATACCCAGGCAGAAGCGAGCTCCTCACTTCACATCTCCACAGCACAGGAAGCAGAGATCAGGGAATGTCAACACTCAGTAGGCTCCCCTGCTCCTTTCTGCATCTTTTATTTAGTTTGGGCATCCAGCCCACATTTAGGGAAGGTCTTTACTCCCCAGTTAAATTTCTTTGGGAAAGCCCTTATAGAAAAGCCCAGAGGTCTGTCTCCTAGGTAACTCAGAAAACAATTGACAGCGAATATGGTCCATGACATGGTCCAGTTTAGGGAGGGTGAAAGAAGCAAGCAATTGCATGGCACAAATAGAAGGGAATATTACATATTACTGTGGGATGTGTGCCTGTTAGATATGTATATATTGGGAGAGAATGAAATACACAATAAAACATGATACACACCTCAGAAAAGACATACATGCAATAATCTATGTATCACAGATCATTAACACTATACTAGAAGTTGTAACATAGTCTGCAATTAATATATATTGTGTGAACAATAAAATCATCTCTAGGTGGGTATAAAGGATTTCACCTATAACCCTAGCACTTGAGAAACTGAGGCAGGAGGATTTCCTGGAGATCAAGGCCAACCTAGGATACAAAGTAAGACTCATATTATATCGCAAAAGAAAAATCTCAAGTTAACCATTTCACTGCACCCCCATGCTTAGTGCTAGAGAAAATCATGTTCCATGGCCTTTAATAGCTACCAAAGCGCTCAAGTGGTATTAGGGCGCAGTGGTGGTTAGCTTTAAATGTTAAGTTGATAAAAAGTCGAATTGCCTGGAAAGAGAGTCTCAGTGGAGGATTGTTTAGGTCAGGCTGGCTTGTGTTAACTGTAGGGGATTTTCTTGATTGTAGAAGACAGACCTCTTAGTGGGTAGCACTATTCCCTAGGCAGAGGGTCCTAAACTGTATAAGTTTAGAGCAATCAACCTAAGCACAAGTGAGCAAGCAAGGTGAGTGCAAGGGAGCAAGCAAGCAAGCAAGCATGCATGCATACATCTGTTTCTCTCTGCTCTTGGCTGTGGATAGGAAGTGACTAAGTTCCTGCTTTGACTTCCTCATAACAATGGACTACATCTTAGAATTGTCACCTGAAATAAACCTTTTCTCCCCTAAGTTGCTTTGTGCCAGTGTATTTTTTTACCACAACAATAGTTATGAAGCTAGGACAGGAGCCTATACAGTGAGGACATAATAAGAAGACAACATGACAATGCCAAGCTGGCAGCAGATCAGACTTGTGTTGGAACAGACTGGGAGGAAGATCAAACTTAGAGACTGACAACTTGGACATTAAAGGTTAAGCTGAGGGGTTTTCCAGGTACAAAGGAAAGGAAAGGAGTTGGAGTAGAAGGGAACAGAAAGTACATACAGTGGCTTAAGAGTATGTTGATGACCGGCAGGGATGAAGACAAGTGTGGCCTGTGAGCAGTGTTTGCAGCCACCTGTGCCCAAGACTCAATGATCTTATTTACAAAATGGTTCAGTCCAAGGCAGTTTATAAAGGCTTAGGCTGTGCCGTTTTCTAGCACGCTCCATTCTCGTGGCTCTTTGCTCTTTCTTCAGAACTCATTCTCACATTCTGCAAACTGCATTTGGGAAATAGCCATGCTGCATTCTTGGAGTCACACAGTGGGCACTTTGGAAGGTGTGTGGCTGTTGCTTTTCATGTGAGGATGTCACCATTGAATAGAGGCAGATGCAAGGAGTCTTCAGAGGGGCTCAATGCTGAGACACTGCCGGCTGGAGTGAAAAATGGCTTTGATAGCCGCTGAGTTGCTCCTAACTCTTTGAGCATCACCAGAGGGTGAGGGAGGCTCAAAGTTTGCATGGGAGTTCACACAGGGATGATGGGGCTCAACACATCATGCATACAATTACAAAAGACTGATTAATGCAATCAATCACTTGGCCATCTGGTCTACCTCCAGGAGCAACTAGAGGAAGCAGCCACAAGGTAGATATTTTTTTATACTTTAAAAAGTCTAGGCATTTTACATCACACATGAACACAGTCTAGAATCAGCATGGGCATTTCAACAGTTTATGCAATTACACTCGGCTGCCAGAGAACAGTTAGTGACAGGACCAAAGAAGTCACCCCCTGCCCCCACCTTCCTTAGTTGAAAGGGAGGTGTCTGGAAGGTGGCTTCTATTCACAGGCCATGGCATTTCCTTGGAGAGATGTTTTCCTTTACACCTTGTGGTCCAGAAATCCATCTCTGTGGGCTGATGAGATGCCTCATCCTTTACAGGTACTTGTGCCAAGCTTGACGACCTGGGTTCTGTCCCCAGGATCCACATGGTTGAAGGAGAGAACTGATTCTGATAGGTTGCCCTCTGACCTTCACACAGGTGCCATGACACATGAGCCCTCTCCCAAATAGGTAAATTATAAAAGGTAGGAACAGCAGGAACCCAGCACCTGGCCTGCCTGAAAGGTCTCTGAAGTTTGCATACTAGATTCAGTGGAGGACCTCATGTTTCCCATGATCCTTGGTGTGGGAGAAGAGAGCAGTGACCTCAGTTTCTTCCTCCAAAGGTGAGCATGGAAAGAGAACACCAGCTGTTTTCCAAAGACACCACTCCTCAATTATGGGATGGCAAGTTGAGGATGCAGTTTGCAAAACGGCCCTCAAATGAAGGGTTTATGTTGGACTCAACATACCAGAAGCCAAGATACTCTGGGGAAACATTACTGTTTACAGAGTTGAATGTTGCTTATGCTTATGCACACCGCTTCATTCTCTTTAAATATCCCATCATTTTACATTTGCGATCACCCCATCACCCTGCACAAAGCCTGAGATGAAGAACTCAAAGGTGCAGGCTTGGTTTTGTTTAAAATCTCAGCTGAACTGAGACGGTCAGTTAAATGGAGATTCTGAGGCCTGACAAAAGTCTCACGAATTTCACTCCAATGGTGACAAAATGCTTCATGGGAAGAGGGAGTCGGGAAGTGTTTGGAAAAACGTTCAACCGTCTTCTGAGATTTATCTGGTTGTTAAAATGTCTCGGTCTCCGCCCTCCAGGAAAGCCACTCACGCCCGAAAATTTCCGTGGGTTCAATTTTCTCAGAACGATGGCTGCGGGGATGAATGTCCATGGAGTGAAGGGAACATGCAATTATGTGGCCAGTGTTTAGATACAGGTGTAGGGAGGTTTAAAGGGCCCTCCTAGGGGGAAATCATGCCGTACGAAAGCTGGAGAATCTCTGCGGGCACACTCAACATAGATGGCGTGGAATCTTGGAGGGCTGGATAAATACATCACCCCAGCCTTCCGCAGAAAGGAGGCACAAGGAGAGTTTGTTCCTCTTTCTTTGATTCACCATTTCCCCTTTCTCCTCTCCTCTCTTCTTTTTTCCTCTCCTTTCTTCTTTTCTCCTCTCCGCATTCCCTTCCCTTCCCTTTCCTTCCTCCCCTCCCATCGCTCCTTTTAGCCCATACTTTCTATGTAGCTGAAGATGACCTTGAACTTCTGATCCTTCTGCCTCCAGTTCCCGAGCTGGGAATTGTAGAGGACCACACACCATGGGGATTCCGTTGATCTGCAATGTCCCAAATAACCAATCACTGGAGACTAACAGCAAATTAATTGTTGCCAGCGTTGAGGGGCAGGGGAAATGAGAAATGAGTGCTAACGGTGCAGGTTTCTTTGTGAGGTGACAAAACTGTTCTTAAATCAGACAGTAGTTATGACCACATGATTTTGTGAATATATTAAAGTTCAATGAGCAGCAAGTACTTTAAACCATTGAACCATCTCTTTGGGCCTTTATAGCCTGGTTTAAGAAGTGGCTGGGGCTATGACTCAGTGGGTAAAGTGCCTGGTACTTGAGGACCTGAGGAATCCCAGTGCTGGGAAAGCAGACACAGGGGGAGCCCTGGGGCATGCAGTCTAGCCAGCCTAGACAGTCAGTGAGTTCCAGGTTCACTGAAAGACCCTGACACAAAAGCAAGTTGGATGGCATCTGAGGAGCCACACCTGACATTGAGCCCTGGCCTCACTGAGAAGAAGTTAGAAGCTTCTGAAAACACTCCCCCCCCCAGTAGGAGCCAGTGGCTAAGGGGTAAATGAGGGGCCAACATTAGTAGTCACGAGGGGATTCAGAGTGTAACCACCGAGATGCACCATGGCACACAGGCCAGCAAGGCTAAACACACTTACAGTAAACTTGGCACCAAATGGAGGGCACCAGCATTCTACACACCAGCCCAGTGACAATGCAACATAAGGAGCTCTCATTGGCTGGCCCGATGTAAACAACATTAACAACAACAACAACAACAACAACAACAACAACAACAACAAGCCACTTAGAAAACCGATGGCATCCACAAAGTGGGTCCAGCCACTGCAGCCAGAGGTGAACCCCAAAACAGAACCACACAGTGCATTCATACAGGTACCAAAGTCACAGTACACCATGTTTGTCCCAGCAGTACCCTAACTGACCCCATATAGGAAACAACCCAAATGCTCACCCATGGCAGAGTCGGTGAGTATATTCGGATGCATTCACACGGTGACGAAAGCAGTTGGAGTATGGCTACAAAGGACATCAGTGGAACCTCACCAAAGCTACTCTTGGGAGCTCTGCTGTAAAATCACATTTCTAGTTTTTGGGTTTTCAAGATAAGGGTTCTTTGTGTAGCTCCGGCTGTTCTGGAACTCACTCTGTAGACCAGGCCTCAAACTCACAGAAATTCGCCTGCCTCTGCAGACCAAGTATTGAGATTAAAGGCATGTGCCACCACCGTCTGCTAAAACCCTGTATTTCTATAAAGAGGAAAAAGCTAGTTTGTGGTGAAAGGGGACAGAGGTGAAATAGGTACATGGGGCAGGAAAAAGCTTTCAGGCTCCCATTCCACTTATGATGGGAGTTTATACCATTGGTCAAGAATTAAATCTCCCAAGTTGTATGTAAGCATCTCTATGATCTATGATGGTCCTGTGTTTATTAGGAAGGTGATGTCTCTTGAGTAAGCTATATTGAATGCAACCTATACATTTCAAAATGCCTCAAAGACACAGAGGAGAGGCTAACTCATGTGACTCATTTGGAGTGATGTCACGAGCGACTTCTTTTTTCACACTAGATACTGTGAAGTAGAAAGACAGTCTAGAAGCTTCGGTTTGCAAGGAACTCTGAGGAATGGCCCAAGGTGTGGAGGATAAGCGATGATTGGGGTCCCAGCTCTTAACAGGACATTTCTACCACTTCCTCTAAGGCTCAAGGAACACTGAAGAACAGGAGGTAAAAAGAATGTAAGGGCTAGAGAATGGGAGGTGGGCAGGGCTCGGAAATGCCATCTTCAAGTCATGACATAGCATATAAACACGAGTCATGGCAATTGCACTGGGCCTGTCGTCAGTCAGCCATGGATCATGGAGGGCCTCACAGGGCCAAACCCCAGCAAGCTGAACTTCTGGACACTGGTAGATAGCTGGGGGGGTGGCAGCTATTATCTTCATCTGTATATCTCCCGGTAGGCTACTAGGCTCCAGGGGAGAGTTTGAAGGCCATAGTCACACAGATGGCCCTGCTTAAACTCAGTGGATTACAGACCAAAACAAAGTGAATGTGGGAGAGACTCTTTGAAGGGAGGTAGGGAAGGGATAACAGGGATGGAAGAGAGACAAGAGGGGGTGGGTGTGAGAGTGCCCAGGACTCATTGTAAGCATGTGTGAAATTGCTTCATACATAGAATAAGTTCATACAAAGAATAAATTCAATGAAAGTTATAAAAAGGAAATTCAGATAAAGATATGTGGACTGTGTGTGAGTATCCACAGCAGCCTATTTACAGTACTCCAACAACTGAAAATTCCCAAGTGCCTATGAATAAATGAATGGCTAAACAAAATGTGATATATCCACATAGTGGAGCATTATTTAGTCATCAAAAAGAACAAAGCATGGATTGACCCTACAAAGATGCATGAACCCTGCTAAGCAATGAGGCCAAATCACAAAGGATATTGCAGGATTCTCTTGCTAGGGAGTGTCCTGAATAACCAATCCTTGGAGACCAAAACCAGACTGATTGCTGCCAGGGTCGAGGGTCAGAGGAATGGGGAATTGAGCACTGATGGTGCAGGTTTCTTTGTGGGATAACAAAAATGTTCTTAAATCAGAGAGTAGTTATGGCCACACGATTTTGTGAATATGTTAAAATCCAATGAATCGCATAACTATCAAAGGGTGTGCTCTATGGCACGTGAATAATGTCTCAATAAACTTGCTTCTAATAAAACCTTAATAGATTAGGGATCAAAAGTGATAAATTTAGAAATGAAATAAACCCACGTCTTCCTGCCTCAGGCAGTTCTGTAGGAGAAAAGCAGATACTCCACACCAGACGTGAAATAGCTCCTTCATTGTTTGCTACATTCAGTGACGAAGGGAGAAACATAATAAACCCATTAGAAAGAGATTTACATGCTTGCCGACTCGAGCCATCACATTTACATCAATAAAGACAACACGGCACTCGTAATGGGCCACAAAACAGGGCCACAAATGACAGCTCGGGTGACACGTGGCATCAGTGTAAAGATTAGCCATGGTACTGGACCGCTGGAAAACGAACAACTCCTGTGTACATGACAGAAGCTTGATAGAGATTTTCTCCAATGTGACAATAATCTTTAACATTTACACAAGTTTTCCAATAGGGAAATGTGTTCTGAAGGCAGAGCAGGCTCCCGGCTGTCAATCATATGAAACAAAATTTAAAGAATACACTCTGCTGGAGGGAAAAACGAGATCTTTTGTCTTCGTATTTCTGTAGAAAACGATGCTACCTATCTGCGGTGTGATGGAGCCCTGGATGCTCTGAGAAAAGGAATTATGAGGTATCACTAGGCAGCTGATTAAGAAGTTGAAAAAGCTAAAGGCACCAGCAAAGTAAGACTCCTGAGCTACCGGGGAATCAGAGGCTGCATTCCAGGCTGCCTCTGACTGGTGCGAGCATCTGTCCAGATCTCTGGGTCTGCTGGACAGCTTCAGCCCCGGGGCCAGTTGTCTTTACTTCTCTGTGAAAACTGGAGCTTTCCTCTAGCCTTGCTCGCTCTTATTTATTTATTTTCAGATAGAGGACTGGAGTGAGGTCGTATGGCCTTATTATCACACATGTCGCAATGCTACAGTTCAGTTACAAAACATGCACTTGGGAAGAGCTCAAGTTGCACAAGATGGATCCAGTCAATGGTCCAGCAGGGGTAGGGGAGGGGCTCATGAGACCCAGCCACTAGGCTAGGGGCTTTGACAGTTGGTAGCTCCTAGGGGAGGAAGAGTCAGTTTTCTTTTAAGGGTGTGGCCCCTGGTAGTAGGTCACACACTGGTAGAGGGCTTCACATCCTTAAGTACATAGATAGCATAAACTGGACGCAGTGGGTTATTTAAAAATGTGTGTGTGCCTGGGACACAATGTTGGGGTGAGGTGGGGGGGTAGACCTAGGAGGAGTAATAAAGTTTGGGGTGGGTGGGTGAATATGATCCAAATACAATGCATGGAATTAGTAAATAATTAATAAAATACTATATTAATATTACAAAAAATTAAATTCTTAAGTTTAAATTACCATTTATCAACTTAAGGCATACTTTGAATGTGAAATGGATTCACTATATGAAGAAAATAATCGATACCTGGTTTGAAAACTCCGATAATTATTTGCAAAGGCAGTTAAAAAAAATTAACAAGAAATGGATTGACTCTCCCACCCCAAGACCTGAGATTGACAGGAAAATGTAAGTTAGCCAGCTGGAGTTAGCTAGACATCAACTAAGCGCCAGGCAGAAATCAGAAGTCTTCCCTTGGAAGCTTATGGTGGCACCCATAAGCGCATATGTTTGAAAACTTGGTCCTATTAGTGGAACTATTTGGGAAGGATTAGGAGGCGTGGCCTCGTTGGAGGAGTTGAGTCACTGGGGACAGGCTTTGAGGTTTCAGAAGCCCATGCCATTCTGTTAGCTCTCTTTGCTTCGTACTTGCTGATAAGGATGTGAGATCTCAGCTACTATTCCAGAACCATATCTGTCTGCCTGCTGCCATACTGCCCATCATGATGGTCATGCACTAACTCTTGAGAACCGTGAGCCTCAAGTTAAATGCTTTTTTTTTCTATACATGCCTTGGCCAGGGTGCTTTGTCATGGCAATAGAAAAGTAACTAAGACAGAAGCTGATATAATAATGCCTCTGTTACTGCCTGAGGACCATCTGCTTGAAAATTTTATGTGAGTTAAATATCTTTATTGAACAGAGTCATTTCTAATCTTGTTATACGTGACTGGTCACAGCTTCTCTATTACACAGTCCTTTCTCTGAAGCAGAGAAAATGGCACCCTACCTGGGATGAAATAGAACGCTACATAACGAAAATGTGGAAAACACACATTCCCAACAACCACACACGTCTGTGATGCTGCTGTGGAACATGCTCGTGTGTGCAGAAGTTCTTATCAGAAGACAACATAGGCAGCATACAAGATGGTCCCAACCTGAAACAATGGGCATTCTCCTCCTGAGCAGATAAGCCTCGATTTCATGTCTACAGCCCATCTTCCTCTCTTCATAGGGCGCCAGGAAGACTGTTTGCCATGCGTTTGGCTCCCAAGTATCCACATGAAAGCTGGGTGGGCATGTTGGCAGCTGGTAATTGTAGTGCTCAGGAGACAGAGATGGGGTGTGTTCAGAGCAAGCTGACTAGCGAGATTAGCCAAGTTGGTGATCTCCGGTTCAAGTGAGAGACCCTGCCTCAGTATATAAGGTAGAAGGAGCTAATGAGGAAGGCATGTGATGCCAACTTCTGGTTTTCATATGCATGTGCACAATCCTGCATGTATTTATACATACAAACTTACACTTCATATATGTGAACATCTACACACACACACACACACACACACACACACACACACACACACACACATACACCTTCATTCGCGATACAGACACCAAAAACATGGGATGGCCCTTTGGATAAGAATGGCTCATGTTTAGCACTTCATTGCCACCAGAGCAACATGGTCCCCACTACCTGTTCTCCATAACTACCTTCATCCTGCCATCCTCCCTATCACCCGCATTCTAACATATCACAAACAGCACATGCTTTACTTGCCCTTCGCCAGCTTAAGAGGAAGAGTATCAAACACGTGGCTTCGGCTCTGACCTTAGCATGGATCCACCCCATGCATAGTGACTTCTTTGTCAGGTGCCAAGTCAGCAAGAATGAGATCTTACATACTCAACCCCTGTCTGCATACCTCACTACTGGTATAAACGGGAACAACACATGGCTGTGCCGGCTATAAACGATGGTCCTCTACACACAATAATTCAGGTGCTTTTTTTTTAATGTCCATTGGACACTTTGTGATTACCAAGAAAATCCACTCTACCTCATTGCTGCTGTTCAGACTGTCCTCTCCATCTGTTATAGGAAACAGGACCAGAGTAACACAGCACTTTGGTAATAAAAGTTATTTTCTTAAGGACTTTAACAAGACCAAATGCCTTTTGTCTCCCAGTGCTCAGGCATTTTAGAATTATATCAGCCACAAAGGCTGTATAAAATTGTCCTGAGGCTTACCTCTTTCTTGGTAAATTTTGGAGAGTGATCGTTTTTGTCATCAATCACGATGGTTGCTGTGGCTGTGCCTGTCAATCCAACGTCCAGTCCTGCCATATCTTGAGCTTCGATGATCAGTTCATACTTGGGATTTTCCAGAGTCTATAAAGCAAGAAAATACCAGAGAAGACAGAGCTTAGCTTTGAGGCGCTGTTTTGGAAAATTGGTAAGTATGTTCCCTATGCCTTCTAGGGCAGGCATCACTAACTGGCCGTGTTCATGCCTACACCTGCCATTTCAAGGTAACTAAGGAAGCTAATCTAGACAAAGGCTAACTCCACTCCTAGATCAAGATAAAGATGGCAGCTTTAAGACCCCTGTGTGTGTGTATACTTTACACACACCAATATAGTTAATCCTTCTAGCAAGCGCATCTTATCACTGCTCCTGTGGTACAGGTGGGAACGAATGAGGTTTAGCATCTCTTATGTGGTATTTCCTTGGTTGTTGTTCTTTAACTGTCCCAGAACACTGAATATGGACAATGTCTTTTAATGTAAACACGAACTGATTAAATTTACCATAAGTGAGACTGTACGGCAGGATCTTTCTGACCATATATTTCTTGACTGCTGGACAGATCTCAAAGGTCATGTTTGTAAGAAATGAAAACTGATGGTTCTAAAGCTGTAGGACCTTCATGACATAGAGGAGCTGTGGGATGTCTAAGAGGAGAGTCCTGGGGAGGATCCAACATTGGTGGTGTCACAGAAGCCAGAGATCTTGAGCCAGAACAATGAATCATTGTGTGTGAGGCTGTGTGTAAATTGTCCCTATGAGGCTGCTGGTGTTGGCCACTCGGCACCCATTCTCTGGTAGACCCACTGCTACACTCCCTTTGGAGACTCATCAACCACCTATCTCTGTCCATGGGGTGAAGGATTGGTTCACCTTTCCTTGTTTCTATAAGGGAAATTTCTAGAATTATCCTTGATCAGAGACACCAGTAGGACCACCCACTCAACCCAGGCCAACCCTGTCTGTGTTGGGAAAGTAACTTTATCCCTGTGGTGACAACTTGGTAGCACAAGCTGGATGTGCAAGGTGAGCTATCTCATGCCACAGTAGGGCTAGGACAGGAGCCTCAGGGATGAAGCCAAGCAGAATGGCTCTGCGGATATTGTACATTGGATAAAAAAATGGTTTCCTAGACCCAGCCTGGCCTGAGGATTCCTCAGCAGACAAAGACATTCATTTTCCTAATTTGCTTTAACCATTTTGCACTGGTTTCTTATTCACTCACTGGGAGAGTCCAAATGAGGTCATCTTCAATGACAAAAATAAATGGTGTTTATAATTGCATGCACATCCCTGACAGTGTGACGGCTTCCAAAACTGGGGTTTGTACCAATTAGTAACTATGAGTACCAAAAGGAGCAAGGAGCAAAACAACAGTGGGGGACCTTCTAATTTTTTTTCCAGAACTATGGCCCACATGGTGAGTGCTAGTCCCCTGGGGCTGTTGGGTAATGGCCTCTGCTGTGCAGGTGCTGAATTGATGTCAGGTACGATGGGAAACCCTCAGGCTATCATATATGGATTTCCATCATCAACCACATGGGTGGGCCTGTTTTTCTTTAATGCTGACTATCTTCAAAATCCTCCTTGGATATCTCTACAAGTTCCAGTCATGAAGTTGAACATTCCAGGTCCAATTTGTTACATGTCATCATTACTTTTGCAGTAAAACATTGTACTCATGTTGTGTGTGCCTTGGTATGCATCAATACAAGTATGCACACACAAATGTGTCTGCATTTAAGTGTAGTATGCATGAAGAGGTTAGCTCAATGGTGTTTTTTTTTTTTTTGAGGCGCATCTCTTGTTAACCTGGGGCTTGCCAAGTTGGCCAAGTTTGCTGGCTGCTCAGTGAGCCCCAGGTATCCTCCTGTCTCTGCCTTGTCAGCACTGAGATTACAAGTGACTGCCACCACTTCTTTTAAAGCATGTGTTGTGGGGAACTGAACTCAGATCTTTGAGCTGGCAAGGTAAGCACTTTGCTTTGCTGAACCATCTCCCCAGCCCTGCATACAGTTTCAAAAGCACTCAAAGACTGAATAAAAAAGTCAGGTTGATTTTTCCCCAGCGTGGAAGAGAACATGAAAAAAATTAATGACGTGTACCACCAGTATTCCTGAACATTATTTTAAGATGTGTGTCAAACATAAACATCTGAGCAGTGTGTAGTGTCTTCTGCAGTCAGGTCTCTTCATAATGCTGGAAGGTTAAGCAACAACGCAATGGACATCTTTGTTTAGGGAGCTGTGTCTGCATTTGGGCTCAGTTTCAGCTTTTGTTTGTCTTTGGATGGTAGACCCCAAGATGTGGATTTGCTGGGTTAAAGGGTATGACTATTTCAAGTGTGTGTGTGTGTGTGTGTGTGTGTGTGTGTGTGTGTGCGCGCGCGCGCGCGCGCGTGTGCGTGTGTATGTATGTGCTCACATGTGTGTATATACATCTGTGCACATGTGTATGTGGGCCAGAGGTTGATTTTGATGGCTCTCCACTATATTTATTGAATTAGGGTCTTTCCCTGAACTTGGAACACATCAACTTGTCAAGTCTATTTATCTAGCTTGCCCCAGCAATCCTGTTTCTGCCTCTCGAGGCTCTTTCCCTATCTCACACCTGCTTTTTAGGCAGAAGCTCTCTGCTGCTCATGTCAGTTCTGTCAGGACCATGAGCGTGTGACCATAGGCTGATGTATCATCTCTCAAGAACCGCGCTGATATTGCCCAGGGAGCCAGCTAAGGTCCATGACGGCTGCCTGAGCACTTGACCCAAGTTACGCTACTTGGGATCTCATGTTCAATTTGGAATATGCTTCTCTTGGAATACACAGAGGGAAATGCAGCTCTTTTTCTGTTGAACTTGGAGGGGGTAGGACCAAGTCTGGACAGGTCATGCCCATCCTGATCCGACCAGGGAAACTCAACCTGACCAGGAAGAGAACGCAGAGAGAGATAGAGATAGAGATAGATAGATAGATAGATAGATAGATAGAGAGAGAGAGAGAGAGAGAGAGAGAGAGAGAGAGAGAGAGAGAGCTCTTTTCTTTCTTATTGGTCTTCTTTTTCTGTTATATAACACATCCTGGATGCATATTCCCTTTCTTCTGTTCCTCTCAGTTCCCTCCTACTTACCCCCTTCTCCCCCAAATCCACCACCTCTGTTTCCCTTCAGAAAGGGCAGGCCTCACGGTGATATCAACTGAACATGGTATAACACGACGCAATAAGACTAGGCGAAGACCTTCATTGCCAAGGCTGGATGAGGTGAGGAGGAAAAGGGTCCCAAGAGCAGGCAAAAGAGTCAGAGACACTCCCCCCCCCACTGATAGGAGTCTCACAAACACCCCAACCTAGACAACCATGCTGTGTATGCCGAGGACCTAGAGTAGAGCCATGCAGGCTTTGTGATTGCTGCTTCAGAGACTGAGCTCTTTCAGTGCCATCTGTGCCTTTGGCAGTCATCCTTGAAGCCAATTTGCCTTTCACACCCTGTGGGTCCTGTAAATGAGTGAATTTTTCTTTTCCTCAAGATGCTTGACTCAGAGGTTTTGTGAGGACCAACCAGGTAATTTTGACTAATATTGCATCTAATGATGTGATCAATCATCCAGGTATTACAAGAAAGTACAAGGGCTGTCATAACCTGCAGGATCACAATAGACTCTTCATGACAGCACTCCAATCACTTCACAAATATATTAAAAAAAATCTTCCCTGAAGAAATTGTTGTTGTTGTTATTATTATTATTATCATCATCATCATCATCATCATCATCATCATCATCATCATCAGAGAATGTTATTCTACTCTTTCACTTCTTTGGTATATGTCCATTTAATTGGTAGTTAATGAACACCCATTGTAAATGCCATGCTGGGATGCTGGGTGCTGGAGACTGGAAGAAGAGGGAAAACAGGATTTCTACTACTGTGTGTGTGTGTGTGTGTGTGTGTGTGTGTGTGTGTATGTGTGTGTGTACTTGTAGATGCCAGAGGTCAACCTTAAGCATTATCCCTCAGGTACCATCTACCCTGTTGTTGTTTTTTAAAACATTTTAATTGTATTTCTAACTATGTGTCTGTGCGGGGGATATGTGCTTCTGAATGCAGGTTCCCTTGGATGCCAGATGATGGCATTGGATCTCTGTGAGCTGGAGCTTCAGGTGGTGGTTGTGAGCTATCGTGTGGGAACCAAATACAGGCCCTCTAGAAGAGTAGCAAATGTTCCTAACTACTGAGTCATCTCTCCAGCCTTCATCTTGATTTTTGAGACAGGGGCTCTCACTGGAAGCTGAGGTTCACTGGCCCGTCATCCCCAGGGATCCACCTGTTTCCTCCTTAGCACTGGGATTACCGGTGTGCGCCACCTGCCTGGCTGCGTATGTTAGTCCTGGGGATGGAACTCAAGTCCTCAGTCTTGGAGAAAACTTAGCTGACTGAACCATCACCTAAGCCTAAGATTCCCCCCTTTTTAAAGAGCTCAAGGGTCAAGGTTGAGGCAGCTGTGTTCACACACACACAGTGCAGCAGAACACCGTCACAACAGAGAGGAGAGGAGTGTCAATCTGTAGGAAAGTGCAGAGGAAGGAAGGGCATGCCAATCTAACTCTTGTTGTTTAAGTAACTGTATGAATAATTTTTAAAAAAACGAACCAGTCAATTTCCATCTCCTGAAGTAAATAAAACTTTATGGCTATAATGGGAAATGGATTGATTAGTGGGGTAGGAAATCAATCAGAGTATGAAGTAGACCAATTGTAGAGCTGGGATGGGCTGTTCCAAAAGTCTCAATTTTCTGGCAAACTTAAAGCTGACACTAAGTTTTCATTGCTGAAGTCATGGTCAATCATTGTAAGAAAGTAAAATTAAGGTACTCATTATGAAAGGGGAAACTGAGGACCCTCTTCCTCTCCCCCACTCATCTATACCCCTCCAATTCAGTTAAAGTAGGCAGTGGTGTGGTGAGACACCCTTCTGTTCCCATATACACACATTCACACCTATGCATACTCACGTGTATGCATGCACACACATACATGTTCAGGTTTTGGCAACTCTGTGCTTAGACAGAAGCCTGTGCAGTCTGCTGCATAAGGCCTTCATAACTCATCCACCTGGCTCCTGTCAGCAAGGCAATTGCTTCTATGTTTTCACGGTGGAAAGCAACTTTAAGACAGAACGTTCTCACAGGGTTTGAGATTTTTTCTGCAGCAAACACAATTGCTGGGCTGGGAAGTGGCCCAGTGGACAAAATAATCTGCTGCGCAAATGTGAGGACCAGAGTTTGAATCCTCAGGCTCCACTTAGAAGCCAGGTGCACATGGCAGCTCCGACTTCAGAGAGACTCCCATTTTACCTGAAAAGCCTCGGGAGATGGAAGAGATCACTTGACATCAACTTGGGACCCCCACATGCATGGAGGCATTCATGCACACATGCATACATACATGCAAACATGCACAGGCATGTGCACAAATAATAGAACACAAGTACTTTCACACTGAGAACACAATGGGTAAGTAAAGGTAAAAGCAGCCACTGATGAACCCCAGGGATGCCATTCCAATATAAACACGAGACAAGATGCCACATGATTCTCTGCTCTTGGAAGCTTCGCTTCCTCTCACCTCTTTCCCACCTGGGATGAATGTTGTACTACAAATTATTCCCTGACTCCCTAGCTCCTTGTGGTAACTCTTGAAATGCATGTGCCAATGTGCACCTCTCCTTGTCACTCTTGCCTGCTAGCAACCAAAGGTGCCTGTGGTGAAGGTGACGCCATGGACCCACCTCCTATTTCCTCAGATCTGGAGAACAGAACCTAGATTGCCCTGTTGGGCCTTTCGATCAGATGAACACATATGACTGATTCTCATCATTGGGCTGAAAAAAAAATGCTCTTGATGTAGTTCTGGAATCTTCTACCCAACCCTCTGTCTAACTCTAGCTGGTGGTGTGGACGGAGCCCTCAGCTATCATGTTTCTGCATACAGGCAGGGCGTAAGTCATCATTTAGGACCAAAGGCCATTTATAACCTGCTTCCACCAACATGAGAGCTGGTTCCTGTTTCTTGATTTATGTGTGCACAAGTTCATGTGTGTGTGTGTGTGTGTGTGTGTGTGTGTGTGTGTGTGTGTGTGTGCACGTGTGTGCAGATGTGCTTGCAGGTGTATGCAGAAATCAATCAATGTGGGGAGTCTTCCTCAATTACTCTCTGCTTGACTTTTTGAGACAAGGTCTCTCACCAAACCCGAATCTGCTGCTTCAGCTAGAGTGGCTGTTCAGCCTGCTCCGAGGACCCTCCTATGTCCTCATGTCCAGTGCTGGGATTACAGGCACATACCACCAAACCCAGATTTTCTGTGGATTGTGGGGATTAAACTCAGGTCCTTGCGCTTGTAAGGAAAACAGTTTCCTGATTGAGCCTTTCCCCCAGTTATTCTAACTGCCCGTTGACTAGTTCCCCAACTTGATGACCAAGTTCTCTCAGGCAAGGACCACACCTCTGGCCCCAGTACCTAGCCAGTACTTACATATGAGGTAAGCCATTTATCATTGTTCTTGATAATGAAGATGTATTAGTGTTTCCTGACTAACTTGTATCTCAAAAGGCTGACTGTCCCAGCTTCCTTTCCAAAGCAAAGCTGTCTGTTCTCAGGGTTGGCTCCTACTTTGGGGAACTGGGGTTTCATTTTGCTTGAGAAATGCATAGTGCCAGCCCGGGAGAATGAAATTGTCTGTTCTGATTTTATTTGAAGCGATCTGATCTGCAAGACACAGCTCGCCTGGCTTGAGTTCCGCAGTCACGCATGTCTGCTACATTTGGGGTCTCTCCCGGGAGTCTCCCAGTTGCTATTGTAAGATACCCCAGCATCTGAGGGAGACAGTCTATCTACAGCAAAAAAGCCTCCAGTGAGTCTCGGCAGACATGGGCTAGGTTCACTGATCACACTGATTTGAAAACCAAACGTTTCATCTTGAAAAAAGAATCAAGCCGTGTCATTAAATACAGCAGCTAATCAATCATGGGGCCCTTGATGTTTTACACGGCGACGCTGACTTCCACACAAGCCTGCGTTTAACGGAACATTTATCACTAATAACAAGCATAATGGTAGCTGTGGGGGGAAAATCAAGGAATCAATGTGACACGGAGGAAGGGTTCGCCATTACCCGGCACAGCCCCATCCTTCTCCTGCGTCTTCCCCACCCGCTCTCCTTGCATTTGGTGCAGGGCTTACTCCTTGGCTATGTTAGTCTGCCTTTTCTTACTTTTGAACGCTGTATCTCTTCTCCCTCTGGGCTAATTAATTCCCGATCATTTGCGATGTTCATTATTCAGTGCACTGTGCCCTTCCTGAAGGCAGAGACCTAAGTGCTGAACAGAGCTGGCTGGCACTTAGGGAGGTGACTGTATTCAATAAATTATTCTTACCATGGATCCACTGGGTTGTGAGATAGTAGGTTTCCAGATTTCCAGATGTTTTTTTTTTTCATACATCCTCCCTAACTTTCTCCCCAGCCCCCACCCCTACCTCATTCCCCCTAATCCTCTCACCAATTACAGCTGAGCAATCTCAGCCAAGCCACATGAAGTCCCATCACCTCCCTTTCCTCCTCTGTCAATGGGACAATATTACTGCTTACTGGTGGTGGGTGAGGATTAGGAACGGTGTAAATGCTAGGTACACTGTGTGCAGGCACCAATGGTCAATAGAGGGCGATACAGAGACTTCTTTCGTCTCTGTGACCAAATACCTGGCAGCAGCAAAGGGGAGAAGGATTTATTCCGGTGCATGCATGGCTCAGAGAGCACAGGCATGGGTGTGGGCTTGCCTGCTGTCCACTGCAGCAGGAGCTTGCAGTGATGTGCTGCATCTTGGTAGTCCAGGATGCAGGGAGGCCTGGCTAGAACCAGAAGCAGAGACTGATCTCCACTTCCTATAGCTAGGCTCCACCTCCCGCTACCAGCTGGGGACCATGCCTTTTACTGCCTCAGTTTTAAACCACAGCAGATGGCTACTGCTACTTAGTGGGCCCGCACAATGTTTTCTGAAGAGATGGTGCAGACTGAGGCCAGCAACCACCCAGTGAGCTTGGACGTGGATCCTTCCTGGGCCAAACCTTCTGATGGGACAGCAGATCCTGGACCAATCCACTGGGTGTGGCTCAGCAAGAGACTACTGCACCAAGGGTGTGGCCGAGCAGCACCCAGATTCCTGTAGAGTAGAAATGTCTATGGGTTCAAGGTACTATGTTTTGGGGTCATTGGTTATACAGCTGTAATTGGTTAGCCAATTACAGATAAGGGTTTTAGAAGCTAATAAGTGACCCGGGGCGGCACGTGTAAAAGTCAAACCACAGTTTGGGCAGGGGATGTGGCTCATTTGCCAAGTGCTTATGTAGCATGGGGGAAGCCATGGTGAAGTGGTAATGATTCTGATGACAGGGTGTAGGTGCGGTCAGGAGAGCTGACATTCAGGGCCATCCCCCTTGGCTACAGAGTAAGTTTGAGACAACACCTAAACAAATAACCCCAGTTCTTCTGACTGGTAATGTTGTAAGTTTGCATATTTAAATGCTCCAACCACAGCTCATCTGAGTCTACCCATGTGACAACACAGATGAAAAGAGACATCCGGTTAGCCAAGGTGAACCGTCAGAACTGGCTTCAGAGTGCAAATTCTGCATTGAAAGTCAAGGAAAAGGCTGAGGCTGGAGCCTAGGGCAGAGTGCTTACCTAGTATCCATGAAGTTTTGAGTTGGGTCACCAGCAAAGCAAAACCAATAGGAAAGTGAATGAATAGATAAATAAATAAATATGTGGATAAACAGAGCCAAGGCAAGCTTTAAGGAGGAAGTGTTAAATATTTAAATGTTAATTAAATTATTTACTATTTTTTGTGTGTGTATGTACATGAGCCTACATGAGTTAATGTACACTGTGTGAGTGTAGGAGCCCATTGAGGTGAGAAAAGGCAATGCCAGACCTCCTGCAGCTGGCATTACAGGTAGTTGTGGGCTCCCCAGTGTCGGCACTATGAACCAAATCCAAGTGCTCTGTAAAAGCAGTACGTGCTCTTAACTGCTGAGCCATCTCTCCAGCCACAACTGTCCACGATTTCAGGTTTCTTGACTGAGAACCACTAGCAGTAACACTCTAATCCTTTTATCTACTTATGCACATGTTTTTGCCTGGACAGGCAAGGGCCAATCAAACCAAAGCTTCTTGCGTCAGCCATTGTAAATGGGAACTATATATTCTTTCCTGGGCTGGGTGCTTCTGACGCCCTGCTCTGTAAATCTCACAATGGACTGGCAGAGGTATTATCTGTAGCAGAACAAGTTGCTGTCTGGCTGGCTTTGATTCATCCACTTGGACCACATAAGGCTGGGAACAGGCTGTCGCTAAATCCAGCAGGTCCCAAGCGTGTTTCCTTATAAAGCGTGACTTATTTGTACAGCAGCGGGTGAGCGAGGTCCTTCCCACCCCAGGCAGGAAAGGCTTGCGCTTGCCTTGTGTTTGTCTTCAGGCTTCCTGGTGCTAATATGCACATTTATATCCGGCTGTCACCTGCAGCTTCTTCATTCCTGGCTGGGGCCTTGTGGCTAAGCAGGCTGAGCTCATTTCCCCAGATTTAGTGGTTGCTGACAATGCCAGCAGGGTGTGGAAGCGGCAAGGGAAATAAAGCCAGCTCGTAGACATACGGGGCTGGGATCACCTAAGTGATGGATTCGAGGTTGAGGGACACCAGAAGCGGATCGAACACTTCTGTACAAAGCACGCCTCTGACGTTAGTTATGAGTTTACAGTAAATAACCGGCCAATGGCACTCACTGTGTACCTAGGAAAATCGGGCTCCTGCAGGCTGCGGGCGGGAGCACAACTTGGCATTCAGTTTGAGGACACAGAAACATTTATCCAGCGTCTACTATATACAACTAAACTCTTCTGGGGTGTGATGAATGTTTCAGACCTGCCTTTGGTGCTTTCTCTATTCTAGAACGAGGGGCAGAAAGACAGTATGTGAAGAGTGACGGATGGTCTCAGAACGACACTCATAACAATCTGTGTAGAGGGGGATGGTGTATAGGGCAAAAGCTACAGACCCCATTTAGTTCGGCAAGCATTAACTGAGCCCATATTTTCTGCCACACATTGTGCCAGAGAGTAGAGATGGGTACCAGAAGTCAGGTCCAGTGTAGGGACTCCGTACATAGATTGAGACCCTGGAGTCCTCCAGTAGAGGGCACTGAACCCTGCCACGCCATCTCATGTAGAGAGCTGGGGCTGTGAGGACTGTGGGGGGTGGGGGTGGGGACAGCAGTGCCTTCAGTTTGGGGTTAGAAATGGGGGTCAGTTCCTATTGACAAAGTGGGAGAGACTATTAACCTCAAAGCTTCTTTAAATTCAGTCAGTTCATCCGTTCTTGACACTGGAGACATGGGTGTGCAAAATACACCCTCAGCCTCTCCGAGGAGCTGGAGGTGTGGATGGGGAGAGGGCAGGTGTGAGACTGACTCTTGCTGCTGTGGCTTCCAACTGTGCGTTGCACTGTGAGTCAGAACAAACACTCCAGCCCCGTAGGTGGTCTCTGTCTGGTGTTCTGACACTGGTAACAGATCACTGTGGTGTCTGGTCAATGTCAGGTGGGAGCGGGGGGTGGGGGTGGGGGCGCCCAAGGGATTGATGTGAGCAGAGAGAGCCCACAAAAGGGATGGGCCAGGGATGGACCTGGGCCTCTGAGCTGAAACAGGGCTTGGTGTGGCAGGAGCGTGGCTGTGTGAGGTAGCAGACACAGGCTGTGAAGGTTCCTCACAGAGTTTGCGGTGACAGGGTATGGGGACCAGAGGGGCACACAGAGCCCACAAATGTGTGGCTGGTGAGATGTAGAGTTGAGCACAAGGGAGCATCTCTTGAGTTTATTTGAGTGAGATTAGGGAACAGAGGAAGAATGGAAGAAAGGACAATAGCTGTACTGACTGCTTTGTCACTATAATTTTGCTACTTTCCCAGTGCAGCAGTGACTTCAGTCTCAGCTTCCAAGCTATTGGTCCTGACCTGTCACAGAGTCATTTTCCCAGGGACACATCAGAGCACAGAGGCCCCCCACTAGCACTTATGACCCAGGCTACCAGGTTGGATTAGGGACCCTGAGGAGACTCTTGGAGCGGCAGATGCTAAGCTGGGGTCACACCTTGATAAGTGCTGTACTCAACAGTCATGTGACCCATGCTCAACTGTCACATGACTATGTGAAGGGTGGTATGTTTCTTACATATATTAACTTAAACTCACCTATTTGTTGGCTGATCTATTGGTATTTGTGAATGTATACTGGTATTTATGGACATGCATATGTGTAGGTGCTCTTGCATGAGTGAGTGCATGTATATGGAGGTCAGAGGTCAGTCTCAGGTGTGGTTCCTCAGGTGCTATCCACCTTGTTCTCTGAGACAATCTCTAGCTGGCACCTGGGGCTTGCTGATTTGTCTATTCTGGCTGGCCATGAATCTTACAGTCTGCCTCTCTAGCATTCAGATTACAAGTACATCCCACAGCAACCCAACAATTTTTAAAAATTTATTTACTTTTTTATTTTATTTATTTTGTGTGTGTGTGTGTGTGTGTGTGTGTGTGTGTGCACACGTGCGTCCAACAGGGTTTCTTTGTGTAGCCTTAGCTGTCCTGGACTCACTTTATAAACCAATCTGGCCTTGAGCTCACAGAGATCCACCTACCTCTGCCTCCCTGAGGGTTGGGATTACAGGCATGTGCCACCATGCCTGCGGGCAACTCAGCTTTTAAACTGGACACTGGGATCCGACTCGAGTCCTCACATTTACAGGACAAGCCCTTTCCCAACCAAGCCATCTTCCCGTTTAGTTTGAAATGTGTAATAAATTGCTGTATACTAAGGCAGCTCTGCTGTTTATGATGTAAAACAAAGGAAAATGGAAAACACGGTTTCCAAAATTTCCAAAAATTATTTACTTGTGACTCTTTCTTCTCTTTTTCTTTTCTAGAAAAAAAAAGCCCTCAGAAAGCCACTGCCACTAAGGCACTGAGTTGCACTGCCATGGCCTCTCTAGCTGGCTCACGACCTCTTTTAGATGTCTCTGCTTGGGTCCCCTCAACCTTCGTGGGCAGCATCAGTGCCAACAATGCCCTGTTCCTGCCTCTTCTTCCTGAGGCCACCAGTTCCAGCTGGTATGGTAGCCCAGCCCCAGAACTCCCCTTCTGCCTCACACCACTGCTCAGCAAAGGCTACATCCTGGCTCCTTGTCCTCCCTCCATCACTTCTCCAGCTATCAAGGACGCTAGCCCTCACCTTCCCAAGTAACTATGCAGCATCCTTCTAAATCACATGCCATTCCAGGACAGCCAGAGTGAGCCATCCAGAGCTCCATTTGCCTACAGGTGGCTCTACAGTGTCCCAGGACAAGACCCAAAGGCTCGCACACCAAACACAGGCTCTCCCGGCCTTGTCTTCTGCTTGTCCACAGCCAGCATTCCTCTCTAGCATTCCGAGGCTACCTGCACTTCTCCTGGCCTCAGGCTTTCTCATTCTTCTGCATGTATGCTCATATGTGCCCTCTGATCTCCCTGTGCAGCCTCCTCACCCCTTGAGGAAACTGCTACGTGTCCTTTATAAGTGTGGCTTCAGTGTCACCTCCATCAGTAAGATCTCTTTTTCTTCCTAGAGTCACTCTTATTGGCCATTGAGGGCAGAGGGCATTTTCTTTTGTTTAACTTCATGATACCCCATTGCAGATTGTCTATACAGCCCTGTCGCACACTGTATGGCACTCAGGGTGGGTTCAGATGCCAAGCGCAGAGTAGTGGGCTTTAAAAGCATCTGAGATTTCAGCTATGAAACTACCCATGTCTCCTTTTATCTAAAATAAAAAAAAATTCAAGTTTTAATTGGCATACCATAGTTAGGTATGTTTTGGGGGTATCATGTGATAATTTGATGCATATAAAATCCATGTAATGGTAAATCAAGGTAATTAGCTCTCCATCTTCTCAGAAATTTGCTATTTAAAAAAAAACTGGGAGCTACAAACTCATGCTTTTGGGCTATTTTTAAATATGTAATAAATTGCTGTATACTAAGGGAACTCTGCTATACAGAGGCATGCCAGAATTTCTTTTACCTAGTTGAATGTTGGTGCTTATTACCAAGCCTTTCTATAACTGTTTCCTTCTCCTGGAGGTATGCCTCCCTCATCCTTGGAAATGATGACTGGCTTCCTTCCGTGGCAAAGTGTCTCTAGTAAGAGTCGGGAGATATGGAGACTGTTTGAATGTGAA
>OU015753.1:9106198-9118632 GCA_907169655.1 Acomys percivali
ACACACACACACACACACACACACACACACACACACACACACACACAACCAGTCTGGCTGGTCTGTACTGTAGGAGCTCCAGCTTTAGTCCAAAAAAAAAAAAAAAAAAAAACGAGCATTCAGGTAGGCTAAGAAATGCCTCTAAACTGGTGTGGCACATAGTGTCTGAGGGAGACTTTGGCTTTCTAGGATGGAGGATGGCTGGTCCTTCCCAGCAGAGAAGGATCCATACAGAGGAAGCCTTCATGTGTTTCAGAGCAGGCAGGCTGGCTGTCTTCCACCCCCATGTGGATGCTCTCTGGCTGGTCCTGAGGTATGTAAGACGGAGGGATGGACAATAAAGGCTAGGAGGACTATCTCATAAGTGCCAAGGTTTGGAATGGAAGTGAGCTTTCAACAAAACAAAACAAAACAAAACAACCCAAACATACAGAATAGAACCAAGCAACGAGAGGCCCCTGCTCAGAGGGGCCTCAGTAAAGCCAGCTCAAAGACATGTCTCAGAGGACACTGGCCCAAGGAAAACACCTTTGCCACTGAGTAGAATCAGAACACTCATGTTCCTATCATTTGCCAGGCACGGTGTGAGAGCCAGATAGCTTTCCTTGGGTTTTTCAATTTATTACCATGTAAAATGTCATTCTTTGTATGGGTAATAAAAGATAATACATTTTATGGGGGCTCCTTATGTTAAGGTTTTCGAAAATCTGTAACGAAGTCATCTGCTGAGGCTCTAAATGGATCTTTCTAGGTTATACCTAATCACAAGGCAGGCATTTTTTTCTTCTTCTTTCCTCTCCCCCCAGATTGAGGGCAGTGAGTAGGGAGAGGCGCTGTGTTTGCTGACCACAAAGCAGAAGGCCACACGTTTAGATTCACGTTCAAAATTGCTTTCTGCTGCATCATCGGCTTCACAAAGTTACACACTGGTCAAAACGTCCAGAAAATTCAATTACGGGCTCTCAATGACAAAAAAGCGCAGGGGCCCACAGAGAGTTGGCAGAGGCTTCTAAAATTAGGTTCTAAATGCCTGCAACTTGAAGCAATTTCTGTTTTATGACCTTGGCGGAACATCAGGGCTCTGTCTGTTAACGGCCCCTGCCCATTAATTTCAGGTGCTTAATCGGTACGGCATTTGAACACACGAAGTGCAACCAAGTCTGTGCTTCCCTGCAGCTTGCCTTGGCTGCTGCGTTTTAAAACCCTAGTCCCATAGAGATGTGATCTTCTGGTGGCAGCCAGCACCCAGGGTTACAATGTGTGTGTGTGTGTGTGTGTGTGTGTGTGTGTGTGTGTGTGTGTGTATAAGACAATGTCTCTCATTGAAAATGAAGTTCACCAATGCAGCTAGACCACAGACAAGCCACAGACAGGGACCCTCTTGTCTCTGTTTCCCCAGAGCAGAGATTATGAGCACAATCCACTATGGTGTGTGTGTGTGTGTGTGTGTGTGTGTGTGTGTGTGTGTGTGTGAACTCAAGTCCTCACTCATGAGAGTCAAGCAATTTACTGATTTAGTCAAATGCATTTTCATGCATAACTTCCTTTAGTTCAGACTTCTGACGGGCGTGGTGGCACACGCCTTTAATCCCAGCACTCGTCGGGAGGCAGAGGCAGGCAGATGGCTGTGAGTTCGAGGCCAGCCTGGTCTACAAAGTGAGTCCAGGACAGCCAAGGCTACACAGAGAAACCCTGTCTTGAAAAACCAAAAACCAAACTAAGCAACCAACCAAACAAAAACCCCAAAAACAAAACCACCACCACCAAAATAGAGCTCTGCCACTACCAGTAATTCCAGGAAGCTCTCAAAACAAAGGTGTCCCCTAGGAGAGCAATGACTCGGGTACCCCAGCTATGGGTAGGAAAACAATTCTGGACACTATCTTCACACTGTGATTGGGTTGCTTATGCTGAAAATGAAACAAACTAATTCTGTGTCTTCTGAGAGGGAAAAATCATACAAGATGGATTCCAATCACACACGGTTTGCTTTTAAACAAAAAAAAATTTTTTTTTTGAAAGCTAATTTGTATACCAAGGAGAAAAAGCAAATAGGGTAACCCAGCCATGGATTATTCTGGAAGGTGTTTTGTTGACTCTGTGCCTGGCACACCAGCCCTTTTGATCACCTTCTTTCAGCAATATTTGTCTAAGACTTCACCACTTGCCAGGCCCTGCACTGTCGTACGGGGAGCCCCCATGCGATCTTGGGACCAGCTATTCATTCAGCTCTTGAAATTGTCTTGGCTGTGCTGACAAGCACTAAGCCTATTAACGCCTTGGAATGGTAGCTGAGCAGGGAACTGGAAGTCAGATGTTCTGACTTAACTCAGGGTCTGGCTCTTCTGGGCTCAGCCTTGCAGATGGACAGAACATTGATGAAGATGAGTGTTTTCCTTCACAAATAATAAAACTCGCCAACATGCCCTTGGAGAGCCCCATTTCATTTTTGTTAAAAAAAAAATAACAATAAAGACAGCGCCTGTCTTCCCTCTGGCCTCTCTCCAGAGCCCTTTTCAAAGTGGAGGGTAATTGAAGTCTATTGTCTGTGTCTTTGTGGGGAACCCTGGAGCCTTAGCTCTGGGCCCTGAAGGTGAGCAGACTCCAGACTCAGTCAGTATCAAGCATGCCTCTGTGCCTCCCTCTGGTGCTCACAAAGTTACTCTTTCTCAACGGGGCCATGGGTGCCCACTCCTTGCTGGTCCAGCTAGACACTACTCAGACTCTCTGTCTTTATAGAAAATCATGGCTACTCCCATTGAGCACTTGCTGTATGCCCAAAACAGTATTCACCATTTCTGTGAATCACTCCAAAAGGCTGGGGCAGCCATTGCACTTACTGTGTAGATTCTATGGTTTTGGGATCCACTGTTCCTCTCAGGGGGACTCTGCCACTGCCACCCCACTTGGCCTGCTTCCTATAGGCTGATCTGTTCTGCCTTGGGGCAGACACAGTGACCTCTAGCCACTCAGTGGTATGCCACATGGGTTCCCATTACTCATCTGTCCCCATCAGACTAGGGCTGGCTGTGTGTGTGATGATAAAAGCTTCTCTTGGGACAGGTGAGCCTTGCTTCTTCTTGGAAATCTTGGTGTGGTGGTGGTTTGAATAAAAATGGTCCCTTATAGGTTTATAGGGAGTGGCATTATTAGGAGGTGTGGCCTTGTTGGAGGAAGTGTATCACTTTTCACTTGCCGCTGCCTGCAGATTCCAATATAGAACTCTCAGCTCCTGACCCAGCACCATGTTTGCCTGCATGCCGCCATGTTTTCCCCCATGATGATAATGGACTAAACCTCTGAAACCAAAAGCCAGCCCCAGCTAAATGTTCTCCTTTATAAGAGTTGATGTGGTCATGGTGTCTCTTCACAGCAGTAGAAACCCTCACTAAGGCACCTGGCCATTCATTTCCACATTTCAATTCTACCTCCCCACACTCTGTAGTTCCTCCCTAAACCCTGCCAAGTTTGAATTCTTACTGTATTAGGAGGTAGCAAAATGTGGCAGATCAGTTAACCCAGATGAAGTAAGGACACTGGGGAGAATAAGGAGAGAATAACAGAGGTGTTTTGTGAGAATCAGCCATGCCAAGTGCACTGGGCACAAGAATTGTGCTAGGATGCCCGGTAAGAATTTGCATCCAGGAAGATCAGGGCAGCACACCACACAGATTCCTTTTCTAATCTGTTCCTATTTTACTGCTTCCTTCCAATGTTTCATTAGAGGTGACACAGCCGTGGAGGCCATTGTAAGGAGAAAGTGTGAAAATTGCTCAAAGTTGCATTGTTTACTGAACAAACAGCCATTCTTGGCATCTCTCCTAGATGCCCAAGCTCTGCCTGTGGAAGGGTGTATATGCACAGAAAGGAAAGGGGCATCCCCCACAGAGCTGGTCTCTTTGTCTTTGAATGATCTATGTCGGTAAAATCCCAGCCTTTGGTTCTGCAAACACTGAAATTCAGGCCGACTGTTTTTCAGCTGGCATGGGAGGAAATGAGGGTTTTGGACCCTCTGAGGCAATGGCGATCTCTTTCTCTTTTACAAAGCCATGGCTAGTCTTTTTCATTGATCCAAGAGGTATAGGTACAGGTGTGAGTAAGGCTGAGCCAGTCACCCATGGCTACAAGCATACCATTCTACCCTATCACACATGACAATGAGGACACGGGCCTTCGTTGCCTTGAGCATCAATAGAGTAGAATATACCAAGAGGATCCTGACTCGGTGGGTAAGGGGGCATGTGTGAAATCACTAGGCCCTGAGTTCAGGGGTCCAGCATCTACATAAAACCTACCATGGCCAAGTGTGACTGTGACCCCAGCAATGTAGGCTGAAGACATAAGGATCCCTGGAATTTGCTGGCCAGTCAGCCCAGCCAAAACTGTTGGTTCTGTGTTTAGTGAGAGGCCCTGTCTAGAGAAGAGAAGAAGGAGAAAGAGAAAGACACCTCTGGCCTCTGTATGCACATACACACACACACACACACACACACACACACACACACACACACGTACTACCCACACAACACATGTAAAACAAGACTGAGCAGACGCTGCTTTCACCTCTGCCCCTCTTTTCCATTCTCCATCTCCAGGAGCCTCACAGTAACCTCATCCTACTCCTCATAGTTCCAGATTCTTCCATGGCTCCTTATTGCTCAAGGACACAGACTGTATCTTCACCCACTGTCTGTAGTCAGCCATCACTATCACCGGCTATGATTTGCTTCTCTTTGCTACTGTTGCCTGGGAATGCCTCCATCCACATGTCCTCTAGGCAAGTCTCTCGAGTCTCAGCTTAAATGCCTCACCCCTCTGGAGCTTGCCATCATCTGGCTGTGTCTGATTGGCAGCCCAGTGGTTTTTGCTTTCTGGATCTCACCCTTGCCCATGTTTACCACAGTGCTTGACTTAACATATCTGCATAGTGTCTAACGCTCCGATGGTTTCTCAAGGGTTGGGAGGTTGTGTTTATCCACATTGTGATGGCTCTTAGAACAAGGCAGGGGCCAACTAACGAAAAACAGAACAGGAAGTCGGCTATAAGGCTCTCTGGTGGGACATATATCTTGGGCCAGCGGGTTCCCAATCTTGCGGTCATCATGTAGTTTGATGGAGACTGAGTGGGCTGTGGGGTCGGCCAGTGATAGTTGCTGTGCATTTGTGGTCCTGTTATCTGTGTGGACCTGGGCACAGGAAGGAATGTTCTTGGTATTTCTAGTTCCTCTTTGGAGAGGCCATGGGGATGAAATAGGATGTTATGTGCAAAATTCCTAGCATGCTGCTGAGCGACTGCTCAGTGGGTGGAAGGCGCTGACACAGGCTGAAGCAGGAAAAAGAGCAGTCTCGGGGACCCAGCAAGACTATGTCTTAAAAACAAAAACAAATGCACAAAAACTCAAATCAAAACAATACATTAATAACGTTGGTGAGCTGGTACCTCCAACAATCAGCAGCTCATGAGACTGGGCATGTCAACTCAAGCAAGCCTCAGTCCCATCATTTATAAACCGAGGGATAAGAGGACCTGCCTTGCAGTGCCCTTGGTAGAACTAAATGAAACACATAGAACCCCAACAGCATTTTACTGTCCTCCCAACAACTCCTCCTGCCATATCAGCTGCCACTCTGCTGATCTGTACACCCTGCTTGAAGTCAGAACTTAGTCCTGTCTGTGCTCTGTCACACCTGCAATGCATGTGTCTTATCAGGCACACAGTAAACGCTCATTACATGAGTGTAGCTCTGACACATGAACATACCCTCGCTTGCCCTCTTCTCCTCTCCAAAATGCACTGTGCTTCTCCCAGCTGCTCCTGAACACCTGCACAGTCACATGTCTCCCACATACTCCCTTCCCTGTATGTAGCACACCTTGGCATGGGATATCAGTGGGTACTGATATTCTAACCAGCTCCAAAGGACTGCTCCTGTCCCTCCAACTGTCCTTAATGGAGTCTAAGCCAGTTAGCAACCCAGTTCTGGTCTGTTCCTCGCTTCTCCGGGTTATTAATGAATTCTACCATCCACGAAAGCGTGCTGTGGCTGGAAGCTCCAGGTGATCTGATGCCCTGAGCAGGCTGGTGAGGGATGACTGGAGACTCTTCCCTGGCCAGAGGAGTCTTCCCACAAAGGTACCATTTACATCTCCTTACAGCATGCCAAAAAAGTCCTCAAAGCCATCACATACAGCTCTCTGCAGCACCAAATACTGTGCTGTTTAAGCCAGAGGCAGACACATTAAAAATAAATGCTTACCAGGGGAATATTTAATGGCATGGAAAATGTTTCCATTATACTGTCGAGAAGAAAAAGCAGGTTTCAAAAAATCTATGAACATTGAGATCGCAGTTTTGAAAGTAAAATAATATTTACAGATCATGATATGTAAACAGAGGAAGGGGCTTTATGCAGGTAGATATGAACAGCAATTAGCTCTCAGGAATGTAGTTATGTTTATTTTTGTCTTACTCTGTAAATGCTTTCCCAGTTTTCTTTAGAAAGTCTATAAATATATTATTCAGTGGTCAGAAAAGAAGCTCAAGTTCAGTTGTGCTGTGTTATGGATGGTTCTGTGAAGTTAGTGGGATGTGTGATAGGGTGTGACCTGGGAAGCTGGAAGTGGCTTCTTCTCAGCCTCAGTCTCCCACCGTCCCAGGCTCTGCTTGAAAGCAGACAACCATTTCCATGGATTAAGGTGTGACTGCCACCAGTGATGGCAGTGGGTGCATCTGTGAAGGCCTCGCATGACAATAGAGAGATGCTAAATAAAGAATGCACACCTCTTGCTGGCCCTTTAAATGTTAGCATCGGGGTCTGAACATTTATAACCAGCACATCCCCAGAGAGCCAGACACAGTAGCTCTTGGGGAGAGAAGCAAGATTTCAACTAAATGTTAATTGACACCTAGGCGTGAGATGGGGATCTCTGGCTGCTCTACTGGGTGACCTGGTGCTTCCCTTTTCACTCCTGTCTCTTTCAGAAAGCTCATCCACACAGCAGACAAAGGGACTAGCCCATGGACCCAGGAGGACAGGGGCTCCTTAACTCTGTCTATGCCAAGGTGTTTGCCATTCATATACTAGTCAGTGACTTTGAATGTATCATGGAACATAATGTTAGGATGGAAAAAAAAAGCTTGCAGCCAGAACCAACACCTGGCTCTTCAGGGAGACATAAATTATCGATCAGACATGAGAGCTCTTGATTGTTTTGTCTGCAAATGTCATTTAAATGCCTTGCATTAGGTTTTATGAGTCAGTCGGTTAAAATACAACAAAGTGGAACCTATCGAATAAAATGAAAAGAAGGGGTGCTGATACTCAACAAATCATATGTCCACCAAGAGTGAAATATCCAGAACATATAAAGATCACCGGAAACCCAACAACGGACAGGCAAATCAATGGAGGAGAATGAGTATGCATTTCTATGGCAAAGTTCTATGAATGACCAAAGCAAAGGAAAGACCGCCCAGCATCACCAACCATGAGAGAAATCCAAACAAAAACACAGCGAGAGGCTGGCCACCTCACCCATGTCACGTTCTGAGGCCAATGGGACTTTTCACAGCCCAACGGTGCTTCACTCAAGGACCTTGTGTGCTGACACTCACAGCTGTGGAGGTTCAACCTGCAACAGCAGCTGTTAAGTCCACCATCTCAAACGACTGAACATAAAAGATGCAGACACGTGTAAACTTTAGTAAGGAAAACTGCAGAACAGCAAGACGTTAAGGACACGTGAGGCAGGACTCCCAAACTATAAAAGTTTAATAGAGAAGTGAAGGAATCCCTTGGGGTAGGTGAGAGGGGCTGAGGGGGCTGCCAAGGCAAAGCTGGGCCTGATACTTCCCAAGGAGTTATGGCTCAACACAGGGGTCATGCTACTAGTTGGCCAACTTATAGGACCCTGCATCCAACACATGCTCTTCTGGTGCCACCATGCTATATTTGCACGTTGCACACCAGATCATGTGTGGCTAACGTCCCCTCTGTCAACCTCTGCCTCTGCCTTTGTTAGTCGTTACTTCGGCTGCCTGAGAGCTGTTAGCCATGGGCTGGCATTGCTACCTCTGACCTCGCAGGCGTCTCAAGCGTTGTTGGTTATACTAAGCCTTCTTCAGCCTTCCAGCTACTAAAAAGTAGCTGCAGCCATTCCTGCCTAATCCATACTTACTCCTAGCTAATCTTTGGTTGATTGTAGTTAATGGTAGTTACCTCCTTTGTCTATGGGATGGCGAGGAGCCTTCTTAGGTGCTATCTGTCACAGCCACATCAGAAGCAGAGCAACGGTGTTCAGCAGATGTTGCCCTGGGGGATAGGGCAGGCCTCGTGGAAGGTAGATTATTGGCCCATCAACACTGGCCTTACTTCTCAGAGCCCATCTGACTGACTGTCTCATATCAGATCTCTTAGCTATCTCACATCCACAGTATAAGCTTCTTGTCCCTCACCCCCAGTGTCCCCAGCCTTGCTGTTTTAACACTAATGCTCCCTTTAGCCCTGAGGTCTGTCCCCACTGTAATGTAACGTGAGCCACAAGAGCCTATCACTATGGGCCCTTAAAAAAAATATTGCTATATCTATGGTAAGCTAGCATGTACCTCACTCACCACAAATACCAGGATGGCTGCTAATGAAAAGCTAAAGAAAAGAACAAGGGTTGGGAAAGATCAGGAGAAGCCAGAGTTGCTTTCCATCAAGAGCACCCAAATCACCCCAGGAATGCAGAGGAGGGACCTGGCAGAGTCAGGGCACAGGTGGTCATACTACAGTCATTAAGCAGGAGGCCATGTCTGAGCAGTGACCAGATCCAGCCTAAGGTCTGGGTCTCAGCCCAGAGTCGTAGCCACTTTCCTAGTGTTCTTAGTGGAAAGCTTTCAGGAGAGCCACACTGCCAATTGATTGCCTGTGGTGTCTGTAACCATGCTGAGTTTGCAGCTTTAGATCCTGCAGGTGAGTTCAAGCGCATTGCATGAAAACATCTTCTCAACATGGGAGCTGGGTGCTCACTCCTGGCCTATGCTGGGAGCCCACTGCCAGGAAGGATGGTAACTTTGATTGGAGGGGCACTGACCAGATCTGCTTGTGTTCCCAGGGCAGTTTCCACAGACCAGCACTGGGAACCCACATCTGAATCTCTAGAACAGCCCTGTGGTGTCTGGGCAGCCTTCCCACTTTCTGGCTAGAAACCTCAAGGGGATACCAGAGTCAAGGGTAATTTAGATCTATTCTTGCACTGGGGACTGAACTTGTGGCATTTTGAGACCCTAGTCTCTTCCCTAAATCATAGGAAACCTCTTTCAAATCAAGACGTTGATGCATCCTTATATCAACTGTCAACCCTGAGAAGGAGAACGCCCCAGACAGGCTGGCAGCTGTACAATTAGCATGCATATGACAGGAGACACTGGGACACAGCGTCTGTAAATATTCTCTAAATTGATGGTCTGGCAAAAGACCATTGGAATTAAATAAAATTTAAACTTCTGTTTGGTTTTTCAAAAGATGGGCATGGTAGTGCACACCTTTAATCACAGTCCTCGGGAGGCAGAGGCTGGCGGATTGCTGGGAATTTGAGGCCAGCCTGGTCTACAAAGTGAGTCCAGGACAGCCAAGGCTACACAAAGAAACTCTATCATGAAAAAAATACACACACACACACACACACACACACACACACACACACACACACAGAGCCTTATTTACAAGATGTGGGTTTCCTTTGGACTTTGTATTTCAGTGTTTGAAATTTCAAAAGTAGTAGAGAAGTGTCTATTTATATAACAAATCAGATCAGTGACAGCCACTGTGGGTCAGGCTTGCACTGGCCAGGATCTAGAGGTTACATGCAAGATCAAAGATAGAGTGCCTTTGGATGAGGTGATACCTCAGTCTGTATTCAAAAGCCAGGTGTGGAGGCTTTTGTAATCTCAGCACTTTGAAGATGGTCGTCAGCTTAGCTTATCTGGAGAGTCTGATGAGAGACCTCATTTCAAAAGACATGGTAAATGGCACTCGAGGACTGACGATAGAGTTGACTTCTGGTTGCACACATATACACAAGCACCGATACACAACATATAGGCACACACATATTCATAGCTTTCTTTCTTTCTTTCTTTCTTTCTTTCTTTCTTTCTTTCTTTCTTTCTTTCTTTCTTTCTTTTAAATAGAAAGAGTGTCTTGATTGATTAGTGATGTCTGCTATGGGCACAGGAAGGGGCAGCAGGGACTTATTACAGTCACAGTGGTTGTTTCCTTTTGTCTCACAGTGGTCATCTCCATACCCACTGAGTCTTTGTTTGTTTGTCTTACTTAACCAGTGGGAATCTGAGTTCACCATGAAACGCTGAATGCACTAAGCTGAGCCACACCCCCTGCCACTAAATCCAAGGATTGGAGCCATTTATGAAGTAAGCGCACCGGGTTCCCTTTGTTTGATGGAAGCTAGATAAACAGTGGAAGGCACACTCCCACAGTCTCCTCTACCTCCTGAAACTCGATGATTCAAGGTTCCTTCAGTACCTAAATCTCTTTTATTCTTTAAATTTCTTGGCAGCTCAGCACTGTGTCACTACATTGTATGCAGTCATAAAAATAATATTAATGCTATGTGGAGTGGGTGATGCTCGCACTATATTCTGTGAGTGGAAAAATATGGAGTGTGTCAACATGTTCAAGGCCTAGAAAGAAAGCATCATCACTCAGCTGCTGCTCTTTGTAAGTACCACATACATTTCAATTCTTTCCGTGTGAAACTTAATGAGTTTGGATTCTTTGCCTCATTGGTCATGGTACCAGGAAATAAAACCAAGAAAAAGGCGTAACTGTCTCATGCTTAAACTCTAAATGCCTCGAGTCCTTAAAACAAACCAAACAGAAATGATGGCTGGGATTTACAGGAGAAATGACATATGATGGCAATTTCTACAGCATATTTTGGGTCTGTTCCCCATTCTTCCAAATCAGGGGTGCCATGTTTGGCTATTACATGTGCTTGGTTGATAGCTTTTCTCCTGCCTGACCTACAGAAGGATCAGCCTGGAAGAACGCTGGATATACCAGAGAGCTGAGGCTCCAGTGAGGAATTCTATGGAATAGGTATTTATTTTGGGCTTCTGGGGTCAGGCCCTGGGGGACTTAGATGAACTGGACCAGGTACCATATCCATCTAGGTCCAGTGGGAGGCCTGGGGGATGGAGAATGGACTATTGTTGGACTATTGTCATGGTTTGGAAGTGAATATCCATGCAGAAGTGTATTTGAACACTTGGCTCCTAAGTTGGTAGTGTGGTATTGGGTGTGTGAAAACTTTAGGAGGTGGTGCCTAGCTATAGGAAGTCAGTCACTGGGAAGGTTTTATAACCTTGCCTGACTTCCTGTCCTCTCTCTGCTTCTGGTCCATGGAGACATGAGCAAGCGTATGCTCCCCCCATCACAGCCAGGAGCTTCTCCTACCACCCACGCCCTCCTCATCAAGATGGACCATATATCCCCATAAACTATGAGCCACTGTCAAACCTTCCTCTATTAAGTTGCTTCTTGCCAGTTTTTGGTCTCAATGAAGCGGGAAGACACTGATGCTTCCTCCAGAAGGTGGCCGTCTGCCTTGCTTCTGTCTCCCGATCATTCTCCCCAGTCCTCATGTGTACATCTTGATTCCATGAGCTGCTGGGGAGCGAACATTTTCTGTCTCTCCATTCTTGATAGCAAAGCAACAGGAAAGGCTCTCTTGAACAACAGCTCCTATTGGGCACCATGTACAGACAGTGGAAGACCTCCTGGACAGCCATGGACACGTGTCTGTCAGCTTCCTTTCTGCATCTGTCTTCTTGGGTGAACATGGCTCTCCTGCCCTGATAAAGAACAGTCTTTCTGTTTTTGTGCACTTTTCCTAGAGTGTTGGGACAGTCCCCAGCCAGGGGCCAGGCATTTATAACAGAAGGACAAGAGAGAATCTTCTGGCTGGGTGTGGTGGCAAATATAGTCCTGGGATTATAGCTCATGGATTCCAGACTAGCCTGAGTTACATAGTAAAGCCCCATCACAACACAACATAACACAACAAGAATGACAACACAAAACCCAACTGAACAAAAATATCAAAATTCTAAGACTTGGGAGAAGGCTCAGTTAGTCAGGTGCTTGATGTACAAGCATGAGGACCTGAGTTGTGTCCCCAGAAGCTATGGAAAGGAGCCGGACATGGTGGCAAACATTTGTAATTCCCAGTGCTGTGAAGGCTGAAGGCATAGATGGATGGACTTCTGGGGATCATTGGTCAGCTAGCCAAATTGGCCTGTTCCAGGCTAGTGAGAAACAGTGCTGCAACAAACCAAGACAGAATGCCTGAGGCTGACCTCTGCGCACATATGCATATGTACACACACACACACACACACACACACACACACACACACACACACACA
>OU015753.1:9126569-9152313 GCA_907169655.1 Acomys percivali
CACCACAAAAGGACATTGAGATGAAAAGTAACAGTCAAAGGACAGCAAGACCCAGGAGGCACCCACCCCTCATTATCTTCCTAGCCCCAACTCCACAACTAGCTGTCTATGCCAAAGGGCCATGCAGGGAGTCTGCTGGCAGACTGCTCAAAATTGGCTGTTTGCATGGACAGGCTTTCAGACAGCTTTGTTTGTTTCAACACAGAATAGCATGTATAATTTGACAAGCTGCTGATGACAGTGGGGCGCCACGATGGCAAGCTGTACACTGGATGGTGGCAGAGGATGGGAACAGACACAGGCCAGGGGGCACCTGCACACGTGCCTTGCTGAGCATCCACTGCATCAGCTGCCACTGGGTCCTACCTCTCTTCCTGCTTGAATGTGGTGGGAGGCCCGAAGACTCCTGTAATAGGATGGCTCCTCTGCTAAACAAGGAATCACAGCCAGGCCAGGGTTGACTCTGAGATGCTTTCCTGAGTGGCAGAAGTATTTCCTACATCTCTCCATTGTCTGTGACTTGCCAGAAGTTCCCAGTGACAGGGATGGTGGTGGGGTGGAGTGGGCCACAAAGCCAAGCTGTTTGCTATGCTGCTGTAATAAATGTTCCCTCAGGAAATGTGACCCCCATGACCACTGGCTTCCACAGCCAGAATCTGGGTGCTCCCTTCCTTCTATGTACTGTCTCTTTGACTATATTTCAACATTCTTTCTCTAGGGGCGAATTCCTTTAAGATGCAATTCCTCAACCTGCTAGCCAGACTATTTTTGGATATAATTGCTGATAATTAGGCAGCTTCTCAGAGTGATGTACACTCCACTGGCTGTGAAGAGGTCTTATAAACTTTGGTGTGCATCTCTTGCGTGTTCTGCTGCCTCAGTGCGATGCATTCTCCCTCTTAATAAAGCCTGGCCAGGAGACAGAAGGCTGTGCCAGGTAGCGAGGACTTTGGGTAGAGGCATGGTGTAGCTGCAACTGATGATGGTTTCGTAGTCACTGGCTGCCCATGCACTGGCATCTCTCTCATATCTGCCTCTGCATTTCCTGGCGGGACCATCCTTCAGCATATACAACTGGTTCCCACTCCCAGAGGGTCTCAAATGACCCCCACCTCCCAACTGTTCCCTACAGAGGGACACAATACTCAAGACCAAGGGAATATGCCTGGCCAGGTCCCATGGGTGATCTTCCACACAGAGCACACTCTGTGTACCTTGAATCGGAGGCTCCTCACCCGAAGAGCAAACAGGACACTTGCTAGGTGGACGGGGATGGGGAGGGCGTAGTGAGGATACAGCTGCAATGGCCTGACATTGCTTCTCCTGCTCAAATCACTGAGTTTAGCTCATTGCTTTAATCTGTGTTCTAACGTGGTAGAATTATGTCAGAGAGAGTTAGAGGGCTTGATGACCAGACTAGACAGAGTCTCCAACAGGAAGACTGTGAGAGGGCCTGTTCAGTTCTGGAGCAGATGTCAGGCAGGTGCATCAGAGCTGCACCGCAGGGGCTGATGGGAATTGGTGGGGACAGAGCAGGGAAGTATGACAACTTCCCAAAAGGGACCAAGTAAGACTGCTTACAGTTCATTTATTTATCCAGTGAAAGTTCACTGAATGTCCACTGTGTGTCAGCCACTCAGGATGCAGCCAGCAGTGAGTCAGACAGACATGGTCTCTGCTCTATGGTACTTTTCATGAAAAGCACTGTTAGGTGTTCATGGGGGTGGGGCAGATATTATCTTTCTTAGTCACCAGGAACCTGCAGTAGAGTCCCTTGGAGTCTCCCCGCATGCCAGTTTGCACATACAGACCAGTTCTTCCATGAGGGGCACAATCTGCTGTCTGATTGACAGCATGGCAACTGATCTGTCAATCAATCGCGCCTGTCATCATGACACAACTGTCAGCAGCCTTCAGTCACTGAATATTCCCCACATAGTACCACATCATATACTCTCAGGCGTCAGTCCTTATCCCACACAGGCGGATGAAGACATCAAAGCAGGTGCTTTCAGCCTTTGTCATGGAAGCTTCCACCAGCACCTCAGGGCCAAAGAGGGCTTCTCTCGGGCTTGAAATGTTTCCAGTTTGCTTTGCTCTAAGCTCCTGTTGGAGGGGTTCCACCGGCCTTTGTGTTTGCCTCTATCAAACAGCCAGTGTTTGGGCCTGGATGCAAGACAGCCACATGGGGTCACTTTGCAGAACATAGCTCCCGGGAGAGTGGAGGCATCCATGGGCTAAGCCTGGCTTTTGAGTAGTTGGCATGGTGACCTCTGGCACTTGGAGGTGAAGACATGTTCCACCCTGAATGCCCACCTAGTCAAACAAATCTTATCTTTTTTCCTATATGGGGATCCAGATGACATCAGGAAGATGAACAGAAAAGGCCACCACAGACACAGAGTTCCAGCCAGCTGATGCCCCTCCCCTCCAATTTTCTCTTTCTCCCAGTGTCACCTACGGTTACAAAATTCATGATGAGAGGAATCTGTCTCATGTCACTCCTCTTGTTCAGCTCCTGGAAGGATTCAAAAAGTGCCTCTTTGTTTCTCTGCACCTTTTTCTTATTGGGATTACCTCCCATGCCCCCCCCTCATGAACAAATGAGATTTAAGAAGTAAAGCTGTAGCTACAGTCCTGAGGGCTTGGGAGCTGGAATACCATCCCAAGCTACACTGGGGACCTCAGAAAGAAAAGCGTTATAGTAGAGCATATGGTGGGTGGTCTGTCACCAGAAGAGGGCTGACACTTCCCTGTGTTCCCCTAGCTGCAGGCCACCCAGCTTATATCCAGCATAATCTCTTTAAAACAATGACAGGATGCTTGGTTCTCAGAGCTCTTTCCTTTCTGGCTGAGGTTTCATTTCCAAACAGGTGCTTTACACAATGGAGGAAGGAAAAGAGGTGTGGCGGCGGGGGTGGTGGTGGTGGTGGTGGTGGTGGTGGTGGTGGTGTAAATAAAAATGACAGGAGAGGGAGCTATTTCTGGAGGACAGACTGACAGGAGCACCCAGGCCCTCTCTCAGGTGTACCCAAGGTTTCTATCGCAACTGTCAGGAAAGATGCAGCTAGTGACAGATGAACAGAGGGTACGCTTGGCTCTCATGGGTCACTTGGCTCCTTGGAGTGTTCAAGGTGTTCTTGATCTGCAGGCTCTCCTCGGATGAGCACATAGCTGGATGGGGGAAGGGTATTATGTAAATAAAGGAGACACTTCCTCCATAGTCTCCTTTGAGACGGTGACACGGGAAGGGGCAAACAGGACTTAGAAGTGAAGGCTATGTAAGCATTCTGTTACCTTATCTCCTTACAGGGATTTATTAAAACCCTTTGGTTACAAAAGGCCCTTAGTTTTCTCTTGGAGGGCATGAGAAAGGGGGAGGGGATAGTGGGAGGTAAGGAGTGGGGGGGGGGGTAGAAATCCAGAGGAGACTGGAGGTGGCTCTAACAGAGAAAAATGAAGGTTGCTTCCGCAGGGCTGGTGATGACTTGGGAGGAAAAAGGAGACATGGTTCTACTTGTGTATCTCTGAATGTCCTATGGATGTCATGTAGTCCACACTTTCATCTCCTAAGGCAGAAGTAGATTTCCAGGGTCCCAGATGACAGAGAGCATGTCCTGTAACCTGTGGGCAGGCCCGTGGCCCAGCACCTAGAGAATTGTGGTCCTTATCTTTCTCCCTTTAAGCCGGGCCTGTCAACCTTAGTGTGTCCGCACTGGTGTGTGGAAAAGTCTTCACTGTAGGAGAGGGGCTGCCCATGCCTTGGAGGATGCCAGCAATATCCTGGCAGCACCCACCAGCCTCCATTCCATTGTCAACACCAACATTCACCCCACCCTCCAGCTCAGGATCCCCAGTCTTCAGTAGCTCCCTCAGGGAGTCCGCTGAGCCCCCTAGCTGTCTGAGGTCTCCTGATTCTGCACACTTGCCAGCACATGCCCCACCCCTGGGGCTCAGTGATCACCCTGTCACCTGGGCACCTTCTCCTCCTTTCTTTTTGGCATCTGTCATACCCACTGTCTGTTTTAGCCCTTCTTCCAGACAGAAATTAATTCTAAAATGTACCTCTTCCCATGAGATCTCTGAGAGGTGCCCTGTGCTCCAGGGCAGGTGGGGGTGGCCACGGTGGTGGTGGCAGTAGGTATAGTTACTACCTGTGCTAGAATGGACTAGGCTGTGTGACTGGCTTTGTCCTGCTGTCCAATCTTCTCTTCACTTAGCCTGGGACCCAAGGAAAGCTTCTTTGTGCTCTATATTCCTTCCTCCCACACTTCCTGCACATGCCACCTACACCAGTGTTTGGGGCAAGCATGCATGCTGCTTCCTCAGGCTCAGGCTCCCCAGGTATCCCCAGGTCCCAGATCCTGGTTCTTAGCAAGTCCACATTGCTCCATCCTGGCTTTTACCAACGTCAAAGTCTATGTTTTCCTGCATCACCTTTTAACGGAAGTCTGTCCAGACTCTGAGCACTACAGTTATAAGGTTATGTTTTGTAGGTCACAACCTAGCCTGGCTCCCCTTCATCTGCCACACTGCTTGGCACATATGCCTTGTGGGAAGCATGGAAAAAGATAGAGATGGCCTGAAGGAATAGATTCAAGTCAGTTGAGGCTGGAGAGATGCTCAGTGGTTAAGAACATTGATCCCAAGAATCCACGTGGTGGGATCACAACCATCTGTAACTATGGTTCCAGGGTATTTATTGCTTTCTTCTGGCCTCATGGGCACTGTATCAATCTGGCACACAGACTTGCATGCAGACAAAACACACACATACATAAAATGAACAAATAGGTTTTAAGAGACTCAAGTCCACTTTAGTTCTTGAACTTGAAGTCATAACTCTTCGGGACCAGAGAGGGTCCCTTTCTTTGTGGCTTCTATGACTTTGATTCAACTTACTAGTATTTCCTGAACACCAGGCATGTGCTGCCTGCAGAGTGGCCATGGGGCTGTGGTGATCTCTATGTGATGGTCCAAGTGGCAGATAATGCAGTGACAATAGTTCACTAAATACCACAGAAGGCATTGCAGGAGCACCTAGAGCTCTCAGTCCCCTCGTGGTGGAGACTGAGGGTCAAGTTAAGCTTCTGTCTCAGCTGTTGTGTCTTCCAGACTTGGTCACCCTCAAGCAGGAGTTTAATCAAGAGCCACAGCATAAGACATGACCTGTCAGTGTTATGCACCGCACCATTCCCAGGATGCTATGCGATGTTTATACTGCATTCCCTAAGTGGATTTCCAGATATTTGTTTTCAGGATGCCACTAAAGGCAGAGAGGAAAAGAACAATAGTTTTCCTTTTGGACTTAGAGAAAAAGAAATCAGCGGCATGTCCAATCAATGAAGAAAGCAATACAATGGGAAATAAAGCTTTAGGCTGCATTAGCTCAAGGCTTCCCAGCACTCCCTGTAGCTACCTACAGCTCACAGAGTCTGTATGAAGTCTGAGGGTACCACAATCTTGGGGAAGTCAATGTAAGTATAGCAAGAATTTTGACCTATAGGAAGAGAAGGCCAAAGCTAAGCAAGGCACAGCTAAGTTTTAGCTATCTCAAAAGTGGAGTCATTATTATGACTCCATCCCAGGGGTCTGGAGAGGTGGCTTTGTGGTGAAGAGAATACACTGCTCTTGCAGAGGACATGAATTCAGTTCCCAGCACCCATGTCAGGTTACTCACAGTTGCATGTAACTTTGGTTCCAGGAGATCTGATAGCCTCTTCTGGCCCTGAGGGCACACATGCACATGCATGTGCACATGTACACAAGCATATACATAGTTTAAGGAAAGATCTTAAGGAAAGACCTAACCCTGGACCTCTCTCCAAAACAGCTTCTCCTGGGCATCTTATTGGGAATCGTCATTCTCTTTCAGTCACTCATCCACAATACCATCTTCAGGACACCTAGAACTTTCTGAATTTCAACACTGTTTTACTTTGTATTTGGCCCTTGGCAAGAACACAGCTCTGTACTGTCTTGTCCACTCCAACAGCCCCACAACTACAACATCACCTGATGCAGTAGCCAACGAGTGAGTGAACATATGAAAACATAGGGAGCCGCAGCTTTCCCTGGGAAGGTAGAAGAATGCTGCAGAGAGCTGGCCATGTTTGAAGGGGTCTTAGCATACAAGACGGAACTGTCTTGTTATAAAGATGAAGGGTGGCAGGTGAGGAGGGTGCTGCATGACATAAACATTAACATAATGTTGATAAACTTGGAAGGGCACAGTGAAGACCATAGGTAAGAGGCCAGAGGGATGGCAGGACAGACCAAGCCAATGGCCTGCTGTCCCCAAAACAAAAAAACAAACAAACAACAACAAAAAACCCCTACCTTTTTATTACTATGCCATTACAGTCATCCTTGTATCAACATGGGAAAATGTGATAGGCTGGAAGTAAGGAGGCTGGCTGGTACAGAGAAAATAAAACTTCAAGTCAAATTAAATCAGGTTGCCTGAGCCATCTTCTGCATCTGCTGACTGTGTGTGGAATGTTTGTGGGGTGCTGGGGTGCTGAAATCCTGGGAATGCTGATGTAAGTTACATAAGGATGCTTCTGCAGATGATGGCTTTCCTTGTCGGGACATTGCACAGACACTGGAACAAGAGAAGGAGGGAGTCGGGTCATTACCCTACACAACCTCCTCTAGTGGCCCAGAAGAATACAGCAGATTGAATCTGGTCACCTGCTTTTCCTTGGAGAGAGGAATATAATTTGTAAATTTCTAATTTAGCACATCTACAAAAATACATATTTTTTTCTTCTTCATTGCTAACCAAAATAAATAAATAAATAAAAAGTTAAGAGTCCTTCACTCTTACTGGAAAGTCTTTGTCGGCTGAGTGTGTTGAACCATTGCTTGAAAGACTTCTACATCTCCCCACCCAAGGGTCATGAGGGACTTAACACTGAGCAGCTTCTGAGGGCGAAGTTGCTGAAGGACTAATTAAGTCCCAATTGGGTAAAGAACACGGGCTTCTAACTGTGAGTTTTTGAGTTATTTTTAAGCACTTTCCAAAGGAGGTGAGCAGAATAAAAGCTTTATCATTAAGTCTGTTTCCAGTAAATGGAATCTTCTAGTTAGTTTAAGGGAAGTTGAGTCAACTAAGAGAATTACATGCCACCCTTGGTAATTTCTTTTCCTTAATACCTGTGTGTATAATGGCTGGTAATCGGGAGATAGATTCAGGCCTACTGAGTTCATGCTTGTGGCCAGAGACTGGGAAAGGAATTTTTCTGGTTTTGTAATACCAGCAGAAACCCTTTGTAATGTCATTAACCCTCATCTAGGAGAAGACACAGATAGCGAAGAGTTAAATCCATTGCCCCATACTATGCAACTGGTAAATGGCAGAACAGAGACCTGAGCTTGAGCCTAGGCTATAACTGCAGGCTTGGGAGTTCTGTGTACCGCATTCTGTTAGGACATCAGCAACGAACTGTCCCTGTGTAGTGCAGGACCAGTGGCTCCACCCAGCATGAAAGCTGGCCTCATCTGTGGTACAGAAACCATCATGGTATCTACTTCTATGTGGGAGAAATTTTGTAAAGCCAGCACAGAGATTAGTATATGTATACTAAAGGACACATCTCATTTTCCATTCAGAAATGCCACTTTAGACATCTTGGTGGTAACCTGGGACCAGCCCTCGGCTCTAAGAAGCCAGACAGGCGATGATGTTTTCATTGTTCTCCCAGGGTGTTCCTGTTTTTGGCCACAGCAACCACCACATGATGAGGTGGTTTGGATACATGCTCTTGCTTAACATCACCATGCACTCTTTGCAGAGGTCTGGGTCTTTCTGATATCTGTGGGGAGGGGTAGGTTGTCTTATATACCACAGGATTTTGGGTGGCACCTCAAGCATGCCACCCCCCGACTAGATGTCAGTCATACTCTTCCCCTCCTTACCCCTAGCTGTGTTTCCAGACATAGCCATATCCCCCAGGGAGTTTGGTTCCCCTCTGCTGAGATCCACTGACTTGGGTGAAATAGGACAGTGATTTATGATGCTCAAGACCAGGCTAGAGGTTGCTAGAATTCAAAAGCAGAGCTCTCTCTTCCTGGAATAGTTTGCAGTTCTTACTGAATACAGATGGGTTCTCACTGGGGAATCAAGGCATGGCAATCAACAAATTACTGTGGCCCGTTTGCTCATCAGACTCCTGCTACTGAACCCTCAGTGTTTTGTAGATTGTTAATTTCCCATTAAAGGAGCTGTGTCATTTAATAAGCATCCTGCCATTTGGTTCCAGAAGGTGGAATAAAAACTTGAGGACCTAGGAAGGTTTTTTTTTAATTTTAATAAGGAGTAGCAGCTATGTTCAGTCACCCAATGTATATGGATCGATTGCTATATAAAGTGTTATGGAATAAGTCTTTGCAGTATCAAGAAAAACCTTAAGTTTTATTATTTTTTTTTACATAAACAAATTGTCCATGTGGAAATTTTTTTTTCAACTATCCCAACCTAGTTATGAAAAACCTACTATGTACTGAGACACACACTAGACTCTGGATAGCACTTGCTGAGACATAAATACCATTCCCACGGGCTCCTGTCCTGATTCAGAGTAAAGAAGTATTTCTTAAAGTGGTGTTCCGAGACCAGCATCAGCATCACCCAATGTGATGAATTGATTTATGACCCCTCCCTCATCCCCGCACAATACTGTGTGTGCATGCATGTGCGTGTATGTGTGCATGCGTGCAGAAGCCAGTGAATAACCTTGGGTGTCATTTCTTAGGTGCTGCCCACCTTGTTTTTTTCAGACAGGGTCTCTCATCAGCCTGACACTTGGCACTCGTCTAGCTGGCTAGTGATCCTCAGGGCTTGTCATCCCTCTGCTCCCCAGCACCGTGGTGACAGATGTGGCCCCATGCTTGGCATTTCTTACGTGGGTTTTGAGGTAAAACTCTGATACTCACACTTGCAAGGCGAGTGCTTTAATGACTGAATAACCTCCCCGGCCCAACCCACCGAGGATTTGCTGACACCTGAGTCCCCAGTACTTCTGACAGTGGATATACGTGGAAATGAGGTTGCTATGGAGATAAATAGGAGAAAATGAGGTCACAAGAATGATCTTCAACCCATATGACGGAAGTTCATATTAAAAAAAAAAAAAAAAAAAGAAACCAGGACCCAAAAGCACATCGATGGGGACGTGATGTGAGTGCCTGTGACAGCCAGAGAGTAGGAAGGGCTTCTGGAAACACCAGGAGCCGGAGCAGGTAAGGACACACTGTCCAGTGCTGTCAGAGAATGTTTGGTCCCATGGACACTCTGATATCCCTCTAGGACCAAGAAAGAAGCAATTTCTACAGTGCCAAAGCCATCCAGTATGCTCACTGCATCATGGCTGCTCTGGGACACTGGTATACCATGAACTTTGTAAGAATAGAGATGCTTGGTCTCTACCCCAGACGTGGTGGAACAGGTGCCTTCTCCGCTCTGTAGTTAACTTACTCTCCTGGCCAGCTAGAGTTAGAGGAGACCTGAGCCGGGGCAGAGCTTTACGGTGCTGTTGCACAGAAGAGCCGCCTAGAAAGCCTGAAGACAGACGCAGAGGTAGGATGTTACAGATATGAAGAGAGGCTCTGAGAGGATACTGTGAAAGTGAAACCGATCTTAAAATGCTGGTGCCTGTTATCTCAGTGGGAAGCCTTCATCCGGGCATCCTGAGCAGAGGCACGTTGTTTCAGTATGGGAGGTGTGGGAGACAAGACTCTAAAGTTCTGGCAAGCTCTTGGCTCACACCATGAGGCTAGATAATGTTAGATAAGGAGGAAAGGGTCAAAGGGCGCCAACCCTCACATCTGTAGTAATGAGAGATGAAGTGACTGCTTTCAATGTGGACACTGGGGATGTCACACAGTGACAGATAAGAAAGGCATGTGTCCTACTGCTCAGTTCCCAGTGGAAGCCCTGCCTCAGGGCTGTACTCATGCCACAGATCGGGTCTTACTTTACTGTCAAAGACCCAGAACATGGTGTGTGTGTGTGGGGGGGGCTCTCATCTCAGACAGGGTAACACTAGCTGTAGGAACAAACAAACCATTTTAAAGCCTATGTCACCCATCTACTCTCACTCTCCTTGGGTACTCCCTTACCTGGGGGTGGGGGTACATGTATTGATGCCTTATGTTTGGGCTCCCTCTAGGCCCTGCAGTCCTTTCTGTTCAGCTGGTGGATGAAGAAAGAGCCTAGAGAGACATTGAGGTAGTCTAATGACATCTACCCAATTCCACCAGTCCTCTGTAACCATGGCCCTGGGTGAGTGAGGGAGTCTAGCTCCATTGCTCAGAGTTTTGTTAACATATGGCTTCCACTCATGCTTTAAAGGATGAGGAAAGCTAGACAAGTGGAGGAGGCAGGGGAGTTGTGAGAAGGTGAAGTATACCTAGAATGCATAAATTCTCATTTGGGAAAAGAACACACTGTGTTCCCATGGTGCCTCCTTATGAAAACATCATGACTCCTCTCCCAGATCTTTGAAATTCCAGTAGAATGGCTGGATGTTTCTAAGGAAGAGTTCTGGGCACCCCCTGATGCTCAGCAAGTGACTGAGGAAGATACATCTGGATTCATGGTTGCTGTCCTTGCTTAAAGCTCAACTCCGATGTAGGAGCCAACATCTGGGCTTAGAATCTGATACAAGATTAGCCTGAGACATAGCAGGATAGAACAGAAAGGGGTCACCTAGGGGAAGGCCAGGAGGATGCTGAGCCCATTTTTGTATCCCTTGCCAGCAGTGCCTTTGCTAAACAAATTAGTATTTCTGTTTGAGAGTGACATAAGAAGGTCTTGTCACCTAAAATATAAGAGAATTGTATCTAAAGTTCAAAAGTGAGAGACAGCTGTGAAGGGAAAAGTTGGGAATTGTGTTGTGTGTGTGTGTGGGGGGCTGAACCATACAAACATTTTCTCTGGGCATCTCTAATGGGTTATACAATTTCTGGCTTGAGAGACATTTTTCAGGCATTGAGCTGAAATCTATCCTTCTGGAAGCAAGCATCCTTCCCTGGTACCCAGGAAAGGAACAAAGGTAACCACCCATAAGCAGTGGGCCCAAGCTGTGCTGCGCATCTGTCATTTGTATTCTGGGAACAGTGACAGCACAGCCTTCGTGAGGGACCTTGAGGACTTGACAAAGGCATGACCCTTAGTCAACACTATAGAACTAGTGACAAGATGATGACGACTGCCATCTTTCCAGCCATGCCGTGAACACAGCTCCCATGCCTGCTCTGTCATTGTCCAGCAGGTTTCCCTCTTTGGCCAGCTTCTGTCTTCTGGAACATTCCAGGATCCCATTTTCCTCTGCATAGGCAGCCCCTGAAAGGTGTTATCAGGATCCTAGGTCTCAAGATGTCAGTGTCATCCTTGAAGAACAAAGTGTGGGAGAGCCCTTGTATACCAGACGATTGTGTCAGAGCCTTGCGATGTGTCTAAGTGCAACAAAAGTTTAGAAAACCCCAGAATAGACCATTGTGATGGTTCATCTTTGCCATCAACATGGCTGGATTTTAGAGCCACTTACGAGACACATCTTTAAGCACGTCTGTGAAGATGTTTCCAAAAAGGTTTAACTCAGAGGTTCTCAACCTGCCTAATGCTGTAACCCTTTTATACAGTTCCTCTTGCTGTGGGGGCCCCCAACCATAAAATTATTTTTGTTGTGACTGCATAGCTGTAATTTTGCTGTTACTGAATTGTAATGTAACTATCTGATATGCAGGATATCTGATGTATGAACCCCAAAATGGCTGTGACCCACAGGTTGAGAGCCACTGATTTAGCTGAAAGGGGAAGCTACACGCTGAGTGAGGGCAGCACCAGGCCACAGGCTTGAGGTCTGGGACTGAATAAAAAGGAGGAAGTGACTTCCTAACTACATGTGCAACATGCCCAGCTGTCTCACTGTCCTGCTGCCATGTTTTCCCCACACTGATGGATTGTATCCTCACGCTATGAACCAAAATCGATCCTCCTTTGTTAAGTCGCCTTCATCTTAGCATTTTGTCATAGCAATGAGAAAAAGATTGAAATCAACTAACTTGCTCCGGTTCAAGTCTGAGCCCCTGTTGGTTGGAAGGTAAAGCTGGCACAATACTTAGAGTGGGGACTGCCTCCTGCTTCAGTCAAGGGTCTCACTCCTTGGTCTATAGCAGAATACATGCTACCTGGGCCTCTCCCTCTCCAGCTCAGCCTGTCTTAATGACACATCATAGCTGAACAGGCTCCCCCTTTCTGCCTTGTGTTGTCACCAAGGTGTTTTTTTCTAAGATTCTTGTGACCCGTGTCACAGATACCAGCTGTCACCAAAGGATGCCAAGCCAGAACCATCTCATGCTTTCCTCTGAGGTGCCCCTACCCCACTTCAGCTCTCTGACAATTCCATCCCTTTAAAGTGGCTTGGAATATAAATTAGCCCTCGGTATGCTGGGGCCAAAACCTCTGAAAAGCCCCCTCAGTGGAGCCTGCACTTCTTTTCCTCTATCAGATCAACAGATGGTTGGTTGCTGTAGTCTCTGGGTCCTGCTGGATTGCACATGTACGTGAGAGGGGTCGGATTTGTCCTGGATGACACTGATAACAGACATCTGGGAATCGGTGAGGACCAGGATAAATCCGAAGAGGGATACCATGAAGATACCCAGAGACAAATTCACTTGTGCACAGTCCTAGCTATAAGCCCCGGGGCCTCCCAAGTCCCCTCTAATCTGTTTAAATGATTTTCTCCCAAGCCACTTGGCACAGTACTGTTATGACTCACTGAATATGTATAGACACAGCAGGTAATTTAAGATTGCTGCGAGTGTCTGACGAAAACATAGTGTGTAGCCAACTTGTTTAGAAAACATCTTAATGACAAGCAAGGCAATTTATAGAGGGCATATGTTTATTACACGGCTATATCAACATTTATTATTTGGCCAATAACTGAGAGAGAAAGCCCTCTTCCCCCATCTCGACAACAGAATTAAATTCCTAGGAAGGCAATATAGAAATAGGCAGAACTTTGAATATCGTTATGGTATAAAATAATATCCTTTTAGAAATATGCTAGAGAGCGTGGGGAGGATGGTGTAATGGCCTGATCAAGTATTCCAAAGATATACTCTGGAGATATAAATCCTTTCTACTGGGCTAAGGCCTGGTATGATAAAAATCAGAGCAATCTTTCTACTATGGACTTATTTCGCTCCTTAAATGGCACTAGATTAGTCACGGTTATAGATATCTATTCTTGGCTTCTTTCTTTTTAAAATGGGGGGAGGGGAGAGAGAGACAGGGAGAGAGAGACAGGGAGAGAGGGAGAGGGAGAGGGAGAGGGAGAGGGAGAGGGAGAGAGAGAGAGAGAGAGAGAGAGAGAGAGAGAGAGAGAGAGAGAGAGAGAGGAGTGTATGTATGCCATTGTGCACATGTGGAACAAGTATGGAATCAGAGGACAACTTGACAGAGTTTTTTCCTTCCACCATGTAGGTCCTGGGGAATTGAACTCATGTCATCAGGCTTTGCTGCAAGGCATTTACCTGCTGAGCCGTCCTAACCATTCACTACTTGCTTTCTTTTCTGTACGTTGAGAATGTTCTAGAAGCTTCTAAGGACATGATGACGGCTCTGAGAAGTGCTGCAGTGTGGAAGTCCCATGCGAATTCTCTGCAGTAGCCCATGCTCCGTCTTCCATTCCTGCCTATGCCACATCATCTTCTTACAGCTGAGGACGAACTGTTCATCTTCCAAATTACATTTCTGGAGCACACCAGATATTCAGATTCCCAGATGAGGGGGGAAATGCAAGTAAATTCTTCACAGTAAATGTGCTGTGTTTTGCTCTTTAGTCCCCAGCCTGAATTTCTGCTCATAGACTTCCACAGGACGAAACAGAACAGGACACACTGTCTTGTATAAATGAGGCAATTTATGTCTCTGTTGGCGTGGGAAAGTCCTGTGAGATTACTGTTGAGTTTTAGCTACTCACTTTGACAAACACTTGTTAAATCTGAGCCTTGTAGACAGCACACACTGCTGGGCTCCCTGGACTGCGGCTTGATGAAATGCCTGCTCCTCGGCTGTGGTTTCCAGAACATCCATCTGACTGCACCCAGTCATCACAGCCGTGAGCCATTTTGCTACTTGACCCTTCATGCTGTCATTCACTGTTGGTGCTGCCTAAAACCTCACTCTTCCCAACTACTAGCCCCCCCTTTTTTTTAGCCAGAAAGACAGGCAACCACTCAACTTGGAGGATCAGAGGCCTTAGTCTCCTGAAGTCCCTACCCCCATCTCAAATTCATATTTTAGCACTCAAGAATTCAAGTGCCACCCAGCCAGCTGTCCTGCTGTCATCCCTCACACTTCGCCTGTCATAGGTACTGTGGATTTTCCCTCCCAAACAACCCTGAGACTGCACCTTCCCTAGGTCTCTGCTGTGAGGCCAATGACCTGGGTCATCACTTTTTCTTGGGACTGATGCGACAGTCTCCTAGCTGCTATTTTTCTTTCTTTTCTCCCCATCCCACCTTCACATTCGAGCTGGAGTAATCTCTCCTAAATGCAGCTGTAGAAGTTTCTTCCATCACTCAAAACACGCGCAGGCCCGGGCGCATCAACCTTTAGACACTGCAACAGATGTTGTCATCTACAGAACTTCACACTCAAGAGCCACGCAACTGAGTTACAAGAAGGAATTGTGGGGCTGGCAAGACGGTGCAGTGGCCAAAGGCACTTGGTGCCAAATTTGAAAGTTTTGAAATTGATCCCAGGTCCCATGTGATAGAAGCAAAGAACCAATCTCTGCTAGGTGTCCTGTGACCTCTATACACACGTTGTGGTGTGTATAACACATACACACACACACAGAGTAAATGTAATTAAACAAGAAGATGCAACAAAACAAACAACGCCCCCTTACCCCTACCCCAATCCCCCCACAACCCCCTCGTCCCTTTTTAAGTAGGTTTGTGATTCTTTCAGGCCACATCCATTGCTATCCTGGGGCAGCTGTACCACGGGCTACAGGCTGGGCACACTTGTGAGGGCTTCCTGTTTGTATTAGCAGACAGGCACAATCAGTACCTGAGATCCACTGGTCTATACAGGCCTCTGCCCCACCCTGCCTCCAGCTTTAGCTGTGCCAGGGCGGGTGGCACTCTTTTGCCTGCCCCATGGGCCTCCTGCCCCTCTCTTTCCTCCATTTTTCTCATAATGGCCACAGGTGCTTCGCTCAAGCTCCACTTTCTTCCCAAAGGGCTTTTTCTAGCCCTGCTCACACAGTTAATCCCAGGCCATCCCAGCTCATTCTCCTAAGTCCTCCAATGGGCCATCCATGACTTCCTTGGCCAGTCATCTTCACAATGGAGCCTTCTTTCTTCTAATCTTCTTTTTATTTTCAAATGTGTGATGTATGTGTATATATATGTATATATATATATGAGTATACATATATACATGTTTTTGCATGTGTGGGGACATGTGTATAGATACATGTGTACATATGTGTATGTCTGTGAAATCCTGAGGCTAAATTATCTCTCACTGTTTTTCCACCATATTCATTGAGTCAAGGTCCCTCAGTCAAACCCAGAGCTCACTGATATGATCTGTCTTCTCGCTAACCAGCTTGCTTTGGGGTTCCCATTTCTAACCTACCCAGTACTTTATGTGGGTTCTGGGGACCAGAGCTTCAGTCCCTGTCCTTGACCAGCAAGGGCTTGGCTGATAAGCCATCTCCCTGGCCCCACAAGTCCTTCGGTGGCCTTAGGTTGTCTGTTCATGACTCATGTTGGTGCCTCACACTGGACTAAGAACTCCAGGGTTTTTTTTCTTCATAGCAATAAACATAATATTGACTCTTTCTGTAGTCTCAGTATTTACAATGTCAAATGTTGCACACTGCCCCTGGCTCTTTGCAAATACCCTGCTTGATAGAACCCTGTCCCTGGTCCCCTCCAGAGGGGTGTCATAGTGGCTGCATCTGTGTGCTTGTTTCTCAGCAGCTCCAAGCATCCTCAAAGATCTATAAGTAACGGCCTCTATCTTCATTTTCCGGGTGGGGCAACTGAGAACTCACTATTTTGTTTGTGTGTCTGTGCTCACACGAGAACCTGGGCAGCACGTTCTTGGTGGCAGGTGCAGTGGGTTAGAGATGTTTCTGGAATGAAGTGAAAGAACGTAGGAGTAGATCTGGTGAAGCCTAAACGAGTCCTTTATTTTAAGTATTAACCCTGACCCTGCTTACTTTAAGAACAGGTGAGGCCAAGTGGCTTTGGGGTACACAAAAAGTCATGGGTCATTGGGTGCTTTTCTGAGGCTGTCCACTTCCTGTTTTTGCACACTGACCATCCCATTGGTTGCCTCTACCTGGCACACTCCTGAATACAGAGCTCTTTGCTGACTTACTAAGTGGCCACAGGGACTTCAGGAATGCCATCTAGACAGTGTCCTATTTCTCAAACTCTTTAGTGCCTTGGCATTGTTCTTTGAAGACCAACGTGGGCTTCTGATCTGACTAATAAAGCTAACTATCTCTTCCATCTCATACATACCAGGATGAGGACCACTTGCCTTGGGCTTTACACACACTGTGCTCTCTGCTGGAACACCCTTGAGCCTTGGGTGACTCCTAACTGACCCCCAGCTCTCCATATATGTGCTGGACTCAACACCAGCCTCAAGAGTGTTCAGGACCTTGTGATCCCTGGGACCTGTGAGTTATTGCACGTGGCCAAGAGAGGGAACTTGGCAGATGCTGTTGGATTAAAAGACCTTGACTGGGCTGCTGGTCATGAACAGTGCTGAGCTGGACAATCTAGACAAAAATACTATCTACTCATAGAAAGTACAGCCATGATGTTGTGTGTCAGTAGACATTATTATGTTAAGTGATAGCCACAAAGGGCCACATGCTAAATCAGTCTGGTCAAACGGAATGCCTCAACCAGGAAGTCCCAGGGGACAGTCAGTGAATTCTGATCACCAAGAGCTGCATCTAAGAGGAGAAATAAAGCATGCTTTGGTTTAGATGTGAGAAGCCCCCATGAGCTCATGTATATGAACATGGTCCCGCCAGGCCACACTGTTGAGGGAGGTCATGGAACCTTCATGAGATGGGAGACAGGTGTGCTGAGGGCGAGATGCTGGCTCTGAATACAGCCAGGCTTGTCTCGTGACTCACTGACATATAATAGCTCAAGCTACAAGCTCCAGCCGCCATGGGCCCAGCCCTTCCTCTGACCCTAGCCACTGTGCCATTCCCTTCCCTGAGGCACAGGTTCTATGGAACTGTGAGCCATAGTAAGCCCTTCTTTCTATGAGTTACTGCTCTTGAACATGTTGCAGTCACAGGAAGAATACTTAGCCCAGAGCTCAACCACTCAAGGGGTGTAGGCTTTTCTTTGGGGGTGATAAAATACAGAAAAGGGGTGTTTATACAACATTATCAGTGCCCTAAGTGGCACATAGTTGTTTGTTTTAAGATAGTTAATTTAGGAGTTGCTCCTAACACAAACAAATAAACAAAAATTAAAATGGTCAATTTTTATATTATATGAATTTTACTTTGATCAATTATTTCTCTACCGGAAATGCCCACTTCCTGCAGCTCTCTATCCCTCCTCAGGTTGGTGTCTTTCCTTGGATGCCCAAGAGTCACTGCGAGTCCTGGAAAAAACCTGCCGGCCCTTGCTGTTGCACACCTGATGTCCTGTCTGCTCACTATGGATGGGTCCCTGCCATGCAGGCAGAAGCAGCAGCAGCCCGAGGAGAGCACAAGACCTGGCTACCTAGACTCTGGAGACACCCTAGAGAAAAGGCTTGTCTCAACCATTGGCTGTGTGGTGAGGAGGGAGTGCTTGTCTAAATGCAGTGACACCAGTATGTTGCACAATACCACAGGGAAAGTAGCTTCCCTCTGTCTTTTCCAGTGTGACACGAATGACTGTCACTCTGCTGGTCTTTGTGTCAGAGTTATCAAGACAGAGTGAAGCATCCAGCTCCCCTCTTCTGAAATAAGAGATGACATTGAGACAGACAGGAACAGGAACAGGCAGTGCAGAGCAATGACTCTGCCTCTTAAGCAATGTCTGACACCTTGCATATTGGAGGCAGCCTCTCTTTCATGGATCCCTGTCAGCATGGTTTGTGTTAGAAACAGTGGTGGCTGAAGGACTGAAGGATGGCAGCTAACGAGCCACACTACTCAGATGGAAGGAGTCTGCCGCCTCTGCCCACGCCATAGCTGACTTCCCTCTGCCAGGAGTGTGCACAGTACATGATGGGAGTGATGGCCCATCCTCACTGCCAACCTGACAGGAGTTCGAATCACCATGGAAATACGCCTCCATATGTGTGAGGGCATTTCCAGACAGATTTGACTGAAGGGAGAAAGAAGATGGGTGGGTGGCACCATGCCAAGGGCTGGGGTCCCAGACTGAATAAAAAGGAGAAATCAAGCTGAGCACCAACGGTCACCTCTCTCTGCTTCCTGAGTGTGGTGGATGCCATATGACCAGCTGCCTGTCACCACTATACCTACTATAAGGGAATGTAACCTTTAACTGTGACTCCAGATCCTCCCTCCCTCCCTCCCTCCCTCCCTCCCTCCCTCCCTCCCTCCCTGCTTGCCTGCCATTGCTTCTTCTCAGATATTTGGTCACAATTATGAGAAAAGTAACGGCTAGTACATTTCAAGACTGACTTGGCTTTGGGGCAGATGGTCACCCATGTACTTGTGGAACACTTAACACGTACAAAGACAGAGCCATTGTGAACAAGGAGCTTGCAGTCTGCATGAAGAGGCATGTGTCACCCACTGTCACCTCTTCATTTAGCAGTGACCACACCAGGGCTGAGTCAAATCCCCTGGTCCCTCATGCAGCGGCACACTGTTGGGTGTGGGTACCAGGAAGGCCTGTGCCTCTAGAGAAACAGATGCTTACCCAGTGGTGTGTCAGGCTCTCCAGGAGGCGCTGGGCACTGAACTGACAGCATGAAGTACGCCAGGCACACATTGAACAGGGACTGTCTTCTAACCTTGGGGTGGGGCACAGGGACCTGCACCAGCCTCCGGTGGCTGCTACACTCAATTACTGAGAGGCCTTTGGCTTGAAGCAGTACAGATTTATTCTCTTATAGCTGTGGGAGGCTGGGAATCTGTCTCACTGAGCCAAAATTACGGTGGCAGCAGGGCCACCTTCCCTTCAGGGGCTCTGGGAGACTCCATTTCTTGTCTGTTCCTGAGTTGTCCTCATGCCATGGCTTGTGGTTACACCCTGGTCATGTTCTTCTGAGTCAAATCAGCCCTACCCATCTCTTACAAGGATGCTTGTCCAACATTTAAGGTCAACCTGGATATAACCCAGTAATCCAGAGGCCTTTCATCCACAGAGTGGCTGCCAGGTCACGTGACACAGACACAGGCTCCTGGGAGGAAGGCATGGGTGCTACTTTTCAGTCTACTACTGAAGCCACGCTGTTTGTTTGCTTGTTTGTTTGTTTTACTCTAAGCTCCCTCCATGCCAAGCCCTCAGGAGAAACTGAGTCCGGAGGACTGAGTAGACTCAGGGTTCTAGTGACACAGTAGTAGGAAAGCTAGGACAACTGATACAACCTCAGGGTCAAGTTGTGTGTGTTTCCTTGACACCGCGCTATGTTACCCAGGGACAGGACGTTCCACGGCAGGATCAAGCATAATGTCCGATTGATTGCAAGCCAGTCGCCAGATGTGGTGCTCGGCACTTCACCAGAGGAGCACCAAGAACGCCGACAGCTGCCCCACGAGCACACACTATCCACACCCCCCTTTCATGAGAGGGGAAACTAAGGCACGGAGAGGCTAAGAGAGTCAAGCTGAAGTCACAGAACTAAGGCCTGAAGAGACTTGGCCTGAGGAAATGGCTCAGTTGATAAAGCGCATGCCTCACAAGAGTGGGGACCTGAGCAGATTCCTGGACCCCATATAACAAGCCAGGCATGGCGGTGAATGCCTGTAGTCCCAGCACTGGGGAGGAGAGACAGGGAGATCCCTGAAAGTGAGTGCACCAGAGAGCCTGGCCTATGTGGTATGGCTCCAAGCCAATGTCAGACCTTAGTCCAAATGAAAGGCAGAAGACGTCCAACATGTACATGCCACCCACTTCCAACATGTACATGCCACCCGCTTTCAGGATTAGTCCCTGTTTCAAGGTGAAATTTCAATATGGAGGTGGGGGTGGCAGTCTGGATGGCTGGGAAAACTCATCCCAAAGTCTAAAGACCCACTCACTCATCCAACTTTGTCCTGACTAACTGAGTGGCTTGGGACAGTCACTACCCCTCTCTGGACCTCAGAATCCCAGAGGAGAGTGAGGATGCAATCCATATGACATCTACTCTTGGGCCCTGAGCTCTGTCCTCCTCTGGTTGTGGCTCTGGTTCTGAGAAGTTTAAAAAGTGAAGGCAGAGATCCGGAAATGAGGAGATTAAACAGTAACATCCTCACTACTCATTACCAGCCTCCTGTGGCCAGCCTGGGGCCATCAAGGAGGGAGAAACAGCTGAAGAAAAGTGGTGCAAGAAACAGCTGAAATCTGGCCCTCCGAAGGCCCACGCTTCAAGGACTGACTGCTGACTTCCTACACAGCTGGAAATGCCATCCAAACACTTAAGAAGGCGTCTGATAGAGTCGCAAAGCCTCGTACAAGGTCAGTGTCTCAGCTACGCTTTAAAAAGGAGACCCATGGAGACCTACTGTCCGAGTCTCTTGATTAGCTCAAGTTTCTCAGTTGAGAAATCCCCCATCTTTAGCTTTAATTGAAAGCGTTTAACCTGTTACAAATGGCCATGCACAGTGCTGAGATGAACCCCAGCCAAGTGCTCATTTCCAAGGTGTGAACCTCCTCAAGGTTCAGCAGGCACACAAGGGCAGACCTGTAGGCGGGATGGAGAACAGGTGCCAGTTTTGAGAAAAGATGCTTCCTGGCCAGGTCAAGCAGCATCAGGATTCAGCAGGCCCAAGAGGCACCTCAGATAGAGCTTTTTGTGCTTTCCACATACCCAAAAGGATTTCTATCCCGCCATTCCCTCTCCTACATAATTAGAATCACCCCCCACCACGAGCTCACATGTCTGTTTGTATGTCTGTGCATGTTTTTGTATATGGTGGTGCATATGAGTGTGAGGTGGGAGAGAGGGTGCATGTGCATATGTGTGCATGCCTGTGTGGAGGCCAGAGGTGAAGCACAGGTGTTGTTCCCCAGGCAATATCCACCTTCTTTTTTGAATCAGTCTCTCTTTATCCCTCTCTTAATGTATGTATGTATGTATGTATGTATGTATGTATGTATGTATGTATGTGTACTCTCTCTCTCTCTCTCTCTCTCTCTCTCTCTCTCTCTCTCTCTCTCTGTGTGTGTGTGTGTGTGTGTGTGTAGCACCTGTGGAGGTCAGAAGAAGGCATCAGATCCCCTGGAGCTGGAGTTACAAATGGTTGTGGGTTGCCATGTGGGTGGTGGGAGTAGAACCCACATTTTCTGTAAGAGTAGTCAGTGCTCTTAAGTGTGGGACCATCTCCAAGCTCTGAAAAATTTCTCTTATAAATACAATCCTGTAGCCTGGCGTGGTGGTGTAAGCCTGCAATCCCAGCACTTGGGAGGCAGAGGCAGGTGGATCACTGTGAGTTCGAGGCTAGCCTGGTCTACAAAGCAAGTTCAGGACAGCCAAGATAACACAGAGAAACCCTGTCTCAAAAAACTTAAGAAAGAAAGAAAGAAAGAAAAAGAAAAGAAAGGAAGGAAGGAAAGAAAGAAATACAATCTCATCACCATCACCAAGTTCATTCATGGACGTTCATTCATGCACCTTTCCTTATAATCATTTTACAGATATCTATTTTTCCTTTTTACTTTTTTTTGAGACAAGATCCTGCTCTGTAGTAAAGGCTGGCTTCCAATCCATCATATTCCATAGGCACAGCCTCAGTCTTGTGGCAATCCTCCTGTCTCAGACTCTTAAATGCTGAACTTACAGGTGTGTACCACCGCACATTATAGATAATCATTTTGTAGATAAAAGAGTTACTTGCAACATTTTATTCCGAGCAACCTTCCTTTTTTGCTTATTTTTCATCTGCTTCCATTTATGCCACTTAAGGAAAATAGGGATGCATATCACTCACACCTTTTAACTTTACAGAATTCGTCAACATCACACACAGGCAATGGTCACAGTTCACCATCTTGCCCCACAAAGCACATTCCTCTACTTAGTCCGACAGCACACTGTCAGTAACTTCTGATGAGCCCAGGTGTGTCTCATACTATGGAATGTGGGCTGCTGGGTTTAATTGTCAACTTGACACAATCTACAATCACCTTAGGAGAGTGCCAATGAGAGGCTGTCTAGATCAGGTGCCTGTGTGCATATTCTTGGGGAATGGTCTTGGCTCCCATAATTGGTGTGGGAATGCAGGTGGCACTAGCCCATGGCTTTCGGTCTTAGACTGTATAAAATAAGAAAGTGGGCTGCTTAAGTAATAATGTGTGCATTCACCACTCTCTACCCTTGACTGTTGATGTAAAGTGACTTGAGGCTTCAGGCTCCTGCTGACCCGATTCCCCACAACTATTGACTGCAGTACCCTAGAACTGTGAGCTAAAATAAGCCCTCCCTTCGGTTGATTTTTGTCAGGGTATTTTATCACAACAATGTAAATGAAACCAGGATATGGTGTTGTGCCATGTAACTGGTAGACATTTAATATTTTCCATTCTTTGTTGGCTGGGCATGGTGGTGTACACTTGCGCCTCAACACTGGGAAGCCTGAGGCAGGAAGACCATGAGTTCGAGTCCAGACAAAAACATCCCCTAAAACCAAGCCAAATGAAAGCAAAACAAATCAATAGAAAAACCACCCAAGCCCCCCAAACAACGAAACACACAAACCCAGCCAACCAAAACCCAACATCTCAACTGACACTCATGAGGCCAGAGACTCATGTATTGAGGTTTACCAAGTGTGCTTTGCATACGAATGGTGCTGACTAAAAAGCCTTGATTGCTAATGACGTCAGTGTATCCTACCGGACTGGCTCAGATTCAATGCATATTCTTTGGACAACAGAGTCTAAACTGTTAGCTGTGGGCACTATGGCTTCTCCAGTCTCAGATGTCTAACCACGACCTGACCTCTTCAAATCACCAAGTCTACATTGCTCTAAGACATTAAAAATGAAGAATAAAAAACATGAGGGATCCTCATGGATGGGTGGCATTGAAGGGTTTCTTTTTTTTTATCAGCTAATGAGGTTCTTATGTCCCTAAATGAATTGCTGTACTGTACACAGGTTGACCAAGCTGTTTAGGTCTAACCAACCTCAGCATGGGCATTGGGGACATTTCTCAAGGTGACTCTTGCTAATTAGCCAGTCACCCAGCCAAGTTTCCTCAACCACAGTGAGTTCCAAAGAAAGAGAAGGCTTGGAAAAACTTGGCTGTGAAAGGGCTCCTTTCTGGTCTCTGTCTGGATGCTAACCATTGTGGAGCTAGAAACGGATTATTTAAAAATAAAAACGAAGGCAGCACTGTGTCCAGTGCATTTCCTTATCAGCGCTCTCAGGTTTTAATGTCTTACTGCAACTATCTCTCAGCGCCAGTTGGAGGAGCCCATATTCCCAACAGGGAATTCCATCCAGAAGAAGATGTTTGCAACATGTAGGTGAGGACAATGCCAGGTATGAGGGTCCTTGGAAGACGTTCTCAGCACCTGCAAAGGAATTTCCTAGGAGCTACTGTTTGAGCATGCTCCTTCTAGAAGGAAGAGCAGCCCTTTGCCACAGCCTGGCTGCAGGCAGGAAGCCATTACCCTGAAGGGAAGACGCTAATGGGAAAATCATTGCATGCGTGTGTTTTTAATTTTGTAATTTGAAATCTCTTGAAATACACTCCTCCCTTTAAAACGTGATTAATCAAAATGTTTCCTATCTTTAGGATGGAAAATAGCCAGTTATGGCATTGCTTTTGAAAGAGCATCCTGGGCATTACTGAGATTTAAGGGAGAAGACACACATGAAGCTGATAGTAAATGGAACACGTTTAGTTCTCATAGCCACTAGTGAGGCCATTATGGCTTTGGGTGAGTTTGGGATATAGAGATGGAGTTTGTGCTCGGTAGTTTTTGCCAACCTGACACAAACTAGAGCCACCTGGGAGGAGCAGATTTCAGCTGAAGAATTGCTTCCATCAGAATGGCCCATAGGCACCCCTGTGTGGCATTTTTGTAACTGTTGATTGACGTGGGAGGTCCCAGCCCACTGTGGGCAGCACCATCCCTGGGAAGGCAGCCTGGGAGGTATAAAAAAAGGTAGCTGAACATGAGGCTGGGAGCAAGCAAGGAAACAGTGTTTCCCCAATGGCTCTGCTTCAGTTCCAGCCTCCAGGCTCTTGCCTTGAGTGCCTGCCCTCACTGCCCTCAGTGACAAACTGCTACCTAGAAGTTTAAGATGCAACAGACATTTCATCTCCAACCTGCTTTTAGTATTAGTTTTATCCTAGAAACAGGAACTCTAACTATGACCGAGCTGCCCAGGTGTGCCTGCACGTCATGATGACAGGGTGCTTGTGGCCTGTATTGGGTGCTCAGTGAAAAGTTCTGATGGAATCTGCGGAGGCCAGTCCTGCCTTTCCCTAGAAACTACTTGTATGCCCGTGAGAAAGTCACTCAACCTCTTGGGTGGAGGGAGATCTGTAAGGTTTCTTCTGGTTCTGATATTAAGTGGAAGGGTTTTTTTTTGGGGGGGATACTCACATAATAAATTAATATGAATAAGTAGTGAGAAAATAAAGATGACTTTCATTTTACAGTCTGATACGAATTCCATCAATCTCAATGACATTTAATGTCATGATTCTATGATCTCCGTAGTGGTAATAGGAACTGGTGTTTTTAGGTTGCTCAGTGGTGCCAAGCTCTAGACTAGGTGTGGCCTCAGCTTAGTTTGTGGGTGTGTATCACCTTTGAGCCAGGTGTGATATTGATACAACATAGGGTTACAAGGACAAAGGGTCTCATGAGGAATTATTTAGATCAGGTTTGTCTGTGGGGAACTGTCTTTATTGTTAATTGATGCAGAAGAACCTGTCCCACTGTGGGCAGAACCATTCCCTAGTTAGGAGGATCTTGAACAGTATAAGAAAGAAGAAAGCTGGCCGAGAGGGAGCAAGCAAGGTTCCATGCATTTATTTTCTTTCTGCTCTTAACTTTGGACACGATGCCTTAAGTTCCTGCCCTCAGTGGTGGACTGTGGTCTGGAACTGTAAACTAATTACACCTTTTCTTCCTTAAATTGGTCAGGATATTTTATCATAGTAATGGAGATGAAAGTAGGACACCCGGTGGATCCATTATCCTCATCTTACAAACAAGAAAACTATCTCAGTGGATGAGGTCTAAAAACATTCCCACGTTCCCAATGGAGTCAGTATTTCAACACTGACAAACACCTGAGAGAAACAGTTGGAAAGAGGAAGGGTTTTTTTTCAGCTCATGGTTTCAGACTGTGGTTGGCTGGCTCCACAGCTTTGATTTCAAGATGAAGAAACATCACAACAGCAGGACACAGCAGAGGCTACTCACCTCACAGCAGACAGGAAGGAGAGAGAGAGAAAGAGAGAGAGAGAGAGAAAGAGAGAGAGAGAGAGAGAGAGAGAGAGAGAGGGAGGGAGAGAGAGGGAGAGAGAGAGGGAGAGAGAGAG
>OU015753.1:9152713-9165087 GCA_907169655.1 Acomys percivali
AGGAAGCTGGGGCCTTTTGATATCAAGTATGGTCTAGGCTAACAGCAAGACCTCCCAAGAAAATCCCTAGTCTACTCACTGACAGAATCTGCATAGTCTCTCAAGTCCCATTTGTGTTTCCTCACCTAACCATCAGGGCTTCTTCACCTTAGATGGTGTCTACATCTTATAGTGGAGACACTTGATCCTCTGAAGGCTACTGCTTTGTCAAGACCCTTCATCTGGTAGGCACTGCACCAATGCAGGACCTTTGCACCTCCTCAGCCCACTCACTGCACTGGCTGGACATCTCATGGGAGCTGTTGACCTCTGTAACCATAGATGACTCCAAGCAACATGGCTATACATCCTTAAATCTATTTCAGTAGGAAATGCACTGAAAAAGTGTCCCCGCCTTCATCCACCTGCACAAAGATATTACTCATGTAGATCACATGCTGATTTATTCTCCTAATAATGCATTATTCATTCACATTATGCAAATGTAGATGCTTCTTGGTCAAAATGTATCTGTGGGATGGTAAGGTCAAGACAGATGTAGTGACATTTCAACTTTGGGTCTGTTTCATTAACTGACACAACTGAAATAATGTCTGTTTCCTGTGGGTGAACTACAGGGGAGTGATTAAGAGGAGTGATCTGAGGATCTGAGTAGGAAAGTGCCAGTCACCCCAGTGCCTCTGGTGGCCCAGCCCGTCAGGAGGAGAAACTGATTCGCTATTCTTGGGTCCTCACAGACATGGGCTCTGGCTGTTTCGTCTTTTTTGAAAGAATGGTGGTTCTAGGAGCTGTGACACAGGACTGGAGTGTTGGGAACACGGTTGGTTCTCTCTCTCTCTCTCTTTTTTTAAAGAAGTGTATGTTTCTGGATCTGTGTGTGAGTAATGCATGTGAGTGCAGAGCCCACTGAAGCCAGAAGAGGACATTGGTTCCCTTGAGGCTGGAGTTACACGTGGTAGTGAGCCTCTTCACCAGAGTGCTGGCAAGAGAGCTCAGCTCTGCTGAAGGAGCCGGAAATGCCCTCAACTGCTGAGCCATCGCTCCAGCCTGTGGTTCCCACTCTTGTCTCCCACTCCTGTTTAGGGTGTGCCTTACAGCAATTCCACAGAGCAAAACAAACAGCCAGAGTCTTGCAGGTACCACTAGATGCAGTCACAGAGATAGGGTTTGAGAGCTAGGGGGAACCTAAGCCAGCTGCCAGGGTAGTGGCAGCCAGAACTTGGCCTGGGTTCAGAGGGTGGCTGACCCCAAAACCTCCAACATGAAATCTGGGAGCCTGAAGGGATGTAGCATGAGAAGGACGTGGCAGCCCCAGCACAGGGAAAGTACTGGTTTGTGGGGAGCCACCACCCTCAGTGGACCCCTACATCTGAAGGGAAATGGAGGGAAGAGGGGACATGATCAGACTGGAAACTGGGTTTAGAAAGCTTAAAGAGGTTCAAGTCCTTATGGACAATGGGTAAGTCTTCAGGAGAATGGATGCCACCGACAGCCAGCCTCGACCCCCTCTGGCCCTGCCTCAGCCAGATCACTACCAGAGTGGCTGCTATGGGCAGGTTAGCCAAGTGATAGGCACTGGAGCACAGCCAACATGGATCCTAAATTCAGCGCATGTGGGTGGAGAGCCTGACGTCATATCTTTGTCCCTAACTGGTGCACAAGGAAGAAGTTCCTGCTGAGGGCAGAGCATCGGAGCAGGTGTCATAGGGAAGGGAGTGGGCAGGAAGGGCTTTCTGGAGGAGGTCACATTCGAGCTGGAACTTGGCAGCTGAGTCTCATTCAGGTAGGTAAAGGAAGAACATTCCAGGCAGAGGGACAGTACCTGACAGTGGCATATAATTTGGTTTGCACTGCTGGCTAGGATGACCCTGATAATGGTCCCTGGGTGGGAGCTTGGAACCTGAATTCCAAAGGGTGGAGAAAACCACCACTCAAGCTGTTGGAGTTGGAAAGACTTTCCTTCAAGTGGGCGTCTCTCCTAGCAAGCCCTGGAAGGATGCACAGTCCTGAGGAACCCAGGCCCGCCTGGTGTCCTTTGTTACCACCTGAATTTGGAGGAAGTGAGACAAGGGCAGAGTCCAGCAGTGGTGGACTAGTATTGCCACCTGCTGACAACAAGCCACTCCACAGGTGTTGACCATCCAGGACACTGCTACTCTGCATTTTCACAGTACAGTTTTACAATGTTCCTTTACGGAACTGGCCAAAGCCAGACATTTATTGGGCATAGGCCTTGGTGTGTGTATGTGTGTATGTTCCTGAGAATAATAAATTTACATTTACATTTATAAAAGTGAATTACAACCCACTCCAAGGCTATAACAGACCAGGTTTCCCTGGCACATTTTGAATTTTTAAAATTAGAAACTATAGTTTTTGTTGCTTCTATCTGCTTTATTCCAGAGCCTCATCTTAACTCTTGGCAACCCATAGCATGAGTTGACACAAGACGGATGTGTGTATTCTACCAAGTTAGCAACACACGTCTTTCTAAAAAGCATTTAGGACATTCTGGGGGCAGGGGTGACCCATGGATCTGAGGCAAGTGTGGTGGTTTTTTTGCAGAAAGAGCAAGTGAAGATGTAAAGACTGAAGGGCAGGGTGGACTCTACCCTCTACTGGTGGTACCCAGAGGGAGGAAGCTGGGCCAGCAGTCTCTATGATGAGGGCACCAGGAAAGAAGGTGTCCTAAAGCCTACATGCAGGGATGTGAGGGCTGAAGGATTTGTCTCTGCATCAGCCACACAGACCACCCTACTTCCCAGAAAGCCACTTGGAAAACTACCATGCTCAAGTGCATGCTGTACCAGCCTCAGAGCACGGGGCTGGTAATGGGCTACGTCCTTATGAAGATCCACGCGGTGACATTTCTTTTTCAGGAGGGTTCAGCCTAAGGTCAGTGGGAGAATCAGGCTAAACAAGGCCCCTTTCACTCTGGATCCAGCGTTGTCCCCTTTACCCCATCCAGCTTGGGCCCTGTGGAAAAACGAATAACTCCAACACTTTGCTATTTACATTATTTTCTGCAGGTGGCTGGGTGCCACATGCAATCTAGATCGATTTCTACAGTATTCAGCTGCAGCAGCGGAGGCCTGCATCAATATTTATAAGCTGTTTACATCTCTCTACGCCTCGCAAGGGACATGGACAATATTGCCATCCAATTCTCCCAGCAGACCACAGGCTAAGCTGTCCTTACCCTGTATTTTATGGTTGCCATTAGCAGCAGGTTTGTGCTGAGACAATAGTGATGTGCACTTGGCTCTCTCTGACTGCTAACATTGGGCACAGGAATTCCGGGAGCTTTTCCCACCACAAACCTGTTCTTTTCTGCACCCGCCCCCCTCCAACTTCAAAGAGCAAAAGGGGAGCCTCTGTCCCGGAAATATCCAAGTCACAGAGGCATCTTATTACTTTATAATTTAAACCCAGAAAGCTTTAGAGCAGGGCAATCCTGTGAGGATGAGAAATTACCGAAATAATTACCAAAAGGATGAGGTGGCACATTCCACAATCTAAATTTAATATGCGGCAGCAAGACATGGCCCCATTCATGGTGGCTGGTAGGGAACATGGAGATTCTGAAGTAAAGGCACCGTGACCCTTAGAGAAGCACATGGCCTATCACAACAGACCCTGCATATGGTACAGAAAATATGAGAGAGAAGTTTCTAAAACACAGTGTTGGGGAGATGATGGCCGAAGCCCAAAGAGAGACACAGCCTATGAAATTTCTGTTTGGTGGGACACTGAATGAATGCTTTCTTTTCTCCTTTAATGATGAATGCATGTCTGCATGTGTGCATGTAGGCACAGGTGCACATGTACCTCTGTGTGTGTATGTGTTTTGCATGTGTACAATGTGTGTATATGTGCACACGCACGTGTGTGTGTGTGTGTGTGTGTGTGTGTGTGTGTGTGTGTGTGTGTCTTGATGACAGCCTCAGGAGTCATCCTCAGGAACACTGTTCACCTTTGATTGAGACAGGACTCTCATTGGTCTAAAGCTCACCCATTAGGTTAGACTAGAATCTTCCTGTTTGCACCTTCCCACTGCTGAGATTTCAAGTGCACAGCACTGTGCCTGGCTTTTGATGTAGGTGCTGGGGGATCAGACTCAGGGCCTCATGCTTTCAAGACAAGCACTTTATGGAGTAAACCATCTCCTCACCCCCCCCTTGCTCCTTTTAAGGGATTCATTTGACTTGGAGGAAGCCTTTGGGCTGGGTAAGGCTGAGGCTAGAGCTGCATGGCAGGTCCTGTGTTTGTCCCTGGCTGGTGGCCCTTCGTGTTTTCCTATACTAGTCAGGTCCACTCTTAGGCTAGCCAAGCCTCAGACTGGTGCTGTGTTCATGAGCAGGACCCTTTAAACCCTTGTAGGACAAGGAGCTATGCTCAAAAATCATTCTCTGAGTGGAAACCACAGACATCTAAAAATATGCAAATACCTGGGTCTTACACCAGCTGTAGATACTTGTAATGACATCTACACAAAGAGAATGTATTATCACTAAAGAGTCTCTTTTATTTGTAATTACAGGTCTACGTTTGTGTCTGTGTGTAGTTTTGTGCACACAAGTGCATATGGAGGCCAGAGAAGGCACTGGAACCCTTGGAGCTGCAGTTAAAGGAGGTGGACCCACCTGGTGTGGCCATTAGTAACAGAACTTGGTCCTTTGAAAGAGCAGTATGTGCCCTTGGCCACCGAGCCATCGCTCCAGCCCTAAGATACACACTGTAAACATATTATTTACAGTATCCAAATATAATTTCCTCCCTCAGGATACGTGTGCTGGTTCAAGGGTGCCTTGAGGATAAAGTCAGCCATTTCTGCTTATTAGCCACACGTGTCCTCTCTTATACTTAGATTACCTAATGACGAGTCCACTGTGATGCCTAGGTAATAAGGACAGGAAGAAGAAGCCATTGTGCATACAGTGTACATGTAATTCTTTCCCCCTAATCACTTTCAACATGCACGTGGCTGATTCTGTGGGCGTGGAACTCAGGCATGAAGAGCTAATTGTGCTTAAGATATTGAACCTTCCCCATACCCCAGTGGGCTCTCTCGAACCTAACCTGTCATTCTGTCCCTTCCAGGCAGCCACCACACAGACCTGTCCCCAAGGAAATCAGCATTGAACTTTATGAGGAGGGAATGACATAGGACAAACTCCGTGTCCAACATGGAGCCTGGGGGTGTTTCTTACGCTGTATGTAACAAGAACGCATTAATTCTCATGACAGTCTTAGTTCATCAATTTATTCTACCATTACAGACACGTATTGTTTTCTGTTTGGAGCTGTTGAGGAAATATCTGCTTGGGCATCTTTAGGCATATGTATTTGGTTGCTGCCCTAATTTCCTATCTGTTGCTATGATCAAAAACACTGACCAAAACAACAACAACAACAAGAAAACCTAGGGGAAGAAAGAGTTTACTTGGCTTACACTTCCTGGTCAAAGTCCATTATGCAAGCTAGGGCATAAACTCAAGAAGGAGCTTGAAGCAGAGACCATGAAGAAATGTGGCTTTCTGGCTTAATCACAGACCTGTGCATAGCTGGCTTTCCTATATAGCCCAGGACTACCTGCCTAGGGGATGACAGGCCCACAGTGAGCATCGTCAATTAATGTTCAGGACAGATCACCAAAGACATGCTCACTGGCCAGCCTGATCTAGGCAATCCCTCTAGTGACACTTCCTTCTCAGGTGACTCTAGGCAAGATGGCAGATGAAGCTAACTGGAACAGTTGTCTTGGGTACACACAGAGAGGTTGAACTGCCAGGTCTGACACATGGATCCTAGTAAACCCTTCCGAAGAGATTCACTATACACACTTATCAGCAAAATGTAAGCCTCAGTTGCTCCGTATCCTTGCTAGCTCTTATTGTTGTCAGCCTTTGGTTTTAGTTAGTTAGTTACACCTTGCTCCGATTTGAGTTCTTTTCACATATTTTCAGACTTAACATAGGTGGCAGAGGACTTCCTATCTCTGTTAGAAAATCTGCAGTCCTTCCTCTGTTCTTTGTTCAACTTCCTTAAAAAATGAAATTCCACATTCCATGCATCTTTAAAAGCTACTTTTAATTTCCCCTTTTCCTCAGGTTTGGAGGACTGAATCTGCCGTGTTGCTTGTAGTGCATTTGACCACAGCCCTAGGTCAGCCTTCATCTCTCTCCTGGAATATTTCAGATACGAGAAAAAAGGTTTCTTTTTAAATGATTATTTTTGGACATTTTAGAAACGTCTCTGATTCATTTCCTAGGCAACTTCTCTGGCTTCTGATCAAAGGGCCTATAGACTTTCAACTGGATTAGTCTATTATCCAAGGTATTACAGCTAAAGTGGCTAATTCTTTCCCTGTTAAATGTCTCAGACTCTTTCAAACAATGAATGCAAAAGTGTGATATGGAAGCCTTTCCCTTGTACTTACTTGTTTTCTCAAGGATTAGCACTTTCTCTCTGTTTGGTGTGTAACCGAGGCCACTCAGTCATCCTTCCGTAGGCACCAAGTAGAGGCTGTTTTAGATTTACCTGCTGCAACTTTCCCTGCAAAGGCCCCAGTTACCTTAGGCTTGCTTTCTCACTACATGGAAGAAACCCACATCTCTGATCAGGACGGTTCCCCAAACACATGCCCACAGGCCAATCTGATCTAGGCAATCCATCTACTGAGACTTCCTTCTCAGGCTGGGTGGCAGTAAGCTTCTTGCTGTTTCTCCTTCCATCCCTATGCAGTAACTACTCCCCAGCTTATACAAAAGACCTCAGACTTCCAGCATGTCCTAGCGCCTCAAAAACTCCACTCTCCATCTGCAGTATGTTTGCATACTTGGTACCCAAGTTGTGGAACTGTTTGGGAAGGATGAAGAGGCACGGCCTTGTCTGATGAGGTGTGTCATGGGGAAGAGGGGGTAGGCTTTGAGGTTTCAGTGGCCTATACCATTTATGATTAGTTCCGTTTGCCTCATCCTTGCATATTGTATCTCAGCTGCTGCTCCAGTGCCATGTCTGCTTGCCTGGTGCCATGTTCCCTACCACGATGCTCATGGACTCTAACCCTCTGGAATCGTAAGCCCTACATCAATGCTTTCTTTCATAAGCTGCCTTGGTCATGGTGTTTTATTACAGCAACAGAAAAGTAACTAAGATACTGTCCCTCCGAAGGCTAAGCTTCCAGGCCATGGCTGAAGGGCAGATAAAGTGCAGGAACTATGGTTCTGGAAGCCTAGGCGCACTGTCTATTTCCCACCCCTGTATCTTGCTTTAGTCTCACCATGTTATTGACCCTCACTAAGTCTCTCCTTTTGCGTCTTTGGCCTTCAGATCAACCATTAAGCCTCTCAACTTGTTTCCTATATAGAAACAACTTAGGAACATCTGTGCACACATCCTTTTTTTTTTCCCCTCACTTTTTTTTTTCACTTAGGTGGGACCACATGACCAGTTCTGGCTGATGGAAGTATTATCTTTCAGACCAAATTACTTAAACACTGCTGTTGAACACCTTTATTCGTTCTTTCTCTACCACAAATATGTGGGATCCTTGTGTGTTACATATATGATACAAGCTGGCAAAGGATCTGCCAGCCTGGATCCCTTAATGACAGTGAGCGTCCCAGGGGACTGATTTATACTCACAACTCCACCAAGAAGGGACTCTGGGAATAGCTGTCTGTGCAAGTGTTAGGCCCTGTGTTCAGACCCCAGAACCGTCTTTAATCTGGTAAGCCTATGGCAATATGAAGGGAGACAGGAAACTCCTGGGAAGCTCCTGGGGCCAGCTAGCCTGATATACACCACAGCGAGTAATAACACACCTTGACTCAAACAAGAGCAGACACTCAAAGTTATCCCCTGACCTCCACAAATGCATCATCGCACATGTGCACCATGGTATGTATAAGTCTGTACTCACATGCAGTGCATGTGGGCACACATTTTACACACACATACACGCACAGAGATTTTTTTTTTAAAGAGAGAAACTTTTGTGTCTATTAGAATTAATTTGTTATCACAGCAATACCAGCCTGATCCTGACTATCAACTGTGTTTAGATTGACAACATAAGAACATTTTGGTTCTGTTCCGCTTTGACTTGCGCTCACCCATATTCCTCATCTATTCAGTGAGGACTCTCAAGCCTACTACTAACCTTTCCTACCCCTGGACCCTCTCAGGATCTGCAGCACTGTGTCAAGTTGGCTGTGTGGAGGGAAAGATCTTACCACAACCGACAGCCTGAGAGATCTTTCTGACTTAGTAAGGGATTGTAGGCATTCACTTTGCTTTCTCCTTCCAAAACTACAGGATTTCCATCCAGTAACATAGACTAATGGATGTGTCAAGCCTTTCTGGGTTCTCTACCTATGGCAGTAGCTTCCTTAAAAAAATATTTTAGGCTGGAGAGCTCTGCAGTTGAGAACACTTGCTGCTCTTGCTGAGGACCCGGGTTAGATTCTCAGCACCTGCATGGTGGCTCACATCTTGTCTGTAACCCCAGTCTCAGGAGATCTGATGTCCTCTTCTGACCTTCATGGACACCCGGCATGCATATGGCACCGACAATCGTACAAATTGAATAAAAATTAAAAATTAAAAAAACTAATTCCCTTTACATTTAAAAAATATCCTTTGAAGGTTTCATACATGTATCTTGGTCATATCCACCTCCAGCTCTCTCCCGGCCACTCTCCTTCAGTCCCTCCTGACTTTACATCGGCTTTAAAATCTTCTTATTTTTTTTTGCCATGTTTTTCAACCAAACTGGTTAGTTCTGCTCATGTGCACAGGGGTTTGGACTCATTCACTGAGGTATGAGAAACCTGCCAATGCCACTCCTACGACGAAAAGCGACCCTTCCTTCCCCAGGGTCAGTGGGCGGCTCCTCAACTAGGCGTGGTGACTTAGGGGCGGACCCTCCATGCTGGACTTGTAACTGGCTTGATGCTGTGAACAGATGTGTGCAACAACCATGACATGCCTAGAGGACAGCACTTGACAGCTCCCCACCCCATCCTTGGCTCTTGCGTTCTTCCTGCCTGCTCCACCTTCATGCTCTCCCGAGTGTTTCGGGTAACTCCTTACACTCACTGTCCACAGTGTTCCTGGTCTGGCTGACTGCCCTTCATCTTCTCTCCAGACACACCATCTCCAAGACCCAAAGTGAATGGCATCACCTCCGGGAAGGCTTTCCTGCCCCCCCCCCCCCCCCACCCCCGGCATCCACCTTCTCTCTGCTCTCATCTTTATCCAGACTTGCCCAAGGTAACAGGAATGACTCATGCAATCTTTCTGGCTGCCTTCTCTGAGAAGGTATGAATTCCACAGTGACAGCTGCAGCTGGCTTATTTACCACCGTGCCCTCGTTTTCAAATGCCATGCCCAGAAGGGAATAGATGCTTAACAGCTTTCCCCTGATTGATGCTTTCACAAATGAGAGCGAGAACAATTCCGACGGCTTCTGCATCAGTCATTTTTCTTGTTGCTGTGATGAAACACCTGACGAACGCCGCCGCCGAAGGGAAGAATGAACTGTTCTGGCTCACAGTTTAAGGGGATACAAACCATCCTGGCTCGGGGGAAGGGAAGGCAGGAAGGGGTTGCAGCGGTGGCAGCTGGAGCTTGCTCATATTTGGGCAGACCAGGAAGCAGAGAGGGTAGGAACCGGGGCGTAAGGGCTGGAATAGAAGCAGCAAGGCCCTCCTTGTGATGCACTTCCTCCTGCTAAGCTCCTCCCATTTAAAGGCCCCACAGCTTCCCAACACAGTTCCACTAACTGGTGATCAAATGTACAAACACACGAGCCTATGAGGGACACTTCTCACGCAAACCCCAAGAGTCACTCTCCTTGGCACAGGTAAAGGAGTGCTCCCATTGGAGCACGCACTAGTGCGAGGAGCTGCCTCTCCCCTGAGGCAGTCCATAGCTCACACTGTTGGGGGTTGTTTCCCAAGACTCCTCTCTGCAGGGTTGGTTTTGTTTCAAAAAGCAAAATAGTATCATCTCCTCGGCTTCTTGATTTTCTCCATATGTACTAGCTTGTTGTAATATTGGCACTATTAAAAAAGTAGATTGTATTTGTTCTCTGAGAATTTCATGTACTGCACAACTTAATTAGAGCATATCCAGCTCCCACTTCCTGACTCCAACTCCTCCTAGACACAACACAAGCTCCTAACTTCATTCCCTCCTCCTCCTCCAGCACCTCCTCCTCCCCTTCCTCCCTCTCTTCTCTACTCAATCCAGTTAGGGCTCCCTGTATTTGCATAGGTATAGGGCCATTCACTGGGAGGCATGGGCAATATACCAGGGGCCACCCCCAGATGAAAACTGACTCTCCCAGCAGCCTTCACCTACCAGCAGCCCCTTAGTTGGGAGTAGGGTCTCATGAGCCCCTCCCTTTTCCATTTGGGGAATCTTGGCTGGTTTGGTCTCCTGCAGGCAACCACAGCTGCTGTGAATTCCTGAGTGAATATGGATATGGCGTCCACAGATTGATGTAGGATGTAGGATGTAGGATGCCTTTCTCAGTTGTCCATCATCTTATCTTTTGAGACTGGCTTATCACTGAGTAGGTCACACTGGCTGACCTGTAAATTTCAGGGACCTCTCCCTCCACTCCCCGGCACAGACATGACGGATACATGGGGTCATGCCTGGCTTCTGTGGATTCCAGGGACTAGAACTCAGACCCTCAGGCTTGCACAGCAGGCTCTTTCCTGACTGAGCCCTTCTCCAGCACCACTGTCACCATTCTTCCGAAACTAGTCAAGTATTCCCAAAATGAAATGCCAGCTTGGCTCAGGGACTAGAACAGGAGTGAGCACCCCGTACTCCACTGAGGGAACCCCAGAGTGGAGCAGAGACCTGCAGCCTCAGAGCCCTAGCATCCCGGTTTTCTGCCCTGTGCCACTTCCAAGAAAGACTTCAGACAGTGTGAACATCTTAGAGGAAACTTTCTGCGCCTCTCTGAGTCGACTTATTACAACCCTCACGGCCGAAGTCAAGAAGCCACCTCGTGCTCTTAAACAGGGACATGCTCAAGCATGTTTCTGGCAAAATCACAAAGCATGAGTTTTGAATTAACTTTCTGAGTTGAAGTATAAATGAAAGCCACTTTTCTGCTGCACAGAACAAGATGCCATTTCCCCAGAACATGGCTTCCTCTTTCCTTCCCCTCTCTAATTTGTCTGTTTCATTATAAACACACGCAGGGAGCTCTTACTGCTCATGAGTACATGGGCCAGCATCACAAGTGGCTTACAATTTTATTACTAAACAGCGATAACCAGGCTTTCCTGGGTGTTTCATTCCTTTATGAAGTCAACCGAAGGCTGTGGCTTTTGGGAGGAACTTATGCTTCTTTCCTGCCTTTGCAGGCCCTGGTCTTCATATGTTCTCACTGTATCTGTGATACGATCTGGCACCTGAGGTTCCCCCCCTACCCCTGCCCCACCCCCCCAGGGTATAAAGTGATCATCTCATCGCCATCTTGGAGTTGAGATGGTCTTAGCCCAGTGGTATCCATGGCAACAAAATGAGCAGACTAACACAGTGATGTATTATAATGGTGGTCAGTGGAGTTCTTGACACCCCCTGACAGGAGAAGGGAGGAGCATCATGGGGCCCTCACCTGGATTACAACTGTTACCCTCACATGCCTCCAAGCTCTGCTGCAAGTGATCTTGGGAGATGTGAGAATACGGAAGTTGGGTGTGCACCATGGTGCGCATCTATAATCCCAGCACTCAGGGAGGCAGAGACAGGTGGATCTCTGTGAGTTCAAGGCCAGCCTGGTTTACAAATTGAGTCCAAGATGGCCAAGGCTACACAGAGAAACCCTGTGTAGTTAACTGACAGGGGGTGCTGTCCACATGCTATGTCAGAAACATAGACATGTTTGTGTCTTTCTATAATGTCAGGACTTACTGACTGACAATAAATTCACTGTGTAGGACAAAAAGGGCAAGTTCAATGGGTTCACAGAGAAGGAAACTGAGACCAAAGACCCTAGAAGAGGTTGTGACCACATGGGGTGGGTACAGGGGTCAAGGCATGATCGAGCCTTGAGGTAGGAAAGCATTAGTGGGGGCAATGTATCTTATTGGAGGCAGCATGTGGGATGCTTAAAAGGAAAGTGGCCTTCCTTTAAAGTCCAGAGAGAGAGAGAGAGAGAGAGAGAGAGAGAGAGAGAGAGAGAGAGAGAGAGAGTGTTAGTTCAACAAGAGGAATAGTTTAAGTAAAAGAACAGGAGTGGCAGTATTCATACGCACCATGATGGAGGTCTTGAATGGGGGCAGGGAGGGCTAGAGGGGAAAGAGAGAGAGGGAGGGAGAGAAAAGAACAGGGAGGAAGAGGGAGTC
>OU015753.1:9169261-9191103 GCA_907169655.1 Acomys percivali
GAGAGAGAGAGAGAGAGAGAGAGAGAGAGAGAGAGAGAGAGAGAGAGAGCACGCACGCGCATGTCCACTTCTAATCTCCTGTCCCTCCAGTTACTTCTCTCTCTATAACTATGAGTTATAGAACTAGAGGCCTTGGAAGGAGTGTGCTGACCAGGCATGGAAGAGTCCCTATTTACCCAATGGGCTTAAGATTTTCTACTAAGCAAAGCACTGTTTTAAATTGAACTCTAAGGGCTAGGGAGACAGCCCAGTCAGAAAAGTATCTGCCATACAAGGATGAGGACCTGAGACTGGATTCCTGGCATCCACCTAAGAATCCAGCATGGTGGCCTGCAGCTCAGTACTGGCTGTACAGAGGGTGAGGTGAAGAGACAGGCAGCTCTATGGAGTTCACTGGCTAGTCTAAGTGAATGGATGAGCATCAGATTCAATGAGAGACCATGTCAAAAATTAGTGGAGACACCTTACAACAATGGTTCTCAACCTTCCTAATGCTGCGACCCTGTAATAAAGTTCCTTATGCTATGGTGACTGCCAACCGTAAAATTATCTTGTTGCCACTTCATGGCTGTAATTTTTGATACCGTTATGAACTGTAATGTAAGTTTCTGATATGCAGCGTATCCAATTCACAAGTTGAGAACCACTGCCTTACATAAACCTCAGGCTTCCACACAAATGTGCACACATGTGCATATGCAACCATATGCATCATGTGACTACACACATACACACACAAGCTTGCACACATATGTATATGTAACATGCATGTGCATGCACATACACACCCATGCACACCCTCACACACCATATACAATTAGATGACAAGGCTTGGGATGACCAAGTTTTAAGACAAGGGTGTCTAAGTATATAGCCTTAGACAGAATCAGGCCACCTAGGGAGTTACAAACACAGGCAAGTGACATTAGATATTCTAAGCCACCCAAGCCATCTATCTGATTGTCCTTGGAATGGCTCCTTGATCCTCTTCCAAAGATCCCACCCTCCCCCCCAGTCTTCAACCTTGAGAGTGAGACTAAGAATGCACTGTGGTCAAAGCTGCCTCTAAATCCTTTTGAAGATCTTAGTTTTCCAGTCAGGTCTGCCTTGCTTTGCCCAGCCTTAGCATTCCATGCATCCTGCTCAACCTTCTGACGTAGCCTCCACATTCTGAGGGGGCATTAAAGAATGAACACATCACAGGGTTTCTCACATCACAGGGTTTCTCTGCTGAGGATGGAGCCTGGGAGGGAAAAGCTGCTTTCCCGGTAGAAGTTACTCAGCAGGACGACAGGGGGCGCTAGTGGGACAAGGAAGAGGGAGAGTTCCATCCAGCAGAGGTAGACTGGGAGGGCTGGGAAGGCTGCTGGGAGGCGGGAAGATTCCAGCCAGTTCTGGAAGGGACACAAAGGCAAGAATGGGCTATAGAGAGTAGCATGCGTGTCATTGTTTCCTATTGCTGCGTAACAGGGCGGCCCAAGCTCCGCACTTTAAAGCAAGAATATACAGTTGCAACTGTAAATGGTGTCTGAGGTTTAGAGATTAGGGATTTAGAAGCTGACGAGGTATGTCTTTCTGGTTCTTGGTTTTTGTGAGTGAGCAGACGCAGACGCAGAATAGACATCCGTGAGCTGGTGTTTATCATGAGCCAGGGGATTTACATCCAACTCAGCTTGTACTCCTGGGAGAGGGGCTGGCTATTGGTCGGAGGCCTCAGTTCTCTACCATATAGGATACTCTATAACACCACTTTAGCGTGTTTATAACACAGCAGTTAGTTGGCTTCACCCGTAGCAACAATGAAGACAAATAACCCAGGCTTGGGGTTCACACAGCACACTTGCTGCTGTGTGCTACCAGCTTCAGAAGTCACCCCTTCTGGGGGCTGCAGTATGGCAGAGAAAGACAAAAAAAAAAAAAAAAGTACAGACATGGGACTCGGCAAGCATAAATTGGCTCCTCCAAAGTGTCACAAGGCTGGTCACCTTTTAGAGGGCCCAGGAGAACTTGGCTTCGCTGCTCTGACCAGCTGGGCTCCTCATCCAGAACTCTCCAAAATGCCAGCTTCCACTTCTAGTCTGCACAGCCTGGTGACCTGGCTGTACCAGGCCCGTTTGCTGCAATAGCTTCTTTGTGTTCACACTGACATGCACATGGATTCCACTCACCCTGCCCAAGCCCATGATTATGGGAAGATGGGCCAGTCAGCATCCTCTCTAGCAGTCATCTTCCCTCTGTGTCAGGTGGGAATAATGACTCCATGGCAAATGTACGCTTAAGAACCACCCTCAGGGATGCATTTGCAATGTCTGGCACAGAGGCAGCCTTTGTGGACATCTCACCTGAAACTTTAGCTTCCCGAAGGCCATTGAGCGGGAGGAGGGCATTTAGCACAAAGCCAAGCAGCCTAACTGGGACTGTCTTCTAGCAGAATCTGCCAACTGTCTCCTCTGCGGCTCTCACACTGGCTGGTTTCTGTAAGCACCAGGCACCATAGAGGGTGCTAGGTGAGGAGCGCATGTGGGTGGGGTGAGGGCTTCTCCCTGCCTCTGAAGTTGGGAGCCACGATGCTGTCCAGAGACCACTATGGTAAAGATGGCTGGGATTCTCCTCTGCTATGGGGCTAACACTTACTAGTGTGTATAGGCCAGTGGCAGGAGAGGAGCCAATGTCCCAGAAAGCATCTAAGCATCCCGAAGACAGCGGTGCCCAAGTTCAAGTTCAAGTTCAAGAGCCGACTTCCAATTGATCACATTTTGTTGAGTGGGTGTACCAGCAGAGGACCGACTTGTGGGAGGCGGGGGGGGGGTTGGCTGGTTCTCTTTTACTGTGTGCATTTCAGGGCTCTAACTCAAGTCATTCCTCAGGCTTGGTAGCTGTCACCTTCACCTGCTGAGCCATCTTACACCCCGACCTGGACTTTAGGGTTGTGTGTAGGCAAAGACTCACCATGTCTCTGCATCCTCAGTCTTTCCTATGAACATGAGAGGCAATGACAGCTGTGGTGTCACCTCTGGGTGGCTGAGATGCTGCACTGGCACCACTGCACATCTGCCTCTCTTCCTCCCCAGCTAGGTCTTCACAGAGACTAGAGAAGTGAGGAATTTGGATGTCTCATTCTAGGCAGGTTTTCCTTTTTAAAAAGTACATCCACATGTCACAGTGCAACTTATTGGCAGGGCACTAATTGCTCTCTTGTATGAATACATTGCCTTCTTTTTTTTTTTTTAAAGCGCCACATAAACAAATGCTATTTTTGAACATACATCCTTTGAAGCCACTGCTGTTGTCATTCGATGGACACCAGGCCACCTCATTATCAGTCGTAACACCTGCTGCTGGCAGGGCTGGGACTGCCCTGTCCTGGGCGTCTGCTGGGCAGGATAAAGCTGCTATCTCCCAAGGGGGCCATCTTGCTAGAGCCCAGGATGCTAAGTCCAGATGACAAAGACCCAGTTCATTTGCCACCTTCCACAACCAAGGAAGCCGTTAGTGGGAACTTGCCGCTCCCTACTATCTGACTGGAGGGACACGTGCAGGCCGGGGCTTTCTGACAGGAATTAAACTCTTCTCTTACTCAGTGGGAAACTTGAGGTGTTCTAGACTCAGGAAAACTCTCCAAATAAGCCATGCACAGCGGGTCATTGGTACAGAAGAACAGGCCTGCTCAGCATCACCCGTGACACAGGCTCAGGCTATTGAGTGGTTGGGCTTGGGCAGTCCTATATGCAGGCTCTTCTCCCAAGCCCTGGAATGAGCCAAGGGTTTATATGGGAATGAAAAGCCGGCTCACATCACCTACCAAAACCATTTAACCCCTTGGCTGATTCCAGGGCTCCTTTTTCCTTCTCCCCAGTCCGTTCCCACAGGGTCAAAAGTCCCTGAGGAGGACACTGCTTAGGTGAGTGTGGTCCATCCTTTCCCCACCGGAGGCTGGGCAGGGCAGAGTCATTCTCATTGCAGTGTGAGGCGTTAGCAAGTCCATCTGCGTGCAGACTCAACACTTGCCAATCATTTCTACTGCCGCTAGCTTGGTCCCCAGCATTTGGGGAGCCATGGTGGGGGGAAGGAGGGTCTCTATTTTGGAAGTACGATAAAGGATGGGATTCATAAGCACCTTAACCTGACTCTACAGTTACAAGGATGACTGAAGGCCTTACTTTACACCAGATGCTTAGTAGAGGATAGGACTGTTCTCAACACAGCCTGAATCCCTGCGCCATGCTGACCCCGCAGGAAGCAAAGTCCTATCCTGCTTCTGTAGACACTGTGAGGCAGGTTCCAATGGGTCCTCAGTGCCCATCGTAAACGCTGAGGCAAGGCCACTCTGAGAGGTGACTTGTGCCTCTTTCATTTTCTGGGGGGGGGGGCAGACGTGTTGGTTGTATGAGAGCCACCTAACCTTCTGGAGTAGGCCAGGCCTTCAGTGCACATGCCTTCTAGAAATGTGGTCAAGGGATATATAGTTAGCTTTATGGTCTCAGAGATGTCAGTCTATTGTGGCGGCGAGGAGCTGACAGGAAGCAGAGCAGTAACAAAGACATGTCCCACTACCCTCTTTCTTCCGCATCGCTTCCTTTACAGCATCCCGGTAATGCCATCCTAGTATGAATCTGCCAAAGGGATCAGCCATTCTTTAGGTTGGAAAATTCATAATCTAATCTTCTCTGTCGCTCTAGAGCTGTGCCTTACCAAGCTCCTAGTTTATCCCTGAACCATTCAGTTGACAAGGTCAACCACCTTAGAGGATTTCACCTCTGTTTGGGACACGCCTGTGTCACACTGCCAGCAACACCAGCACTAAGTACCAGCAGCAGTGCTAAGCTCACAGTCTGGCCCCTGCCACCATATGTGATGTCTAATGGAAGAACTGGGGAAACCGAGGCAAGCTTACTACACATGAGACGCCTCAGAGCAGAAAAATCACAGATATTCCTGAGATGAGTCTTATAAAGATCAAGGTTGCCCTTTTAGAGACGTGCTAAGAATCGCCAGGAACATGGCCCAGGCTCTTCCTCAGCAGCATGGGTAAGTAGATATGGCAGAGGGTTGGGGGGGGGGGGTCAAATCCGGCTCTTGGTGTCTTCCTGCAACTCAGCAAGGTATTACTGGGTATTATTATTATTATTATTTTTTTTAAACCAAACTCCAAATCTTAACAGACAGGTTGTTTTATTTTATTTTTACTGTCTGGGGACACAGGGGGACGGTGTGATATTTAAAGGGATGGTTGTCCGGTGCCAAGGTAGCACACACTGTCTCATGCATGGTCAAACACAAGACAAGATAAGAATAGAGAAGTCCCTGTCCCAGAACGCCAGAGCTTAAGGGGACAGAAAACTGGAGTTGAGAGGCCTGGGACTCTGCTGTGGAAAACCATTCTGAAGCCACCCGAAAGAAAACAGCAAACGGAATTGAATTCTGCTTCCCAGTTTAGACATCCACAAATAGAGACGCCACTCACCGCATCTCACAGCCATTTCTGTATCTGTTCTTTGCAAAGGTCAAAACTAATGACTCCTCATGCCTATCTTGAAAATGCAGACACACACAACTTGGTCTGCTCACCACCTGCTGGGATCTGGGCGGGGGTGGGGCGGGGGCGGGGGAGGCAAGCAGCCAGGGAGCGTGTTTGTGACCGTCACATCTAGCCACGCAAATCCACTGACAATTCTGTGCCGCTTAGAGAAACTAGCGTGCTTGTCTCTCCCTCTGAAGATGTGGTGACAAGATTTTCCTAAGTGTGTGACCTCACAGACACCCTCTCTTGATATCTGAAGTGCTTTGCCTTGTGACTCAGGAGTCCTGGCACAGGCTCTGATGTCTGGTATGATGCCTACTGTTTGGCCAACAAGTCAACTGGGTAGCGTGGAAAGTAGTCTACAGAGCTAAAGCATCCTCCCATTGTGGCGTAGCTTCCCATGACAGTTAGTTTTAATTGCCAGCTTGCAACAACCTCCTACCACAAATCTCCTGTCACTGATCTTGCCATGGTTCTTTAAAAAAACCAAGCCCTTGTTGCTGGTCCTGGCACATTTATTGGATCATGTGAAACTGATGACCCAGAGAGCTTGGGGACACATTATGAAGCCATTTGATTCTTTTTAAGAGGCTCTATGCATCTACATATGTATGTATGTATGTATGTATGTATGTATGTATGTATGTATCTATCTATCTATCTATCTATCTATCTATCTATCTATCTATCATCTATCTATTGTCTGCGTATTTACCTATCTACCCTATTGAGTGTGTGTGCCTGTATACTATGGCATACTATGGTCAGAGACAACTTCAGGCAATCAGTTTGCTCTTTCTACCAGGTGGGTCCAGGAAAACAAACATAGGTTGCCAGGGCCAGGTTAACCTTTACTCTCTGCCATCCCACTTGTTCCCATTTGATTCTTCTTGTGTTGTGTTCTACCTTTATGCTGACTCAAGAGAAAGCCTTCTGCCCACAGTGGCCTCGAACCCAGATGGCTACAGGAACAGGGATAACCTAAGCTCAGTGACCTGGAAGAAGACCACCTGGTCCACTTATTTGTTTGTCTGTCTGTCTGTCTGTTTATAGTTTTAATGTTTATTATTTTTGAACTTTTCATACTTGACTATTGTGTTTCCATCAGTTCAAAGGCACATTTCCCTTCTTTTACTATTCCCATGTCTCCTTCTCAACTTTATGACCTCTTCTTTAATTATTATTGTATACACACACACACACACACACACACACACACACACACACACACACACACCCCTCTATAACCTGATGAGTCCACTTAATGATGGTTGTATGAGCCAGTGTCTTGTTTTATTATGACAGGGAAAGTACACCCATGGAATCCTAGCAATATGGTCACCTAAAGGAAACCCACACAATGGCAACAGATGTAATAACCCAACGTGGACGCGGGACTCTCACAGAGCCCACCTCTTAGATGAAGAGCTCCAGGCAACAGATAGTTGCTGAGGGAGGGAAAATCAGTTCTTCCCAGAAATCTGACAGGCTCTCCAGGCTCAAGCGGTCATCCCTACACACGCTGACTAATAGCACTCCAGTCCTCACGATGGTGCGGAGCGAAGCCCGACCAGAACAAGCAGTACACCACACTTCACTGCTCTTTGCTTTCCTGTGTTGGAAGCTGGATCATAGCCTGCCTCTTCTGAGATCCCCTTCCAGATGAACACTGGTGACGCTGCCCAAACAGTGTGAGGGAAGACAACCATGTATCCTGGAGGTGAGATGACATAGGTTCAAATGTCAGTGACCTTGGCTGTAGAGAGACTCTCCTGTGTACTGTATAGAAGCATTGCCTGTCAATAAGAAGCCGATGGCTTGTTAGCTGAGTCAGGAGACAGGAGGTGGGAATTCAGGCAGAGAGAGAGAGAGAGAGAGAGAGAGAGAGAGAGAGAGAGAGAGAGAGAGAGAGAGAGATATGGATACATGAAACTGAGGCGAGGTAACTAGCCAGGAGGCACACACAGAATAGGATAAACAGGTAAAATAACTTATGAGCTAGCAGGGAATGAGCCAAAGCTTATGGTCTGGGCTTTACTCATAAATAATAAAGTCTCAGAGTCATTATTTAGGGAACTGGGGCATGGGAGGAAACCCAGGGTTACAATGGTTACACTTGACTTTCTGCATAACTAGGGCTTCCTTATCCACCTTGAGAGATTTTCCATCAAGAGCCAATTAAACACGAAGCACAGATTTTTGTGCCTGGCATATGGTGGCACACAGAAGAAACCCAATAGTCTCATTTCAGATGAATTCTTATCACAACCACAAGGTCAATCCCCTTTCTGTCTTTAGGTGATTCTGGGTAAAGCTTTGTTTTTCTCCCCACCCCCACCCCGGGATCCCTGTTGAGCCTAAGGATGTGAGGACACACCCATCCCACCATTTCTGCTTCTAGCCCATAGTGCTGCCGTGAATTCCAGCAGCTTCCAAGTTCTGCTCAGAGAACTGGCTATCATCTGGGGCCTTTTCTCTCCACTGTGGGGCTCTGCCCTGACAGAAACAGTCCTTCCCAGATGGCCTCACCCCTGATTTTGACATTTTTGAAGGAGTATTAAAACCATTTTTTAATGGTCATACTAACCTTCTACATACTTATGCAGTATTCTCAGTGTTGCCCACAGGTCCACGTCTGGGCAGCACTTTGCGTTTTATTATTCTTAGGTTGAACTCATTGTTTTAATTATTGCAATCTGATGTTGAGTCAAGCTTTAATTACCCAAAGTTAATCTGTTTCTTAATAATGAGGGAAATGGACTTTTGTGTCAAAAGGATGAAGGCAGATGCACCATCCATGGCTTCGCTTCTGTCCAGATAACTGCTTGTCAGGGGGTGATAAATAACTGCATTTCAGTTTGTGGAGTGGCCCTCAGCTACAGACACGTGAAGATAAGTAAGAATCAATATATGAAGCCACCACTTTTCAGCCATCTTGACCAGTGATCATTAAGGTCAGAGTCTGCCAATTATGGCCTGTGGGTCAGAGCTAACCTGCAGTCTAGTTTTTGATTGCTTATAAGCTGACAATACACACCCCTATACATTCTAAAACAGTTCCATTAATCATGAAAGAACTGTGTAAGAGCCTCCTCAACCACTTTTCATATTTTTTAAATGTAAAGCTATTAATTATTTTTATTATTTTTAATTATGTGTATGTGGGTAGATAAACAAGAGTGCAGGTGCCCATAGAGGACGAAGGCATCGGAATTCTTTGGAGCTGGAGTTATATGTGGTTGTGAGCTATCAAGTGTGGATGCCGGGAATTGAACCTGGGTTCTCTGCGAGAGCAGTGCATACTCCTAACTATTGAGCCATCTCTGCAGATTGCTTATGAGTCCTTACGTTGTTCTGAAAGATTTATTATGTGGGTGTTCATGAGAAAGTTTGTTCATCTCTGACCTGACAGAAGGTCTAAAACTTGCAGGCCTGCTGGCTGCTGATCGTGATGTCATAGCACCAAGTCTCCTGAAAGGTTCTAATTGACAGTATGATCGAGCCACATGCCCCTGAGGAAAGGGTTGGCAGGGAGGTGCTCTCTAAAACCACACAGGATGGGGCTCAGATCCTGGGCACTTGGAGATTTTTGTTCCAAAGCTGTACACTTCTAGTTTGTGATAATCTGAGGTGGTAGCTTCTGTCACCTTTCTCCAGACTGCTTTATAGTAGAAACTGGCCACAGTTTGCCAGCAATCCTTGTCTAGGCTGAGGCAACACTGCCTAATGTTAAGTCTGAAGTAGTTTCACTGGGAGATTTGCGGGCAGCTGGTCTTGAAGATGTTGGCTTCCCACTCCAGCAGGAACACAGCTTTGTTCCATTTCTCTCCACCATTTTACACCAGAACTCAGCCAGAACCCTGTCCTAGCTTAGAGGACATGCCTCCAAACTGGACCATTAATGGGAGGGGGTTCAGAAGGCTGTCATTTATGTCCAATAAGTGGAAAATCTGGTCCTGAAGAAAATCCACAATAACACAGTAATCCATTCTTGGCTGACACAGGAAGGGAGGAAAAAACCACTCTGAAAGAGATTATTTCTTCATTTTTTTTTTTTTTAGGCAACTCCACATAAAATGAGATGAAGAGCTTTACGATGACAAGAAGAGTCCTCTGGTCTCACCACTACCCCACATCTGAAGCTCTTCTTATTGTACAAAGACCAATAAGAAAACAAAATGGAGTGAAGAGAAATTTCTGAGAATCAAAACAGTTGTCAAAGTCTCAAAGATGAAGACGCTCTCTTAATGGCAACTTGTGTCTTCCTTTGACACATGCCACGTGACTACTGGCTGTCTAGTGCTCCAAGACACCCAGGAACAGGAAGACTCAAAGTAGGCTATTTATTAGCAGAAAACTAGCTGCAGAATTTAGAGTCAAGGCTGAGCCCCCATCATTCTCCTTGACTAGTGGGAGCGGGTGGACTCTAAGCATCCATTTGGTAGTCAGTGAACACCCCATGTCTTTCTCCAAAATGCCTCTTCATTAGCCTTCATCATCTCTTCATTGGGGTAAGGAGTCAACCCTCCAAGTCTAACCCTGCAAACACTGTGACGAGCAAGGATGGGTTTAAGCACTAAATGAATGGTTGGTAGCTTCCCATTTATAGTTAGTTGGAAGATAGTCTCAGAGAGGTACCCTGTACCAGTTCCCTGTCTTGTGTGGTGTCTCCATGCCGCACCTTCACCCTTGACCTTCCCCAGGTTTTCCCAGCTGCCCTTCCAACTCCCAGGCTTTGTTGCTTCTCTACATATCCCTCTACTCTTCCCCTTGGCTCAACACCAGAAGGGTCACTTCCTGCGTGTGTCTGTGTCACACATCTGCTTCTCTGCCAGGCCGTCCGCATGGGCCTCTGCTTGCCCATCCATTTGAAAGGTGCCTGCTAATCTCATCAAGATTAATCTCAAGAGCTTTGGGAAGCTGGTGACCTTGGGTTTTCACAGAACATAAAGAGTCTGCCACACGGCCTGTTGCACGGACAGGCTCTAGGTTGACTTCCTGTGGATCACGGGAAGTCTGTCGGCTTCCTGCATCTCCACTCTCACTGCCAATCACAGAAGTTAACTTGATCTCAGCTCTGATTTACAGAGTGCTTCGGATCAGGCCTAGGATCATGACGAGGCTTGTCTTTCTCAGGCTTCCCCATCAGCCTCTGAGAAGAGGATGGTAGATGTCCTCAGTGTGACAGGTAAAGAAACGGCTCCAGCGAATTGGAATGAGCTGATGGTCCCGGGAAACAAAGAGCCTAAACCAGTTCTAACCATTTCCTGAGTCTGACTGATTAGAATTCCTGTGGCCAGGAGAGCTGGAATACCACAAGATAGGAGCAAAGTGATCTTGGGCCACCACTATTCCCTTTAATAGTCATTACTGCCCAGTATTTAAGTGACCTAATACCCGGTGACTCTGGTAAATCCACAAAAGTGAATCTCAAGAATGTCACCTGAGGCCTATAACAAAGATGTCCCTACTTTGCTGTAAGCCGCCTACCTGATGTTTCCAGAAATGCATTTGAAAAGTACATTGACTTATAATTTTATTTACTGTAAGAACCTTATAAAACAGTCACCATGTTGGAACACGGTATTTGGAGGTAACTTGAACCTGTGTTTCTGGGCCATGGCCACTCTTAACAGGCTCTAGAATAAACTCTCTCTTATAAGTTTATTTGACATGAGAGTCGTGTTTTTCTGTTGACAAGTCCAGAGTGTGAAGACAGTGCCTGTGCCTGGGACTTCTGTTTCTCTGATCAGATGCCAGTTGAGCTGAGGCCATGCTGGGCACCTAGGGAGAACTGTGGCTTGAACTCAGCCAACACCAACTATGGAGAAGAGATAGGGACCATAGGGAGGTCATTAGTTCCATCACGTCTCTGGAATCTGCTGAGAATGAGAAGAGAGGATGGCACAGCCTAAGAACCAGCCACATCATGGTTCTATCACAAATGTCACGTGAGGGAGTCTGATATTGCTACATCTCCATGTCAGACCCCGGAGCTTAGCACCCCACCTCAGAGGCATCCTGTTCTATTGTCTTTGCTGACACACAGAATGAGTGTAATCCCACAGTGCAATTCACCATCTGTGTTGCATTTGCAAGGATAATGTGTTATTTTAAAAATAATAAGACAATTTATTTACATCTGCTTTTTCTTCCTCTATTTGCTCAGCAGCAAGTGATAAAAAAAATGGAGAAAATTATCCAAACAAAAATATTTATGAGTAAATAGCTTATAGAGATGGTGAGGCTGTGACTATCTAATTCTGGTCCCGCCCACCAAGGCAAACAAAGACGGTGCTCCTGGCAGCATGATTGAATTGTATGCAATTATCACCAATCTTTTAAACATGATGGTAATGAGAAAAGTATTAGCATAGATTAGAACATCCTCAAAACATTTATTTCCCTAAGAATATGACTACTGCTTCTAATTTTTATTCGTGAAATAGAGGAAATGCTAGCTCTTTTCTTTTCTTTTTTTTTTTTCAGGCAGTTTGATCTGATATTATCATTTTCACAATTTCCTTCATGTGTTTCTGGAATGCTGCTACAAAACAATGTAATAACGTGGGTCATTTTAACCAAGCACAAAATTCTCTCTGGACTTGAGGGTTTGCATCCAAATTTATCAACTACTTTGTTTGCATAAGATAACTCATTAGGGGTCTGGAGGGATGGCTTATCAGTTAAAAATGCCTGCTGCTCTGCCAGAGGACTATGGTTTGGTTCCCAACACCCATGTCAGGTGGCTCATAACTGCCTCTAACTCCAGCTGTGAGGGAATCTGAGGCCCTCTTCTGGTCTCTGAGGGAAATTGCACAGATGTACGCACGCGCGCGCGCGCGCGCGCGCGCACACACACACACACCTTAAAGTGGTATTTCCCTAATGTTCTATTTTCATTTCTGATGCATTCTTGAACTATTCAACTAACTCACAGAAGATAAATGCAAATAAAGCTGAAAAAAAAAAAAACTCTTCACCAGGGGAGGAAGAAGAGAAATCTCCCAATTTTCACATTTGGCCTAAAACTTTTGGCACTAATGAGGTTTTAGGGAATCCTTTACCAGCTGCAAATAGGAAATCAATACACCACAATCCTGTGTTCTGTTTTAGTATGTGCATATTTTATAGGCAGGTGACCACCTGTCTACATTATTTGCAAGATAATTTATAATAAGGATGGTGAGTTCAAACAAAGATGAGGAAGTGCTTGGCTTGAACCCCTTCAGATGACCAAGGATTGTTTCTTCTGCAGGGTGGGTGTGAGGCTCTCTTTTTAAGAGCCTCTTTTGGAAACTGTTCCCATTTGAAAAAAAAAAATCCCTGACCATTAGGCACTCTGAGTAGTTGCAAATTGTGGTTATGTTCAGAAAAGCTGGCAGATTCCAGCTGATGAATTCCAGTCTAGCAGCCAAGATGATCAGCTAAATAGACCATTTATCAACCGAAAGACCTTTATCTGATTTTATTTTGTAGTGCAGCCAGACATAGTTTAAAAACACAGATGGAGCTGTTAGAATGGAGTGGCTGAGTACGGCCATAGAAAAGAAGCAAACAGTGCCCTAGATGAACCCAATTTCATTGAGTAGGATATATGGTCCTTATTTTCTAAAAACATTTCCCTGCATAGTTGAGCTGGAAGCATAGATCCCCGCAGGCCTGCCATTCACTATGTGGATCAATGGACTAGGTCTCAGGGCCTGGTACCAACTTCTGGTACTAGGTAGGCATAAGATGCATTAATTAGATTGCTGGATGATGGCACAGAGGTAGACCAAGATAGCAACCTAAATAAAATAATTTTGTCTGTTTATAAAACCATGCAAGAATGTGGACTTGGTAGTATGTTCTGAGATAATACTAACTTAAGGAATACAGGTCATTTATATATCTATCCTTCCACTTACCCAGCTACCAGCTATCCATCCATGCACTCACCCACCCATCCATCCTACATATATACACATAAACATACATACATAATACATGTACCTATTCATCCATCAATCCATCATCTATCTATCAATCATCTCTATATTCATCTATCCATCCATCCATTCATCCATGCATCCATCCATCCATCGTTCCATCACTGCCTACCTACTACATGTACTTACTCACCCATCCATCCAACCGTCCATCCATCCATCTATATATACATGTACCCAATCATCCATCCATCCATCCATATATATATACATGTACCCATCCATCCATCCATCCATCCATCCATCCATCCATCCATCCATCTATCCATCCATATATATATATATATATATATATATATATATATATGTACCCAATCATTCATCCATCCATCCATCTATCCATCCATCCATCCACCCAACTACCTATCACTTCATCCACTTACTCACCAATACATCCATCCAGTCAGCTAGCTACCCACCCACCTAACCACTGAACAAATCCTGACCTATTACACATCTGATACTACACTTGGCAATGCAAATATGTAGATGGGTCAGAGACCTAAGGATCTTTGTTTTAGAAAGAATCATTTTGGTAGGATATCAGAGAAAGTATATGATCAAGCTTGTATGGAAAATGCAGCAGATTCCCAAGTTCAACCTGTGGTCTATTGACACCAAACTTCCAACGTGGAGTGGTAACCAATGGCCTCACAACAGTATCCACTGATCTCACAAATCAGCTGTGCTCTCCCCATCATTCCTTCCTACTAACGCAGCCAGTAGCTCCTGAGGCTCCTCTTTTGTACTAAGAGCTGGATATGCCAGGGAACAGAGGATGAAGACATAGGCACCTGCTTCATTTAGACTATTGAGGCATCACAGGAACTGAGGAGGAAGATGACAAGCTACATGCAGTGGATCAAAGGCCACCTCCTCACCACTGTACCTCACTGTCCTCATGATGTGCTCAGTGAGAAAGTCAGCCAGGAAAACAGGGAAGACAAACAGGCTTGCTCAGCATGTGCCACCTCCTCCCAGATGCCAGATCATCTGTCTCTCCCTAGAGCAAACGCTTCCTGCTGGGTCCTCCCAGGGAGATGGCCTCATGGAAGGAAAACATACCACATGGAAAATCAACATGACTCTGCTATCAACTGAACTCACAGGAACCAGAGGTTCCAGATAGCTAGAGAGGCACACTAGCTTTGTCTTCTTGGGTCGTGATTGGGTAGCTGATGGGCTGGGAGCAATGGAGAGCCATTGCTTTCAAAGGAGTCCTGGTTTGTCTACACTCACCATTGCCAATACACAGATACACAGATGCAGACACATACGCGTGCATGCACGCACACGTGCGTGTGCGCACACACACTTAGATGCTGTGAGAGAAGTCAAGCTCAACTTACTCCAAAGGTCATAGGTCTCACATGAAAAGTTTTCTTTTCCTATTTTTAAAATATTTTTTAAAATTATTCTGTGTGTTTATGGATGTTTTGCCTGTTTGGCCCCATGTGTGTCTGGTGTCCGAGGAGGGTAGAAGAGGATGTCAGATAACCTGGAACTGAAGCTACAGGTGATTGTGAGCCACCTTGTAGGTGCTGGGAATTAAAGTCAGGTCTTCTACAAGAGCAGTCATCTCTCCAGGACCTCCTATACTTAAAATAAAGGATGATGATGATGATGATGATGATGATGACGATGATGATGGTGATGATAAAAACAAGTTTGCATATGTATGTGCATCCTTGTGGGTGTATATGTGTGTAGGCTGCAGGACAACTTTGGAAACCGCATCTATTTCCTTGGAGACAAGGTCTGTCAGTGGCCCGAAGCTCATCAATTAGGCTAGACTTGCCAGCACGTCCCAGGAATCCTCCTGTCTCTGCCTCTCCAGAGTTAGTGTTACAAACATATGCTACCACATGCTGGTTTTTTTTTTTTTTAAAAAAAACATGGGTTCTGGGGACCGAACCTTGTCCCTCATATTTTCAAGGTAAGGGCTTTACCCACTGAGCTGCCCTCACAGGCACTGAGACATTTTCTAGAAAGAGAATGTTGTTAAGCTCTGTGTGGAACACCCAGCTGGCTAAACATACGCAGAGTAAGCAAGACTTCTCAGCAGCTCTCTGGAAAAAAGACTGACGTGGAAGTCCACACTCTGGCTGAAGGGACCTGACAGCCAGATTCACAGCCTTGTGAATCTTAGGAGAGCTGCTGAGCCTGGAAAGATTAAAATACTGCAAATCAGGGAATCTGAACACGATGGGCCGTTTCTGGTCCTTTAAGGATGCAGAGCTAGAGCTTCGCGGACTCAGCAGCCGAGTGCAACCGTTCCTGCTCGGCTCACAAGCCCGAATCCCTGGCATTTCTTTCCTACAGATTGTGCTCATGCTGCCTGGCTCAGCACTGAACTCTGGAAAGCCCCGCAGAAGTGACAGTCATCGTCAGTCATCGTCATTGATTTTCCAGTTTCAGTTAAATTGAATTTCTCCTTTTTGGGAGGCTGTTTATGTACTGAGGCTTGGAATAAGTAATTCAGCTTTATAATGATATACTCATTGCCACTCAACAAGCGCCAGAGGAGCATCAGATCTTCAGATCCTCCGTGTGACCCCCACATCAACTTTAAGAATGTTGTATGTGGTCCTCCGCTCTATAAGTAGACTTGCTGGGTGCCTTGTTTCAAAATCAAGAGCCGCTGAGCTGGCAAAATCACAGCTTTTGGTCCTGCCTCCCTGAGAAAAAGTAGTGAGGACCTTTGGAGTGCTTGGAGCTAAAGGAAGGCTGGCGTGTGTGTGTGTGTGTGTGTGTGTGTGTGTGTGTGTGTGTGTGTATACACATGTGATGGATGAACAATAAGGACCACACTGGGAAGCCATCAATCATCCTCAAGGAAAAAGGAACTAGTATCCTGGAGCGATGGTTCAGCAGGTAAAGTACTTGCTGTATAAGCTTAGGGCTTGCATTCAGGTCCCTAACAACCACGGAAAATCCAGACACGCTGTGGCACTTGTCTGTAATCCCAGCTCTCGGAAATGAGGGACATACAGACTGCAGGGCTCGCCAGCGAGTTGGGCCTGGCTGAAACAATAAGTTCTGGTTCTGACAGAGGCCCCATCTCTAACAAAAGTAAGCAGGAGAGCTTCCTCTACACCAATGTCTGATGTTGACCTCTGACCTCCTCACACTTATGCACACATGTGTGTGCACATCTACCTACATACAAAGGGAGGGTTGAGAAAAGCATGGGAAATGAAATCAAAGAAATGACACAAGATTTTCTACTTTCCTATTTGTTTTTAAGCCAGAAATAAACACAGTTTTTAAGTGGCAACCACAATTTAATACAAGTTTCTCTTTTCTTTTCCCTTTCAGTAATTTCCCATGTTAACCTTCTGCTTCTTAGCCCTCCATGGGACCATTTCAACTCAACTCACCTTTCTTCCTCTGTCAACAAACATATAATTAGAACTGTCATGGTCCTTGGACTGCACTTGGCAGCAAAGATGCAAACATTCACAGACCACAGTCTTTAATTTCAAACCTATGGTCTAGGCCAACAGAACTTTCTGGAATGATGTAATATTGCAGGCTGTCACTGCATATGGCATCAGCTTCCACACATGTGACCACTAAGCCCTGGAAAAAGTGGGTGTGACCTGGAAACGGCTTTTTACAGCTTCAGTTCAGTCAAAATAAAGTTTAAATAAGCATAATATGAAGTTTAACTGAACCAGTGACTTCATATTGACTGATGCAGTGTTAGGCCAGTAGAAGACGGATGCTTTAACAAGACAGGTAGCAACTTGGGGGAAACACGTATCCTGGGCATGGGATGGCAGGTGTGTGACGTTAGAGACTTGGGGGATAGGGTAGAGTTTTAGGGGTACTGATCTAATCCAGACTCTTACAAGACACATGGAAGAGCAGAGAAAATGGAATTAAGAAGGCATCCTAAGGCCTGCATGGCTTCGTTGGAAACACTGAAGGAAAATACACAACACTGAGCCCATGAAGGAAGGCTGGCAGTCATGGGGTGAAGATGCCATCCAGGGCCGAGCCTAGATGATGGTGCTGGAACAAAGGCTGCATCACTGGGTCACATCTAAGGTAGAGGGCAGGCGAGCGATGGGTGGGAGCCCACAGTCAGCTTCTGTGTGATGTCTGTGACCTCACATGAGCTACCGGGTGGACCTGGAACTCAGGAAAGGACGGGGCCACGTGGGGGCAGGCACTTATGCCAGCAAGCATATAAACAAGGGGCAGGCACAGGCTCAGTTTAAAGTGGCCAGCTGACATTGGCCTTATCTGACCATGACATCTTATGAGACTCGTGGTGTGAATGAGAATTTGGCCAAAGATTTCCCAAGTTTCTCATTTTCAGAAGACCTTAAAATGGTTTTTTTAAAAAAATTATTAAATGGAAATGTTTTGTTAGGGCCACTAAATCTAAAAAGCTTTAAAAACAGTGGGGAAAAAAAAAAAGAAAAAAGAAAAGAAAAGCCAATATGGCGCCCAGTTGAGGCTCAGGGCATCTCTGCATGACGTGTGGTCGGAGAGATGGGCAATTTCACAGAGAGTCTATGGGGGAAATTCAGAGATGGCAGGGATGAAGAGGGGATACATGGAGAGAGCTGTCCGGCTGTACCAAGAACAGCCTGGGTAATCTTGGAGAGAGCTATGGCCCCTTTTTTACCCCTGTGCCATGTGACCCTCCCTTCCTTTCCATGGAATCAGACTCAAGACTCTGAAGAGTGAATGGATGGACCATCAGATGGACAAACCAGAAATAACCAGGGCCCCCCAGTCCTGCAGAGTGCTTGCTGGGCCACGCCCCGGCCCATCCATCTTCAGAGATGTGGCCAGCTAGCCATGTGCAAACAGCTCATTTCAGCCTTTGCCCTTGACCCTCACAGGCATCCTTCTGTGGGAGCCGTGTTCTGTTCTCACAAAGAAGAAAACATAATCCTTTCAGCTCACCTCCCGGTCCAGCAGCGCAGGTGACACCACGGTGACAATGTCTCCTTTCTCAGGATCGATGTAGAACATGTTGGGAGATGGCTTGTCAGGCGTCTGCTGACGGATGTTGTACCGCAGGAGGGCATTGTCAGTGGCCGGGTCATCTGCATCAAACGCTGTCATCCGCATCACCGTGGTCCCTAAGTGGGAGGGGCAGGACCAAAAGGTGGGAGATGGTTATCAAAGGGGCAGAATGGTCAGGGCCTCTCCCCCATGGGCAACGGCAAGGGAATGGCCTGTCAATCACTCTCGGAATTAAAAAGACAAATCATTTCCCAAGCTCTGCTTTCCCTCCCTGCTCCATCACATTAAAGGACCCGAAATACAGAAAAAGAAAGCTCTGCTGCTCGGCGGAGTGACAGCTTAATTTTTCCTTCTGCTGATGTGCGATTTATTTTTACGGGCTTCTATTCCATTTTGGAGGTGGCTCTGTGACAACAGCTTTCATTTAAAAAACTCTTATGGGATACCTGCCTGTGCCTGGGACAGGTGCTGGGGGAAAGCAAAGCACAAAGCGGGGCCATGCATCATGACATCCTGAAGCTCAGAGAGACAGAGACACAAAGAGGAAGCGATCACTAACAGGGGAAGGAGAGGGCAAGAAACAGTTTTCCCCAGGTCAGGCTCGGAGAAGGTTCCTAACGTACATACTCATGGGGCGAGGAGCGACGAGCAAGGTGGAGGGATAAGGAGCCTCCAGGGAAAAGCTACTCCGGGAAAAGAGACCACGAGGCATTTTTACATGAGTGCCTGCCGGGTAATGGCCACCTTCTCTCAGGTACTTCAGATGCACAGATGAGGGTGGCATGATGCGACCTTGCCAAGACAAGCAGGAGATGTGGACATAGGACCCACTTCTGTGAAGAAACGGACTGCTTGGTAATGCCTGAGGTTGGTAATTTGTCATCTTTTGTGAAGGTCTTGCTCACACACAAGCAACATGGAGGGAAAGCCACGATGTTGACTTATAAGGGCCATTGGGCTTCACTGAGTGAAAAGCATTGCAATGGTGCAGGTCCTGTTTGGATCTGTGAAGCATTGGGGGCGGGGGAGCGGTTTGCAACAGTGAGCTAGCTGTTCATGCTGGTTAAATCTGTAGACAGAAGGGGATTGTGGTTGGGGTGGTCATGAGGGAACACGTTAGATTAATCTGTAATGTTTTGGATAGTCTCATGGGGTGGGCGCCGTGATTCTGCAGCTAAAATTTAACTTTAAAAATAGTGTAATTACGAACGCTGATAGCAGCATGGTCTAGAATCCAATCAGACAATATGGCTACCTGTCCTGATGATTTAGTGAGCATCCATCATGAATTTGGCTCCGGGTGATGGGCCCAGCCAGAACTCTTACCTGAAGTGGCATAGCTGGCTGGGAGCTGTAGTTTCCAATGGGAATAGTTACACATTAAAAAAAAAAAAATAACATAAGGTCTGAAGGGATGGCCTGGCAGTTAATGGCACTGACTTCTCTTCCAGAGGACCAGGGTTCAAATCCCAGGACCCACATGGCAGCTCACAACTATCTGTAACTCCAAGATCTGACACTCCCGCATAGACAGGCAAGCAGGCTACACAAATGCACATAAAAATAAAAGTAAATAAATCTTAAAAACAAAAACAAAACAAGAAATGCCAGGCTCCAGTGGCACATGCCTATAATCTCAGCACTCAGGGAGGCAGAGGCAGGCAGATCACTCTGAGTTTGATACCAGTCTGGTCTACAAAGTGAAGTCCAGGAAAGCCAAGGCTACAAAAAGAAACTCTGTATTGAAACCACTCCCCCCCCAAAGCAAACAAACAAACAAACAAACAAACCCAAACAATAACAACAAAACCAGATTAAACAAAACAAAACTGGCATCTTGAAGGAAGCACTGAGTGTACCTAGCTCACTCAGTATCACAGAATTCCTTTCTTTTAACTTACATGCCCCTCCTACCATCAAAACTAGGACATTGATTTATTTTCCCCACAATTAATTAGAATCACATTTTTAAGCGTTAGGTCTAAGTGGTCAAGTTAACAAGGGGGGGATTTAATCGCCCTAAATGTTGGAAGGAGGTGCTTATTCATTTTGATTAATTTCACCCATGTTGCCGTTAGCTGTGTGTTGCCAGTTGCATCTACTACACACCATGTTTCTTTGCCTTTGAAAGGTTGTAGAGCAAATATAGGGTCCAACAAGTGTAGAACACTCTTGGCAGAAGCAGCCTCTACCTCCACCCCAGCTGTTGAGCGACAGTGCTAATTAAGATGCCGGAAGCCAGACTATGAATGATGTTAGATGTTTCCTTCCTGTGCCGTGGTTCTATGCACTTACTTCCAGTCCATTGAATCAATACCTTCCTAACCTAGGAAGACAGGGCCACCCAAGGCTCTCTGAACAAAGCCACTGACAGATCTTGGGCCCAAGAGCTCATCCAGGAACATGTACACTCCTTGTGGCCGAAGGCACAGAAGGAACCTTGCCCTCATCAATTCTACACCAACAACTCAGGTTAAGTACATTTGACACAGTGTGTCTCCCTTGGCTAGTGTCTGCTGAACGCCTAATTGATTGGAACTGTTCACTAATCTGCATTTAATTGAAGTCATAGCTGAAGGAGGAAAAGGAAAGAAGTCATCGTGGCCAGGGACTCACATATGCGTTTGGATGATTAAAGGAGAAGGGAAAGACGCAGGGTGAAACATCTTCGGTGTGCACCGGAAAGGCCGTCCTGGGCATCTTTTTGTTCTCAGAGAGTTCATCAGATGACAGGACCAGGTTTACCCTGAGATAGCCCCACAGATACACAGAAAATGCCTTCGTTTTAATCAATTGCTGGGAAATAGAGACTGGTGTAAAGCTCCACCCTCCTTTGTCTTCACCGAGACGTGGATAGGTACTGACTTTTCTTCCCAGTAGATTCCACACAGCACAGAAGGACATAATAGTGTGGTTTTCGTGTGAAATGTCACCTATAGGCTCATGGGTTCATACACTTGGTCCCCAGCTGGTTGGCACCGTTTAGGGATGTTGTGGAAACTTTGGGGGGGGGGAGTGGAGCCTTGCTGGAGGAAGTGGGCCACTGGTGATGGGCTTTGATATTTTATAGCCTGAGCCTGATTCCTATCCACTTTTTGCTTCCTGATCCATCTATGTTTGAGGAGACCCGGCTGCATGATCCGCCACCATAGAGCCAGGTGGCGTCATACTCTCCCTACTATGAGGGATTGTTTTCCCTAAAGCCATGAACCAAAGTAAAACTTCTATTCTTTCAGTTGCTTCTTGTCCGGTATTTGGTCACAACAATGAGAAAAGTGACTACTACAATGACCTTGGACACACACACACACACACACACACACACACACACACACACACACACA
>OU015753.1:9191113-9228957 GCA_907169655.1 Acomys percivali
GTGTTTCTGGATGGCAGGGAAAGGATAATTACATGATAGACCTGCATTGGGTCCTCTACACAATACTTCCCTGTCTTCCCCTGTCACGATATTTGGAGTGTCAAAATAAGTGATAATCACCCTGTCACTCCCAGAGCTAGCCGACCCAGCAGTAGCCCCTCTGGAGAAAAATGAAAGAATTACAGGTTGGTGGCTGAGAGTCTCAAGTTAGCCAGTCATTTTTGTCATAGAAGAATACAGCTGCCAACCTGCCAGGCTGAGAACAATAGTGAGTCATCCCATTTTGGGCAGGGAGCCCCTTCCTCTCCACTGTACATCTCTGAGGGAGAGATTCAGGGTCTGATTTCATGGAATGAGCACATCTGAAACTTGTGTTCCTGGGACTGTGAGTTCACAAGACCGTGCCAGCCACGGACTCTTTCCAGATGGCCTCTTTTCTTTTAATCTTTTATTTATTATTTGACAATTTCCTGCATGGTTACATTGTCCCTATCTGTGCCTAGGCTCCCATCACCACCCATGGACCACTCCTAGCACCCTCCTCCCCATCATATCGCCTCCTTTTTCTTTTCCTGTTGAGTTGGACAATGCTCCCTGCTGGCTCTTGACTGATCTTGTTGGGTTGATTTCATGCTGGTCACTGTAACTGCATTGGGTTTACCTGCAACAACCATGCTATATCCTGAGGGTGGATTATCACAGCCCCGCCCCCGCCATTTCTGGCTCTTGGATCCCTTCCCCCACCTCTTCCACAATGTTCCCTGGGTCTTGGAGGAGGGAGGTTGGTAGAGATGTCCCATTTAGGGCCCAGCACTGGATAGCCACTTATCCTCAGCATGTTCATGAATTTTTTTTGAGTTTATGCAAAACTTTTCCCTTTTTTTTTGGCCACCAAGTGTCAGACTCCTCTTTTTTTTTTTTTTTTTTTTTTAGAAAAACGCTATCCCTGTAAGTGAATTGTGTATCACAGATTTTTAGGTCATTTCCAGCAGTGTGGTGAGGGTAGCTACAGGCCTCACCAGGAGATGTGCAACATTAAGACATATGAACAGAGCCAGGAGATGTCACCAAGTGAACCCCTGTGTGTCACTAAACAGCAGGCATACATTCACACATAACACAGAGACTTACAGAGACACAGACACAAAGAGAGAGGGGGGAGGGAGGGAGGGGGAGAGAGAGAGAGAGAGAGAGAGATTGAGATTGATTCATGGGAGAAATTCTACTTTCCTGGGCTGACAGCCTTCACAGACCATCAGACATTGAAGGTCGGGGCCACGTTGTTCAGCCAGTCTCCAGTTGAGCTCAGCCATGGAGAGAGTCTCAGGTGAGCAGAGAAGACCCACCCAGCTGTACCCTTCACAACTTGCAAACCCTGAGCAAATACATGGCTGCTGTTTTGAGGCATGGAGTTCAAGTGTGGCAATAGACAGCTGGTAAGGCATATAAGTTAATGACTCAGTACACACCGGTTAGAAAGTGATACATAATTCAACAGAGACTTTAGTTTCAATGTGGGACTTTTCCATTTTAAATAGATAACTCAGCAGGTCTAAGAGTTAGACTAAAAATACAAAGAAACAGGTGCAGAAAAGAAAAAAAAAAGTGCTGAGAACAAACTGCAACATCCTTGCCAAATGTCAGCCTCTCACAGTTGGGTTTTGGGGGCCACCAATGATGGCGCCACCAAAGCCAAGCCAAAGCATGTGGTACACTGGTTGTTCTTGTTGCTAGGTCGAGGTGGACGGTCATTTCCAGAACAGCACAGAGTTAAACTCCTACAAAGTCTACCCTCTGGTTGCAGGTCTGCGTTGAGTAAGTACAACCAAGCAGGAGCACAGCTCTGCTCTTCAAAGTGAGCGTGCCTTCAATTTCGAGGCAGTTGCTAACTTCGTTTAATTGCAGCCCCTAAGTGTCTCCGGGCGGCTGCGATTACCACGGACTTGATTTGAAATGCAATAGACTTTGCCTCTCCAATTTTCTCTCCTTCCCTGGAGCTAGTTGGTTTTTTAAGTACAAATTGGCAGTCAAATATGTAATAAGTTATGACAAGTTACACAGTGGCTGTCTCCCAGCTGCCTCCAAAGCTTGTTTATTTTCATGTGAATAAAGGAGTGGTAGCAACAGACACACCTTTAAGACTGTTTTAGCTTCTCAACAGTGTGTGCCTTATTTATGTACAGAGCCACTTTTTAATTAAGCCAGAGTGGGCCAGGCTTTAGGTAAAATAAGCTTCTGAGATTCTAAGTAACAAGCAACCTAAACTGAGATCCCATCTTCCATCAGTCACTGTGCTGCTGTCCATCTGGGAGCTTGTGTACATGCATGCGTGTGTGTGTGTGTGTGTGTGTGTGCGCGCGCGCGCGCGGGTATGTAATAGTGTATATATGTCTCTGTGTGTGTGCATGTGTATGTGTGTGCATGTGCATGTATGTGCCTGTGTGCATGCAAGTCTGTGTCTGTGTGTGTGCATGTATGTGTGCATGAGTGTGTGTGTCTGTGTAAGTGTCTCTGTGTGTGTGTGCGTGGGTGTATATATGCGAGTGCCCATGTGAGTGTGTGTGTACATGAGCATCTGTGTGTGTGTGTGTGTATGTGTGTGTGTGTGCAACGTATGCATGTGCAGATGCTCCTGCTTACACAGAATACAGAGGGACAGAGGACAGGTATGGTTCCTTAGCACCCAGCCATCTTCTTATTTTTTTTAGGGGGGACCATGTCTCCCACTGACCTGGGCTCATCCATTCAGGTAGACTGGCTTCCAGGCAAGCCGCAGCAATCCTCCTAGCTCTGTCTTCTGGCACTAGGTTTAAAGCATGCAGCATCATGCCTTGCTGTTTGAAACTGGAGCTCTGGGGAACAAATTTGGAGAGGCAGGAACTGTACCAACTCCGCTGTATCCCCAGCTCCTTCATCTTTTAGGTAATATTTTCTCAAACCTATTAAAACATTCTCTCTCTATATATATATATATTTTCCAAGTAATCCATTTTTTAAAATGAAGGCTAGATGGGCTCTCTATTCTGAATTCTTTGATCATGCCTGAATCACCCTAAAGAAGCAAGTGCTAGCGGAGACGTAATCCCAAATTGTCCACTCTAATAAAGAGAAATCTGAATATTGGAGTCACATGAAGCAGCTGCAATTCTCAGATATGAAAATGCAGTCTCATACTATCATAGAACTATCAAAAAGATGCTGTGCGTGTGTGTGTGTGTGTGTGTGTGTGTGTGTGTGTGTGTGTGTTGGCCCTTTAACAAACTTAAAGGGTTTTACAAAGCAAGTCCAGCCTTCCTTAGTTCGATGTAATTTTACCACTGGGGGGCATTTAGCAATGTCCGCAGATGCTTTTGGTTGTCACAAGACGAGACCTTGACACCTAGTTGGCGGAGGCCGGGATGCCATTGTCATGGGGGCATAAGAGCCCTTAAGACAGAAAAATGATGCTCTGTGTCCAGCAGAGCCTCAGTAAGCCAGACCCGTGTGGGAGTCAATAGAGAGTGGGAGATGGGACGGTTTTAAAATTATCTCTCTTCTAATGGTAAGACACTTCTTTAAATTTTATTTTTATTTATTTAGATGTGTGTGTGTGTGTGTGTGTGTACATGTGTGTGCATGCATAAGTATATGATACGTGTGTATGGGTGACCACACAGGCCGGAAGAGGGTACAAGGCTCTCTGAAGCTGGACTTACAGGTGCTTTTGAGTCACTCAGCATGGGTGCTTGGAACCAAACCCAGGTCTTCTGCAAGAGGCTGTTCTTTACTCTGAATCATCCGTCTCTCCGTCTTTTAACTACATCTTGACTTTTAATATATTTATTTGTGTGCATGTGCACATATGATCTGTGTGCATGAGCACATGCACTATAGTTTGCATTTGGAGGTCAGAGGGAAACTCTGTGGAACCTTCTACCTTCATGTGAATACCAGGGACCGAACTTGGGTGTCAGGCTTACCTGACAAGCACCTGACTCTCTGAGTTGCCTCTCCACCCTTAATTACATCTTAAGGTAGCAATGAAGGTTGGGTAGGGGTGGTAAGTCCTTAGTTCTTGGCTTTCATTGATTTATTGTGAATAGTATTCTGACACCTCTTATCTCTTTTAATGGCAGAGATCATCACTGGTACTCTTTAAAACCAACTTCTTGAGGCTCAGAGTTACCCAGTCAAACCCTGATTTCACAGGCTTGGCATAGAGGTGTGACCTCACACTCAGCTTCAGCCCACTTGATTAGCTGTCCTGATCAAGAACAGGCTGGAGGAGCTTGCACACAAGGTGGGACTGGGGTGATTTCCATAGTGACAAGATACCAAGGTGTTGGGACACTGCAACTCAGCCCATCTTAGACTCTGGTTCAGTGGGAAGAGAGAAGGGCGCTTTGCTAGGGGAGAAGTGATGTTGCTGATTTTGCAAATGGAGTTTTGAACTGGGTAAGTCAATACGCACAGGCTAGCTTGGTGCTGCTGCAAGCTGTCGGTTTATGGCTTGGGAGTCAGCTGTGATTGATACAAGCTATGAAAGAATTTATAAAATAACAGTGAATTAGAAGAAGGCACATTTTGAGTCTAGGGAAATGGATCTTTTATGAGGAATAAAACTTGATGAAGTAGCTCTATCAAGACCACACAGATCTGAAATTAAACATGCTGAGACTGAGAGTGGAAGGGGTGTGTTCTGGACCCTTTGGGTTCAAAGCCTGGAAAAGGGCAACATCTTCTCCTTGGCCCTCCATGTCACATGGAGTCATTTCCACTCACCGTGGCTTGTTTCTCTGTACTGTGAATGCCACTTTGGAAAACTGCTTTCCTTTATCCAAGCCATCAAGATGCTATTCAGTGAATAACACAGACACATAGAATGTAATGCACATTTGAATTGATGTACTTGATTCACTTTTGTTCCTTCACTGAATGGAACAGGTCCAGGCACACAGTAGGTGCTTAATAAATGCTGAGTTAAGTAAGGGCAGAAGGAGAGCACCATTACTTTGTGGTATTCATGGGTCTCCTTCCATTTGGGGTTTTAAATAACCTTACCCATCTCCATGTGTGCATCTCTACCTTCTGAGACCTCTGTTAGCTTAGATCAACCCTTGGAAACAATATGGCATGGGGCAGTCTGATGGGGTTGCTCCCCACTGCAAAAGGATGACAGGCACCTGATACAAGTTGATGACTACTATTCCTTGACTGTGAAACCATGAGTGCCTGTCCCTGAGGCTGGTTCCAGTTTAGTCTCTAATGTACCACGTGGCTGGTGCCCTCCTCAAGCTTAGTGTCTCCTCTCTTGTTAGGTCTGACAACCAGAAAAGGCTGAGTAGTTGCCCCAGCCATCCTCTGTGAAAGTAAAGGCTGGTTTCTCATCACATGCAACCACAGGGCATTATCTAATGCCAGCACGTCAGCCATGGGCAGCGGGGTTGACGATGTGTCCACAGGCTGAGAGTCCTGGGTTGTGGTTTCTGCTCCACCACATAGAAGCTGGACAGTCTCAAACAACCCTGGCCCTGAGGGTTTTTTTTTTCTGATGATTGGGTAATGTCTATCACAGTGTGAATTAAGTTAGTTCCTGTCCACATCAATAATATTCAGCCAAGATGTCTATTCTCAGAAAGTATCATTGTCACCAAAAGAGGGAGGGGTGGAGCTGGAGAGATGGCTCAGTGGTGAAGAGCACTTGCTTCTCTTCCAGAGGAACTGAACTCAGTTCCAGTACCCATACTGGGTGGCTCACAACTGCCTGTTACTCCAGCTCTAGGGGATCAGAATCCATGCACACACACACATGCACACACACACTTGCACATACACACACACACACACACACACACACAAACAAAGAAACACATTAAAAACAATAAATTGGGAGGGATATAGGTCAATAGGCTCCATATTTGGTAAAGATGAAGAAAACATGTCTTGGATGAAAGCAAGGATAATGAGAAGTGTTTCCAACTTTAAGAACTAACTTTAGGCTGTACAGAAGGAGGCAGCCATTGGCCAGTGTCATCGCATTACCCACACTCTATATTTTCCACATTCCAAGTAGCTCCAGCATTTCAAATGGATGGAGCCCTTGTTATGGCTCTCTAACTCTGAGACGAGCCTTCCTGACCAGATGTGTAGTTGCAAGCGTTCTGTTTGGCTTGGCTCTGCTCATTATGGATGCTTGTGCTGAGGCTGCCCTGCACTGGACGGTGTACACAAGGCTGTCGTGGACTCTCAACTTGCTCATGTTCTTCCAGAAGAAGGCATGATGCTTAAGCACAGAATCATAGTGAGTGTGATATGTGCATTAAACCAACAAACCTCACACCAACCACCTTCAAGGCGTCACTGAAGGCACTGTACAGTGTGGTGGTGTTCTGGTGGCACTTTCTGAATGTATTTAGCGATTCCCAGTTGAGATTCTGGGTAGGGCCAGTGTCGGCTTTTTTCCCTTGCATCATGGCTTTGAAAGGCCAGCTCACTCCCAGAATATCCCATTAGCACTTAGACATAAGCTGTAGAAACATTTGCTTTTCCAACGGAACGACTTGCCCATTTGCTGAGAGCAAAGAGGCAGCAAGCCCTGACAAACAACCTCCTTGGCGCTCTCTAAAGTCCTCCTCCTTGCTAGGAGACAGGTGCACTAAAGGGTTTTACGAGCTGGGAGCTTCGAGTTCTAATTTTCAAATCAAATTGAAAAGGCACAGTGGCTTTGAGAAGCCTGGCACTGAGTAGCCAACCGCTGCATTCCCTGCTCTCTGTCTGTTGAGTTCTACCAGACAAGACCCAGCGCAGCTGAAAAGTCCCACTTCAGCAGAGAGAGCAGCCATACAGTGCCATGTACCTGTGAGCTCGTGAGTCTCACACAACTCCTCTTACCCGATGGATGGAGGTTCAAATTCAGCCTTAGGGGGTTGGAAGGGCTGGGCTCCTGCAGAAGGTTCTAGAGCAGGGTTTCCTCATTTCCTTCAGCCTGTGCGATCTTGGGGGCCACGCTTCTGTGCCTCTGCTGTTTCCTAGTCTCTGCCTTTCTGTGAGTCTGTGTTCTCTCCTCTCACCTCTTTCTCAAGACCCTTGAGCTAGCACTTGGGGCACACCTACAGAATACAAGGTGTTGTTTTCATCTCAAGACCATTAGCTTAACCATTCTTGAGAAGGCTCTTCTTCCAAAGGTCACAGTTACACAGTGCAGGGACTGGAATGTGCCCACTTTTGCTGATGACACTCAGCTCAGCACCCCAAATGTCCAGCACCCCGACTGCCCAGGACCCCAACTGCCCAACAACCTGAGTGCCCAGCATCCTGACTGTCTACCATGGTGACTTCTCAGCACCCTGAGTGCCCAGCATCCTGAGTGCCCAGCACCCTGAGTACTCACCATGCTGACTGTGCAGAACCCTAAGTGCCTAGCACCCTGAGTGCCTAGCACCTGAGTGCCCACCATCCTGAGTGCCCAGCACCCTGAGTGTCTACCATGGTGACTGCTCAGCACCCTGAGTGCCCACCATGCTGACTGCTCAGCACCTTGAGTGCCCAGCATCCTGAGTACCCAGCACCTTGAGTGCCCACCATGCTGACTGCCCAGCACCCTGAGTGCCCAGCACCCTGATTGTCCACCATGCTGGCATACTTGCTGAAACCCTCACATACACCATTGACCTCTGGAGACTTTATCCTTTTTGAAGGGAAGTAGACGAGCCTGGCCAGAGATACACAGCTGAGCCTGGTAGGCTCAAAACTGGGGCACCCAAGGTTTCTATGTCAGTGGAGGGGGTGTGACATTTTATAGCCAAGAGATCTGGACTGGTATAACAGGCCTGCAATCCTAGACGAGGCAGCCGGACAGAAGGTCCAAGGCCTGCTCGGGTTACAGAGTGATTTTGGGGCCAACTTGGACAACTTAGTGAGATCTGTCTAGACTGAAACTTTAGCTTAGCTCAGTGGTGGGGTGCTCACCTAGTGGCATGAGGGCCCTATGTTCAAGCCCCAGCACCAGAGGAAATAAAGGGTGCTTGGGGCCCCTGCTGGCAGCAGGATCTGGAGCCCCCCAAAAAACAGTAAACACAAATGCTCAGTGCCCAGAAAATTCGCTGAGGCCCGCTTTGCTGAAAATGAGCACAGGGAAGGATGGTCCTGAGGCCATGGTCCTGTTCTGGGTGCTGGCTAAAGTTACACTTGCTTTCCAGGCTCAGCTCTTACACACATGCAATGGCCAGCTCCTAGATGTCAGGGGCTCAGCTCACACTGCAGAAGCATAGCAAAGGGGCTTAGGGAGATGAATGAGCGACATCGCCTCCCACTTAAGCTCTAGCAAGGGTTCACAGGATGGAGAGTGAAGCAAAGGCTGCTGCCACAGAGTAAGGGTTCTTCAGATTTCTGTAAAAACATGGCTAAGGCAAACTATTCATTCTCTCTCTCTCTCTCTCTCTCTCTCTCTCTCTCTCTCTCTCTCTCTCATTCCCTCCCTCCCTCTCCCTTATATCTCTAAAGAAAGAAAACATGAGAAGTAGATTTCGATTTTCTTTGAGCCACAAAACATTTGATCACAAAGAGGCTTTAGTGTTCACCCAGAACAGGGGCCTCATAGGAGGCTTTCTCTTCCTGGTGACAGCTTGTGCTTGTGGTGACAGGGATGGGCTAGAGACTCAGATCACTTCTGTGCCTGCTAGCTTCTAGGAAAAGAGAGGGACCAGAAGCTGCCAGAAGGAGAGCATGTTTGCATGGGGGTGGGGGTGGGGGTAGGGATGGATGGGGGTGAGGTGTGTATGTGGGGGAGGGGAGAGACCAGAAGCTGCCAGGAGGAGAATGGGTTTGTGTGTGTGTGTGTGTGGGGGTTGTCAGAGGGAAAGGAATGGCCATGGAGTCACTGTAGCCTCCTTGCCTGAAATCCTGTCATTTCAGACTAAAAAGTAAGGATGAAAAGACAGAAACTGGGGTGACATGATCTGAAGGGCCCCTAGGAGCCTAGGGGAACTACGCTACTCTCCTCTCTTGCAGAGACTTCACACTTTACCTGGGAACAGCTCTGTGTGCCCCCTCGCTGGGACCCAGAGGCTGGGTCTGTTGGAGGGACCCTGCTCTATGAAAGCCAGCCGAGCTCCCGTGCTGAGCACGTCAGCAGCTGGAATGACACCCAGTGTAGAACGGCAGAAAGGACCCTGCCTAGAGGGAAGGGCTAAGCAGGATGTCTCTGTGATGGCTCAAGCAGCAGAGCGTTGGTGACTCCAGCAGGTACACAAAACTGCAGAGGTGATGTCACCAATGTCATACTTGCGGTGCCTAACAGGCATGGAGGTGGCAGAGAGGGGAGCGTATGAGCTGTTTTGTGGCTGACAGGCCTGCGACAGCTGACTGCTGGCTGGAATGATGCAAGAGGAAGGCAAGAGGCCACCATCCTAGTTTTATTTCTGTTGCTGTGGTAAAATACCCCAACAAAAAGCAACTTACAGGAGAAAGAGGCTATTTGTGCTATGGTAAAGAGCAGAGAGAAAGAGAGAGAGAGAGAGGGAGAGAGGGAGGGAGGGAGAGAGAGAGAGACAGAGAGAGACAGAGACAGAGACAGAGACAGAGACAGAGAGAAACTTATGAATGTTTGCTGTGCTCAGTCCAACTTTTTCATTCCCATATAGTTCAGGGTCCCCTGCCTAGGAAATGGTGCTGCTCACCCACAGTGGCCTGGTTTCTCCCACATCAGTTCATTTAACTAAGACAATTCCCTGTAGGCAAACCCACCGGCCAACCCAATGTTGACTGTTCGTCACTGAGACACTCTTCCTAGGTGACTCTGGGCCATGCCAAGTTGACAACCACAGCCAGTCCTTGAGGTCTCTTTGTTTCCCCACCTTGCCCTTTACCCCATAAAGGCACCCAATGGACAACTGCTTTCTAGTTAGCAACTTAGAAATGGGAAATCCACACTGTGTGGGCCACAGCGGGCTCCCAATGTGGCCCTCAGGCACCACACAGTTCCTCTACCTCCTGGTTGCTTTTATCTGTTCATAGATGAGACTTTTTGTTTAAGCCCATAGTGAGGAGAAGACCCAATATACCAGCAAGGGTCAGAGTCTCAGTATTCATGGGGATGGAGGGCTGCAGTAGAGTGACTGCAACTATAAAGTCAGGTCCAGCTCAAGGTTTCTGTAGCCTCCTGACCTAGGAATTGCCCACATCTGGTGCAGCCTCTTATGGTTCCACACGGCTGCCCAATTCTTTTGTTTCTACCTTGGGAGTTTTTTCAGCCATTCCTGTCTTCCACATTGGTGCCAACAGCTTGTTTTCTATTTCAGACAGGCTCCAAAAGTGTACTGTCCCGTCCGTGCTTCCATTCCTCCGTGATATTATCACCTGAATGTTATAAATTCCTTTGATAAACCTATTGATAAAAGACTGTCCTTCCCCTTCACCCAGTATGATCAATACAATCAAAGTAAAAGAAAAGCACAACCTACCCTTGTCCCCACCACTCAACTTAAAGAACCCCGTATGTTCATGTCTCCCCAGCCCCAAGCTCCCCCTACTATAGCCCCAGGAAAATGACTATCTGCAAAGACCTGCTTTTGTGCTTTAGACTTTTTCTCTGTTTCCAAACACGTCAGCCATTCTCGTCCTGTATGCACGGACGCATGCAATCAGTATTTCCTGGAATCTCTGCTTTTCATGCAATAGCATGTTCTAGAAGCCCGCTGTGCTGTAGGGCAGGCCCTGGGACACTGTGTTGTCATTTGCTTAGCCATGCTTTGGCCAATGAGCACTCAGACGGCTTGCTCCTGTTTCTGGCCCCTCTAAGTGAAGCCCAGGGGCACAGATGACATTTCCCTATAAGTGTGTTCCTGGGATGGGCTCCAGGTCTTTCGCTTTGACAGATACGACAAATCTGCCTCTAAGTTGTTCCGATTTATAATCCCAACGGTCGTCACTGAGCGTCACTGTTTTCCTGTCGCATGGATTTCTAGGCTTACTACTTAGCAACTAGCTAGACAACAAAACAAAACAAAACATTATGTGCAATTGTATATAAATGCCACTTGGAGTTTGCTGTCAAATGACAGCTCCTTTAAACTGACTTCATTTGCCTTTCTTATTAAGTACAGAGGCTCATTTTATAATGGGATGACTAGTCCTTCATCTATAGGTGTGCTGGGAATATCAGCTCTAGGAAAGTGCCTTGAACTTCCATCTTTAACAAATACTATCCGTGTTGGGTTCATGTCTGTTGCTGTGATTAAAATGCTCTAACTAAAAACAACTCAGGGGAGGCAAACGATTGTAACTTCAGGTTGGAGTAGAGCCCATCACTGAGGGGCGTGCAGGCAAGATCTCAAGCAGCCAGCCACATCACCTTCACAGCCTGGAGCAGAGAGAACAGAAAGCGCCCATGTGGCCCGCTGTCTTGGTGCTCAGCTGGCTTTCTTCACTCCTGCACAGTTCAGGTCCCAACCCATGAAATGCTATCACCCACAATTAGGGTGGGTGTTCTCACCAAGTCACACAATAAAGACCACCCCCCTCCCCACCACACAGACATGCCAAAAGGCTGACCTGACCTGGACAAACCTCAGCTGAGGCTCTCTGCCTGAGTGATTCTAGGCTGTAGCGAGTTGACAGTTAAAACCAACAGCAGAGTCTTTATTTATTTATTTCATTGCTAAGACTTCATGGATGAACTTGATTATATCAGTATATCAGGTTAAAATCTATATGCTATATACTGGCGTCTTGTTTCCCAGCAGTTGACAAGTGACAACACTGGAAATGACAATGCTCCTAGTCCATTTTCACTTTAGTTCATTCTACACTTCCTTGTTCTAATCATGAAAGGCTCACTGGCATGTGTGTAATTTGATCTTCCTGAAATAAAAAAACCAGCCTCTCCCTCCCTCCCTCCATTCCTCTCTCCCTCCCTCTCCCTCTCTCCCTTCCTCTCCCTCCCTCCCTCCCTCCATTCCTCTCTCCCTCCCTCTCACCCTCTCTTTCTGTCTCTTTCTCCCCTTTCCCCTTCTCTCTTCCCCTCCTTATAATCTCTTTTTCCTCTCCCTCTCTTCTTTCTCCCTCCTTCTCCTCTCCCTCCCTCCCCACTTCCCTGTACAGGCTCATTTGCTAGCGCGCGTGCCCACAACAGATTCGTTAGCTAGCGCGCGTGCCCACGTCTATAGAAACCAGTCACAGGTGCTGGAATTCTTCCTCAATTGTTTCTCCACCTCACCTTTTGAGACAGGGTCATTCACTGAACCTGGAGCTCACCGTGTTGTCTAGATTGGCTGCCAGTCACAACAAGCCTTCACCACCGTGCCCAGCTTTTGCATGGGTGCTGGTGATCTGGACTCAGGCCCTCGTGTTTGCGTAGCAAGCACTTTACCCATTGAATCATACTCCCAGCCCTAAAAAGAACTTCGATACAGATTTGACCTTTAACATTTACCCCAAACAGGTCACAAGTCTGTAACCCTTCCCACTTCCTCATTAGTCTAACCACAAGCCAAAGGCGCTTTCAAGCCATTTTCCGGGGCTCTGGCACAGCACAGCAAAACCGACTCAGAACGTTTAATTACTTAGCTTACTTCAAGATGAATGCAAATCAAAAAAAGTTTCCGTTCTCACCTGTTTATGAGCCTACAGCAAAATTAATTAAAGCTAATGGAGGGAAAGTAAACAAACTCTTCGGAAATAAAGGAAATAAAGATTGTGAGGTGTGAGCGGAGGCTCATGGAACGTCAGAGATTCGGTTATTTAAGAGTCCTGTGTTTCCGCCTGATAATTTAATCACCCTGGCTGCAGCCTCTCTACTATCCAGGTCCAGGCTAAGAAGAAAGGCCCTTTCAACACTAGGCCAGGATGGGTGGACAGGATGGGTCTCTTATCGACGGCATGGCCACAGCCCAGCGCTAAGGCAGCATTGCCAGATGGCATTCCAATGGGCCTTCTGAGTTACTATTTTCATTAAGATGTATTATTACTTTTCTTCCTTTCTGCAAACTTGTAAAATGTGCACTTTCCCCATAATTTTGCTTAATTGCCAAGAACCAAGAAGAAAAGTGGCTGCTGTGACACTCCATATGCAAATTAGCCTTGCAGCAATGGAGAGGAGCTCAGCAGTTAGGACTGAGGGGTACTCTTTCAGAGGACCCCACGTTCAGTTCCCAACTCTCAAGTCCCACAGCACATATGGGGTCTCTAACTCCCGCCTCAGGGGGAGCCGGGAAACCCTCTTCTGGTTTCCACAGGTGCCTGTACGCATCTTTAAATCAGACTGGCATAGAGGAAAAAGCATGCCTGTGTGTTGAGATTGATGGACGTGCTATCAGATGAACAGGAAAGCTACATGGAAGATGGTGTGGCTCCTTTGTCCGAGAGAAGATATTGGTTTGCGTGAAAACACTGCTGTTCCTGGACCATAGCCAGAGGCAGTCCCTAGCTATGACTCCTTATTCCTGCTGGGGTGGCAGTGAAGCTGAAATGTCATCACATTTTGGCTAGGTCTGAGAAGGAGACAGCAGATTCTGGGCCCAGGATCAGGTAGTGAAAGTCAGAAATAAACCATCTGAATTTCAGATCTAGCCCATGGACAGGACAGTCTCCACACTTGAGTGGAGAGAGGGATTTGACTTTCTCATGTACTCTGGTGCCTCACATTTGACTATGTCCCCTGGGGAAGACCTAGTGGCACTCAGAGGAAGGACAGCAGGTCACTGAGAAGAGACTTGATACCCTATGAGCATATACAGAGGGAGGTAATCCCTCTGAGGAACAGTCATAGGTGAGGGGAATAAGGGGAAAATGGGAGGGAGGGGAGAATGGGAGGATACAAGGGATGGGATAACCATAGAGATGTAACAAGAATAAATTAATTAAAAAAAAAAAAGAAAGAAAGAAAGTCAGAAATAAGCATTCTTGCCTTCAGGGGATGGAGTTAAGGATCTGGGAAGGAAAGATAGGACAGGATAAAGGGTTTTTCTAGACGACCAAGGTATGTAAACAACCAGAAACCTAAGAATGAAACATGAGTAACTGACCTATATATAAGGCTACAATTGCAGTTGAACAAACAAACACCATCCTCCCCCACCCCCAGGGACTGCGGAGGTAGTTCAGGTTAGGTCAAGTGTTTGCCACACAGAAATGAGGACCTGAGTTCAGATCACCAGCTGTAAAAATCCATGTGTAGTATATTGTCTGTCCTACCAGACTTCTTGGGGGTATAGGCCATGACCCCCAAGTTCAGTAACAATAGGCCTGTGTATCCATTACTTTCCTTACTGCCTTGACCAAGCCCACAAAGGGGCATCTTAAGGGATGGATGCAGGATTCTGGCTTACAGTTTAGGAAAGGATACTACCTGTTCCTGGTGGGGAAATAATGGTGGTACAGCATGAGGCAGCTGGTCACACTGTGCCCACAGTCAGGAAACAGAGAGCAGAAAGGAAGTTCCCACCCCTAGTGCTGCCAGTTGCGACCAAGTGTTCAAATGCATGAGAAGGCTGTGAGAGATACTTCACATCAGATGCCCCCCCAAATCTCTTAGGTAGCCGTATCACCAGATTTAGGGGTTCTCTGTGTTGATTCTCTGCTGAATCCCCAGAACATGATACACTGTCCCCCTGTTCTAGCCTGTCACCTTCCCGCCCCCATGGGTATTCGATCTCGAACATACGATTTAGTTTAAACACCCACAGACACCTGAAATTGCCAAGACGTGCCATCTCATTTGTTTGAACATTTTTTTCTAGAGTAAGAAATTTGTCACTGAATGCTGTGTCACCAGAGGGAGGTGTTCAGTGCGGTGCGTGGCACCCGGTTAATTACCCATCGTGGCTCGGTGGCTGAGAGGTGTGGTGTGGCCTTCCCGGACTCTACAAAGCCAGAGCTGGCTGCTGGAAAACAGACCAGAAAAGTGCTGAATAACTTCAGCCCCCCACCCCCACCCCCGAAGACAGCAAGAGGGATAAGATCTGAGGTGGAGGTGTGAGACTTCACCTCAGCCCTGATGTCTTCACGGGGTGCAACACGCTTCCTGTTCTCTGAAGTTAATTGGAGGCGCTAGCCTGTCATTTCATAGAGCTCTGCAAGGAGAAATTCAATTAAGGATTTGTTTCCAGCTAGCAAAGAGAAGGCTGAGGAGAGGTGTGTCTGTAGGGAAGGCCGCACCACTGGCCAACAGGCACAGCTACCCCCTCTGCTTTTTCAGTGACTCTGGAAAACTAACCCAAAACAGAGCCAATGTCTAGGTCCTACCCATTCCTTCAAAGCCCATGGCATGGTATCTTGGGTTCTGAGGAGGACAAATTGCAAAGCTGGGGGCTCTTGGTGAGGCAGGGATTGCTGGCACCTGAAGACTTCACAGAAAAGGCAGCTGGGAACGCAGGGCATGCAAGGCTACAGAAGATGTCATCTGGTGGCTCTATTGCTCTCATCTTTATGGCCTCGAGAAAGGGTCTCTCACCGAACCAGAAGCTCACCTTTCAGGCTAAGCTGGCTGGCCAGAGGGCTCTTGGGACTTACCTCTGGCTGGCTGGCCAGAGGGCTCTTGGGACTTTCCTCTGCTCCCCAGTGCAGTGTTTACAGACAAACACATCCATGCTGACTTTTTATGTGGATGCTGGAGACTTGAACTCCAGTCTTCAGGCTTTCTCAGAGCAGGAGCTCTTGTCCATTAGACCACATCCCCAGCTCCCATAGTCACTGATTAGTTCCTGTTGCTCTCCTTGTCCCAGCCCAGGTGGTCCAAATCGAAACATTCACTCAATGAGAATCTGAGCTCTGGGATCCGAGGTGGTTCGTGGGTTCACGTCCCATGTGTATAAGCAGTGATTTTGAACACTTGGGGGACACCCGTTCTCATAACAGGAAGTCAGTTAATAATGGCTTCTATTTCACAGGGTACTTAGCAAAGGTAAACAGGCTAAAGTATTCACAAAGAATCAATAGAACATATTTGGGTCCTTCCTATGGATTCTTAAAACACGGTTGCTGTAGTTACAAATGTCTGAAAATCAATGGCCTAGATGTTTAAGCATAGGAAAATGGCCAAATAAATTAGGCTTGACTATTTGATGGGCCATTATGTAGCCATTAAAGATCATCATTGTAAGGACCACGCTGAGATCTTGGATATGCTTATGATATATTAACTGAGAAGCAAGCCCAGCATGGGGGTGCACACCTATAATCCTAGCAAAGGCAGAGAGAGGATCGACGTCGAGAGTTTGAGTCCGGCTCGATCCACTTAGTGAGTTTAAGGCTAAAGGGGGCGGGCGACATGGCAATATCTTGTCTCAAAACAAACGTGAAGCATATAATGCAACAGAGTGGAGGGAGACGCAGATGAGAAGCTAGGAGGATGGCAATGTCACCGGGGGAGCTAACAGGAGTGGTTTCTAGGACAATACTGCGCAGGTGTTTTTGGTTTGGTTTTGCTTTGGGATTAATAAAAGGTAAACTCTTGGGAGAGAAGTGGCTCATGAGTTAGAAGTGCTTGCTGCTCTTACAGAGGACCGGAGTTTGGTGTCTAGACCCCCACATCGAGAAGCTCACTACTTCCTCTGACTCCAGTTTTTGGGATCTGACACCCTCTTCTGGCCTCTGTCGGCTCCTGAACTCATGCACAACATTCCTACAGACATCAACAGGTAATCAAACATACTTTTTAAAAAATCACTGAAAAGAGGGGGTTTAAGAGGTTAAATCTGTCAGCACTGATTCTGTAGACTTATTTGGGAAGATAAAATAGTATAGCAACAACAGCCTATGCTTGAGTCTCTCTCTCTCTCTCTCTCTCTCTCTCTCTCTCTCTCTCTCTGTCTCTCTCTCTCTCTCTCTCTCTCCTCTCTCTCCTCTCTCTGCTCCTCCTCCCCATTCCCCTTTTCTCCTCTCTCTCATCCACACAAGCTATGCCCAGCACAGTATTTAATCATAAGGCTCCTCCCAACTCATCTTTTTCTGAAAAAGTGTTTTTCCCTCAGGTGACTTGTCACCACCGCTCATGTGTCAGTATTGAATCCTTGGAGGGGCCAAGTGGGGCCTCTGGTGTTCTGTAAAGTATGTGGGTGAAACGATTTCCCCTTGAGAGCTCCACGGCACACCCGAAATCCCTAAGAGCCTCTGAGGGACAAAGGCTCAAGGATAAGGATGGGAAATTTCCCATACCCAGCTCTTTGGAAGGTGTGGTGCACACCTTTTGCCTAATAAGGCAGGGGACAAGGCACGGCACTGCTTTGAACTAGAAGCCATCATTCCTGAAACACAATGTCATAATCTGCTGAATTCAGGCCCCAAGTAGGGCAAGGGGATTTGAGAAGGGCTAACACACCATTTGTTGGAGCCCAGTTTTCCCAGGTGCCCACTGCATGGAGTGTTTTCTTTTCAATCAAGTTACTGCAGCAGAAAAGATGCACCTAGGCCATCCATGGTGTTTTTCATCTGTGGGTCTCTTAGAAGACTCACAAGCTCAGTTTCCCAGGCCTGGCTTGAGCTGCTTTGTACCATGTGGCATATAGCAGATGTACAATGGTAAAATTACTAAAGCCATTATACATTTATAGATTTAGGATTTAGTTTTACTTTTATACATACATGTGTGGCACACACATGAAGGTGCCCGTGGGAGGCAGAAGAGGGTGACAGATCTCCTGAAATTATGATTGCAGACTGTTGTGAGTTTCCCAGGGGGGGTGTTGAGAATCAAACCTAGGTCCTCTGTCAGAGCAGCAAGTGCCCTTAACCTCTTAGCCATCTCTCCATCCCAAGCAACTACCATTTTATCAAGAGCTATGCATAGACTGGACCTAGGCCCCCAACACAGATGTAGCCGATGGGCAGCTCGGTCTTCATGTGGGCCCTCTAGTAAGGGGATGGGTGGAGGCTGTCTCTGACATGGGTTTTGTTGCCTGCGTTTCCACCACTTCTTCCTGGGGGTGGGGGTAGGGGTGGGGGTGGGGGTAGGGGTGGGGGAGTGTGCTGCTTTGCCAGGCCACAGGGAAAGAGGATGCACACAGTCCTGATGTGCCTTGATATGTTGTTGGAGAGGAGGGGGCTCTCCTTTTCTGAGGAATAGAGGGGGATGCTAGGGAGAAGAGGGAGTCAGGGTGGGACAGGGGTGGGGGGAGTAGGGAGGGATCTATGGTTGGGATGTAAAGTGAGTGAATGAATGAATAGCATGCACCATGTCAGACATTATGCTAAGTGCCTTCAATATTATCTTATGTATTTCTTTCAGTGTTCCTTTGTGGGATATGGCATTAGTCTCCTTTTTAGACAAGAAAACTGAAGCTCAAAAAAAAAAAAAAAAAAAAAAATTAAAGTGATCTTGGCCAAGGCAACAGCAGAACGAAGCGGCAGAGCTGGATTCTTCTTACGGCCCTGGAGTCAGCCCTGCGCACGACTGTCTCAGTTGGGTTGAAGGCTGGCTTCTGCAGCCAAGTGAACAGAAATTACGCTCAGCTTGAGAATAGTGTTTCCCTTTCCCAAAGGCAGCTCTGGCATTCCACATTGGGGAAGGTGTTAGTGTGTATCTCACGGAAATAAATCATTTGCCCCACTCAAAATTGGCAGTTCCTCACCCACATCTCTTTTTATTTTTAATGGTGTGGCAGTCCAATGTGCGCATGCGCACAGCAGCCAGAAGCGGGTGTCAAATGTCCGATGGCCCCTCTATCACTCTCCTCTTGATTCTTTCAGACGGGGTTTCTTCCTGAACCTGGGGCTCATTCTCAGCTGGGCTTGAAGCCAGTGAGCCTCCACTGACCCTCCTCTCTCCCCTGCTCAGGGTGGGGCTTACACGTGTCTGCTGGGCATGGTCTGCTCGTAAACACGGTGCTGGGATCCAGGCCTCGCTGCCTTCAGACAGAGCAAGAGCTCTCGACACTGAGCCGTTTCTTTAGCTTGGAGTTTTTAGATGTTTAATTTTTATTTTTTTTTATTTTTTTTTATTTTTTGCCACATGCTTTTAAAAAATACCTTCTTCCTTTTCATGGGAACTCACCATTCTGAGTATTACCTGTTATGTCCTTACTGGGTAGGAAATAAGTACCACATGAAATAAAGCCACATGTGAAATACAGCCAAATGCAGAACGAACAGGCAGCACAGCCCAGAAACACCTGCACAAGTGAAGCCGCACTGTACAGGGCTTTCCACCTGCCTGCACGGTCAGGATTTGTTTCTATTTTAATAGCCTACTTGGCATCAAGTAGATGATAATAAACACTTGGTTTTTTAAAAAAAAAATGAGTGGCTAAATGAAGGGATGAGTGATCTAACGTGGGAGTAAGATTTTACAGAACTATGGTCTGTTTAACCGTATGTACAATAAAACCGTGAGCACAGCTTTCTCTGATTTATTGACATCTTACCGACTGCCAAAAGCTGGATTAGAAACATCTATTCCAAGAGAGTGTTTCAAATAACTCCCCCTTTTCTGGTTTTAGGAATTCTCAGGCCATGGAACTGGAAGGTGTGCCCTGCCTAAGGATGGGTGTGGCCACGTTGGCATTGGAGCTCACTGGGCTGGGAGATAGGCTTCTGTTTGTCACAAATAGGACATCAGAAAGGTTGACCCTGACCTTCTTGGATCCTGAGAGATGAGCCAAGATTAAACAGAAGATCAACACACACGCACACGCACGCGTGCACTCACACGCGCACACACACACACACACACACACACACACACACACACACACTCTAATATGCTCAGATGGTCTAGGCTGAAAGAACCCTGAACGTTTATATTTAGGCAGGTGCCGCTCATCACAGTAGGAAGACCTTTACTGCACACAAGATCTGTGACTCCCTTGACCTTGAACTCCCCAGACTTCAGAGCAGTGAAAAACAAAGTTCTATCACTCTTTCAAAAAGTTTCAAGTGAAAAGCAGAAACTAAGGGTGAGAAAAATGCCACCGGCAAATGAGTTATTTTCTGGCGTCTTCTTCAATTTCCCCTTTCAGTGTTTGAAAATTTTCACTGTAGAGGTCTCTCTTCTTGGATTTATTCGGAGGTGTTGTCCTTTTGTTGCAGCTACCAAAAAATGGGATTGTTCTCCTGGCTTCTCGCTTTGCGTGTTCACTTTTGTTCACTGGTGGTTTATGAGAAAGGCAATGGAAATTTTTGTGGATTGGTTTTGCATCTTGTTACTTTGCTCAGTGTGTCTCAGTGCTCAGTGTGTCTCAGTGCTAATGGGGGGAGTCTTGAGCTTCTTAAGGATTGGATTACACTCGCTGCAACGAGGGAGCTTTGACCTCTGCCTTCCCTACTTGCACATCATTTGGTTTACATCCCTGTGTCAGGGCTTTAGTTAAGATCCTAATGACATCTTAAAATGAGAGGACACCATCCATACTCTTTTTTTTTTTTTAAGAGGAAATGCTTTCAGTTTTCTCCAACTCAGTGTAATACTTCACCTCTATTATGTTAACTTATATTTCTGTGTGTGTCTCTCCCTCTGAGTGCGCACGCAAATGTGTGCTGTTGTGCACGGAGGTCAGAGGTGAGGTTGGGTGTCTTCTTTCATTGCCCCCACTGGCCGAGTCACCTCCCCAGGTCCTGAGGCATGTTCCTAAGAGTCTTACTTCTTCATGCATCTTACTATATTAAACAAAAATAAAGCAAAACCTCTCAGGCTCAGAAAGACAACTCTCCTGTTTTCTATTACATATGGGTCATCCATCTCCGCATGTATCTCTCTATTGACATAGACTTTTACAGCAAGATGGTGGAAGTGGGATTGTCTGAGAAAAAGGAGGGGGCTATCAAGTGGGAAAAAGAAGGTGTCAGGGAGAAGAAAAAAGTATGGGGGTGACTATGGCCAAAGCATATCATATACTTGCATGCACGTGTCTATGCAGCCCCACCACTGGGTACAGTAAGTGTACATCATAAAAAATGATTTTTCTTTGTTTAGAGCTCAGGGTTATATGGCTCAGGCATCACTGGGGAGCTTGTAGGAAGTGTAGGCTCCCAGGCTTTCCCCTGGGATGGGGCTCCAGGTGAGTCTGAGGCACCTGCAAGTGTGGGGGAGGTGACTCTAGCACATAATCTCTTGTTAGCAATTTTAATACAGACTTTTTCTTTTGTATTTCTCTCTATCGTGGCCACATAATTGTGATTGAGAAGTCTCTTCCCCAGGCCTACCCCTTCATGGGAAAGCTCAGAGTGTGGGAGGAGTGAGTCACTTGTGGCTAGTCTAACTCTGGGGCCCGTGGAATTCAAACCTATAGGAATTCTCCATATCACACCCACAGCGCAGAGGTCAACAGAAAAGACCCCCAATGGCCCAGACAGCACATCGGGATTCTGGGTCTCTCAGGTGGGTATGCTGCACACTTGCAGGGACTCCCAGGATGTGTAATTCTACCCTTCAGTTGGCGCACGGGTCCCAGGGGCTGCCGTGGCTATGGCCGTTCTTAGAAGGTTTTCCCTGGGACAGTTATGGGGCCTTTACCATGAAAGAAGACACGCCTGCCTCCATCCTTCTAGCAAAGAATCTTCTAGATTCAGACACTGAGTGCACTTTTCATTTAGAAAGTGGCAGCCATTGCTGCGGCACCTTCCACACACCGCACTTAGGTCCGAGCTTCGTCTCATCTACACGAACTCATTTTTCTCTCTCGAAAACAACCTGCGATATAGTCCCCAGCACCAACCCATTTTGTGGCTAAGATCGCCAAGGCACAGGAAGGACGAGCTACCCAAGATCATACAGTGAGGGTTAAGAGGGCTTCGAACCCATCACTTTCTCTCCAGGGCCATGCCGGCAGTGAGGTTAGCGGGAAGCCTGCATAGGAGGAGGATGGTGTGAGAACCAGATGCTGAGCACCTGGAGCCACAAAGACCTGGAAAGAACGTGTGGTGGACATAAAACAACAAGGACCGGGTACCACTCCCATGGAAACGATAGCTTCTCTTTAATATATGGAGTGATACTGACAGGCTGGGCATATCACAAAGAAGTCAGCAGTATCCCTACTCCTGCTTAGAGATGCACTTCAGCCTTAGGTGGTGGCAAAGTGTGTGCCCAGCCATGCTACACACATCGACTTGCCCCGTGGGCGGGGCTTCGGTGGCACCGAATTTCTTGGTCCTGTCATTAGACTTTTACTGTTCACTTAAGTCACCATATTCTTTGAGTGGGTGTGTATGTATTTGTGGGGTACGTGTGTGTGGAGGCCAGCAGTTGGTGATGGCTTCCTCAGTCATTTCTACCTTGTTTACTTATTTGTGGATGGCAAGAGCTGTAGTGGAGCTCGGAACCCACCAAATAAGCTGCTTGTTGTCCAGAAAGCCTTGGGGAGCCTCTTGTTTCCACCTTTCCAGAGCAGGGATCACAGGCACGCAACAGCGCTCCCAGATTTTATGTGAGTGCTGGGCACAGGCCTCAGGTCTTCAGGCTTGCCCTATAAGCCCTCACTGACTGAGCGTCTCCCTATACTCTTACTGACCAGCCTCCCACCTCCAGCCCGCATGGACTGGGCAAACATGTACGTTGAAAAGGCTCACTATAGAATGTTGTAGGGTGTTGTAAGTACAAATCATACCACTGGAGATGGGCATTTTATCTGAGGGATGTAAGGATCCCGTGATGCAGGCTCAGAGGGGTGCCATTCCTAGCACAATTTACTCATGTGATCAGTCAGACACTCTAAATGGTCCTCGAGTCCAGGACTACTGGCTGTGGGAGCTCTGTACCCAGGGCTGTTCTGTGCCTTTTCCTCTACCCCACCTGTCATGGCAGAAACCTCCATGTAAGGGACATTGTGTTCAGCTGCTCTTGGCAAGGCCACTCATTGCCTTAAGTGACCCTGTCCTGAGTCCTTCCCTCGGAGATCCCTGGAGTCTCCCCTGCCTCAGGAAGATGAAGCCAATATCCCAGGCCAGCTTCCGGAAGAAGAAGATCCTTCCCACTCATTCCTGTCCTCTTGCCCAACACATCCTAACTTTTCTAAGATTAGCAATGACCATGAGGGAAGTCATCAATAGTAATACCAGTCACCGTGCCGAGGCTCACAGGCAGCTCTTTCCAAGCTAAGCATCAAAGACTTGGCATGACTCTTGCAGCACTTCCCCAGATTGCACGTCTCCAGTGGCCTGGACTTGTGCATCAACAGTCAGGCCTCCCCATGGCCCACAGCACACACTAGCTCCCCGGCATCATCGGCAAACATATTGTGGCATAAATCGTCAGATTTTGTTTTGAGGGGATAGTAAACCTCTTTGAGCGATTCCTGGCTTTCTAACCCCTGTCAATGCAGGTATGTGGCCACCAGGTGGCAGTAACACATCACTACAGAGATTGTTTTGTGCCTCTTAAAGGTGGCAACCAAGGTCCTTGCCTTTTATTATATATAAAAACACATTTTTGTTGTTGTTGTTAAATATTTAAGCAGCATGGTTTTGGACTCCAGGTGGAGTGTGTGACCTTTGCCCCTTAATGACATCACCACTGAGGTCATCCAAAGTGACCCATATTTCTGGTTCAGTCTCTCTTCTGGGTATGAGACAACTGGAGCCCATTGAGTCAGGCTTATGTTACTTACAGAAAGATTGCCCACCCTTGACTTTCGATGCTGTGATTTCCACAGGATAGAGGAGGAAAGAGGGAGGAGGGGGAAGAAGAGGAGGAGATGGGCACAAAGCAACCCCAGAGGTAGATGGTATGCCTCACTACACTGTGAGGGGGCTTGTCTTCTATGAAAGATCCCAGAGACCTGCCTGTATCATTCCTTTTTGGTCCCTTCTCCACCTCTCTAAGGCCAAGGGTGCCTGAAGACTTTTTACCAAGCTGGAGGCTGAGAAGCTGCTGGTGGAAACCTGCTTCCTTACAAAGCTCCAACTGAACGCCGCACCTTCCTGGTGTTGTTTAGTTCCATAAAGGTTTTTGAGCGCAAAGCTTCGAGAAGGGGAGAGCAGCTCTTCTCGGAGCTGATGGCACTGCAGCTCTGCACATCCAGGTGCTGGCGGCTCTGAGCTCAGGGCCTGGCTGGTCTGCAGGCCCAAGTCCCTTCCACCACACCGCCTACCTCTTCAGTCCCTGCTGCAGGGAAGACAGGCACTCAAGTCATGTTCCAACACTAAATATTTCTCCCTGCTTCATGAAAAATTGTAGCCGCTTCTCAAGACGTTGAGCTATGAAATTTAGAAAGCCACTTGTATTTCTCAGCTAAGGGATGGAGAGCCTGTTCTGAATTCTCAGGCCAAAAGGGAGAGTGGGGGAGGAAAGGAAGAAAGGATTATCTTCATCTCCAACAAAAGCTCTGTGTGTGCATGCGTGTGTGCATGTGCACACGAGTGTGTGTGTGTGGAATGCTTGCTGTCAAGCATGAGGCCCTGAGTCTGGATCCCAGCACGTACTATAAATACCTGCTGTAGCTGCTCATGCATCTGAAACAGGAATGTGGGGCAGAGACAGGGTGGTCACTAGGGATTACTGGGTACAGCACAGCTCCAGGTTCAATAAAAGATTCCACTAAGGACTAAGGCAGAGAGTGACAGCATAGGGCACCCAAAGTCTTCCTCTGGCTTTCTCAGATGCACACGCCTGCACACACTTGTGCACATACACAACACCTAATAGACCATGCTCACACAGATACAGCCACACAGGCTCACATATACACACACATCAAAAATAAATAAATAAATAAATAAATAAATAAATAAATAAATAAACAAGTATGAAGAAGAACAACAATAACAATAAAATACGTGGGAAGGAACCAAGGCCAAGAACAAAAAACCCTCCCAAATCACAAAGTATGGCCCTTTGTGTGACTGCCCCGGTCTATCAGCCTCCAGTCCTGTAGATATCTTTCTTGCAGCTGGGTGACAAAGCTGTCCATAAATGACACAGATACATGAGGAAATTGCGGCCGAGACTAAATACCCCAGCTTCCTAGGCCAGAATGTTTTCTTCAGGGAAACTGCCTTTTTGTTCTGTAGAGAGGAGACTCTTCTGGGGGAAGGCCATGCTGAGGGTCTGGCCCCCTGTATATCGCTTAACCATGCAGCCTTGGGTTCTTCTCCTGTGATATACACACACTGCCCCTTCCCTACTGTCAGAGCTGCCAGGAGATTGAACCATTGATTGGGAGCTGGAGACCAAGGGAGGAGGTTGCACAGGTGAGATCTTAAGGTGTGTGGTGGTGGTGATGGTGGTGGTGGTGGTGGTGGTGGTGGTGGTGGTGGTGGTGGTGTGTGTGTGTGTGTGTGTGTGTGTGTGTGTGTGTGTGTGCACGCTGGAAAGGTGATGGAACATGAAAGCAGAAGTGAATATCTGTGGGGTGGAAGGAGGACCAGCAAGAGAGGGTCTGGGGGTTAGACAAGGATAGGAGCTGGGAAACAAGAGCTAAGTATGACCGACAGGCATAAGCATGCCATAACGAATCCATTAATTTGTATACCAGCTAAAAATGACTAACAGAATTAGAAATGAAAAATGCCTAGCACCCAAAATTTAAAACAAACAAAAAATAATTCCTGGAGTGAGGGCAGCAAAGCCTTAAGGAAGCATGGCTTCTTTGGAAAACCCCATCCATCCCTTTACACCCCACGCCATTAGCCTCACAGAAGCACAGACTATCTGCTTTCAGTGCACCTGCAGAATGGGGCGTTGTGGTGCATTGTGGGAGGCATCCTTGTACTCCTCTCTCCAGTAGAGAGGGAAGCTTCGCTGATTTGGGAACTTGGACATGTTCCCCTGCACGGTGTCTTCGATCTCTTGTCTCCAGGGACTTGGGCATCTAATGAATACAGACAGTAAAAAGCTGGAATTTTATACCTCCAGGCAAAAGTCGCCATGAGCACAGCCTCAACTTCGAACAGACCATTGTGAATGAAACCGAAATTAGTTTGGTGGGCAGAGATTTAAACCGCTTCTAGCATGCTGCCCAGCAGATGATGTATCATTCTAGTGGAAGCACAGCCCACTGCTTATTATTATACAAAACAGCAAAGATGAGGGAGTGTGGACTGACCCGGAGGGCCAGGGACGTTCCCTGGAGCCACTGGTTCTGCCCTGTTACTTCCCTGCTGGGTGTCTTCAGGTACACTTCTCAGCCTCTTGGCTCAGGATTTCAGGCTGTTTTTCCAGGGCATGCCACAGGTACTGCTGTCCTAGGCAGGTCCCTTGCTGTCTTTGAGTCTCAGTTTTTTATCATCTTTAGAACGGGAAGACTTGCTAGACAACCTGATAGTGCTGAAGTGATGATGGTTCAGGGATCAGGCATGTAGCTCACTATTCGGTAGACAGCAAAGGCCCAGCCATCCTCATCCTCTCATCCTCATTACAGCTTCTCCCTCATCATCATCACCACCATTACCACTCTCATCATATCCATCCTCATCCTCCTCATCATTATCCTCCTCATCTTCATCCTCATTACAGCTTCTCCCTCATTTTCGTCACCACTGTTACCACTGTCATCACCATCATCGTCATCATTATCAGCAGCGGCATCATCTTACCATCACTATCATCACCACCGTCTTCCATACCATTGTCACCATCACCACCATCCTTGTAGTCACTGTCATTGTAGTCATCATCGCTATCATAGTCACCACCACCGACATTGCAAGAACAATGGTAATTACCGTCATCACCATCACCATGGTGCCATCATCGTCACCACCACCCCAACATTAGCACTGTAAGCAGCAGCAGCAGCACTATTGTCACAGGAAGACAACAGCATCTTCAACTATTGCTATCATAGTTACTCCCATCAGCTGCAGTATCATCTTGACTCTAACTATTACCACAGTTACCACAGCCACCCCATCATCATCTCACCATCATCATCTCATCCCCATCCCCATCATCGTCACTGTCCCTCTCTTTGGGAGGGGGCCCATGCCTTCCTTCAGAAAGCTCCTTAGTGCTTAATGTGATTATCTTGAATTCTTGGTTGCTTTCAGTCCTTTGGGAAATCAAAGATGCTATAAACTAAAAAAAAATTTCCCTGTGTACTAGAGGTTTCGATTTTGATCTGTACATAAATTCATTCCCCTCCCCCAGAACACTCTAGATGCATTAGTAAGAAGTTACTGACACTGGTCCTAGCTATGGGGCAGTGTTTCACGCCTACTCACTCACTCACTGCACCTATAATGAAAGGGCTCAGGCTATCTTCCCAGAGGTGACGCCTAAGATGGACAAAGCAGCTAATTGCAGCTGGGACAACATCAGGCCTTCTGAGCACCACTGCGGGGGCAGCTTGTCCGATAGATCGGCTTCTCAGCTTCGGATGGATTCCTCCTTGCATTTGGTATAGGAGATGAGACATATTCTCTGAGTGATTTTTTTTCAGCTGCGAGCTTCAGTGTGCTGAGCTGAAATACGCAGATTGAGGCCGGAACAGCTGCCATGCTGCGATGTGGCTGGTATTTTGGTGGCTTTATTTTAAAGTCCCTGACAGTTCAATCTCACTAAATAATTCAGCTGTTTAGAAAAAGCCATCTGATTTTAAAGTAAATCCCCGAAGGTCAAGAAAATAGTTTGAATTTTTATTTTTGGTGAATAGTATTAGACAGAATAACAGAAATGCCCCTTATAATATCTTTCTCTTCACATCTCAGATGAAATTACTAAGTACACACTGTTGGATGTTTGTCTGTAAACACTCAATACTCTTCCCCGTGTGTTCCTGGTAGAATGTTAATATTCAGATCTCACCATTCTGAGTGAAGTCTCAGGGCTGAATAAAGTCCCAGGCTTGAAAGCGCAATGCTAAGAAGACATCCGCAGCTCTGGGTGTCACTGATGTTTTGGGAGGACTACTTACATCCAGTCCAGGAAGACATAAGCCTCAGGTCATGGAAAAGCTAAAGTATTGATTTAGAAATCGCAGACAAGAACAAAGCCAAGCAGCAATGAAGGAAGGAAGGAAGGAAGGATGCTAAGAAATCCACTAAACCCCCAACTTGCTTTGTAGAAGTTTTCAGGACAGGGGTGGAAGTCACTTGCCAACACTGGATCTCCATAGTGACAGGAAAGGTCAGGAGCATGGCCTTAACTTCCAGAAAGACACTACATAGAGACTCCTTTGTGTTCCTTGGAGATGGGCTTCCGGGTTTAGCCACTGTTGGGTGACTGCAGAATGGCTTGGGGCATTGGGAGGCAGGGCATGCAAGCCTGTAGATCAGACCTGTGTGAACTCACGTAGAACCGTGCGCTCTGCAGCCAAGCATGGCACAGATCCACATGGCTCCCCTGCCCTCATTGGTAGCTCCACTCCCTCCCTTGGGTGCTGTGCTGGGTTAAGTCCCCTTCACATTTGAGAGTCTCACTATAAAGCCTGAAAAATACCACTCATTTTGTCTGGCTTCCCATCCCCAAGACCTTCTGTGGCCAGGCCACCTCCAAGTTGCTAGCCCTCTGCTAGGGACACACTTTCGCTGGTTCCTGTGTGTTTTGGTGTCTTGGCTTCAACACTAGTTCTTTCAGAGGACCCATTTGGCCAAGTCACTCTCCTACTCAGTCACACTAAACCACAGTGTCCTATTTTCTTCTTAATGTTTAGCACATTATCCTGTATTATGGGCTTCAAACTTTTAATATACATATATAGAATTTGAACAGTGTTTGAGAAAGGACACCCAGAATTGAAAATATTTACTGAGTATGTGTTGAATAAGTCTGTCAAGAAAGAGAAACATTTCCGCTGATAACCAAAAGCTGGCCTGGGTCCACAACTATGATCCTGGCATTCTCCTGTCGTTCACAATGTCTGAGAAATCAACAGCTGACAAAACCCCCTGTGACCCATCACAGGACCCAGTTCAGACCAGCATATAACCATTCCACACAGGCAAGCATGACTGTTAACCTGGCTAGTGTGAGGGAGCAGGTCCCTGTGGCTTCAGCAACCATAGCTCTAACCTCCATGCAGTTGGCCCTACCTAGAGATAGCTTCCAGACAGTTACCCTTGCTTCTAACAGTGCCTAACTCACAGCCACACTCCACTTTTAGGAATCTCTCCCAAGCAGCTATGGGGAGCCCCGAATCTATGCCTTTCCTAGGACCTTCGTATGGAGACACCCACAGTCCTTCATGGTTCCCTACTCCAATACAGCAAGCAATACTGCTTCCTGGGCAGGCTCTGTCTGTGTCTCTGGAAGGCTGGGGTGGAATACATAAGAACAGATAGTCTTTTAGGACTAGGGAGGTGGCAGGTAAAGTGCCTGTCACACAAACATGGTGACCTGAGTTTGGTCCTCATAGCCAGGTGAGGCATGACTGCACACCTGTAACCCCAGGACTGGCTGAGGGGGCAGGGAGATAGATGAATCCCTAGAGTTCATTGGCTGGCCACCAGCTTAGCAGAACCAATGAGCTTCTGGTTCAGTGGGAGATGCCATCTCAAAAAGTAAGTTAGGGAGGGGATTGAAAATGACACTTGACACCAATCTCTGTCTTCCACCTGCACATGTATGCATACTTATATACCCACACATAGGGACATATAACACACACACACACACACACATCAAAATAAAGAAAAGCAGAGGCAGTCTCCTTTTCTGAAGGGACACTGTGGGGTCTGTGAAGCAGAGGCTGGCGCTTGCTTGCGCAGCAGCAGTGGCAGGTGGTGGTTCCTGCTACCATTCTGGCTTTAAAGACAAAGAAGCCAAGGCATAAATCAGACATTTTTGGGGTCACAGGGCTTCTGGTGAGGAGGTTGCAGCTCAAATGCACACTTTCCTGGCTCTTAGCCTTGGATATTCGCTCACAGTTGGAGCGTTTCTTTGCTCTTAGTAACTCTATGGGTGACTTTGCGCTAGCATCCAGCACACATCCCTGCGTGAGCACCCTCAGATGACCGCTCCATTGGCAGTGATAAGCACTGCCAGGCATTATTCCAGGTGGCCACTGCCCCGGATGTTTACTGTCATGACTGTCACTGTCTCTTTCTAGAACCATCGGAAACACCCAGGATATGAGTAAAGATGTATTTGCAGGGAAACAGTCTTCCCTTTTGGAGGGGATTTTGGAAATGGAGACAATATGTTTTAAATGAAGATTTGGGTTAAACAGGAAGTCTTGTCCACAGGTTTTGATACCACACAGCTGGGGAACTCTCAGTACCCTGAACTATTGCTTTCCAGGCAATGGCCCCTATCTCTTGCCATCAATCACTGAATAATAAATGAATCTGTATTTAACAGTCATTTGAGGAATAAAGACTCCAGGTCTCTGGCAAGGGAATAAATTTGCCTCTTGACATCGCAGGCCATTACTGAGAGCAGGTGACCCTGCTCTGCACTGCGGGCTGTCAGCTGTGACATGGCACCTGTGATCCTCTCAGGAGTTCCAGCCCTGACTCACCCCATGAGAAGAGATGTTGTCACCACTGCATGCCTGGCTCGTCAGCACTGGCCAGGTGGGACTCAGGTCTACTCTGTCCAGGATCTGGACATGGACATTCCAGAGCTGGCGATGTACTTGGGGCTGGGCAGAGAATGCACAGGGAATGTCAAAGACAAACATCCCAGCTTCATCTGACTCTAGAACAGCTTTCAGGAGGAGCTGCTGTCATGTGGGACCTCAGGACACATGACTTGGTTATTTGATGCTCCTCACACTGTTGCAGGGTCTTGCAAGGGACGATAGCCTGATCAGGGTCTGTTTCAGAGACCACTTTCGCAGCAAGGGCTTGGGGAGTGCAGTGGGCAGGGATGTGGTTTGGTAGCCACCCCAGGAATGGGGGAGATCTGGGAGGGGTGGATGTGTGGAGCAGAGGGAAGGGACTTGGAGGAGGCTGAAGTGTGGGGTCCAGATGGAGGCTGGTGCCTGTGCAGATCCACATTCTCCATTTCTTCCTTTCAGCCGTTCACACATTTTGGCCAAACTGTTCTAGAACAGAGCGTTGTGGTCAGTGGGTAAGGGAACATCAGAGACGTCCTCTGCCATCCCTGGCTTCAAATGCATCTTTTATTTTATAATCAACATTGAAATGTCCCTCTTCTTGAGGCTTTATGGTCATTAATTTAATATTAATTCCATTCTTATGAGGTAGGGACTGCCATCACCTCACCTACCATGGGAGAGGACTGAGGCACAGAGGGGTCAAGTAACTTGACTAAGGTCACACAGAGAAGGAATGAGGAATGGCAGTCAAAGGGTGCTGGCCATCATACAGCATGTCTTCTTTCTGAAAGCAGATGTCAGAAGCAAATTTCTATGACTTCCAGCATCCATGGGAGGAAGAAGGGTACCCAGTATATACTTCAAGGGCAGCCAAGGTCAAGTGAGTTCTAGCCATCTGGCTTTGATTTAATTTTGTCTCAAGTACCACAACAGAGAAACAACCTCATCATCTTAGTCTCTCTTAGTTGAGAAAAAAAATGGTGGCAATTTTCTCATGAAAACTCTGGTGGAGTTTTAAACCTAATTATTTGAAGCCTGTTTATCCATACAGAGCCTTACCAGCGGCTCATGATGATTTATCTCTATGGATTAAATGTCACAACGGAGGAGCTGTGATCTAAATCACACGTTCACCGTGGACCTTGAAAACATCAGGAAGGTCTTCCAGGCACATGCACCGAAGGCAACGTGCATCCCCCAACTCTTCTCCCCATGCTGCTGTGTGTCTGGAATCACACACAGGATCCTCCCCTCAGTCTGACTTGGGCTGGTGGGTACTGAAATCCCCATGTTCTTTTAGGGAGATGACACTTTCTTAAGCCAGGTAAGCCTAACCGATTTGCCATCGCCTTGACAAGCTCTCTCAGCCTTGAGGAAGCCCTGGAGGAATCCAAGGACAAGAGAGCAACACCAGTGCCCAGGTGTGTTGCTATTCAATGTGAAAACTGTCTCCTCAAGAAAGAAGACCTCACATCAGAAGCCTGCTACAGAGGAACGCATACATGGTGGAAATGTCCCAAGAGGACACTGCTAGAGAGATGGGACTTTAGGAAAGATGCGTGCATGCACACGTCTCTCTCTCTCTCTCTCTCTCTCTCTCTCTCTCTCTCTGTTTGTATATGTGAGTATGTGTGTTTGTGTGTGTGCATAGGCAAGAGTGTGGCATTATGTGTTTTCCTCAATCACTCCCCACCTTATATTTTGAGACAGGATCTCTCACTGGACCCTGCCCTTACTGATTTGGCTACACCAGCTGGCCAGTGAACCCAGTGATCAGTGATCCTCCTGTCTCTGGGACAATGACGACAATGGGACAAGAGACGAAAGCCACAGTGCCTGCCTCTGTACGTGAGTGCTGAGGAGCTGCACAGAGGTCATAATGTTTGCATGGCAAGCACTTTACCTGACTCTACAGCCCACATCCTTCCTTATATGCTGTGCTTGGCTTTAGTCCCATTGGCAATCCCCAGAACAGGCATCAAGATCTTGGATTTGGGTTTAGACCACCCTTTGCAATACAGGATAGACTCTCCGAGCCTCCCCACTTGAATGTCAGGAACATCTCTAATTTGTGCCACAAATCCTGCTTCTAGACAGGCATTGTCAGGTGTCCCTTAGACACAGCTGGGTATAACCCAGGATGGTAAGGATGATGGCTAGCAGGACAGCTCACTGAGAGTCATTCCTCTAGACCATTCCTCTTCAGTGGGATTTGCTATTATGTTTTGAGTGCCAAAAGTCCTACACAGGCTTATGTGTTTGAACACTGGTTGCCCAGCTGGTAGATCTGCATTTACACACTGTTTTTGAACACCAAGCTAGCTGACAGATGTTTCTGCAGTGGTCAGGGCCAGTGAGTTCAAGGTGGTCTGCTCTGGCCTGCTGTTTCTCTGCCTGACCCACTGAGATAAGTGTGAACAGCCTCCTGCTTATGCTGCTGTGAGAAGAAGCTTGTCTGGCTGCCATGCCTTCCCCACTATAAGCTAGAGTAAACCTTCTCTGAAGTCACTTCTTGTTGAGGATTTGGTCACAGAGAAGAGACAAGAAACAAATTCAGCCATTAAAAATCATTTTGGAAAGGATTCCAATGGGACTTCTGAGAACCCAGCAATAGAGACCCCCTTCTCCAATATGCACTTATGTAATAACTGTTTATGATGTGTCCATGTGTCTGATGAAGGGGAAGGCCAAGAGGTAACAGTAAACAAAATGTAATGATCATGGGGTAGATTAAACATGGCAGAATAAGGCTGAGTCGGCTGTCTTGACTGTTCTCATACATAAGCTTATAGATATTAGATGAAATCAAAACCATGCATACCACAAAACCACAAACCAGAAAATACAAGGCGATGGAAGTAGCTTGTTAACAGTGCCATATTTACTATATGGTCCAGGTAAAGGACAAGTCATTGGCCCAATGCCATTTTGACCCTCTATGGTTTTTTTTCTTTAACTTAAAAAAATCATTCTCTTTTGCAGTTACCTTGGTAGACTCTTTCCACAAAGATCTTTTTGACAAGACACCTAAAGACCTCTCAGCTCCCACAAAGCCCTACAAGACTAAGCAACCCATGATGTGATTGTTTCCTAAGCAGTGGCCCTTACCCACTGTGACATTATGACCCAGAGCACAGTAGCCATCTCATGGGTGCCAGACTGCTCCCCTCAAGTGGCATACCCAGAACTTTGTGAGGAACAGGACCACTGACCTGGTTTTGATCACTGCTCTGCCTGCTATGCATTAACCAACCTGCCCTTTGTTTTCTTATAAGATCTCAAAGTCTCTTGTCCGTCCTTCCTGACGTGGCACTCAGTGAACCTCCTCACGCCTTCTTGTTCATTAGTCCTCTCTATCTACCCTTCACCATGACACATCTCTTTGGGTAGGTTCTGGAACAGGTGGCAGAGCCTAGTTCATTGGAGCCCATGGAACAGCTTGCTTGGCCCTAAAACTGCAGCTATAACTTTTGGAGAGCCAGAAAGGAAGACATCAGTCACCCAGAGCAAGTTGACCCCAGATGAAGAGGAAAGATTGAGTGGTCCAGTCCTGGCTAGGTTTTTGTTTTGTTTTGTTGTTTGTTTGTTTGTTTATTTATTTGGTCAACTTCACACACCTGGGAAGAGGAAATGTCAATTAAGGAATTGCCTCCATCAAATTGTCCTGTGATGGTGTTTGTGGGGTATTTCTTGATTGCTAATTAATGTAGGAGTACCTGGCCCACTGTGGGTGGTGCCATCCCTAGGCAGGCAGGCCTGGGCTAGATAAGGAAAGGTAGTTGAGAAAGCCAGTGGGAATGAGCTCGTAAACAGCCTTCCTCCATGGTCTTCCTACGTGAGTTCCTTCTTGGCTCCCCTCAGTGATGGACTGCAGTCTGTGGGATGAAATAAGCTCTTTCCAATTGCTTTTGGTCAGTGTTTTATCACAGCCATAGACAGCACATTAGGGAAGGCCTGATGCAGTGGACGGAATTACTTTTATACCTAGACTTTTTCTTATCTTTGCACTTTGGACCGCTGTTGGCTGCTTCTACCACTATTTTGTGAAGCAGAGAAATGAGAATTCGAGCTAACAGCCCTTTAGAGTCCTTTCCGGTGAGTCCTTTCCCATTACTGCAGGGTGGCTCTGGCATTTCCTGTTTCTGTTCATTGTAGCTCTTCAGGGGTTATCCTTGGATTATACCATGTGCTTTTCTCAGGGACATTTGAACGTCTGTAGAAAAACTGGTCTGTTTCGTCATTTGAGTTCTTTTGGGGGAACATTCTGGGTTTGTAACATTTGTCTTTAGAGATTTTATTTTACTTTAATTTATGTGTCTATGTGCTGCATTTTCTTGAACTGTAAACCAAAATAACCCTTTCTTCCTTAAGCTCCCTCTGGTACCTGGTCACAGCAACAAGAAGGGTAGATAACTGCCTTACACATAGCTGGTATCATGCAAGTGGGGATTAACTTCAGGGCTAGGAAACTACAGCTCACCAGTGGCACGAAACTGATGACTGTACACCTGTAGTCTTTCTAGGGTACCATAAGAGCCAGGCCTAATAGGGCCCAACTTGACCTGTGGCCCAGGGTGCTGAGTCACTGGGAAACTCTTGTTAACCTCCGCTCTCTGCTCAGAGCTCGGGCCTGCTCTCAGGGCCTCTTCAAAGTGTTTTGAGCCGTGGAATCTGTGATGGACTAGTGAGTCAGGCATTGCCCTTGTACCATCAAGACCATCAGCTCACACTCAGAATCCTCATCTTGCTAGATAGAAAAGCAGTGGCAGCAAGACACACAAGCAGAGCAAGTGCTTTCCGGTGGGCCTCAGGGCCATACGCGGGTTTAGATTAGGATGTGTCTTGCACCGAGGAAAGAAAATCATTATAAAGTATTACTGATAGGATGGGAAGTCATAAAAGGCATTTAGCATTCCCATGTGCTGTGTGATCTCTGCATTAAAAAAGCACACTGACAGGACCACAGCTAAGGTTAAGTATAGGCAAAGGCTATCCACCTGCCTGAGTGCCTGCAGCTGCTGCCGAGTCTGCCTGCCGTGTATTGTAGCTCCTTCTTGCTTCCCAGACTAATGGATCTTCTGGTGGGAGCCTCTTTGGGTCAAAGATTTAACAGAGGAGGCACACTTGAACCCTGAATCAATGACGAAGGGAAGGAAGGACTTATTTCAGCCATAGGCTGTGAAGACAAGCATCTTTAGTAAGACTAGAAGGTGTGTGAAGGAAGCGGGGTTTGCTGTGTTTCCTCAGTAATGATTGACAGCTGAGTGACAAGTCAAGGTAAGTTCCTCCTGAACCCTACTCATCACGTCTTAAAGAGAAGGCATCCCGAGTCTTGGTAGCATCACTCTGAAGATGAGGAAGCCGAGCCTGACATGTGCGGCATGTGGAATGTATCCCATACACGTGCCACTTGGACATCTTTGGGGGTGTATTTCATTCTGTTTCCTCAACAGTACCGAGAAGCATCAACTGCAGTCAGGTCCTCGTAGCTGGTGCTACCTTCTCTCTGCATGCTGGGGGAGGGGGCGGTGCTAAGATTGGGGCAGAGTGAAAGCTTTGAGTGCGCTCAGCACTGGCTAGGCAATGCATCCTCAGTTCTCAGTAAGGCAAAGGGGATGGCTGTTAACTGCCAAACAACAGGCTAGCTTGGAACCCCTGGCTGGTCTGCCAGGAACCCAGGTCATTCTTTATAGCTGTGTCTCTTGTCACTTTTCTTTCTCTTTTCAGTAATCCTAAGTGTTGGGTACGAGTGTGTGACAGGGTTTCTGTGTGCATCTATTTGTGAGTGACTTCATGGCCCACCTGATGGTTATGGCCACAGGAAGACTCTTGCTGGGCACAGGAGCTACAAGGAGGCCCAGCATTCAGGAAACTTCTCATCTTTTTCTAAAGGGCTGTACTGGAGGAAAGCTTTACAAATGACTAGCCATGCTTCAGAAGAGCATCCTTCCGGGCTTGACACTGGTCCAAGAGGAGCCAAAATGATCTGGTCGGCTCTGACTCTAGGGTAAAACACCAGCTCCCAATGCAGAGTAGGTTCTTTACAAGAAAGTGAGAGATGATCTGGATCTAGTCTAGGGGGAACGTTAAAAGGCCACAGTTGGGCTGGAGAGATGGCTCAGAGGTTAAGAGCCAGTGAGCTGCTTTTTACAGAGGTCCTGAGTTCAATTCCCAGCAACCACATAGTGGCTCACAACTATCTAAAATGAGATCTAATGTCCTCCTCTGGAATGCAGACAGAACATTGTATACACAACAAGCAAGCAGGCAAGCAAACAAACCAACAAATAGATCTTAAAAACAAAGCGATAAAAAAGAAGCCACAGTCAGCTGGGTGGTGGTGGCGCATGCCTTTAATCATAGCACTCGGGAGGCAGAGGCAGGTGGATTGCTGTGAGTTTGAGGCCAGCCTGGTCTACAAAGTTAGCTCAGGACAGCCAAGGCTACACAGAGAAACCCTGTCTCGAAAAATAACAAAACAAAACAAAAACAAAACAAAACAAAACAAAAAAAAAAAACCCACAGTCAACCCAGACTGCAGCAGCCTCTCCCTTCAAGTCCCAGCCAACCTAGGGTCACCTAGTGGTTCCCAACCTTCCTGATATTGTGACCTTTTAACACAGTTCTTGATGTTGTGGTGACCCCCCAACTATAAAATTATTTCATTGCTACTTCATAACTTTAATTTTGCTACTGTCATGAATCCTAATGTAAATACCTGATACACAGCATATGTGATATGCGAACCCCAAAGGGCTCAAGACTCACAGATTGAGAACGGCTGACATAGACTGCAAGCCCCGCCCTTCCTGGAGCAGATAGACTTACTGTTTTCTAAATGATGCGCTTCCCTCTCCCTCCCTTCTAAAATCACTTTATTTATTTATTTATTTATTTAGGCCAAGAAGAGAAGAGAACCACTGTAGGAAACAATGTGAGCAGATGCGCAGACCCTCCACAGCAAACGTGATTGAACAACCAACCCTAATAGTGGTCATTAAAGATAAATGCAATGGATTGGTCCAGTGCCATGGTTACTTTAGCAAATTACCCAAGAACAGTGGGGTATGCACTGGAAGCACGGGAGATCTGAACAACCAATTAAGTCTGAAAACCAAGAATCAATACACCAGTCAGACCGCCAACACACAAAGGAGTGAATATGTGCATCTTACTTTACAAAGACAGGAGGGTGTAGATCTGCCATGCATCTCATGCTACTCTCTGGCTAGCATGTGCACTTTCTTCTTTGTTATTCAGTAAATTTTATTTGTGCGTGTGTGTGCATGTGTGTATATATACATGTGTGTGTTATACACACGTGTGCACATGCACACGGAGGCCATCAGCTTTGTTGCTCTATGCCCCTCTGACGGATTCTCCAGGCAGGTTCTCCATGAGGCTGGAGTGAAGCTGGCAGCCACCAGGCCTCTGCCATCCTTGCTGCATCCCAGTGCCGACCTCACCTTTGCACCCAGATGTTTTACATCTAGGTGTTGG
>OU015753.1:9242448-9258623 GCA_907169655.1 Acomys percivali
CTGTTCTCTCAAAAGCCATTAGCCAATAACCTTTACCCAGCAGTATACTGGAATCAGAGGCACATGCCATCTCTGTCTATTGATTGTGGTCAGGCGCTTCCAAAGGCAATACCATGTTTTCAAATTCAGTTCATTTGCTAACAGTTTTAGAAGGTAGGCAGAATTACTGCAAAAGAGATTTAAAAAGGGCGGGGAGAGGGCTGTAAAGGGTTTGGGGAATAGAAAACAAAACAAAACAAAAAGACCACACAGCCTTTCCCCCTAGAAGAGAAGCAATAATAAATTCTTAATAAATAAGTCCCTCCACACTCAGCTGTAGCTGTGATTCGGTCGGTAATTTCAATAACATTGAACTTTGTCTAGCTCAAAACCCATGAAAGACACAGATTCTGCATTCCATTAGTGCCTTGGCATCTTCGCGCTTTACTCCAGCTGATAAAACCATGTGTCCGACATGGGCTGTGTGTAATCATATTACCTGCTAACAGGATTTGTGCCTGAATCCCTGGGGAATGCCCTCACCGGTTCACCCACATGCCCAGTGTCAAGTGCGTTTTGATTAACGGTTGTCTCCGACAGAACATAAGACCCACTAGCTGGCTTGAGGGGGCCTTTTAGTGTTGGCCTGAAACATTTGCATCTTGTAAATCCAGAAGTTCAGTGTTAGCACGCAGTAAGCAAGGAGACACAAGGCAGGGCTTAGCAGAAGCAGGTTGAGGAACCCAGATGTGAATGCTATTCCGACACTGAAAATCCTTTTTGTTTTGTTGAGCAATCACCTGACCAGGATGGAGCCACTTTAGACCTCCTACTCCCCAGGGAAGAGATGAATAGTGGTCTTGTTTACAAAAAGTGTACGGTCTCACTGTAGAGAGACTCCATTTGTTAAGAACGAAGCAGATGAAGAGAACATAAGCCTACGGTTGGCCATCAGTTGGCCATCGTGACCTATGTGCCATGTGCTGACTGGTCAGTGCATGAGGAGCCCCAGGAACACTCCAGTCAGCATCAGGGAGGCTTGAGGCCCATTCACCTGAGTGAGGAGAGCTGACTCAAGTAGCTTTGACTCTAAATGGGCTAAGCCAGCTTTTCTCTCCCTTTGCAGCAGGAGGCCCCGCTTACCCCATGTACCTGCTCCCCACCTGCCTGCACACTCCTGACTAGAGCTCCTATTCTGCTCTCCCCCAATCTCGGGAGGCACAGCAGGTAGCCCTGTGAGCACTGGGAGAAGACACATCTGCAGCCTCCAACCAAACATAGATGGGTTGGTGGTTCTATGCCTTGGCTCCCACCTGTGGAGGAATGGGGCCATTTCCTCCTCCCCTTTTCATACTCTTCCTTCCCACTCTCCTTCCTTTGCTAGTGCTTCCTGGTGTCCAGAATTTCTTGTTTTCATGGAAGTATCTAGTACTGAGGCCTAGGCTAGATTGCCTTGCCTTGCTTTGCCTTGCCTTGCCTTCCCTTCCCTTCCCCTACTTTCCTGCTGTGAGCTCCACCCTACAAGTGACCAAATTCTATCTGGACTCCCTGTCTCATCCTGGGCTCTGTGGGAGAAATTACAATAACCCACCGCCTCAGTTCAACCACATCCCTGGCAAGCACATGCCAATGCTGCTGCTTTGGTTCAAGAAGAGATGCCCAGCTTAGTAAAGGGCTGAGGTAGTGCTCACTCTGCCTTAGTTTCCCGTTCTTCTCTCCTCAGCAAGCTGCCTCCTCTCTCGGTTCTCTGAGACCCCCCCTTACGATGGGTAGGGTCGCCTGGATTCATGTACTAAACACAGGGCAAGCCTGGAAGGCACCATCAGTGGCTTTAACGAAAGCTTTAGCAGGGCAGTTGTCACTTTATTATGACAACCATGTCGTCCTTTGTGTTTCTCTTATAAATGTTGAACTGCAGGTCCTGGTGGGTGCATTTCACAGACAGGGCTTCACTTTGTCCAAGTCACCTTTGGGGCTCTTTGTTATTCGGGAGACTTGCTAATTTTAAGTCTAATCAGAGAGATGTGAATGTTGTCTCCTGGGTCACAGGAACAGGGCTCCAGTCCATATTGGGAGCACGTGACCAGGCCCATGTTTACTTGTAAATGAGGTCTCTGGAAATTGTTTTTGACCCAACCACAGCCTCTGGTGCCATTGCTACCAGGACAAGGGGCGCCTTGCATTAAGATGCCAGCAGGGAGGATGCTCTCTGAGAATGAGACGGAATGCCATGGGAAGTGGGCTCCGGAAAGCAAACACCAGCAAAGGAATCAAGAAGCAACTGGAAACTTTGCCCTCTTAAAATGCCATGCATAGTCAATTATGCATTTGCGAGTCAATTATGCATTTGTAAGTCGATTACAAAAAAAGAAAACAGATGAGTTTTAAGACTTTAAATGCACCATGCTGGAAAGAGCTTCGATTTAGGAGAACAATAATTTTAAAAAATGGTTTTAGGTCAAACGAGAAGGGAAGGCTTCCAAAATGCCTCCTGGGAATTAAATTAAAAATGAGTAAACTAATTTTATTTGCGGCTTAAATAAAACTCCCCTGAACTGTTTAATGGGCACCTACCTCCTTTAGGTACATTCTGGAGAAAACTCAATTTGCAATTATAAGGCTAAGGAGATTAATGAATCACTATATTTTATTTGTAGTAGAACCAGTGATTAGAAAGAACTCCCCCCCCCCCCCCCGAGTTAGAGTCACAGCAAGCTAGCTAGACAAAGTGGGGGTCTGATCTTGTCATTGACCTAGTTAGGTGGCTGTATGTTATCCGTTAAATTCTGGGACCAGGGATATTTATCTTTCCATAAGGAGGACTCCAAGCCTGCTGCATGGCATACAGAAGGAAGCCCAGACTAGAGGAAGAATAAATAAGCCTGTGATGGTGTTTTCAGCTTCATGCATTTGAAATAAAGGGGTCAAGGGAAGACTGTATTTCTGGAGGCGACAACTGCATCTTCTTTGTCTCAACCTCTAGGATGCAAATTTGACCCACTGAGTAAAACTACTTGCACTCGAATACCACACCAGCATGGCTTTGTATCTTTTGTTCACCAAAGTGTTCCTGTCCCCTGAGAGCTCCCCTGCACATAGTAGGTATTCAACTTTGCCCGCTGAGTGAACACGTTAGAGAAATGGAAAACTCCGTTGGCTACCATGGAGGTTGACACCGACCAACAACTTTACAGGGCCTTGGATCCCCTAGGAGAGGAGCCTCTAGCTGTGTCTGTGAGGGATTACCTAGATTGAGCCAGTTAAGTTAGAAAAACTCACCTGAGATGTGGGTGGCACTATTCCCCAGGTTGGGGTCCTGGACCACATAAAAAGGAGAAGGCAAGCTGAGGACCAGCATGCATCTCTCTCTGCTTCCTGACTGTGGATGGCACGTGTTCAGCCGCCCGCAGCTCCTGCGGCCATGCCTTCCCGCCATGATGGACTGTACCCCTTCCAACTGTGAGCTAAAACAAACCCCTCCTTCCTTGTTTTTGTCAGATAGGCTGTTACAGCAAGAAAGGTTAACTGATGCTAAGACCCACTTCAGAAAATGAACAGAAGAATTTTATAGTTACTTTCTATAAAGCAATGGCTGTTAGAAAACAGACACAATATATAACATGATTTTAGGGATAGGACATGAGGGTATGGCACAGACCCTCCACATACAGGGTCCCCTTCTGGGGTTATACCCACCTCTTCAGGTGGATTCTGCCATCTTCATTTGGAGATATGAAAATTCAGGTTTAGAACATAATATTACCTTTCTCATCGCTATAAGCAAATGCCTGTCAAGAAGTGACTAAAGAGAGGAAGGGTTTATCTTGCTGCACATTTTGAGAGGATATATTCCATCACATGGTCCATCATGATGAGAAAGCTTAGGTGGAGGGATGCCTTTTTGCTGTGGCAGTGGGGTGTGAATGCGCTGACAATGTCACCACTGTGTCGCATCCAAGAGCAGAGATCTTGGGCTTGAACCAAAACAGGCTCTAACCCTCTAGGCTTGACTTTACAACCCTACATCTGCTGGCTAATTCTCATGTCCAAATCACTCCGCAACATCCTAAAACAGCCCCACCACTGGGTAGGTACCAAGTGACTTGGGCAAAGATAGAGCTTTGGTTGTATATTTAAGAAAACAGGTAGGAGAGAAGAGTGAAAAGTGGAGGAGGAGGAAACTGACACATCTAAGAGAGGCTCTGTGTTTTAGCTGAGTATTGATGGGAGCCTCTATAGTGATCTGCTCCCCCACAGCAAAGCATACACTAGAACTGCCTTCTGGATGGGGGCCTGGGCCCTACCCCACTGAGACTTCCCCTGCTGGCTGCAGTCCACCCCTCCCCTGGGACATGAACTTGCCTGCTTCTGGGCTGCCCTGTGTCCTCAGTCCCTGTTCCTGGAGGAGCAGCAGATATAGAATCAGATCTGTTGGTGTAAAGAGATCAAGGGTGCCCCGCCCCCACAGCTACAGCCCACCTCCAAGGGGATTGAGACCCCAGGGTCTCCCACACTAGCCAAGCCCTCCATGGCTATTTGTAAGTTTTAACAAAGAAGGCTCAACTTCTCCCACTGAGACAGGAGCCAGAGGGGATGCACACCCTATGAAGAGGGCCTCTACCTCCATGAGGTTCTTAAAGCTGATGTGTGCATCCGTGAAAGATGGGGAGACACCGTTCATGAAGAACACCTGAGGATGTACGTTCAGAGTGCCAGTCTGAAAATGCACATATGCTTGGTTATTAGTTTCCAGGGACTGTTGGGAGAGAGAGGAACAGACACCTTAAAAGATGGGAGCTGTGTCCTTCTCAGACTGTGTGTCATTATCCCCTGCTGTATCTTCATTTTTACTGTCAACATCTGTTATTTTCAGTTCACTCAAAGGGTTGGGGGAGGGGTGATCTCTGAATTTGCTTATCTGGATCCTGAGGTTATAGGGTGACTTCGTTTTCTGCCTGAGGCATTTTCTGCAGCCTAGAAAGAACACTCGGAAAGGAAAAGAAAATACAGTTCATCCATGGCATGAGCTAGCAAGGGGCCAATACAGAGGAAAGGGAGTCACATGCACTGAGCAGCCCTTGAGGAGGAAGCAGGTGCAGAGGCAGCTGCAGGTGGCCTCCTCTCTGGCAACACAAGATACAGGAGGGCTGGGTATGTTTCTGAACAAAACGCCCCCGGTGGGTGATGCCCCATGACTGGAGGGGTCCCAGGGAAGATGCTGAGGAAGGCTTTGGCACAGAGGAGGAGGGAGGGATGTTTCAAAGTTCATTCTGTCAGCTCTCTATGTCCATGGGCTTTGTACCTTGCATCCATCCGTTTTTCCATGCCAACATTAGGGAAAAATAGTGACATCTGCATTGAGCATGTGCGGACTTTGCTCTCATCATTTCCCTAAACACAGTTCAGCAAGAATCTACATTGCATTTACATTCTACGAGGCACTGAAGGTAATGTAGAGATGATGTACCAGGTGTGAGAGGATGCGCGTGGGTTCCTTCTGCGCCAACAGTGCGCCATCTTAGAATCTACTGACTCAGGCATCTTTGACAGGTGGTAATGGTTGGTTTTAATGTCACTTGCCACAAACTGGGTCCCTGGGCAGGAAAAGCCTCACCCTAGGAATTGTTCCTGATGGTATCAACTGATTATGGAAGCCCCGCCCCAGGAGTGGTGGCATCTGCTGGTAGCAGCCCAGATAGTAGGGACATGGCAGAAGGAAGATTATTCATTCACCATTTGCTTGCTCGGCCTCCCTCTTCAGCTGAGTTGATGTACCCTGTGGCTATTGCTGCAGTAGCTTTCATTTTGGTAGCAGAATGAGCTGTAGGCTCTTTTTCATCAAGTCAGGTGCTTTGGGAAAGAAGCAAGATGGCTCAGAAGGGACCTCTCAGGTAGGAGACTAGACAGATACTCTCCTAAAAGCATCTGAATTTACATCCTCCCACAAAGACTGCTAGGAAAGTAAGCATAACCAAGTCATCTCCAGGCCCCAGGACTCCTCAGGCAGGACCTTAGTCTGGAAATGCTGAATCACCATGAGCCAGTGAGGCAGTGGGGAGGCTTGGTGGGGGGGTGAGTAGGCCAACACAATGTCTCTCTACTAATCTGTGTGGAAGAAACAACTTGTCTCCAAAGTGTTAACCTCGCACAGCGCACCTCGGCTTTTCATTCTCACAAGACGCATTATTTCATTATAGCAAAATGGGGCTAACCTGCACTGTGAGTTGTTTTGTCTATGTGGTTGCTAGGTAACCAATTTGCCCCTTGGCTTCCCAAGGCAGCTGAGGATGCTAAACTTCACATCATAGATCAGGGTGTTAGGGGAACTCAGGTCAACCAAAGATATTGGTAGCGTAGGCTTGTGGCTGGTGACTGATGGGATTCATGATGAGGGCTCCAATTAAGCTTACATCTTTAGATTCTAAGCAAGGAGAAAGAGGGTTATTAGAGCTATGTTTAAAGGGGGTGGGATAATGTATACAAAGTACGCGAACATAAACATAAAGTGTACATTAATTAGATGCTAATTTCAATAGACTGAGAATTAAACCTCTTATTAATGATGGTGGGTGTAACCTGCCCCCAGCAGCCTTCTGAGCTGTCAGGAGCCATTAGTGCTCCCCTCCCGGCTTGCCCTGATACCTGAGACAGCTCCTTCATGTTTTTATCCATCAGAAAAATGAGGTGTCACAGAACACACCACCTACCTGGGCTCTCCACCCCCCAGCTGTGCCAAGCACTACACTCCCAGGAGAGTCAGAGTTCAGCGAGGACAGAGAAGGCTGCATGAGCTTGTTTGCTTGTTTATTTATACTTGTATTTGAGGTAGGGTCTCATGCATCCCAGCCTGACATTGCATTCTCTGCAAAATAGCTCCAGAGGTTTCAGATCCCAGCCCTGCTACTTACTAGCCATTTATTCTTGGTAAAAACAGCTTAGCGCCTCTGCATATCTGTTTTGTTGTTGTTGTTTTCACTTGCAAAGTGAACTATTACTGTTACAAACATTTCATGGGGCTTTTGGTGATTAAACTATATTATTTGTGTAAAGAATGATCAGCCATCACTGACAATAGTAATAAAAGCAATGGCAGTCACACAGGTCAAAGATTAGCCTCATCAGCCTTGGCACAAGGCAAGCAAGCGATCATGCCAGCCATTGTAAGCAACACAGACGTCAAGTGGCCCAGGTGGACAGACTGTGGACTTACGGGACTTTATTCCTACTTGACTCGTGTTGTTCCATAGACCCTCCCATGACGGGGGATCTCCCTGAACCTCAGCACCATAGACGACCAAAGGCTGATTGGCACACAGGTGTGAAAAGTGTCTCCATCTTGAACATTATGACTGGCCCAGAGTGCTAAGCTGGGTTCGTGGGGGGTGCGGGGGGGGGGGGCGGGCGCCATCTATGTGGAACTCAACAGAAGAGCTGACAGAACCACCTTTCCCAGCTTGTGTGGTGGCTAGGATCTGTCCCCGGCTGGCTCTCTGATTCCCTCCCCATCCATGCCTTAACTGTTTAGGGGATGAGAAACCTGCCTAGAATAGCAGATGGGCTTCTGCATCCAATTGGCACAACACCAGCACTTCAATGTCTGTCCTCACGGAGGAGATCCCTGAGGAGAGGCAGAGCGGCAGCCTGCAGATGTTTCTGCAAATGTCTTTGAAAGCCATTCCTTCTGTGGCCAAAGAGTCCCAAGCATCCTCCTGAGTCTTCTCAGGTGTCTGTCAAAGTCCTTTCTAAAGAAAACCTACTGTCAGGCTAGGATGCTCCTTCCCTCCTGACTCTCCCAGGGTCACGGGAGAGGACAGAGATACCGCACAATTCTAGGAAGCTATTAAGGCGGGTTCACACCTCACTTTGGACCTTCTCCTTTTTCTCATTCTCCTGATGTATTTACTCACTTTGCTTAAATGTAAGAACAACTTAAAACAAATTGGGCACAATTCTTCCCTTTTTTCCACCTCATCTGTCTCAAAATGTTGGTTAAAAGCCTCCTAGGTGTCAGAGACTGTACCAGGAGAGGAGAGAGCACGGTGAGAGGTCCTGCCCTCTGCAACCCCGAGACCAGTGTGGATTGGTTGAGATGCCTCAGGATGTGACAGCATTGGCCTTTTCTGAACTCCCCTGAGAGATCACCTAGCACCGAGTTCACACAGAGTCACCTTGTTAGTTGGGACTCTGTCCATGGAGATCCAAAGGCATGGTCAGAGACAGTGCTTACACCTCAGGGGAAGATGGAAGATATGGGCAGAAAAGGTGTGGTTTCTACCACAGGTGAGCCCATACATGGGAGAAACTACAGTGGCTCGGCATATGCAAATACACCTTAGAAGAGATTTTTTTTTTCTCTTAAGAGCCAGCTATAGTGCTCAGACTTCCATGCCTGGACTTTACTATATAACTTGATCTTTATGGAAAGTGTTTCAAATACTTGGCAGTTTACAAAGTGCTTCTAAGGGAGCATCAAACCAAACCTGCTGGTCATCAGGGCGGGATAGCATCACCCACACCGTGCAGGCAGGAAACCAAGACCCATCTTCTCCAAAAGAGGAGAACAGGGCTGGGACCCAAGTCCAGAATTAACTAAAGCATCCATAGCAGTGTGCCACGGCCACTGAGCCATACAGTGTCCCAGCCATGGAGGGCCGTAATGTAAAGTCTCTAGGCTTTGCATCTGAAAAACATTCTAGTGTGTGTGTGTGTGTGTGTGTGTGTGTGTGTGTGTGTGTGTGTGTGTACATACGCACGTGCATGTGTTCTGGTGTGCACCTATGTGGGCCACAGTCGTGTCTTCTTTTACCACTTTCCACCTTGTTTCTTTGAGGCAGTTTCTTGCTGATCTTGCGGCTCACCGTTTCAGCCAGGATGCTTGCCAGTGAACTCTGAGGGTCTGTTTATCTCTGAAACCCAGTGCTGAAATTATAGGCACACGTGGGCATGCCTCACTTTTACATGGATACTGGGGATTTGAACTCAGGTCCTTTTGTTTTAACAGGCAGTGTACTTACCCACTGAGCCATCTTCCCAGCCCAGTGCTGCATCTCTTTGTAGGTAGAAGGCCTCAGAAAGCAGCCTTGGCTTTGAATATTAGATAGATCATTTTACGTAAGACCGTGAAAAAGCCATTGTTTAAAATAACATCCATTACAGACTGAATCTAAAGACTGTTTCCAAACCACTGCCAACATTTTTTTTTTTTTTGGTCCTATCTTCTTCAAATAATTAAGGGTTAGCAACTTCAAAATTAATTCTAGTGGTAAGCTGTGCATCTGGCTTAATGGATCTCATAAATCAATCCCATGAGGTAAAATCTATTTTAAGAAGTCTATGGAAGAGGTGCTGTTGAGAGATGGAGGGAGCTATGTTATTTCTTTCTTTTCAGAGCAGACCAGTCCACTACCCTAACCCCCAAGTTACAATCCTGGAGACCTTCTAGCATGAACTGTGACTGGGTCAGAAATGAAATCATGCAGATTCCTGGGCCAAGGCCAGGTCCACTACAATAGTCCAGTGGTGGCCTCCCGAGAGATATGTTCACTTTGTAATTCCTAAGACCCGCGAGGGTGACTTTATTTGGGATCTTTGACAGATGTGATTAAATTCGGAAGACTTCAGTCTGAGGACAGAAGATCCTGTGAAGACTAGATGCAACTACAAGCCAAGGAGCCTGGAGCCACTGGGAGCTCAAAGAGGCAAGAAATGTGCCCTCCCCCTTGTACTGTTAGAGGGGAGCGTGGTTCGGCTGACACCTTGAGTCTGGATTTATAACACCTGTAATGGTTAGAGAATAAATTTCTGTCATCTTAAGTCACCAAGTCCATCGTGAGTCATTATAGGAGCACTAGAAAATCAATACACCTGCCACGGAACAAACTCAGTCCTGGGCCCAGCAATCAAGACTGTAAGTAGCCTCCTGGGAAGAGGGGTTCACAGTCAAGGTGAGACTAGGTGTGGAGTGACTGAGCTGGTAGATAGCTCTGCTGCTTGCCAAGCACAGGCACTTCTCCTATAGAACCTGCACCCAGAGCAGGCGCATAGACGAGCATCTTCAGGTGGATGTGTCAACCGCTCTAGGTGGGCTCTCTATTTTACTAGACACAATCCCCCCCCTCACCTCCAAGCAAACACAGCATCAAGAAGACCATTGAGAGTTTCACAAACTCATCAGAGAAGAGGCGGGAGTGGGTAACAGATACAAACGGTTTCATCCTGAGCATCACACAGGCCGAAGGCTTTTCAAACACCTTCGCAGAGTTTTACCAAGCAAGCAAGGCCCAAAGCTCTGAACGCATCTCCAGCCACAGTCCTCCAGGCTCTGGGACAGCATTAAATCCACGCCGGCGTGCTCCCATTTCTGAAGTAAATGGCTATAAAAGGGCTGACCCATCCCAAGTATAATGCATGTTGCTTGCCTCCCCTGACCCTCCTCACACATGCATTATGCATCGCGAACAGCTAGACAGTCTCAAAGTCGGGCTCTGCACAGAGAATGTTTGCTTGTGCTTGGAGATGCCTTTGGAGGATGAGTTCATGCATGAACAAATGAACTTGCACTGGCTTGGGCAGCTGAAGAGACACACCCAACAAATGTAACATTCTCAGATCAACCTAGGCCAACTCTCCTGAAAACGGCACAGCTGCCACTCCCCCATTCTTAGTGCTTGGTCTGCCCCATGCCTCTCCTTACCCTTGATGCTCTTATTCATTCTCATCTGCCTGGTTCTCTGTTTCCCTCCACTAGAGGGAGATCATGTACATGTGTTTGTTGAGTGAATAAACGAATGAATGGGGTCCATATATGTGTAAGCTTAGCCCTGCTCCCCAACTTCAGTAGACAGCACCACAGTCATTTATGGAATGTTGTCCCCTCAACATACAACACCGGCTTAGGGACTAGTAGCCCAGGAGCCATGGCCTGCTAGGGGAAGTGAATTTTGGTAATCTGTACTTAGTAGGATGTCATCATGTTGAAGTTGGTTTTTCCTCCCGTCCCTTAGCTTCTGGATTAACGACTCATGAGACTCATTAAATATTATACAAATACCTAGGCCATATAGCTAGGATCTTCTCTGACTAGCTCAAAACTTAAATTAATCCATTTATACTAATTTACATTCTGCCATGTAGTTGGTTACCTAAGCTCAGACACTACACATTTATCTTCGTCATGTTTTCCTGGCTCAATCTTCCTCTGCCTGGCTCTATCCCAGAATCCTGTCTGCCTGCCGGAAGTCCCACTTTTTTCACGGTTCACTCATAGGCCATAGGTTTTTTTTTCTTTTTTTGTTGACAAGTGTTACATCCAATAACACACAAGCAGTTCCTTTCACAGCTGTCTCTGGGCTCTGACATGCCATGATGGGAAATCTAGACCAGTATCTGATACGATTTCCAGAAAGGCCTTTGGTAGTCACTTATCATCACAAGAAAGCCTGTTCCTAGGAAAGTCCCTCAGCAGGGGCTGTGTGTCTCCACACTCTCCTGAGAAGGTGAGAACCATGTTTCCCTGACGCCTCCTTTCTCAGGGGACAGAAACCAAAATAAAGCCTAGGACAGCTCAGCTCCAGCTCTGGGAGGCATAGATACCTGCATAACCCTGTCTGAATGTTGGGGACACTCTGTTTTTGCTTTAAGTAATACTAATATTATTTATCTGGCAGGGAATGCTCTCTCTCTCTCTCTCTCTCTCTCTCTCTCTCTCCCTCTCAAAAAAAAAAAAAAAACCAAAACAAACAAACAAACAAAAAAAAACAACAAAAGCTGCTGGCATGTCTGTGCTCCCGAGCCTAGGTAGCCAACTGGTGACCTTCCATCTATCCCCATGTCCTTGCTCCCAGAGCCTCTAACTGCTTCCACACTTTTGCTCCATCCTTTTTGCTGACCCAGATTTCCCACAGCTCCCCGGAGCCAGCCCAGAACTCCTCTCTTCTCAGAATATTTCATTTGTCTATCTGCTACATAACTTAAGCACGCCACCATATAATTTAGCACGCAATCTTAGAAGTCACCCTCCATGTGCGCTGATTCTTTGAACTGGATGGAAGTCTGGCACTTCCTTTGGGTGGTTGATCCTGCAGCTGAGAGCTTGGTCTGGGAAGCTATGGTCCCAGTGAAGGCGCAGAGTACAGAACCACCCTGGCCCTGGCAGGACAGGGGGAGGACACCCGCCATGCTCTAGCTGTGACTCCACGGCATAAGGCAGCTTCAGCACTCCATCAGGGGAGCCATCGCCATGGTAATGGAGGTTCTAGAATCTAATTTAGCTCTCTAAAACCCATGAAATGGCACTCAGAATCTTAGCTCATTGCTTTCAAGTACTTACTCATGGTAATTTTAAGGGCAATCAGAAATAATATATAAATTATGAATAATAACCACATTCATTTATTCCTCCTAACTCCAAGGGCCCGAGCTAAGGACCCTCTGAGATCAGAACTGTTACTCATCCTCCATAACCATAACCCATCCTACAAAGGAAGCCAAGGTGGGGGATGGGGACGTGGCTTGCACAGGACCAGGACGCTATCAGGCAGTGAAGCTGGTATGGCAATTTGGGCAACTGCAGTCATTCAAAGACGACAAGAATAACATGTCTTCAGGGGATGTTTAGGACATACATGGGGTGTCTGTTTTCTTTGCTTCAATAATTGAGGTATTGTTGATGTTTAGCGGGAGTCACAATGGGTGCAATGCTTTCTGTGATGTCAACACGGGGCTTTGTACAATGGAGAATGAGCCCCTATACATTTTGAGATATTTAAGGTGTGTGTGTGTGTGTGTGTGTGTGTATGTGTTGTGCAATGTAAGTGCAGGTGCCTATGAAGGCCAGAAGAGGGCATCAGATCTTCTAGAGCTGGAGGTATAGGCACATGTGAGCTACCCAGTGTGAGTGCTGAAAACTGAACTTGGGCCCTCAGCCAGAGTGGCAAATTCTCTTTCCCACAGTACCCCTCTCCAGGCACCCCACCTATATATGCTGAACGGCCCTGCTCTTTTGTGGACAGGAACAAGGATACATTATTATCTGAGTCAAGAGTCCTGAATCAAGCTCATATTCAAAAACCAAAGCTTTTTGACCTGGCTGCAGGCGTTCAACCCCCAGAGCCCCTGTGGACAGAGGGGCTTGGTAGCTGCTGGGGTCAGACCCAAAACAATAGTAGAAAAATCACTGAGCCAGTGGCCTGCCCAGTGCCATTCAAACGATGGACATCAAATAGATTTTGCCTACCAAGGTACTGATACCCACAGAGGCCTCCCTGGACAGAGTGTTTCAGCCCCTGCCCCACCCATAGACTCCAAGCATTGTGTGTGATTTGAGCATTGCCAAACAAATGGAAATTTCCAGCAGCTAGTGAGTAGAGCTAAGCCTCAGAGACCTGAGGGGAGTGCAGATGAAGCGTCAGCCAGTCACCTGCAGATCTGTACTTGAGTGGAGAGAAGCCAGTCTGCTTAGGAAACTGAGTAACCAGGCAGCCTCCTGGGCTGAGGACACAGGAGGCCCTCCCTGGGGCAGGGCTCATCTTTTAATGGTTTAGTTTAGGCAATGGGCTATTTTGAGTCTAGGAAAACCACCCTCTAGGAGAAAATAGACAGTCATGTGTGTGGTTTAGAAAGAGTTAAGATGCCCCTGGTCCCTATGGCAAAAGAAATGATGAATAAGCCTCCTTCCCCCAGTCCCTAGGCTAGCTGCCAGCAGCCCATAGGCTGTGGGTATTGCTCTATGGAGAAGTTGCCCTGAGATAACCCAATATTCCAGCAAGAAGAAATGCCAAAGGGAAGGTCTGTCTGCCCTGCATGCACGTGTGTGCGCATGAAAAACACCTAGAAAAATAGCTGTAGGGCCCCAGGTAAAGTGATCTACACCTGTAACCCAACACAGAAGGAAGGAAGGAAGGAAGGAAGGAAGGAAGGAAGGAAGGAAGGAAGGAAGGAAGGAAGGAAGGAGATCAGTGAGTCTGAGGTTAGTCTAGAGAACCCCTTGAGGTTTTTCACAACAAATAACCAAACCAAAAAACTCCTACGATGATACACTGACCTCATCAGCTGTAATTTCTGGGTGATTTTGGAGTTTTAGTCTTGACCATCTGACTTTTCTAAATTTCCATCATATATGTAGAATGCTTTTACGACAGTGGTATTTTTCTTTAACTAAAAACAATGTGGGTGTAATAGCAGCAAGAATCTGTAGTCATAGTACCTGGGAAGCTGAGGCAGAAGGATTGCTTAGAGTTGGGGGCATACCTACTGTGTTCGAGGCCAGCCTGGGCTACACAGTAAAATTATCTCAAAAAAAAGAAGTGAGAGCAAAAGGGAAAAGAGGAGGAGGAAGGAAGGAAGGAAGGAGGGGGGAATGATGGATGGGCGGATGGATAGATAGATGGATAAATAGAAAGAAAGGTTGGATGGATGGATGGATAGATAGATATAAGAAAGGTTGGTTGGTTGGATGGATGGATAGATGAAGGACGGACAGAAGGAAGGAAGGAAGGAAGATAGAAGGAAAGAATCCATCTAACACATGTTTATGAATCCCATCTCTATGTACAATAAATTCACACCAATAAAATAAAAAGCAGTATAGGCAATTATCAGCCAAGCCTAAGTCTAAGAAGCAACAGCTTGAATGTCCCTGGGAGTCAGACTCCATGGAGACAATGTGACCCGAGGAGCTGTCCAGGAGGGGAGGGAGGGAGGACGGGACTCCTCGCTCAGAGGCCACAGTCACCCGTTCTCTATGGCGATGCCAGAGCACAGTCCCATCTCAATGTCACATGCTCCCTCTGGGTAGTGAAAACCTTCCCCACAGGCCTTCTCATGGGTGAGCAAAGGGCATGTTGCACAAGAGACAAGGGGTGCAGCCAGGCAAAGGACTGGAGCATGGAGGTCTGGCCTGCATCTTGGTTTAGATGGAATATGGTACAGGATATTTTTGGATCAAAAGAAGAAAACAACACATCCCGTTTTTATAAAAGGAGAGTTTTAACAAGGGAGGCAGGTGTGAAAACATAGTGTCCAGCTTCATTTCACACATATCCACTGACCTGCGCAACGACTCCGACCATATGAGGATTTGCGGTTGATGTGACAGCTAGGATGCTTGCTGTTTCTGCTCTTAATTTTGTCTGTTTGATTTCTGTAAATTCCTACAATTACTATTTCGAGACACTGTCTCAGTGTGTAGACCAAGTTGCCAAGACCTCACAGAGATCCACCTGCCTCTGCCTCCCCCATGCTGGGATTAAAGGTGTGTACCACCATACCTGGCTAAATTCCTACACTTGTATATTCAATGATTTTTCTAATAATAAAATGATATTTTTTTCTAACTAAGAAAGGAAGGGAGGGAGGGAGGAGGAGGAAGAAAAGGAAGAGGAAGAAGAAGAAGAAGAAGAAGAAGAAGAAGAAGAAGAAGAAGAAGAAAGCAGTCTAGATGGTTCTGAGGCCTGCTGGTTTGGCTCAGGCTTCCTGGCAGAGATCTTTCTCTTGCCTGGGTGGTGGACTTACCTGGGCACCTGGGCATTGTCAGCACTCAAGCCCTGCCCTGCAGGATCTGAGCCTTTTCCAGAAGGCTCTGGGTTTCTTTTTCCAGAAGTACCCTGATTATTCCTACAATCAGCCATGATGGAAGCACCAGCCTTAGAGTTGTTGCTCTCACTGTTTCAGAGCAGGCAGATCACACAGGGATCGTGCTAAACACACCCCAGGTCATTGCTCTGCTGGTCCAAGGCTGAACCTCGGGTTCCTGCCTTCTAATCAGCTCATGATTGCTACACTGCTGCCAAGCCTGGGGAGTGAGCAGAGGATGTAAGGCTGCCGGGAAGAGAGGATTCACAGCTCGCAGAAAAACCTTCTGTGCCCTTACAGATGTTACAGAAATGGAGACAACTTGGGCTGGGAGCACCCACGCAAAAGCCAACAGTAGCTGTGCAGACTGGTGACCAGGTAACAGGGACATAAAGTGGGCTCAGCTATGCTGGACTCCAGCTCTGGGGTACTCATCTGAGAGTGAGGCTGCCTATCAGCTTCAACTCACCCTGTTCCCCAAAAGCCACCACAGTGTGTTTTAAAAGAAAATCTCTGATTCTTGTGATGTTACACAGTCAAAAAAAAAAAAAAAAAAAAAAAAAAAAAAAAAAGCATCCTACTAGCCAGGGACAGCCTAGGCCATCCTGTGGGTTTCTAGCATTGCA
>OU015753.1:9258633-9300049 GCA_907169655.1 Acomys percivali
ACACACACACACACACACACACACACACACACACACACACACACACACACACGCATGCAACTCGACATAGTAGATCTTTGAATGCTTAACTTCGTTGTGTGAGAATAAACTTGAGTTTTCACGGTGACTTGCTATGAGAATTCTAAGCTCAAGGAACCTCAAGTTGGAAATGCTGGGGACTCTCACAGAGGGGAGTGTGTATCCTGTGACGGTCTCAATTGTAATTCCTTCCTCAATTGTCTCCTCTGTCCACTTGCTGAGCCATCCACAAGGCAGGACATCGCCAGCCATGAGCTTGAGTTCTGGCAAGATGCAGAGGACCACGTCACAGTGCCTCAGCTAGCAGGTTCCCCAGCCCTTAGTGAGACCACCCACATGTTCTAGCCCATCTGAGCTCTCAGTTTACTTCTGGAAGAGGCTTGCTCTGATGGTTTATTTTAGATTTTGCACTAAGCAGAGTAACAATCTGAAGTAGGATAATACTCCCTCTAGACCTAAATCAATAAAATGCCCCCACGAGCTATCACCCATTAAGAGCTCCTCTGAGACCCCAAACCTTCCAGGATTGCGTGGCTTTGAAAAACAGTCAACAGCTAGGATCAAGGAGATCACTGTCATGGGCCGTGAGCTCTCAGGGCAGGCTTCCCAGGCCACACCTCAAGCTGTATCCCTCTAAAAGGCAGATCACTTATCTTGAGGATACAGGGGGCTGATGACAGCAGTGCAGATGAGCAACAGATGCCACGCCTCCCCCTACACACAGATACTTGGCCCAATAGGTTAAGCTAATACCCACTTCTGACCATCTTCCTTCCTTCACCTGCTCCCAGATCTATCCAAATATGAGCAGCTACCTCATGCTCCTGCTGCCACTGGCGGGAGGGGTGGGGGTGGGGTGTCTTTCCTGCCACCAAGCCTTCTCTGCCACAGTGGACTGTGTCTCTTTAAACCACGAGGCACGGCAGAGCCTCCACCCCTTAGCTGGCCACTTCTTAGGTATCTGGTGGCTGTGATTGAAAGTTACTAATTCAGAGGAGCCAGAGGGAGAAAAACCATGTAGGAGAGTCTTTTGTTTTCAAGATGCAAAGAAAAAAAAAATGGAGTAGACATTACTTCTTCTTATTTCTACTGTGAATGCAGATGCGATGACTAGGGCTGAGGCAACCATCTTGCCACCTTGAGGAAAAGGTTATAATAATTATATTCAGTCCAGCTCTGACATTTTAAGTTTGAGTCAACTTCAGCAGCCACAAAAATAACTTCCAAATAGTTTAAGCCAGCAAGGTTGGGTTTCTGTTACTTGTTTCTCAACAACCCTAAAATGTACAGGTATTGCTACAATTAGGTATTGCTACAATTCTGACATGAAGGGAAGTGTCTACACAAAGCAAGGATGCTGCATTCCCCTATACCGTACCTTGGGACCTAGATTTCTCAGCAGAGGGCTGAGGAAGAGGAAGCTGGGCAGTGTCCGCTGCATTCTCCATGCCCCTTCAGCCTGTCTGAGGTCATGTGACTAGTCCTCACCAAAATAAGAACAGATGTGACCTGTTTCGAAAACTTGGTGTTGGGGCTCGGGGAAGTAAAAATACTCAGTCAAGAAAGTGCTTGCAATGCATGAATGAGGGCCTGAGTTTGGACCCCCAGCACCCATATAAAAAGTGAGGCATGGCAGTAGGGCCTTGTGGATGAAGATGGAGATAGGAAAAGCCTTGGACATCTCTGATCCACCAGTATAGCTGAACAGATGAACTCCAGGTACTGTGAGAGACCTTATCTCAAAGAGTAAGTGGCACACGCCTGTAATCCCAGCACTTAAGAGGCAGAGGCAGGCGGATTGCTGTGAGTTTGAGGCCAGCCTGGTCTACAAAGAGAGTTCCAGGATAGCTAGCCAGGGCTTTTACACAGAGAAGCCCTGTCTCACAAAAACAAAAACAAAAAACATCCAAAAAACAAACAAACAAAAAGAGAGAGAGAGAGAAAGGTGAAAAAGTAACCAACACACACACACACACACACACACTGTGCACAAATTAACACACAACGCCCCCCTCCCACTCCCCCAAAATCAGAAAAGGGTCCAATGTCACCTTGATCCTTCTTTCAGTTCTGTAAGTGACCATGGAGAGCACACTCTCGAGAGACCAAGAAGAGCTACCAGAGGCAGGAAAGCAGCTCTCTGTGCATGGACATCACAGTGCCACACTGCTTCATTTTCTGAGGGCTCAGACTTTTTTTTTTTTGTTTTGTTTTTTGTTTTTTTTGTTTTTTGTTTTTCCCAGCACAGCTGATTTCTCCCTGAAGGTGCCTGGGCTCCCTTGCTGGTAGCAATTTTGCAAAAGAAGGAGCTGTAATCTGGAAGTTATTACAACAGCCACCCCATCCATCACCAGGGTTATTCTGCATAGGAGCCCAGATCGCAGGACGCCTCATCTGCCTAATGAGGTGGACGGTTTTCGGAATTAACTTGAAGATGTTACTCCGTTGCAAAATTCAGCACTACTTAATGGAAACAATGTTCCCCTCTAATTTCCACTAATACTTCCAGCTGCCGGCCCTGAAATTTTCCTCTTTGAGTCCGGTATCTGGGTATAGTGAAATGTTTGCAAAATGTATGTATACTTGTCTGCATGCTAACGGATGCAATTTCATGACCCATTACGCTTCCCGCACAAGCAGGGCTGCCTGGACGTCGAGCTGCTCGGTGTCTGCCAGCTGCCCAGGTTTGATCATCAACCCGAAGCATTCAATGAAGATAAAAATACACACAGATGCCTGGAAATACTTACTGAGCATATAGTATGCGCCAGGCAGTTTCCTAAAAGTTGGATGCACCTTGTAAACAACAGCCCCTGTGTCATGCAACTTGCAGATAGTCGATGTAGATAGCAGTAGATTATTAGCATTAGTTATGCCATTCTGTCCCCCACTGGCCTCCATTAGCAGATGCCCTGATCTCCTTGTCCACTTGCTAGTCAAAACATCCTGTGTGGTGGAGGATGGTCCAGCCTCAACCTCAGCTCCTCTGGTTCTCTGGCAACCTTAGCAAGGGCTGTTGTAAAACATCCCACTTCCCCAGTGCCCCTCTTACAATCCCTTAACTGGCCCCAGTGTGTAAGTGTGGAGAGGGGCCCTAGTCCTTACTAGAAACTGCCTCCATCTGCAGCACTTGTCCTGAGTAAACTTTGCTGCTGCTGAGCTGCTGAACCCTGCCTCCGCTCGCTTCCCTACACTTACCATAAATGACAGCTGTGTTCATTTGGGTGGTTCTGAATAGAGAGAGGAATAGAGGGTTTCATCGCTGCTCCAGAGTGACTCAGAGGACTCTCACCATCTGGCCAGTCGCCTGCCCTGTGTGTTCTCTGCTCTTCTTCTCCTCTGCAAAGGCTTATCACAGGGCTGGAGAGATGGCTCAGAGGTTAAGGGCACTGGCTGCTCCTCCAAAGGTCTTGAGTTCAATTCCCAGCAACCACGTGGTGGCTCACAACCATTCTATAATGAGATCTGGTGCCCTCTATTGGCGGGTAGGTACACATGCAGGCAGAACATTGTCTACATAATAAATAAATCTTTTTTAAAAAGGCATATCACAAACACTATGGCGAAAGAGGGAATTGGCTTATACATCCAGGAGGAACTCCAACAGCCAGTTGCAGCGCGTCTCAGTTAAGAGCAGAGAGAAACAGGCCCAGCCAGGCTGCAGGCTCTACTGCTTCCTCCACTCAGCCAGCTCTCTCCATTCTTGGGCATTCTAGGGTCCAGCCCATGAAATGGTGTTTTCCATGGATGAGCTAGGCCTTCTAACCTCAACTAACAAGGCACACACAGGAGTGTTGAGGGATGTGGGAGTTTCTACCAGGTCTCAAAAGACATAGTGTGTGTGTGTGGGGGGGGCAGTGTGTATGGCCAGGGATTTGTGGAAAGTGGCCTGTAGGAGTTTTTGTTCTGCCTTGAAACCTAGTTTCCCTGTGTTTGAAACTGTAACAGATGCTGTCAGAAAGCTCTGGGACATCCTGCAAGCCTCGTGGGTTGACCAGAGCCGCTGTGCTGGTGTAGCTGGAGTGATATGGGTCCAGAGTTACATTGTCTTGAGCTTTTTTTTAGACCCCTCTAGGTGGAGATGCATTTAACAAGTGTCTCAATTGATGACTATCCTTATTCTGTCATTACAAATCTGTCATTACACCAAAACAAGCACTCTGGGATAGCCCGAGTCTGTGATCCTGGGCCACGGAGCCACTTTTGGCTCCAGAATCAACCATTCCCTTCAGGCGAATGTTTCTTAATGTTGAGAAGAATTAATCTCCAAGTAAAGTAAGTTTATGAATTTTCCAACTAACTAAGGCCCCTGAGCACATCTGCACAAGCTGGTTGAAGGCATAGTGGGAATGGCGGCCACAGATGAGTGCTTCTGTCTGATTGTCAGGTAGCATGGAAAGTGTCTCACCCCCATGGGACCATTTCATCTCAGGTCATATCTGCTGCAGGAGGAAAAGTACCATTCGTCCACCATGCCCAAGGATGTAATGTTCTGGGAAAGCGCAGGATTGTGTCACAGCTGCATACTAGCTCACTGTCAGGGCGTGGGCTGAAGCCCATTCAAGTTGGACCACAGGACTCTGCTTCTCAGGCCACAGAAGACAGAGTTGAGATATTCCCGTGTCTACAGAGGCTCTGATAAAGTAGGAATGGGGTAAGTGAGTGAATGAATGCACAGGCAGAGAGGAACAGCAGGAGGCACCCGCATCCAAATCTGCAAGATCTTATCATGGTGAATTCATGCATACGAAACACCTCATTAGATATACGTATCTCCTCCACAGAAGCTAAAGCCAGCCAGGCAGAGGCTGTGATCAGTGGCTAAATATCCTGGATCCAGTAAGGGGAGGTATTCTACTGCCTGCTGGCTGATCTCAGATTCTTAATTCTAAACACGCTTGCGTGCATACGCGAGCATGCGCACATGTCTGTGTGTGTGTGTGTGTGTATGTGTGTGTGTATGTGTGTGTGTGTGTGTGTGTGTGTGTGTGTGTAGGTTCTTGGCTTGGCTAGATGACTGGGAGACTTGGGTGAGATTTTTTTTTTGTGAATGGTTGGGGTTTTTGGAGGTGATATAAGATGAGGAGAAAAAGGAAGCGGTATGTCAAATTTATTCAGTGCAGGTAAGACTGGAGATTCCAAGGAACAGCATGGCAGGGGTCTGCAGGGGGCTGGCTGGTGTGACCTCAGCTCTGAAGACTCACAAGAGTGGAGGCAGAAAGCATTTTTATCGGAACTCACTGTCCCTACAGTTACCAAAAGTTGACGACCTTATATAGACAGGGCAGTTGGACATTGGCAACTTCAGCATAGGCTCAAAGGGCAGGAGAGGAGAAGACAAAGCAGTGCCTGCTGGGAAATTGCAGGCGTGAATTGCTGGCTGAGGTTGAGGAGATGGCTGGGGCCCATGGCAAATGGGAAAGTGAACCTCAGAAGTCAGAGAAGGAAGCTTGTGTTGAAGGGAACAGTGAAAATTCTCTCTCTTTCTTTCTCTCTCTCTCTGCGTGTGTGTATCTGTCTATATGTCTGTGTGTGTGTCTGTCATCTATCTGTATGTCTGTGTATGTGTGTGTGTGTATGTGTCTGTGGTGTTGTGTATATGGTGTGTTTGTGTGCAGGAGTGTGTGTGTGTGTGTGTGTGGTTGTATGTGTGTGTGTATCAGACAGCACCCCTAGGCAACAGAAGCAGGGACGTCTGTTTTGACACAACTTTCCCTGTTTACTGTTATGTATGTTCAGGGGACTGGCCCATGAGCTTCTAGAGATTTTCTGGGTTTCATCTTCCGTCTCACCACGGGAGCACTGGAATCATGGGTGTGGCCCATCATGCCTAGCTTGACATGGGTTCCGAGGATCCAAACTCAGGTCCTCAAGCTTGTGCAGCAAGTGCTCTCATGTGCTGTGTCATCCCCTCAGCATCCCCAAAACTAGATGCTTTTAACAGCTGAGCACGATTATTTAGCTCTACAGTTGAGGGCAAGGGGACATAACTCTAAGAATGGGGAGGAGTGGGTAAGCTGAGCACAGTTCTGGGTCAGGACTGGAGAAAAACAATTAGATAATATACACCAGTGAAATATTCTATCCCTGGATCCCTTGCAGCTATGTGGTCCCATGACTCATTCTGGCTATTGAACTCGAAGCTGATTCTCTGGGGAAAGGAAGGTGCTTCTGGATTAGCACACAGCATGGGACATTGGGCCACAGCTAGGTCTTTTCCATCCAGTGCTTTCCAAGCACCACAGTGACAAACAGCCTCGTGTTACAGAATGCACACCGGAGGTGGTATGTTTTCTCCAAGTAAGGTCTTACTATGTATGTAGCCTAGGCTGACCTCAAACTCATGATCCTCCTGCCTCAGTTTCTAGTACATTATACATGTACTAACATGACCAGCTCTTGTTTATTTCCTGAAGCCAGTTGGTGAGGATGTGATGTTCTCATAGCCCATTCTAATCACAAAGCAACCTTGAGCATGAAGATATGTGATAAGGCAGCACTGGGGCCTGAGTGACACTTGTAGGCTGCCCCACCCAACTTTCTACCTGGTTCTTATATTAGAAAAAAAAATCCGTCTTGCTGTTGATTATAGTTTTTGGTTTCCTGCAGCTGAGCCCAATCCTAAACTAGACAGAGTGGCAAGGGTCTCCATTACACTTGCCCTGCTCCCACCCTCAGAAAGAAAAGAGAAAAAGAATGGAAAAGAAAAAAGAAGCTAAGGTTAGAAATGAAAGAGTCTGACACTAACCAAGGAGTATTAATTTCCTTTTTCTTCTTTTTATCTTTTTTTTTTTTTTAAGAATCTTAAGTAAACACTGAAAAGCACAAAGAACAATAGCAGAAATCCTGCGCTGGCCATCTGGAGTCCCAACTGTTCTCATTTTGTTACATTTGCTTTGTCTTTATTTTATTAAAAGAACTAAAATGTTACACATCAGACTCAAGTCCCTTTAACCACTATCAGTGCCGGTCTGTTCCTTTTAAGCTTTGCCACCAACATCATGGATGTTGAGAGAGGGGTCCTTACAAGTGATTATATATATATATATATATATATATATATATATATATATATTGTTGCTTTACATTTTAAAAATATTTACTTTATTGTTATTTTGTAGGTATATGAGTGGAGCTACAGGTTGTGAGCCTTCTGATGTGGGTACTGAGAACTGAACTCAGGTCCTCTGGAAGATTAGCAAGAACTGAGCCATCCTTCCAAGTGGCGGCGGCATCATCATCATCATCATCATCATCATCATCACCATCACCATCACCATCGGTGTATGTTATGGTTTGAATGTGAACTGTCCCCATCAGGTCAAGTGGTCAAACACTTGGGCCCCAGCTGGCTGGTTGCACTGTTTTGGAAGGCTTTGGAACTTTTAGGAGATGGGACTCTTATGAAATGTGTCACTGGAGGTGGGCTTTGAGGTTTGATTGACTGGCCCCTCTGCCTATCTGCTCCCTGCTTCCTGACCCTAGTAGACACAATGGAGTGGCTGCTGCATGCTCCTGTCTCCATGCACACAACCCCTGCCCCCCACTCCCTGCACCACCCCATGATAGACTTTCTCTCTTCTTAAACAACTACCAAAACAATCTTGGCCTTTCTTGAGTTGCTTCTTGTTGGGTATTTGGTCACAAGGATGAGAAAAGTGATGTCGCACCACATGGATGTGCTCTAACTCGGATGTTTTGTTTGCTTGCAAGCTCTGGCTTTATTGCCTGTATGTGTATGTAAACATGGCTGTGTTCATATGCGTATCAGTGCTCCCTTCCTAAAGTGCTTCTATGAGCCACCAGGATCGATGCATACATAAAATATTTGCCTCATTCCTTTGACTAACAGCTGAATGTTTGCATTTTTGAATGTTATTGGCCATTCCACTACCGAGGCACATTTAGACCATTTCTGTCTGGTACTTTCTAAGCACCACAGCGATAAGCAGCCTCTACCTCCAGGTGCACAACTGAGTAGCCACCATTTTCTCTGAGACGGATCTTGCTATGTAGCCTCAAACTCGTGATCCCCCTGCCTCAGCTTCTAGAGTGTGTGTGTACTAACATGTCCTGCTCTTGTTTATTTCCTGAAGCCTGTTGACAAGAATGATCCTGGAGAAGGGCAGAGGAGCTGTGGCTGTTACAGAGGGGTCTTTGTAAGTCTCTCAGGACCCTGCTGCACTTCTAGTGGGGAAACATAAGCCGTCAAGTGAACTCTTGGGTGTGTCTGTAACTGGCTGATCAACGCCAGCCTTGTGCAACCAGTTCCTAGGCTGAGACATTTTCTGGCATAACAGATCTCTTCAACCATTTTCTGGCAGAACAGGTCTCTTCAGGCCCTGTTCAGAACCCATTCAGGCAGTGCCTTTGGGTTACTGCCTACCAGACGTGGCCAGGGTTACCCTAAGCCACGTGGCTGTCAGGGGTTTGCCTGAGATATTCAGAGTTTCTGCTTCCGAGAGTTTAAGATTAAAAAGTAGCTAAGAGTAACTGTCAACGAGACAGATTAAGCAGTTAAGAAAACTAAAATAAAAACCCAGGGGGGAATGTGATATTGGAGATTAGCATGCGTATGGTCACATGTACATAAGCAGGAAGGTGGATATGTATGTATGTTGTTGTGCTGGCAAGATCTGGCTTGGCAATGATTATATGAAATATACCCTTAAGTTTAGGTTTCTGGCTAAAAACAGCAGCTGTGTGAGCTTCAGACACTGGGGATACTATACTGGTTGAGACCAGGCTGGGCTATGGTACTTGCACCAACATTTTGGTCACCATTACAGCAAATCCTACTGTTGCACACATTTCCTCTGTGTCTGCCACACATCTGTAGCCATGTTAGAATGGATTTCAGGAATCCTGGCCTGCAGCCTGCTGCACATGGACAGAGGAAGGGAGGAAGAAAACAAGGCTCACAGAAATCAGGTAGCTTGCCTGGGATCATGTCTGGCAGGCATTCAAATATGTCCAGAGTGGACTCAGGGTATGCAGCACACTGCTCTAAGCTTCAGGACACAGTCCATAGAGACAGGTACACAGTTGCACCCTACCCAAAGACTTGGCCAGTCCTCTTTCAGGGAACCCACTTGTTGGAGAGGAGAAAAAGATAAATGATTGTGACTGATAAGTAGAAGAAAATCACTTCCTGGTGCAAGCTGATACCGCCTTCAACACATCCACAGTGTGTGCCTCTCTTGGTAAGTCTCTCTGAGAATGCACTGTCTGTGGAGGAGGGCTCCTGTGGACTGAGGGGGAGCCCCACTCCTTGTGTGGGGGATTCCAGATATGGCCTGAGGATCCTGCAGCCACTCTCTGGTCATCCTTAGTGGCGTCTGTATCTATGGCTGTTTCAGGGATTAGAGTTAGAGTCCCACTACCATGTCACCACCTCCACAAGGTAGGGCTGAGGGTGGCTCTGCAGCTGCTGTCACCACTGGGTAAACCCTGAGGAAGCCTGAATGGGGCTCCTTCCCAGACCCTGTGGATGGCTTTGGGATTTACAGAGCAAGTCCCAGTGTTCTGTACACAAACTTATCCTCTTTCTTTAAACCAAAACCCCAATGCTCTTGGGTTTTCTCAACATTTTCCTGTCCTGTAGGGACTCTTTTTTTCTAACTCTATTTATCTTTGGATACAGGACCCATGTGGCACAGTCTAGCCTGTAAAGATGACCTTGAACTTCTGGTCCTCCGGCATCTACTTCCTGAGTGCTGGCATGACAGGTATCAACTCCACATCTGGTTTCTGCAAGCTGGGTATGCTGGGTAAGCAATCTGCTCATCGAGCCCCCCCTCGGCCTGTTTTCCAACTCCTGCTGAGCACCCAGTTGACCAGCTGCGTGTTGAGCCACCCAGGATGTCACAGCATGGAAACGGCTGTCGGCGCCTCTCCTAGCTTTGCCTTCCCTCAAAGGCACCTCTTTTACGGACACCTAAGACTACAATTTCTGGTGACTGTTCTTGATGAATCAATCATGGGAGCTGAGATAGGGTGGGAGAAATGGAAGCCCATGGGCCGGGTCATTGTCACACATCTCTCACTTCTCCAGACAGTGGCTTCTGTTTCATTTTCACATTACAGCCTAGGGTTGCTGTAAGAGACTCTGTCATCTCCAGTGGTTACATGAAGGGACTTGAATGAAAGATGACCATTGGGGCCCTAGACCCTGTGATCCACAAGACAGCACCTCACAGAGTGTGACAGTCCATCTGCAACTTAAATCCCTAGACAGAAGGAGGGCAAGGGAAGGAAGGAAGCAGGGCTGGCTGGTTGGGCACTTGGGTTAAACTTCTGTCTTCATGTTTTTAGGATGTCTGGCAATTCCTTGCCTTTGTGTGTGTGTGTGTGTGTGTGTGTGTGTGTGTGTGTGTGTGTGTGTGTAATTCAGACTGTACTCTGAATATGTCTTGTTAACAGAACAATGCTCCCTCAACCAAATGACCACTTTCCTTTATGATTTGGGGAATCAGGAATTCAAGAAGAGCTCATCTGTGTGGCTTATCTCAAGCCCTCCTTCCCCATGTGCTAATCTGAGGCTGGAGAACCTAAGGCTGAGGCAGCTCCTCTATTTATACAGCTGATGTCCCACTGGCCTCAGCCTCTTGCTACAGTCTTGAATCCTTCAAGGTCTCTCCATATAGCTTGGATATCTCCAAGAAGGACAGTCTTCTGGCAGTCAGATGCCTTATATGGAGATGGTTTCCATCAGAGAGGGTATCATGAGAGTCAGTGAGCGGCAACTACCCATTCCTTACAGGTTGGACGAATCAACTGGTAGAGAGTCCCTTCTGCCACATCATATAGATGGAAGTGGTCACAGGTAAGGCTGAGGAGCTGGCTCAGGGAATAAGGCACTGGCTGTGCAAGCATAAGGACCAGAGTTCAGATCCTCAGAACTTTTAAAAAGTGGGTGTGGTGACTCACTTGTAATCCTAGTCCTCATAAAGCAGAGACAAGGGATCCCCAGGGCAGGCTGGCTTCTAGACCAGCCAAGTTGGTGAGTTCTGAATTCAGATGGGGCAGGGGAGGACTCTGCTTCAGTAGATAAAGTGGAGCATAACTGAGGGGAAGATACCTGATGCATCCCAGCATCATGTATGCCCAAGCACCTATGAGCATGCAAGAACACACATGACGTACACATGTCCCTCCAAAAGTGGTCATTGTCTCACCTAAGGTCAAAAGGAGTCATAGGATATCAAAGACTGTAAGTCCCAAGAGGTCTCAGACCTATCTCCCCTACCTCTCACACTCCTGCAGGATACGCCTGGAGGTCACTATTGATAGCTCCATCATTCTCCATCAGCCCTCATCCTCTTCCAATGCCTCTCCCGTGCTCCCTCTCTCCCATTCCCATCCACTCCCCATACTGAAGCCAGGGTAAAGTTGACCCAACTCAAACATGGTCAAGCCACATTAGACTTGCTCCTCATCATGGCTCTGACCTTCTGCCTTCTCTTCTGTGGCTGCTCCTTGACTCTTGGTGGCAGTAGAATATTCCTTCTCCTTAGGCTAACATTCTCCTGTCACTCTTAGTTTTTGAAGTTTAAAGAGCTCTGATAATTATGTGTGTTCAGAGCCGGCTACAAGTGTGGACATATGACTCAGGCCTGGCCCTTTAGAGCCTTCTGCACTTGTGCCCACCAGCTAAGGGATGGGCAAGTGGCTCACACTGAGTTGAAAGAGGTAACCCTAATGCCTACACATAAAGTTTCAGGAAAATTGTGCTTATATAAAGAGTGATTGTCAGGGTTGCTATAAGAGCAGGAGAAATGCCAGTGGCCTTTCTGTTTCCTGTCATGGGGAGAAAAGTTAACAAACAGTAAAGCAGACCCAAGGAGCAGAGTGAGATCCTCAACAACGCAATTAGAGTACCCAGATACAGCTATGCCTGAAGTCCTCTTGGGAATCACGTATGAAGTAACCCATGAGGTCTTCACTTCTACTCTATGGAGCTGGCTAAGTTTCTGTCCCTAGCTGCCCAAGGAAACTTGATGCACACATCTAAGGTGACACCTGCCTCTGTTCAACACCCTATCACACTGGCCTTGCCATGCCTTCTCTTTCTGTGTCTCTACAGTGTACCTGAGTGACTCAGGCCTTTGTTCACACAATCCTCCTGCATGGGACAAGCTTCCTGTTTAGCCATGGACGGTTACCTGGAAACTCAGCTACACATCTCCTCCTGCGACCTTCCCCGATCCTTTCTCTTCCCTCTTTCCTGACCTCCTTGGTTTCTTCTCTTCCACTGTTTGCACAGGGCATTTCACCTGTTTGTCTTGTAAAACTTAACAGATTCATCAAACATACAACTTGACACCTTTCCCACTCTACTGCACCTGACCTCCATTGGATTGGAATCTGTCCTACCCATCTCTGAGTTCCCAGCATTCCCAACATATCCCCTTAACCGTGACACTGGCTCCTAGATGCATTAACCCACACCTACTGTCTTCCCACGGTGCTACTGGGGATTTCATGCCTCCAGACCCTCCTTGCAAAGAATGAGACAGCCACACACCCCATAATGAGCCCCCTCATCTGACTTCACCCAAGGGGGTCTCAGCACTTCTTTAAAAATTAATTTGTTCTTTAATTAAGAAACATGCTCCCTTCTAATTAACGGCCCTTCTGTAATGTAAACAGATCACAAGCAGCACGGCAGCTCTCTCTGCTTGCCTCATCTGGAGCCTGAGCCACAGCCAATTTTAGCACTGCAGCTGGGGCTGGGGAGCTGCGGAGGGCTCTGGCTAGCTCATATGGAATTAAAAGGACTTAGAAGAGGGACCCATCAGCTCTTCATCCTACCTAGCAAGCTAAACTACTGCTTCCTTACATCACTGCATCACTTTAGAATTTCTTGAGATGCAAAACCCCCTTAGCTAGTAAAGAGAGTTGACACAAATCTGTGCATCGGTGTGTTTATTTCTGAAGACACCACACACTTCAGACACAGGGCCCAGAGGCCACTGTGAAGGAACTGACCTGAGTGCCCCCTCCCTGAGGAATAGCTTTCATGGCACAGGAAGGTGCCAAGCAAGCTTCCAGATGTGGGAAGCAACCAACAGTCCTACCCAACTATGGCACCCACAAACCACAACAACGACCTTCATGGCACAATAGCCCTAAGGGTGCAGTAGTGGCACACATACCTTGCTGGTAAGCAACAGCTCTCTAACTGGATTTAAGATCTTCTCAACAAGAGGGAAATCACACCTGCTTCTGGAAACCTAGGTAACTACTTAATGCTAGTGATATTGGATATTGGAGGAGAAGCTGCAATCTCTAATTACCAAGCCAACGTAACCCACAGAAACCATCTAAACACTTGTCTTTTAACCCACAGATAAGTACAGTCTTTACCCCTCATCAAGATGGAGGCAACCAAAAAAAAAAAAAAAAAAATGCAGGACTGTGGAGCCCAGGCCCAGGGGAAACATCTACAAAACACTCCTGTACCCAAGACTTGGGAATCCTTGTGTGAAGAGGGGGGCAGAAAGACGGTAAGAACAAGGGGGAACAAACAGGGAATTCGCTGTGAGATTGTGTCTCCCAGGAATGTCAGAAGCTGTGCCCACAAAGTCTCCAAAACATGATCTGAGAAAGATGACAGCAATAGCCATGCTGATGCGGATGGGAAAAGACAATGAGGCCTCAATCCTACACAAAGTACTATAGGCAACTAAGGAATACTGAGAATAGGAGACCCAGTCCTCCCCAGGGAAGAGCACACCAACTGGTTATGTAATACCAAATGGTTAACCCCAAAAATGTACAAACAAGTAACACTGTGCAGACCGAGAAAGTTGTATTTAGGAATACATATAATAAATTAAGAAAAGGCTATGAATTTTAGAGAGAGCAAGGTGATTTTGGAGGGAGAAAGGGGAAAGTGGAAAGGAGAGTGATCTAAGTATATTACAATGTCAATAAATAGATAAATAAATAACTTCTATACCCACACATCTGTATGAATGAACTGATTTAATCAATATCAACATCTGTCTCTATGCATACACATACAATCTCTGTGTTTACACATATAGACATGTGCACATGTGTGTGTGTGCCTACAAACACATTCTTCTCACTTGGTGGTGGAAGTATGTAGATTTTTCAGGAGCATCTGGCTGGTCTGCAGCAGACGTCAGGGAAGCAGGGAAGCGGTGGATTCATATAAGAAGTTAGGGTTTGGTAGGAGACAGGAGGCCAGGTATAGCATTAGTAAGACAGCCATTCCTTGTTACCACCACTATGTGAGGATGCACTGGAGAGAAAATGATGACTTTTAAGTAAGATCTGATGCTGACAGCGGTACACACAGACCAAGGTTTCGTTCCCTGAACCTTTCCCTTGAAATAATTGGCTGACTTGTATCCTCTCATATCTTGCTGGGGACCCAAGTGCAAAATTCAATGCTCTTTTCATGGTCCAAAGTAAAATGCAGAAGCCAGGAAAAGGCCAGTTGGGGCTGTTCTCCACATAGACATTACTTTGGTAAGCCAAGTATTGGTGAACGCAGAGTGTGTGCCAACAGTTGCTTATCAGTGAAGAACTGCTCTCTTTAAAGACATGGATCAAAGTTAGGTGTGATGACCTGGTTTTTTTAGAAGCAGACACCTTTGAGAACGTAGGAGGTACTGACAAACAGCTTGGAAGGGTCAATGGCCCCATCCATGGTAGTTCGTGTGCCATAGTTAAAGAGCTACAAGGCACCTTCTACCTCAGGGAGCACATAGGTGTGTTCATGCTGGGTAATGATGTTGAGTTTTTCAAAGTTTCACAGTTTGTAAGTCAAGGCACTGGATCAGGGCTTTTTCCTCCCCTCAGTTCAGTTCACAGAAATCTAGTCTCAGATTAAAGTTATATGTAGCCAAGACTGCAAACAAGGTCACCGCCTATGTGTGCAGCGCCTTCAGTTTTCATAGGCCACCTCCCTTGCTCTCTCCCTCCTGTCCATGGAAGCTAGCCTGATGGACTCTGGTGCCTTTTGATTTTTTTCACAAGACATAGGGATGAGGAGAGGGAGCCGGGCACTATGGGATTGGTCATGCCCTCTTGTGCTGCCCTGGTTATTTGCCTCTTATATCATCCCCAGAAAGTCACTGCCCTCCCAAGTGGCCCTTTTAAATAAGTCTGTCTTTACAGATCCATAACTGTCCCCTCAATGCTTAGGTCCTGAGATGACATCACTGCTCTCCTTACTTCCCAGGGTCCCTTTGCAGCACCCATTTGTGAGCCAGTCCCTCCCCGAGTTCCTCTAATCCTAGCATGCTACCCGTTTCTTACAGGGATGTTGATTCACACGGTGAATGCTTTAAATATTACTTTTCAAACATTTGCTTAATACCATGGAAATGTCTGAACACCCCCAACTCCGGCTTTGGAGTTGTGCGTAAAGCCAACTTAAAATGTGCGCCAGGGATGACTGAGGTACCTGGGACAGTGCCCCTCTGTCCCCTGTGTCTTGTTGCCCTTTTGTAAAGTTTCCATGTGAGTCTGAACGTGTATGCTGCTCCTCTGTTCTGGCCCCATATGGCAGGCAGCAAGGTCTCCTTCCTTGCCTCCTGTTGGTGTCACCTAGTTCACAGACCTGTTTCCTCCACCTCCTTCCTTGACAACCAGGTCTCCACGGGGAACAAAGACAAGTTGCCTTGGCATCTTCTAAGACTAGAAGAGAGCAAGTTCCTGCAAATGTCTACATAAGTATTCCTGCCCTGAATTGGGGCAGGGTTGGGGGGGGGGAGGATGGAATTTGGAAGAAGCTCTCTTAGTAGAAAATCTAGAACTCTCCTGACTCGAGACACCACACTCCAGTCACACTGGACCCAGAGCCATGGGTTAGACTCTATTTCATCTTTCAATAAGCTGGTGATCTTGTGGGGTCAGGGAGGGGGGAATGTCTCCCTTTCCTAAGACTCAGTGTCACCAGGTGTGAGTGAACACACGTGCACACTCCATTGCATGTGATGGCTCATCTCCAGTTTCAACTTAAGTGGATTCAGAATCACTCTGCAATTCTGTGAGGGTGCTTCTAGAGAGATCTAACCCTAACTATGGACGACAGCCTCCCAAGGCCTGGGGTTTAGGTCTGAATAAAAAGAGGAAGGGAGGTGAGCGATCTTCTTTCTCTCCTGCTGCCATGCCTCCCCCACTATAATCAACTGTACCCCTAAACTGGGAGTCAAAGAGAACTCTTATTTCCACAAGCTGCTTCTTGTGAGTTGTACGGTCACAGAAAGACAGAAACTAGTAGGCCTTAGTCCAGGGCTGACTGCTAGGCCCTTGAGTTGATGATGACATTACAATGAGTAAACAGCCTAAGTATCCACACTGATGGGTACCTAACCTTCAACCTGGGCCACCTAACTTCCCCATAGTCATCCTTGCATCATGTTAGGCACTCCATGCATGGTGGGGGCATGGTTAAGTACCACTAGTCAAATACCTATACTGTGATTGGGTGATTCCTTTAAATACTACAATGCAGGTTTGCTGGAAGCTAACTCCCCCAGAGTCATGCAGAAGGGTGCTGGAGGCCAGACCTTTAGAGACTCACATCCTCAAAATCCTACCTTCCCTGCCCTCCCAAGGGGTTTCCACACTCAGCCACTCACGGAAGTACCACCTGTGCTGCTCTTGATTCATTTTCAATGTACTTCAAATTCATTTCTTAAATTTCAACCTAGTTCTCAGGCAGGATATGAATAGATAATGGTGCCGATACAACAGCCATTTCTTAGGCCTCCAAATAAATGGCTATTAAAATAACAGCCCATTGCTATGCCACCCGGAATTATCCTGTGTGTCAGCAGGTGGATACCTGGCTTGCACTAAGGAAGCATTACCATATCAGGAGATATGGATGCATATTAAGTGAACAGGCATATTAAGGAGAAGGCACTGGGCAAGCAGCTCTCTCTGGCTTGACATGGGTATCTTTGTCTACTGAGGAGAGGAAAAAAAAAAAAGATGGACAGTGTGACTGAAGCTGCAGGGCTAAGGAACGACGGTGGGAAGAGTCAAGTGGACACGGAAGCAAGGGTGCACACACGAGAGGCTCAAAGGAAGAAGGAATGAACATGTACTACTCGGGTTCATCTTCATAGAGTGGTAGCTATGGGGGATATAAAAACAGAATCAAGAATATTTTAATCCGGGCATAGAGAAATGGTTCAGCCATTAAGACCCCTTAATGTTCCTACAGAGGACCTGAGTGTCATTCCCAGTACCCATAAGCCACTCTTCTGGCCTCTGGGGGGGGGGGGTACCTTCACATAGTGGCAAACACACGCACAGAGATAAATAATAAATCTTTTAAAAAACAGAAGATTATTCCACATGTAATGGCACAATAGCATCAAAATATAAGGTATTTAGGGATGAAGCAAACGGAAGAGATTCAAGACTTGTATGCTTCAAACTATAAAACATCATGGAGTCAAGTTAAAGATTTCACTAAAGGGGAAGGTAGCCCATGCTTGCCAATTGTGAGCCTCAGCATTGTTAGGATGGCAGCACTCCCCAAGTCGATCTGTGTGTCAATTCAATACAACCCTTATCAAAGTCCCAATTGTTATTATTATTATATTTTGCAGGGAGAAATCTACAAGTTGATTCTAGAATTCATATGGAAATATAAAGGACTCGGAAGAGGCAAAGCAATTTTGCAAAACAAATGCAACTCAAAAGCATGCTGAGCTGCCACTTCATGCACAGTGAGGTGCTGGAGTAGAAGACAGATAATGGGCGCTGATGAAGACTGGAGACGTTGGAAACTGTGTGCGCTGCAGACAGCGATGCAGAAACACCGCAGCTGCTTTGGGAAATCACTTGGAAAAATTTCGAAAGGTTAAAAGGGACCTGCTTTATGACAGGTCCTCAGGTATACACTTGAGAAAAATGAAGTCCGTATAAGTAACTTCCACGTGAGTGGTCAGTGTTGCATTGCTCACAATAATGCCAAGTAGTGACTATCCACTGTCCACCAAGATATGAATGAACAGATAAAATACAGTGACATTATTAGGTGGAAATGCAAATGAACCAAAATCCACTCATCACAATATTCCTAAGGAATGAAAAATATTGAAGTGCTGACAGACTCTCTGATATGGTAAGCCTTAAAAGCATCACGATAAAGGAACAAAAACACCAGACACAAAGATTGTATGTTAGAGAATTTCATGTCATGAAAAAATGTCCACAACAGGCAAAGACATTGAATAAGATCAGTGTTTTCCTAAGACTGGGGATGACAGAGGAATGACAAGAGATGGCTAATGACAAAGGCATGGGGCTTTCATTGTAAAGATAATTTTTTTAAAAACAAATATGTGTATATGTGTATCTCTGTGTGGGTATGTGCACATGAGTGCAGTCCCCAAAGAGGCCAGAAGAGGGCATCAGACCCCATGGAGCTAGAACAGCTCTTAACTGTTGAACCGTCTCTCCAGATCTATGATTTCATTTGAAAGTTAATCATTCTACAATTGAATGAGATGGTGATTATACAACTAGTGAATATGTTCCCAAATCACAAACTTAATTCTACAAACAGGCAAGCCACACAATGTATATATTATGCCACAATAAAGCTGTTAGACACCATAAAAGAGACAAGAAAACAAAGAGGCTCCAAACAAGGAACATGGCTCTAGTGAAAGGGGTGCCCTGTGGGCTACTTGAGGCTTCCATGTTTGCCTTCTTGATGGCACCTATGGGATGAGTGCCATGGCATGACCCTTTCTATACCACACTCCATATACCACAGGAGTTCTTGAATGATGGTGAGCCAGAAAAGAATATATTTTAAAATAAATCCATCAACCACAGTGGCTTCTGGGAGATAATGGAACATGCCCATGGAGAGCTTCTCTTTATTGATGAGGATGGTTTATCCCTATGCTGGCACATGCCATTTCCACAATGAATGATGTCATCACTGAGTGATGGCTACTCTGGGCAAGTGAGGGGAGGTTAAGCAGATGGTGGTGGGGCTTCTGAAAATGAAAAGGATCTTGGAACTGGCATGTAAAGCTCTTTAGTGAATCTAAGGTGATTCCCTTCAATGCAGAAGCCATGCCATTTTGGCATCACACAATATCAAAAATATCAAAATATTCCTAATCAGAAGAGATGGTCATCGTTCCATGTCCCTAGGTCACTGGTCCTGTTTCCAGGATGATGCTGGAATTGGGAATGCTTGAAATGGTCTAAGTTGGGAGTTCACTGAACTATTGCTGGTTACTGGACAATTTAGGAGCTTGTTTTTTTCACTTATTTCTGTTACCAGACTTTATGGGGTAGCTTTCCTTGATGCTGGTATGCTCAGAGGGTAGTGGGAGTCCCAGACTCAATCAGTGCATACAACACCTGTGGTCAGAAGTCTTAGCACAGAGGGGCTAAACTGAGGTGCCAAGGGTTCCCTACGGGAAGGTTAGGAGGAAGGCCCTCTTCCGAGGCGGAAGCAGAAGGGTTTCCTCCTTGCTTCTCATGTGACCTACTCTTAGGCCAGCCACAGGGGGGATGTGCTCAAGATGGGGAACTCTCCGAAGGACCTCTGTCTCCTCTCCAGCTCTCCTGCCCATTGCCTGCCCCTCCCCCATCTCATAGCTCTGTTGCTTTTTCTCAAAATCTAATGTTATTTGTTGTCTCCGATTGCTTTTATTTTGATTGACAAATCATAAGTGCATATATACATGGGCTAGAGCGTGATGTTTTGATACGTGTTTACAATGTGGCATGGTTAAATCCTACTAATTAATACATCCATCATCTCAGCTATCCCGTCATGTGATGCTGCGGGTGAGTTCTGAGGATGTTTTGCTTGGTAAAATTAACAAGCCACAGATAGACCAACACTGCATACCACTGAAGTCTAATAAAGTTCCTCTCCCAGAAGAGAGAGGACGGCAGTGACTAGGGGATGGTGGGAGTGGTGGGGAGCTGAGGTTTGAACAAAAGGTACAAAGTGCTAGGTGAACAATAGAACCAGCTTGGACTGTTCTGCATGACAGGGGGACCATTGTCCAACATAGCTCATTTTGTGTTTCTTCCTTTGTGCTTAGAGGCTCAAGTGGTTGGCCTGGGTGGCCTGGTAAAGTGCCCCGTCTTTGAGATCATCTGCTGAAAAACCACAGTTACGTGGAAGGGTCTCTTTGGGCATGTGATGACTAGTATGGATCCCACTGTGTAGACCAAACTGGCCTCAAACCTGTAGCAACCTCCTGCTTCTTTCCCTAAAGCTGGGATCACAAGTGTGGGCTACTATGACTGACACAATTAACTTCAAGCTGACTGAGCTACACAGCACCCAGACACTTAGTCAAATATGTGGCTTCATGTGTGACATTATTTGATTCTGTAGATTCAATAAAGATAATTGTCCTGCCTGAAGTGTGTGGGCCTTATCCAATCAGCTGAAGCTAGCATGGTAAGAGAGCTGAGTAAGAGAAAGCTTCCCCGCCTCACTGTGCACCTGGGATGCTGGTCTTTTCCAGCCTTCAGACTGAAGGGAGACATCAGGTCTTCTCAGGTCAGGAGCCCACCCACTCTTGGGCCGGAAACTGCACTATTTGACCTCTGGTTCTTAGGCTTATGGACTCAGCTCGAATCACACCTCAGCTTCACTGGGTCTTCAACTTGCTGCCTGTGGACGCTGGGACTCTTCAGTCTCCACGACCACACCAGTGACTTCTTTAAAAGATTTAACTTTTAATTACATGTGCATGTGTGGGTCTACATACATATGAATGCAGGGGTCTGCGGTGTCACTTTCGGGTGAGCCACCTGATGTGGGTGCTGGAAACCAAAGTCAGGTCCTCTCCAAGATCAGCAAGCCAGTTCGTAAAAATATTTCTGTCTCTTGGGGCTGGAGAGATGGCTCAGCAATTAAAAGCAACTGCTGCTTCTGCAGAGGACTTGGGTTCAGTCCCCAGCACCCAGCATCTACCTGGTGACTCAAAACTGTTCCTAACTCCAAGTTCAAGGGATCTAATACCTTCTTCTTGCTTCCACAGACAATGGGTCATCACGAGGCACATATACTTATAAATAGGAAGAACACTCCATACATACAAAATAAAAGAATAAATAAATAAACAATGTTTGCATGTGTGTGCAAATACACATCACCCCCCCACACACCATGCTTCCACACACCATGCTTACATTTTTTCCCCAGAAGAATCCTGCTAATATAAACATTTTAAAAAACCATTTCATTGACCCCTGGATGGATCAAGTGCCTGCAGCCCTGGTCCTCTTTCTCCTGTGGGAGAAGGGCAGGAGTTGCCTACTCTTTATTGAGCTATATTTGAAATGGATGTGTTCACAGGGTGTGAAGAAAGACTTGAGGGGCACTGTGAGAGTGACGTGAGTTCTCGCCTCACCAAGGACCTGCTCCTTATCTGTAAATGAGAATCCTGTTGTCAATTTCTTGGGGGCCATGAAAGACTGGAATGAGGTGAAAAATATAAGAAAACCATAGCTTCATATCTGGAATATTCTAGCTGCCCTGAAGCTGGGTCCGCAACAGTCAGAGGGAAAGATAGGGAGGGACTTCCAGGGCATCCTTCTCAGCCACGTTCAGTCTTCATTAAATCCATCAGCAGTCAACTACCTTATCATCTTTTGTCTGGGCCCGTGATGGCCACTGTAAATATCTCCCATGGCTAGTTTTTTTTTTTTTTTTTTTTTTTTTACTAGGGACTTGGAAAATAGAATCTATGCAAGAGGAGATAAATGAAACTTTAAAAATGTCTCGGGCTGATCTTTATATGACATTTTAATACATTCCACAAACACTTTCTTCTTTGTGCGTTGGCTCTGTGGAGGAGCCTAGCAGGATTGGAGGAGCATGTGTGCGGGGAGGGAAATTCTAACGGGATTGGTACTGTGGTCTCCATTCTCCTGATTCTTGAGTTGCTGTTGGACCTCCCTGAATGATGCTCCCTGACAGTCACTGTTCCTCTGTTTGGCTCTCTCACACTCATCTTGCAGCTCTCACTCATTGCCTGAAAGGAAAAGCACCACCACCCAGATGTCTTTGACCGTCCAATACTCGGTGCCTCAGAGATGCCTTACCCAGGCATCTGTCATCATTGTACAACATCTACCACAGACCCCTGGAGCTGTAACTTCTTACAGACTGACACCCCACACCCCCGTGCAGCCCCCAGCATGGCTTTGCCAGTGAAGAAATTGGCTTCATTGGTTTGCTCTTCTTAACCAAGAAACCCTTTTACCATCGCTCCTTCCCACCAATTAATTCTCTGGTTACTAATAAAAGCACGGAAAATGTTAGTTTCTTCTTTGCTTAAAAGTCTAATGAGGACCAATATCCTGTTAGCCCTAAACCCATTCTCACATCCTCTTCCTCAGTTCACCACACATGCATACCCATGTATATGCACACACTTATACACATAAACACTGTTCAGTGGCGATATCCCCTGAACTGAGACATTCCATTCCAGAGGCAAGCTCATTTAAACTCACCAAGTTCTAAGGGAAGGCTAGTTAGGACTTAGGAAATACACAATTCACAAGTTTCAGGAAAATCCTAAATCTTACCAGATTCACAAAGCCCTCTTTCCTCACAATTCGGTAAGCTGTAAGCACTGCTGAGGACAGGAAACTATGTGATGTATCAAGGTGCCTGTGAATCGTGCATGGGGCTCCAGGGATGCAGCTTCTGTGAGTCATCTCGCATGCTGGGGTGGGCTTTGTAGTGATGTAGCTGCCTTTGGGCCATGCATGCTCCTATAAGTGACCTCTCACTCATACTCCTGTAAGTAACCCAAATAACTGGCTCACTTACTAGACTTTGGTGATACTATTAATTTGATCCATTGTCAGTTTCCTATAGGGGTTGAATAGATATTTTTTCACATCTCCCAGGGAACAGTGTCACAAAGCACATGCATACACATGCAACTACATGCATGCACATGCATGTTTGGAGCTTTGACTCATCATAAGACAAGGTTCTGCTTTGTCTTGAGGACTAAGGACTCTGCCTGCCTACAAAGAGCTTGGACGTTGTCATTTCCACCTCCTTTTCTTCTTCCTAAAGACACCTAGAGCCATGATGGGTCTTATAGCAATGTAGCAAAGTTCAAAGACTCACAGAAATGCCAGCTGTCAAATCACCGCAGCACAGGGCAAACTGCCTCCCACCTTCCTGAAATAGGACAAAAGCCATCTGTGATGGTTAAGTGCTCCTAAGCCACCTGCAGTGGGTAAAGCCTTAATTGCCAGCTTGTTACCTGCAGCCAAAAGCATTCCTGACTGGTGCCTTAACAGATCAATTTAATCTCTGGGTCCCTGGTTACAGCTGGTTACAGCTTCTCTAACTCAGCTACATTTTCTTTTGCTGATGTTTGCCCTTTTGAAAACGTAGCTTGACCTTACCCTTTAAGATGTAATTAGAACCAGACAGGGTTGGTCTGTCTCATGCCAGGAGGATAAATCCCCTCAGACAGGGATGACCTTGAATAGCTCTGTTGCCTGCACATGCACAGCCCAAACCGTCCACCCAGATTTTTTTTTTTTTTTTTTTGTGCTTGCCTGTTGCATTTTCTATCACCAATAAAATAAACATTTCCATTTAGAGTGTGGTCTCAGCTGGGGAGCAACACTGAAAGCTTATGGTAGAGAGCTGTGAATAAAGTTACATTAGGCTTATCGGGGAGGACCCGAGAGCATGCTAAGGAGTAATTAACCCACAAAGAGGCAGAAGAAATACAGTCTGTGTGAGGTCAGACAGATCCGACTCACAGGGCTCTTCCACTGATTGTCTATGTCAACCTTTCTGAGCCTCCACACCCTCCTGGGAAGCTCGGGGATAGAACTCAGCTATACTGGAGGCACAAAAAGAGATCGTAAATTGGGAAATGGCTGTCTTGACATCTCTAACCAAAAGGGCAAGCCTTGGAGGCTTCTGATGGAGCAGAGATGCCCAAGTCCTCCAAAGAGAGTTGGTGAACGATGAAGGAGATCTGAGTGTCTGTCTGTCTGTCTGTCTGTCTGTCTGTCTGTCTGTCTCTCTCTCTCTCTCTCTCACACACACACACACACACACACACACACACACACACACACACACACACACACACTCACACACACACACCATGCTACAAGAAGTCAGGAAGGAGCATTCACAGAAAGGAATTTTCCAGAAGCCATCTTTCTCTGAAGGCCATGCCCATGGCTGTGATAGTACAGAAACAAAGACGTGCCCTGACTCATGAGAAAATTTTGTTGGGTGCAAGTGGGACCGACCAGCATCACACACTAACCACAGACCATTAATAATTTCTAAATACCTGACAGTTGGAGGAAAGGAAAATTAATGCGATTTAAAAGACACTCAAACCGGGTGTGGTGGTGCACACTTTTAAACCCAGTACTCAGGAGGCAGAGGCAGGCAGATCTCTGAATTCGAGGCCAGCCTGGTCTACAGATTGGGTTCCGGGACAGAAAGGGCTACAGCCTGTCTAAAAAACAAACAAACAAACACCCAAAATAAAACAAGAAGACAGTCACTAAGTAAGTGCCTGAGGAGACTATGAATAGTTTTAAAATTTTGAGTGGTTTGAATTTTTGTAGTGAAAAATTACTTAAAATAAGAGAAACAGTAGCAAATAAGAGATGAAACCACAGCAAGAGAAAGTGTTTAGAAAGGAGTCCATGATTCCCACAGCTACCAGAGTCGCCCGTTCTCCTTACAGCAAAACTGCCAGGCAAGCCGAGGGCCAGGCCCCTTGCAGGCATGAGTTTGCACAGTCTCAGTTCAGAATTCGCATAATTTGAGAGTAACATTGAGGATGACGGCTGCACTCTTGTCTTTCCACGTGGACGCTAAAGGGATAAAGGTCAGATAGATACCTGCCCCCTACACCGTGGTGAGAGAGGGAAGCCAGGCACACAAGACACACGGACTCTGGCTGTCTACCTGTGGGAAAAGCCTGGAAAAGCAAATCCATAGAGACTCAAAACAGGTCTTTTGTATCCCAGGTTAGACAAGGCTTCAGGACCAAAAGGGATGGTTCCATGGCTTCAGAGCTTCTATCTGGGATGGGAGAAATATCCTAAGACTGGCTGCGGTGACAACTTCTGCTCCTGTGAATATAGTATAAAATAAGGACCAGACATTTCTCTCATTCCACACTCCCTACTTTTGTCTTTTTTTCCTAAATGTATATTATATGAGTGCTTTGCCTGCCTGTGTGTCTGTGTACCATGTGCTGCCTGGTGCCCACAGAGGCCAGAAGAAGGTGTCAGATCCCTTGGAACTAGAGTCACAGAGAGTTGTGGACTGCCATGGGGGCGCTTGGAATCAAACCAGGGTCCTCTGCAAGACCAGTGAGTGTTCTTAACTGCTAAGTCACTTCTCCGGCTCCTGAGGCATCCATTTAAATGCATCAGTTAGACAGCTGTATGGTACATGAATGACATGGCATGAAAGGTAATGTGTGTGTGTGTGTGCACACGCTTCCATGAGTGCATGTGTGAGTGTGCGTATGCATACATACATGAGATTAAGTTGCATTACTGCGACAAAGATGTCTGATAAAAAAGCTTTAGAGAAGAAATACTTATTTTGGCTTATTGTTTCAGCCCTTTTGGTGGGGAAGGCATGAAGGAAGGCAGGGTGTTCATAGATAGCCAATCAGGAAGCAGAGAGCAAGGCAGAGATCTTCAAGAGATTTCTGAGAATAATCGTCAAGGCTTACGCCTAGTGACCATCTTCCTCCAGTTAAGTTCCACCATCTACAGTTTCTACAGCTTCCCCCAATGACACCACCAGGAGTGGAACAAGCAGCCAACCTATGAGCCTGGCCTGGAAGGGACTTTTCCAATGCAAATCCTAGCTATGCCTATGCATGGAGAAGCGGGCATGTGCCCCAGAGTGCAATCCTTCAACTTTGGGGAGTATGCGTGTCTAAGCCTACATTGGAGTGAAGGCGTATTGACATTTCTAGGTTGCATCATTTCAAGTTTGCTTAATTCAGACACCCATAAAATGCTGCCACAGTGGGTTCCTACCAATCCCGTGTGAGGAAATCGAGTCTCAAAGGGACACAGATACAAGAGAAAGCAGGACCAGAGCTCCTCTCTGTAGGTCTCCAGAACTTTCCCAGTCCTCTTCAGTCTGCTACCAGGCAAACAGTGCCCTGTGGGAGATCAGAAGCTGGTAGCTGCTGCTGTTATAGACACATAGTCTTTGCTGGGTGTGTAGCTCAAAGCCTGGGGTGCATTTTCTCACTGGACCTCACTGCTGCCTTTGGCCCGTTGCGACCATTCTCATTTTACAGAGGAGTTATGCAGAGCTCAGAGGAGACAGAGGTCTCAAGCTTCATGCCATCACTGATGGGGCATGGGTGGATAGATCGTTGGGTAGGTGTCCAATCACCACTGGCCAGAAGAGAAATAACTGTCCTCTGAAAGCCTGCAAGAGCTATCCTGACATCCCCTGCACTCTGCTCTCCATTCTCCAGCACTTGGTACAGAATCCTGGGGCCAGGGCATTGTCCCAAATGGCAGTCATCAAATGGCATGCATTACTGGAGCGTTCCCAGGTGGTCAGGACTAGAGTAAGTTCAGAATCACGATGATAACAGGAAATCAAGGTAACTACAGCAAAGAACACGTCCATCGCAGAGCACTGAGAGAGAGTGTGTTTGTGTGTGTGTGTGTGTGTGTGTGTGTGTGTGTGTGTGTTTAGAAATAGGTTCTTGTATCTCAAGCTGGCCTCAAGCTCACTATATAAACTGACCTTGAATGTCTTCTGATCCTCCTGCCTCTGGCCTAGGACAAGAGTATGCACCATCACAACCAGTTTATAAGGTTCTAGGGCTGAGGACAAACAGGTGGCGTCCTACATGCTGGGCAAGCACTCTCCCAATTGGGACTGCCTCAGCTTCACTCTGTTTTTAACTAATAAAAGAATCAAATGATAAAGTGACCCCAGAATGCTTCTGGAAAAAAACTCTAAGACAATGGAGGAGAGAGAGACCAACTCTTCCATTAGAGAATTTTTTTCCTCTTTCTTTCTTTCTTTCTTTCTTTCTTTCTTTCTTTTTCTTTCTTTCTTTCTAGTGATTATTATGCTGCATCTGGGGTAAGGCATTCAGTGTCTACTTGGCTCTCACAGTCAGCATAGACAGTGGTTAAGAAAGCAAGCACAAAGTTCAGTTATCTGGGCTATATTTCTTAGTGGTTGAGTGACACTGTCTATGTCAGCTGCTGCAATATTTGGTTCTAACTGCAGAAAATCTACCATAAGAATGACAAAGGTGAAGGAGACACTTCCTACTCTCTTATGCAAAATTATTCCATCAAGCAGCAAGGCTGGCCTGATATTCCACGAGCAACAGAATTCCGTCTCTTTTCATATTTTATCTTTCATTCCTTGTACATGGTTTCTACTCTTGAGACTACCTCATGGTACGAGGCGGTTGTCTGAGTACTAGCAATCTTATCAGCATCCCAGGCAGCAAAAGGAAATAGGTGGTAGGAAAAAAAAAAAAGGTACAAGGATACTCTTGCTAGCTGAGTTAGTTCCCTTCAGAATCTATCCCATAAGTCTAATCCACAGCCCTTCTTATAGCTTGTGGGTTAGTACTTCATCACATGACCATGCCTAGCTGCAAGGGTGACTGAGAAGTACTGCTTTTATAGGGACACTTTTTTTCCAGTATACATCAAGCTGTCACTGATAGCATCACACTAGACACTGAGGAAGAAGTCAATGTTCTCTTGGACAAGATGCTTTCCCATACTTTTAAGATTAATTTCTTGCCAGAACCAGCATCTACCACTCTGGGAGACCAGTATCTACCTCCCTGGAGGATCAGACTCTATATCGCTGGGGGACCAGCATCTGCATCCCTGAGGGACCAGCATCTGCATCCCTGAGGGACCAGCATCTGCATCCCTGGGGGACCAGCATCTACATCTCTGAGGGACCAGCATCTACTTTCCCCAGGGACCAGCCTCTACATCCCTGCAGGACCAGCATCTGATCCCTAAGGGACCAGCATCTACATCTCTGAGGGACCAGCATCTACCTCCTTGGATTGCCATGATGGGTCAGTCTGGTGCACAAGAAACCTCAGAGCAAAGGCCTGTCAACAAAGTCAGCAGCAAGGTGCTTGCAGCTCCTATTGGCTGCATGCTAATGAGCATGCTTAGCAGAAGGGGACCTGCATCTCAGTACAAAGAGAGGTGCCTTCAACATGGGGCTTCTTTGCTCCAGACTGAAGATTTGGGTGGCATCCTGAACATCTTCACTCCCTCTGCTTAGAATTGAGTCTGTCCACCTCAGCACATGGACATTCTGAGCCAAATTAATTCTTTACACAAGAGTTACCCCAGGCCTTGCGAGACCCCCTAGTCTCTCCCTCACTAAATGTCAATTGCACTCTCCTCTTCTCCACGGTGGCCACCAAAAGCTATTTCATGAGGACAAGTTGATCTCTACGTATCTTGATTCCCAGAACCCACCTCGTCCAGGAGAAGCTGCCTCTGGAGCCTCTCAGGTTGATAAGCACATTGTATGCCAACATTTCCAGGCGAACCATGGGAAAACACAGTGAATTTGACTAAATTAATGTCAGACACATATATACATGGTCCCTGGCATACACACATGTGTACACACACATACGTGTACACATACACACAGATGTTCCTGTCCCCACGTCTGGCTCTAGCTTATAATTCTAGTGAGTCCATAAGCATGGGCCTACCCCAGGCAGAGAGAAGGTGAGATGGCAGATGTGAAAGAGAATGAGAGGAACCGACCAAAGAGTAGCTGGTGAAATTTGGTGCTGAGGGACCAGGCGAAGACATCCCTGGGATTCCGAAGATAGAAGCATTTCCTGTGGCACAGACACAAGTCCCAGGCACCCCAGGAGGAGGCATCCATGTTAGCCTCCATGATGAGAACCAGGAACCCAGCAGATAAAGAGCCTTAGCCCAGAAAAAAAGAAAACCAGAGCAAGCAAGAAAACACAAATATTCCCCCAGCCTGACTTTGGAGAACTCTTTGAGGAGAGTCGGTCTCCTGAATACTGAAACAGCTTTAGGGACTATGTTCGGCTTGAATAAAAAAATATGCAGCTGTAATTAAAGCAGGAAAGCTACAAGTCTATTAAAGTTTTTTTCTTTGATATTGGGAAACTCAATCCATGGCCTATATTTCATAAAATATACACTTGAAAGGGATTTTATATGCCCTTTCCCCACAGAATTTAGCAGACTGAATCTCTTTCCATTTACTTAAGATTGGAGGTGGGTCTACATATAATTCACTCAGGGCATCTTAGGAAAATACATTGGATGCTAAAGTGAAGAACATGGATCACTGGAAGATGAGGCCCTGGACTCTGCCCTCAGAAGGAATCTGGTCCTCAGAGCAGTGGGACTGAGGGGGGAGGCTGCCTTGCAGTGTCTGATGGCCCAGCTTGCCTTGTGGAGCCTCAGACCTCCTTGAACATCTCCAGATCCACCACTAGGGGGCAGGTCTGGCTGCACGGAGAAGGCACTGAGCTAGGGCTGTTGAGTGCCTGCAGGTCATTAAGGGAAAGGCAGGGAAGGAGGCATTTCTATCAAAATGCATTTTATGAATACAAAATTCTGAAACCATAAAACCTTGATTATAAAAAAAAGAGGCAACTGAAGAAGATGGGTGCTGTTCTCTCACTCTCTCTCTCTGTCTCTGTCTGTCTCTCTGCCCCTCTGCCCCGCCACCTCCCACAGACAATTAAGGCAATATTCTCTAGACTTTGAGTGGCTCCTGTGGCTTCATGGTAGCATCGTGTTCAGTGAGAAGGTTTCAGGAGACTGGAAGGAAACTGCAGAGCGCAATCACTGGAGTCACACAGGTCTAAGCTTGCTACCCAGGACCTCAGGAGGGCTAACCTAAGCCCATGAGATTCTGTGTGCTCAGCCCTACAGCACTCAGGAGGACTGTGCTGTCAGCTAAGGGACAAGTAGTCCACGACCTACAAAGACCAGTGAAATGGAATCCACTTAAGATTCTCAGTGCTTTACTCCAGGAAGAAGCATCTTCTTCCTCCTCTCTAGGGAGGGCTCTCAGGGGCATGCGCACTTCCAAATGGCTCCAGTGTGTGCCATGGATGCAATACCTGCTGAGGTCTCTGTGCATCTGCAGGCTGTGTGGGGTAGGACTGGCTGTAATGTGCCTCTCTTCTCACTAAAAACAGCAACTCTGCACACGGTGAGCTATCTGGAGATGCTTATAGAAGGAATGAACAAATTGTGAGTAAAGACAGACATTTATTTAAAAACATAATAAAAAGAGAGCTTTATTGTGATTGAGAATTCCAGTCACCTGGGACCACTGGGTTTTTTTTGGATGGAGTTTATCTGTAGCCACCACTATGTGTGCCTGGGACTCTGCTGAGTCCTGAAAACCTAGGGATGGAGAAAAACAAAACAAAACCCCAACCCAACATCAGGGTCCCCAGGCTCAAGCTTATAGCTGAGAAAGAAAACAGAAGGCAGAATCCAGCTCACACCTGGGGGAAATTTATAAACCTATTAAGGTTTACAGGGCTGCTGTAATTCCATAAAGATGGTTTCGGGCGCAATAATCCAGCAGCGTAAAGTGGCGCCATATGTAGTAATCTCCCATTTGTCAGGGGATCACCACAGACGTCGTGTGTGACCTCTTGTCTCTTTTCCCTACTGCCTTGTTTCATACTGAAGTTCTCTTATGCTTGGAGCACTGAAAGCAATTTTAGTTTTTTGAGAATTTTACATATGCACGCGCTTTAACCAAATCCACAACCCGCGTTCCCTCTCCTCCAATGCGTCCCATATTCCACCCCATCCCCCCCCCCCCCCCTGCCCCCTTCATGTGCTCCCTCTCTCTCTCTCTCTCTCTCTCTCTCTCTCTCTCTCTCTCTCTCTCTCTCTCTCTCTCTCTCTCTCTCTCTCTCTCTGCCCCCCCCCCAGCTTACTGGGCCCACTTGGTAACGCCTGGATGTGCACGAGTGTGGGGCTGTCTCTAGAGCTTGAGTGGCTGTCCACGGGCAGACTCTTCTAAAGCCATCCTTGGCCCCCACCCCCACAGCTCTCCACTAAAAAGAGCAGGCTGTTATTTAGCAGTCATACCAGACTTTACCAGTCTCCTGCTAACCCCATCCAACAGCTTCCTACTGCATGGAAAACTTAGCCACAACTTACAGAGCCTTAAACCAGGATCTGTAAACTGTTTTGCGAGATCAGCTAGTACATACTTTAGTCTTTGTGGGATGTGTAGTTTCACACATCAGCCAGTGCGGCCCGAAAGGCAACCAATATGTAACTGAGTACATCTATGTTCTCATAAAGTTTTATTTAAAAGAAAACAAGCAAAACAAAAGAGATCTAGTTTGCACTTCTGCTCAGAGTGACCGTGCACTTGCCTGTCTCCTAGAACTCTCTGGACACTTTTCCTGCAAATGATGCCACTCAGGTCTTTGTAATCCCTTGGCCCTTATTCCCGGAACAGCATTCTCCTATGGACTCTCTCTTTTACTATGTTCAGGCTCAATGTGACATCATCAGATCTCACTGGCTTTGCATCACATCACTTTCCCCCTGTTTTATCTGAAGGACTTGAGCCATCCTTTCTGTTCATTTAATCGTTGGTTAATTTTCTTCTCCCAGAAAACTATAAGTGAGGTGAGTGTGAGCATGTGCACGCATGACACGTGTTTGTGTGTGTTTACATGCATGTGACTATCCGTGCACGTGAAGGCCAGACAGTCTTGGGTGTTGTCCTTCGGGTGCGGTGGTGGTTGAATGGGAGTGTCCCTCCTACGCTCAGTGCTTGGACCCCAGTTGGTGACACTGTTTGGGTAGAGTTAGGAGGCATGGCCTTGCTGGAGGAGGTATGGAGATGGGCTTAGAGAGTTGAAAAAACTCCCGCTGTTACTAGGTACTCTGATTTGTGCTTGTGGTTCAGGGTGTGAGCTCTCAGCTTCCTGCTTCTCTGCCATGCCTGATGCGTGTGGCCTGCCTCTACTCTGCCATCATGGGCTGTAGGCCTCTGGAGCACAAATAGACTCCTTCTTCTGTAAGTTTCCTTGGTCATAGTGCCTTATCACAGCAATGAGTACGAGTTCCATCATCTACCTTTCTTACAACAAGGGTCTCTCATCATCCTGGAACTCTAGGCTAGGCTGTTTGTCCAGCAAGGTCCAAGGGTCTACCTGTCTCCATCTGCTCAGTGCTGTGATTATAAGTGCATATAATTATACATATGTTTTTTATTTCATTTTATATGTATGAATATTTGCTTGCATATATATATATATATATATATATATATATATATATACGTTCTATATGCATGCAGTGACCTCAGAAGCAAGCAGAGGACATTGGATTCCCTGAAACTGGACACCTAACCATCATTTGGGTCCTGGGAACTGAATCCAGATCATCTACAAGAGCAGCCATTGCTCTTAACCACTGAGCCATCTTTCCAACTGATTGGCTTAAAACATAAAGTAGGTTCCAGGGATCAAACTCAGGTCCTCATGCTTGCAAGGCAAACACTTTGCCCACTGAGCTATCTCTCCAGCCATCTCCTCAGCCTCACAAATGTCATAAGAGGAGAGACCTAATGGCCTGTGTCACTTCTATGTCCCCAACACCTTCAACACAACCTGGCTTGGAGCAGCTGGCCGATATAAAGTTGCTAAATGACATGTCTGTAGAAACTTCTGTCAAGTCAGTTCCTCTGAAGTTATCTCTCATGGATCCGATGCCCTGGCATTCCCACAGATGACCAGAGTAGATGGTCAGGCACTGGGGATAGACTCCAGGGGCATCAGTAGGCACAACCTCCTGGTAACTGAAGAAGTTGTTCAGCCATTGTCTACTGCCACAGTGGCTGGAAATTTCTGTTGGACCCATTCTTTCACATGATGGTTATGCTTGAGCAGGGCTACCAGACATTTACCTCAACAAGAAAATGACTGGCAGAAGCATAAGAGCCACATCTCTCCGGTTCACCTGGGGCTCTAAGGACCTCCCGAAGACTGAGTGTGGATGACTGCCAGAGGAGAGACAACATCCAGGATGACCCTGGGAACCAAGACCTCAGGTCAGAGAGGAAGGGATGCAGGAAGCAAGGTGATGCCTGTCTCCTAAACGCATCTCCAATGCCCGTGTGCAAACTTAAGAGTGGGTAAGACAGCTAGCTGTAAGTGGGATGGAAGGAACAGTGATTGAAGCCGTGCATATTAAAGATGCTGCTGCACTGCTGAGGCTCCCTTCTGCCAGATTCAGGAATCTAAGCATTCTTCTCCTCTTGCTAAACCCCCCTGGCATCCTGAATGTTCTAGTGATCCAACAGGGTGGAGTCCTCTTACAGCCAATGGTGCCCATCAGAGAGGGGCTGAGTATGTAAGAGGGAAGACCCTAGAGCAAGAATGAGGAGTGAGCTTGGTTCTGAGATTGTAAGAGACATCTGTTGGCTGGGGACATTCACACTGGCACAGTGAAGAGTCATTATGGAGATTCTATTTCCTGAATGACCAAGAAGACGCAAGAGCTAACCAGGTGCAGACATCACGTTGCATACCATTTACTCCTGGAACTTCCCCTTTTGGGAAGTAGACTCTGGATGGATCATACAGCTCTTCGACAACATTATTTATTCAACTGTATTCAAATGATATGCTAATGGCATTCTTCCTGGGCTACACTCCTCTACCAAGCCTCTAGCCATGACCTGAGCAGACAGGCAAGTATCAGCTACTGTGGCCCTCTTCCCCAGGCACAAAACTTAGGGAGAAGGCCATACTGAGACAGCCTCACCCTGTTCGAATGCAGATAAAGACACCAACACAAACCCTTGCAGCTACTGACTAAAGTCCAGGGAAACACATAAATGAAAATTCTCATCAGTATGCGTCTGTGTGAAAAGAGAAACGATTATCTCCTAATTCCTGAGCTGAGCTAAGATACAGAAAAAAAAAATCCCCGATTACAAGGATCAAAATGTAATAAGGCTCATTCTCCATCTTGCCGATCTGACTCCTGCCCTACATAATTCGTCACAAAAGTAAGTGGGGAAGAGTAGGTGAGTGCTCCCCTATGGAACGGATGATGAAGAGCAACCTCTTGGATCAGTGAGGGACTGGTTAACTAGATGGCAGAACGCCAGGCACTGGCTGCTTGCCGCAGGGACCAACTAAGCATTTTCTGATTAGCAGACATGGACTACAGAAAGTGACTTGCCTAGGGCCATGCAGAATCCTGGATGTCAGCTCACAGAGACGGTTCTCTCTCTACACGGTGACTTGGCATAATGTGGTTTTCCACTTAAAGAAGTTGAGAGAAAGTTGAATTCTTTTCTTAAAAACTCATGCTAAAGAAAACGCGAAGTGGGTGGCTATGGCTGAATACACCGGAAACCGTGAGATTGGCTGGGGACGATGATAATGAGAGAGAACATGATCTGACCGTCTGACATGCCACTGGGGAAAAAACTGCCATGAGAAAAATAGGCACCATAAAAGAGGCTTTACTACCACCAGCCCATCCTGAAAAAAATGGGGATTTTATAGTGAGCTAGGTACGAGACATCATCTCGCAGCATCATAGTCATCCATATGCTGAGCTGGGTACCAAAGAGCAGCCATCAGCACCACAGCTGACTTAACTTAGCTCAAGCCATTTTGCTGCCAAGACAAGTAGACCTCTCAGGATGGACGGTCACCCCAAAGGTCAACCGACTTAGTTATTTTTCCTCATGTCTCGCCAGGTCAGATTTCTTTTCAAATCAGACAGACCATACTTAGAGGACCCTGGGATGAAAATGAATGGGAGACATTCCTGTGCAGGCCTCACCTCTCCGCAGAGGGGTTTCCCTCTGCATGAAATGAGGTTCAGCTGATCCTGTGTTACATATCCCTCATGGCTCTGCTGGAGCACTGGCCACAAGTTCAGTTCATGCCTTCTCCATCGCTCTCTCCTCGTGTGCCTGTGAACACCAGTGGGGAAGGATGACGTCCGTCCCTTTACTGAGGGTGCCCTTAGACCTCAGTCCTTATTGTCACATTAGGATATTTGGGGACAATATTGGAGGAGAAGGGGAAGAAAGTAGAGAGCAAGGCAGTGTGGGAGCCATGGGGTTGTCAAGGAGGTAACCACTGATCTGGTCTGTCTTCTATAGCTCAGAGAAGAGCAAGGGCAGCACACAGACACTGGTCCTCCTCATGACTCCGGTATGTACCTGTGGGTCATGTCCCCCTCTGAATGGGAAGCTGAATATGGCCAACATGTTATGTGGGCTGGATACAGATATTTCCTGCCTTGCCTTTGTTCCCTGATGCCTCTCCAGGCCCAGGGTGGAGTGGTATTCTCCCAGCTTCCATTCAGGGCTGCTAACACCAGCCCCACGGGGCGCTCCTATGCCTTTCTGGAAGGCTTTCAAGAAAGCTCACATTTCAGCTTGCCTTCTGCACAGCTGATCTGACCACAAGTTCTGGAAGCTAAGGTCCACCCCCTCAGAGACAGTTTTCACCTCCCTTAGATCTGCAGCGTGAACGGGGGACAGCCCAGATCTCTGGTCCCTTGACTAGAATAATTCTAGTCTGTCACCTTGAGAGAGCCTCACCATTGCTTCTTGTGTTGGCTGACTTCCCTTTCCTGGGATTCCCTCCCGTGAGGCCCCACACTTGCCCTCAATCCTCCCTTAGAGTATGTAGGCAAAGCCATAGTGGCTGCTCATGGCTAGCCCTTTACAAAAGCTCCCAGGAGACCAGGAGGGAAAAAACGTGTGTGAATTGGTGTCAGCAGGGCACTCAGGGTCCTGGCATGAATCTCCTCTGGGAATCCTGAGGTCCTAGCCCTCTCTTCCACTTTGGTTGGTCTTGGGACCCGGCTGGCTGGTGGAACAGCCACAGCCTGGATGTGGGCCCATAAATCAACACCTGTAACTATGAAAAGAGCTAAAACGCCATCATTCTCTGCTTGATGTGCCTTCATCCAGGAGTGACTTCCCAGAACAATACCCTGGAGTTTTGTGCTGAGCAGCTGGGAGCAGTCTGCTGTCTGTATCTGCAGATAAATACAGGTGACCTTCCTCTGTGATGGATAGGTACTGATGGCAGTTGGGTACACAGGGACATAGTAGTGATGCCTGGATCACTGGGAAATGAATTCTCCTTCACACCAACAATGTGTCTCTTTGCTTTAACTTTGCTGAAGGGAACAATGTCAGAGCATCAAGAATAATCTCAGAATTAAGAGCACAACCGCACACTGGAATTTTCTGAGAATTTGTTGCAGTCTAAGCAATGGATCCAGTTTGCTGTCTCATTTAATCCCCACGTACACACTCTCAACTAGCTACCGTTCCATCCTGCTTCATATCACAGACAAGGCAGTTGTGACTTCTAGAAGGCTCAGTGGCTTGCCTGAGATCTCACCTTGTTAAGAAGTTGAGTAGAGGCATCAAACTCCACACTAATTTCTAGTGCTAGACCCAGAAACAGCTGCACAGCATGAGGAGCTGGGTGCAAAATGACAGTGGTGCCCCTTACTTATTAATAGTCAAAAACTTAGGGTGTTGGTGACAGGACCATAAACAGGAAGGGTCCTAGGTAGATGGTCTTAGAAGAAAGTGATGAGATTATAATGAGCATCTCAATGTCATGCTCTGTTTTTGCAGGGCCTTTCCCAGAAGGCTCACAATAAAGCAAAAGAATTTAGGGAAGCCAGATGTTGGCCAGGAGGACTGTTCCTTTTCTGTCACCTGACAGAACTGCCCAGACACAAACATGCCCCAAGCAGGACCTGCTTAGAGTCTAGCGTTAGCACCAAGGAAGTATAGATCCACAGGCCGGGTGCTTCCTGGATCTCAAGCTCCTACAAGGTCCAGGAATGCTGTTCACACATTGAGATGAGGCTCTGGCCAGGATGCTAATTCAGATTTTACCAACTTTACATCCCAGGACGGAGCAGGGGTGACAGTGTCTGTGCCAGCTTTTACTTGTCAACTTTCCAAAGTTTAGGATCGTTTGAGAAGAGAGCCTAAGTTGAGGAACTCTCTAGACCAGGTTGGCCTGCACGCGTCTCTGTGGGAGACTGTCTTGAGTGTTCCTGAGGCAAGAAGATGCATATCACACCATGGCTTGGGCCCTGAACTGTGTAAGAGGCAAGAAAGCTGAGCACAGCAAACAAGCAGACAGTGTGATGCGTTCATTCATTCTTTTATTTCCTTCTGCTCTTGACTGCAGGTGTGGCCAATGGTCACAGGCTGCTGCACCCGAGACTTTACTGTCACAGTGTGCACTATAACTTGGAATGGAAGACACATAAAGTTGCTTTTGGTCTGGATGTTTTATCACGACATATGCGGAACAAGAGCAGTACCCGATCATCAAATAAGGCGCCATCCTCCAAATTTCCCCATAGTCTTCCTAGCCTTTGGTGTTGTGGCATGGTCTAGAGCTACTATATTAATTGGTTGTCCCCTGAGATCTTTATGAGCAAATGCTCATATAGACCAAGTGATGCTGTGTAACCTTGCCTCTAAATTATCCCTGATTGGCCAATAAAAAATGCCTGTGCCTGGGTTGAGCAGAAGAGAGGTAGGTGGAGCTTAGTAAGGTGGAGGGCTTGAGGACAGAAGGATCACAGGAGAGAGAGGAAGAGGAGAAGGTACAGGAGGGGAGGAAGAAGGAAAAGGCGCCATGGGTTATGCAGGAACTAGAAGCACGTGGCAGGGAGGAGCTTGCTCTAAGGATCGGCGACTGGAGAGAAGCATCCCCCATGGAAAGCATAAGCAGATGTTATGGGAATTAAGGATGGGGAGTGGCCCAGATAGGAATGAGTAAATCAGATGGCATGGGATGCGGGGCTCAGAGATAACTAGGTAGCTTAGGGGCTTTGTATCTGCCCAGTTCCAGTGTTTAGGCATATTTAAAAAAATCTAACAGTGCCTGTGTACATTTATTTTTTTTAATAGTGGGTTAAATAATGGCTGCGATAATAATTATATGTATCTAAAGTAAATATTAGTAGCCTATATACAACACTTTGGGAAGAAGGTAGCCAGCTCAAGAATGGAGATCAAAGTTCAAGACATGGAGTCTTAGTTTTCTTGTCTGTAAGATGGTGATTGCTGGACCCACCTCTCAGGGTCAGAACAGTTGGTGGGGGAGAGTGTATTGTACATAAATCTCTCAGTACACAACGAGGGCTTGGTTCAATGATAGAAGAGTCCAGTGGCTCTTTGTATAGTCAATTGAAAACACATGGCCAGGGACTAGGGAGATAGCTTACGTAGTAAAGTGCTTGAGACACAAGCCTGGTGACCCCAGTTCCATCTCTAGCACCCAGGTGAAAACTTGGGCATGGCAGTATACATCTATAATCCCAGCATTGAGAAAGGGGCCTCTAGGACTCACTGACCAGCTAGCAGCTGAGAGACTCTGTCTCAAAAAAAAAAAAAAAAAAAAAAAAAAAACTTAGGTGGAGAGTGATTGAGGAAACCTCAAAAAAGGAGTCGGAAATTGAAGGCACAGGAGAAGATATCGTGTGTAGCCAGCCAGGAAACATAGAACACATGGTGTAACTAGACCAAGCATCTTGGTTGGGGAGAAAGTTGGAGAAGGGTGGGACACCATCCACCCTCACAATGCCCTGAGACTATCCTTCCTAAACTTTTTTTCAGTGTGCTAATGAATTTAGGCAGTTGTCCACCAAGACTGTCTTTTTCCCCAGTATCTATGTTCTTGACACCAAATCTGACTAGTTGCTTCCAATGACTGCTCTAGAGTTAAACCTAGAGGCTGCTGAAGGAAGGACAGAAGGAAACGGAAGAGGAAGAGGTGAAGGAGGAGGAAGAAGAAGAAGAAGAAGAAGAAGAAGAAGAAGAAGAAGAAGAAGAAGAAGAAAATAATAATAATAAGAAGAAGCCACCAACAATGGTCAGGATCAATCGTGAGCTAGTTTATGTTTCCCGGAGATGTGGCAGCCCCTAACCGAATAGCTTTGTGCATTAAGAAATCCAGCGTGCATAAAGGATTCAATTTTTCCTCGAAAATATGACATGTATACAAAGCAACAGCACCTGAAATACTCTTAAACTTTATGAAAGGACACAGCCGTGGGAGGAAGACTGACCCTCATCTCATCACATACACTTAACAGACAGAGATGTTCATGCTCACAGCCCCCAGATGCACCGTGGACTTTAACACCAGGATCACATTTCCAGCCCATCCACATTCCAGTCTCTCATACCCGGGGTCTGGGGACCACACGTGAGGAAAAGGAATCACTCTTTGCTCTGCTCACACTCTGACCTCGTTAATAGCTTTCTCTATCCATCCTGCTGACCTGCTATGCCCCTCAGCTCCTTTAAGTAGTTTTCTGTAAACATCAAAATCAAAGTCCAGGGCCTTTCCCATCAGAAGTCTGTTCTCCATCAAACGAAGCCCCTGGAGAGGTGCCATGAGGCTGACCTTCCCTGAAGTGATCTGACTTTACCTGCCCAGGCTGCTCCCCCCTCACCAGCCTTGTTACCATTCCTCTCCCTCCATTTCTCCCAGTAACACCCCTGCGGGGACACAAAGCAAATTCACCATCATTTGTAAGAGCACATTCAAATCCAGGAGGGGAAATGCCTGTTCTTGCTCTTTTTTTGGGGGGATGGGTGGGGGTGGGGGAGTGGTGATGAAGAGCAGAGAGACCAAGCTTGTGAAGCTAAAGGGAGGCTTGAGGCATCTTGCATATGATTATCCACCTGGTTGTCTGGGGGAGGTTACCATGGCAACATGTCCAAAGTCTCCAGTATCTACATGTCATTGATACACCCCATCAATTCAACAAAGGGAAACAAGGAGCCCAAGCTGGCCTCTGTCTCCTCGATGGCTTGTTGACTGGCTATTTTGCTCATTGTTTAGTCAAAACCTCGGGACCACTGTCAGTGACACTCTTACTCTGGGGCTTTTTCCACCTAAATGTATCTTAAAGCATAGAATTAAAGTTGACTCTAACAGGGGTTGCTTGGTTCTTTTGTTCTTCACTTTCACAGCCTTATGCGTAGGAGTCTCTTTTTCCTGCTGGACACTGGATCCTTCAATTAGAATGTACGTGGCCCCTAAATTATAAGACCTTCCCAGGTAGGTTAAACATGGTGAAAGATAGCAAGGCCCTGAGGCACCCTGGAGTCGTTTCCATAACAGTAGATATGTGTATAGTGGGGGGGGGGGGGGGGGGGAGGTCTTGTCTTTGGTTCCTTGACTGAAGACAAAAGGTGTCTCTCCAAACACCTTCTAAAGGAAAAGGGGAAAGGCCCAGACTGCCACACCAACATTGTTCTTACCGAAAGGCAATTATGGAAAGGATTCACAGAGCAATTTATGTGAAGGACAGACTTTCTCATCAAAACCCCACAGGGCACACAGCTCTGCCTTCAGACCTTAGGTTGTGAGTGAAATATCCACACAGTACCCAACACTAACCAGGCACTGGAGGCCTAGATGGAGCATCACTCGTGCAGATGACAGAGGATATTTTGATAGTCTGCAGTCCCCCAATTATGCTCCGAGTTCCATGCTTTCAGCCTTTGCTGGAATCCAGAGAAACCATAGTAATGCTACTGCATGCCAACGAGTCAGAATCCTCAAAGATGGCCATGTGCCGCTTTCAGGGCCGCCAGGCTGGTGGCCAGCCAGTGTGACCTACCTGTGGGTGACCCTTCCATGACGTGGCCAATGTAAGGGCCTTCCCGGAAGATGGGCCTGTTGTCATTCTGATCAATCACGATGATTTCCAGTGGCACTGGCCCCTCCAGAGTTTTGCCGCTGGCATCCGTGGTCTCCACAAACAGCTGTAGGAACAAAGAGATTGGGAGAGAAAGAAACCATTATGTTTAAACATGAAATCAAGGTTCCCCAGAGAAAGTAGGTTATATCAATCATTTTATGAGCCTTTGGTGATAGTCAAACTCTGGTTTCCATGGCTTGTCACGGGGATGGGAATAGAAACTAAATAGTTTATGATAAAAGACAAGGATCAGCATGTGTTAATCCTTCTTGGAAAACTCAGTTACATTATCAAGTCTGCAAAGGAAGTTAAACACACAGACAGACAGACAGACACATGTGTGCATGTGCATGCACACGTGCACATACATACACACGCACGTACACACACACAAGCACGCACACACGCGCACACACATGTACACACACAGGCACACACGCATGCACACACATGCACACACGCATGCACACACACATGCACACACGCATGCACACACACATGCACACATGCATACACACACACACACACACACACACACACACACACACACACACACACA
>OU015753.1:9312301-9333074 GCA_907169655.1 Acomys percivali
CACACACACACACACACACACACACACACACACACACACACACACACACACACACACAGGCCACTCTAAATCTTCAAAATCCCTCAATGTCAACTCTCCTCTCAGGTGACTTTAAGTTGTGTCAAGTTGACAGGTCAACAATTAGAGCTTACTGGGCCACAGCCCATGATGCGGTTACTTGATGCCTACGCTAAAGGGTAAGTTCACAAAGGATGACAACAATGCACCCTTTGTCTCCACAGCGCACAGGAACAAAGGCTCTCACAGAGGATATTTTCCATAAATGAAACAAACAAAGAATCGGCTACGGAGTTTTCATTTTACCAGGAAGTTTTTTTTTTCCTTACTCTCCCTAGAGGACAGTTCACTAGACAAGAGAGAAATGAGAACTTTACATTTTCTTCAAGGGAAACCTAGGCCCAAAGCAAAGCATTAAGAATTCAGCAGAAACATCTCCCTTCCATTTCCAGGGAAGACACCAACTCCAGTGCAGTTGTTGTAACTGTCCCAAACATGTAGGCTGACGATCCTACGTTGGGGTTGTTCATCCTTTGGTGATGATTGATAGCGAACTGCTTTGTTCTGACACACATATCACTAATAAGCATATTTAAACGAAGGCAAATAGTGCAAGTAGAACTTAATACAGGTTCTTTCCCACCAGACCGATCCCATCTGTCCCTGCCTTTATAAATGAGGCAATCCAAGTTCCCAGAATAGACTCATATTTCTTACATAAATCTCCCCCTCCTCCTCCCCATTCTTAGAACCCCAGCTCAGCATCTCTCCTCTGATTTTTCATTTGTGAACAACAACAACAAAAATTGCCTCAAGCAGTCAGTCATGACTGCAGCATGAGCCGACCCCTGCTGTTAGATTCTTTTTGGATTTCAACCCAGACTGTATCATCTTCTCTCTTTTGGCCAGATGCCCTTGCATCAGATTGGGGGAATGGTTTTTTTTTTTTTTTTTTTTTTTTTTTTTTTGCTGAGCAAGCAATACAGACAGCCCTATTTATAACTAAGCCCATATTTGGCTTCATCACATACCCACCCAGACCTCTCCTGTCTAACAGCCACTCAACTTTCTCAAGTGTCCCGGACAGCTTCAGGATGAAAGCATCAGTGAAAGCCACTCCCTTGACCCTGACTTCCCTTTTGCACACATCTGTAACACAGAGTAGCAGTGGAGCCTCTCCTGCCACCAAGACGGCAACGCACAGACTCGCTGGGCAAGCTGCTGCTGTGTGGGGAGTGAGAGCTTTGGAACCACAAGGCAGCTGGCACTGCAACTCTCTTCTGAGCTCGCTGAGGTAGATGTTGTTTTAGGAGCCACACCCATAAAATAGCCAGTCCCTAGACTCCCCAAACACATTCGAGAGAACAAACCCACCACTGGACGCTGTCTGTGGTCCTGAACACGGGAGCAGGAGCCTGCAGGTTCTCTAGTCTTTGAGATACTTGACTTTTGTTAACCACCCCAGGATTAGCTTCAGATGGAGACAGGACTTCCTGATAGGGCACATCAGGGTAGGTGTAGTGCATGCTGGGAGAGACACCTCTACTGAAACATTTCCAGGAAGACTAATGCAGTATTTTTTCAGTGTGGTTACCTGGCGGAAATTTTGGTTGAGGGCTGGAATAGCTGGACTTCACTTCCTCACAAGCGCTTCTTCCTCCTCAGTGCTGACTTTGCTCACTGCTTTCTGGCTAGCGAACCCCTTTGTCTCCTCCTCTTGTCTTCATTCTCTCACTTGCTTGCCTCTGCACTTGTGCAAGGAGGAGACTCTGTTCGGCACACAGCATCTTCCTTCTCGTTTGTTTCAGTCTAACATTTACACAGCATTTTCATATCCCCCTATGGTGGTGGTTTAAAAAACAAAAAAAGCAGCCACAGCTCATGGACTTCAGTGATCAAGTAAAGCTCTGTTCAAGTGAGAGTGTGCAGATTTGTGGGACTGTTTTTAAAGAATGGGCGACATGTGACAACACAAGCCCAAGCTTAGTTTACGAATGTATAGAGTGTGTCTGCTTCCATTTTGTAGGTCAAAGAAAGTTTCCTAAATGAGGTGTCAGTGCAGCTAGGTTTCCAAAGAGTCTTCTAGGAGACAACCGATGGGAGGAGAGGTGGTTGGGACTGTGGGGAGATAAAATAGTAAAAGAGTTGAGTGGAGAGATGGCTCAGTGGGAGGAGCATCGCTGCTCTTGCAGAGGACTTGAGCTGGATTACAAAAACCCACATGGTGGCTCACAACCACTTGCAACTTCAGCTCCCGGGGATCCAGTCCAATAGCCTCTTCTGGCCTCTTCTGGCCTCTGTGGGCACTGAACTCCGTGTACAGATACAACACACAGAAGCATGTAAGTAAATATTTTTTTTAAATCTTCTAAAAATTGAAACAGTAATGTGAAGGCACAAAGTATCAAAACATGATTGGAGAGGTCACCATGTTCCAGCCCCTGAGCCAGATCCTACCTGCTGCCTGTTTGCAGATGAAGTGCAGGAAAGCAACTACACTCACTCACTCTTCCATGTGGTAGTTACGAAAGAGTCTGCATGGCTCACGAAGCTTAAAATATTTATTACCTGGCCCTGTGTAGGCAAAGTTTTCTGACACTTATTCTAGATAATTCAATGCAAAGGGGGCAGGGGAGGAATAGGAGAAAGGAATCTTGACATAGATTCCAAACCCTTGACAGCCTGAAGTGTCTTTAAGTAAATTCATTTATATTCATATTTTTCTCTCATCATCATTTATTCATCCAATACACACATACACACACACACACATTATATATAGTATCTACATTATATTTCATTTTCTGTGCCAGACTCTTGGCTTATAATAATTTTTTAAAATAGTCTTGCTTGGTTTAGGAGCACATGCCTGTAATCTCAGTACCAAGGAGTCTGAAGGAGAAGGACTGAGATCAAGGTCAGCTTGGGCTATAGAGTGAGATCTCAGGCAAACAAAAAAAAATCTCTTCTTCACTTCTCATGGTCATCTTTCTAGTTTCATGACCTTTGAATGCACACATGCATATAAAAATCTAGGGTCTGCCTAAGAGAAAAGCATGTGGTTTCTGCCTTAGAGATATTGATGGAGGGGGAAGGGAGCAAAAATAGTAATGTGGTATATTCCATGGCTGGGTAATACTCCTCCCAGAAGCCATGGGCTTTAAATAAAAATCACAGTGTGGCACCAGGTATGGAATACCTTCCTGTGAGCTGTGGGCCAGTGAGGTCTGATGGGCCTGTCACTGGTCTTGGTTGACCACTAGAATTCAGTGGCATGCCCCTATTGCTGAAGTCATTGTATACTTGGGTGACAGGACATGAGAAATAAAGGTAGAAATGAGCTAGAAGCTTCCTCCACACTGGTTGCCCTTTATAGTGCCAGAGGGTGCCACATAATTTTCTGGGAAGGAAAAGTCACCAACAATCTAACCCACCTATGATATAATAATGACTGGCTTTGAAATGCAGCAGTGACAGATTGTTATTGGGGTAACCAATAGCTTTTTTCCTCCCTGAATTCGAGACATGTTCCATAAGAAGGAATTTATGCCTGCTTCTGTAAACCTGGTCAAGGGGGCGTGGTTGGGGAGGTCATAGGTTCTAGAGGAGAAATCTCCTGCTGTTGTTTGGCTAATTGGTCATTTTTCAAGTTGAGTTTCATATACTTTTGTTTATAACCATAGAATAGCGCTGTGTCCGGCCTTCCTCAGAGAAGCTCCTGACTACTACTTGAGGCAATTAATGCAGAAACCCATAGCTGACAAAGTACCAAGAATAAAAAGCAGTGGAGTGCTCTACCCTAACTGAGACAACTCAATCTATCACTCTTTCCAAGGCTCAAGAAGCATCATGAAAGAGAAGACGGGGGGTGGGGGGTACGGGGAGAATGAAGATGCAGAGAGTTGAGAGATATGAGGGAAAAGATGGCTTCTAGATGTGATATGGCTGCTGTACTCATGAACTCATTGCACAAGGTTAGGGCTATTGGGAAAAGGGGGCTCCCATTTTCTTCTGTGGTGTAGCCACTGATAAGCTGCCCTAGCTCCAGTCAAAATCCTTCCACCCACATTCAGGCAAGAAGGTTTAAACTAAATTCAGTAGGTCAAATGCAAAAAGAAGACCCAAAAGTAGGAGGGATGGTCACACAACCATATGATCTGTGTGTGTTAGGGATGTTTACAGTCAGTGAATTTGTGCAATAAGAACAGGGGTTTCATGTTCTGGGGATGGTGAGGAGAATCAGCTGTGTCTGTTAATGGGACCAAGCTTCCTTATAGATGGTAGAAACGATTGTAAGATTCTATGATGGTTGCACATCTTTGAGTACACTGGGAGCACTGAACTTTATACTTTGAGTGGCTGGATCATGTGAGAGGTGAGAATCACAGCTCAACATGGCTGCAAAAAGATAATCCTCTTGCGGGTCAAGATGGAGTGGAAGGATGACTACTCCAGACCCCAATTTGTAAAGGTCATCGGGAAGCATGGAGGGTGGACTGCAGACGTTCTAGGCAGGCCGGGTCGTTGTCTACCACAAGGTCACAGGCAGGGACCATGGTGTGGTACCTTCCGCCATGGTCTTGATTTCCCTCTTAATGTAAAGTAAAACTCCTGCTTATCCAAAATGTGTGTTTGTGTGTGTGTATGTGTGTGTATGTGTGTGGTGTGTGTGTGTGTGTTAGCTTCTTGGGATGTGTAATTAATTAGTTAGTTTATTAATTTTGTTTTAAAACAGACGTTAAGAATAGGAGATCTGATTTTAATGATTTTAATGCTAAGTCTCCCTGAACTGTAGCTGGTCCAGGGAAAGCCCTTGGCCCCTGCTAATCACCAACCTCCATCTCCCCAGTGGTAAAATGACAATAGCTGCATCAGACTGGCCTCCTAGATGGGGACCAAGGTAGAGAAATAGAAAGAGATGGGAACAGATAGGCAAGCACGTTTCAGTGCAAAGTGGCATGCAGAGAATGAAGACTCGGGGATAAACACTCAATACCAACCAAATTAAACAGACTCTAATCTACCTCTGGAAACCCAAGAGTCAGCTTGAACTCCCAAGGGCCTGGAGCCATTGTTCTGAATAACAATCATCAGTTATAACCTGCAGGTGCCAGGAAAGTCAAAGGGAGTGCCAACACCAATGATGGCTACATTCACAGGCTGGAGGGGGCTTCGGTGACATAGAGTCTGGGCGCGGCCACCTCTGGAAGGACACTAGCCACATCCAGAATTAATCCTTCACCTAGTCTCTGTTCTCTATAACACCTGAGCTCTTGCTGGCAAGTGGCCTTGCTCCCTCCCTAATGCCCCACAGGCTTTGTGTTTTCCTATGTCTCCTCAGTGTCTGGCATGTACAAGCTACCCAGCACTTGTTTATCAAACAAATAAGTAAAATCAGATGGATGGATGGATAGATGGATGGATGGATGGGTGGGTGGATGGGTGAACAAGCACTGTGTGGTAAGCACATGACAATTCAGAGTTCTTTAATTCAATCTGTTGAAAATTAAGAACACTGTCCTATAACTGCTGAGGTCGCCCTTTGATATGTGCTGATTTATCCACCACTCTGTGTTCTTGGAGGTTACCAAGCACTGCTCTTGGAGACATGCCACAAACATCCATAGCTCCAAACCCACCCACATGGTCCTGTGCAGCTGAAGGCATGGGCCCCGGAGCCCTCTCAATTATCCCATCACAGCCTCCACTCTGCTTAAGGCAATTGCTTTCACTATGACAGTCTCTAGCCAAGGATTCTTCATTAAGTCTCCTGCTCATTCTGCCTGGCTCCCATCTCATGGTACACCCATGCTGGTTTCTAAGCCAGGCACCTGCCTTCTGATGCCCCCCTGGGATGATTCTGGCGCTCACTTAACCTGCTTCTAACTATTTCAAATCTTATTTGCCAGTTTCTTCAGTCAGAAGATTTCTAAACGCTCTGGGAAAAAACTTAGTAGAGACCTGGTGGTGGCTGTCAATCATCTGTGGCCATGGTAACTGTCTACCAAAGATGCAGTTGTTCTCTGTAAACAGTGTTCTTTTTGCCCTGGTCCCTGTGACCCCTACGTCCTCCCCAGAATTAAATACACCCACACTCATGGCAGCTTCCTGAAGCCTTGGAGACTCGGGTTTGTATTCCTTATAACCAGCAGGCTCCCATCACATTCCCGTCCCTTCCCAGCCCAGAGCCTCTAAGTTCCTCTGTATTTTGGGTTGTAATGATGCCAGTGTTAAGGACCACAGGTGAAACCCCACCCCCCTCGGTGGCCTCAGAAGCTAGGTCTCTCAACTTTTCCTATTTCTCTCCTTTCCCTGAAGCAAGGTATGGAATTTCCTTCTCCTCGGTGCAGGTCATGGAAACCACAAGTCTTTCCCCCCCCAAAACCATCTATAAAAATCTAATTTATGTAGCCCTCCTCTGTGTAGGTAAGAGCTTGCCATAAATACGTTCTCTGATTGAACCCATTTGATTGCAGTTTGTGAGACCCTTGTTGCAGTAAGGAAAGGTCCAGCCTCATAGCCATAGGCAGAAACAAGGAGTGATGACCAGGACAGGATAGATGAGCCAGGCAGGAAGCCCTCGCTCTCTTTGCTCACAGCACTAGCACCAATGCACATCCTTTTTGTCCAATTATAGTTGTACATTGCTATCCAAGCGTCATCAAATCTAAGCATCAACAATGGCGACTTTACCCTGGACCTGCAGTGCTTACTCTGAAGGGTTCTTCTGCCGTGCCACACAAACACCAATCTGATCTGATGTGCCCTCATCTTTTGTTACTGAACGTCGCCGTGACTCTATGCTAAGGGAGGAGAGGCACCAGCCAGTCCTCTGGCTCTGCTACTTCTTCCTCTAATACCTTGGCATTTTGTAAGGTGACTGGGTAGCTGCTAACACAGTCAGTGTGGGTTAAAATAATCCCACTATGGATAGTGGGTGTGTGGCATGCTTACAAGGTGATCAAGCAGCTGTGATTCTAATTGATTCTCTCAAGTTACACATCGCCCAAGAGCCTTGTCCAGCTATGCAAACGAAGTCACCTAAGAGAGTCAACTTTAGGGGAAAAAAAAAATTACAGAAGACCTGACCTGGATTAGCATATTAATAACAAGCAATTGTTTCACTCGGGGATCCGGGCCTGTTTCTGCAAGCTCACTCTGAGTGCAAACCAGCTTTCAAAGGGGGCCAGGTGAGCTCCTGGCCAAGTGCCTTCATTTTCATCTCCTCTCTTTGTACTCTCTGCAGTCTGTCAATGACTCCATGAAATGTTTCATTAACCTTCTGTGTCCATTAAGTATTATCTGCTTGCATCACACAGCTCAGGTTTCCTCTCCACGACTTTCAGAACTTTGTACTTTCTCAAAACTTCCAATTCAAGCTAAATGATGGCTGTGGGCTGGTATTCTGCAGTAGGTCCTAAACCCCGCACAGCTAAAATCAGCTCAGTAGCTCTCAATGCGGCTAACTCACGCCTGAGACCTAACACTGATTGCTTGGTGACCGGAGACATGCTGTTCTCCCTGTTCCTCACACAGCCAGTCTCTTCTAATCTGCAACTGGGGCTAATGACAGGTGCCCATTTAAACAAGCTGGGCAGGCTATGGTTTTTTTTTTTGCTTGATTTTTCAGAGAAGATGGTCTGAAAAAAAAATATCTCCAGAATATTGTTCCAGAAATAATCAGGTTTTTATAGAAATGGTATTTTTTTATTTGTTCTGCTTGATACAAGTGAGAGAAACAGTCTGAGAGGTGGTAAACACTCTGATTATTCTCGATTTTTTTTTTTTTTCTTTTTTGAAGTGCCGGTGATGAAATCCCAAGCCTTGTGCATCCTGTCAGCTTTGATCTATTTGGCTTCTAAATCACACAACACTCAGCCTTCTACTTCCCAGTGGTATCTGGGTATCAACTGTCTGTATTGGCCCTAGATTGGTCTTGGGTGAGAGCTGGGGAAATGGCTTTAGTCAGTAGAGCCCTTGCCTTGCAATTATGAGGTGGGAGTTGGATCTCTATAACCTTCATAAAAAGATGGGCATGGTAGTTTATCTGTGAAATCCCAGTGCTTGGACAGAGAGACAGCACCCTCATGCAGGAACATGCTTACATCCGTGTGCTTATGAACATACACACACACACACACACACACACACACACACACACACACACACACACACACACACACATTGCACCGTCACCAACAAAGTCCAACCTAGGTATGGTTCAGGAGCTAGCCGAAGTCGAGTTCCCACAATGCCTGGGTCCTCAGCTACTGGCATCTTTATTAATCACCTTCTTCACTTTGGGGTTTGGAATGACTAAACAGGCGAAGACCTGGATTTCTCATCATCAGCTCCCCCCTCGGCCCACCCATCAGCACAGGGCTGGCTCACGGTGCCTGTCTGTTCCTTCCTGGTCCCCCTCCATCCATCTTCTCACCTGGCATATTTCTCGGCTTGCCCCATTCTGTTGCAGCTCTTCATAGATGACATGATGTTTTATGAGACCCGCTCCACTCCTTTATCACTAGTTTTGTTTAGTAATTTAAATCTTATTCTCCTTGTTCTAAATGAAAAATATTGATGATTTCAATATTTTATATTTCTCTCTCCAAGAAGGAAATTGTAAACTACTGATTTATTGTCCTCTGATCCGCATTTTATATATATATATATATTTTTTTTTTTTTTTTTTTTTTCATTCTTGGGAACAAACAGCAGCAACAACAAAATAGGCTTCTCATGCCAGGAAGAGGGGCCCAGGCTGCTTGGGCACAGCTGTAGTTGTTTCCCACCTTGGCTCTGCCGCTCCAATGGGGATCTTGTAGCTCTGCAGAGCAAGGGACTCAGGATTGGGGACCAGCCAAAAAGACCCCCAAAGAGAGGCCTAGATGTCAAACCCTTGTCTGCCTTGTAAATCAGACAACAGCTTTATTACTCTGTATCCAGCCTTCCACTCTCCTGTGATATCTGGGCCTCAACATGGTCTGTGTTTTCCCCAAATGGGTTTTAGATAAGAGACCCTAGCCAATGGGTTCTTTAGAGAACACGGTTCAAGACAATCAAAGCCCAACCTGGGAGTGACCAGCGATCCCAGGTGGGTGGGAACATGAGCTTGGTGTCCTCAGTACCTGGCTCTGAACGTGCCAGGATTCCTACAAGAGAGCGTCAGTTGCCATATTGGCAGATAAACCTGAACAGGTCAGCAAAAATTATTATCTTAAGGTAGTCGGTGTGAAACCGGCAAGAATTCGAAGAGAGAGTTGTGCTGTCAGGGGTCCGTCCACCAAACTTGCTGAGCCTGCAACCTGCACTGTGCTGGTTTGAATAAAAATGCCTCCCCAAGAGGTCCATAGGGAGTGGAACTGTTAGGAGGTGTGGCCTTCTTGGAAAAGGCGTGCCTTTGTTGGAGGAAGTATGTCACTGGGTGTGGGCTTTGAGGTCTCAGAAGCTCAAAACCAGGCTCTCTCTCTCTCTCTCTCTCTCTCTCTCTCTCTCTCTCTCTCTCTCTCTCTCTCTCTCTCTCTCTCTCTCTTCTTGCTGCCTGCAGATCTAGATGTAGAGCTCTCAGCTACCTCTCCAGCACCCTGTCTGCCTGCATGTTGCCATGCTTCCTGCCATGATGACAATGGATAAAACCTCTGAACTGTAAGCCAGCCCCAATTAAATGTTCTCCTTTATAAGAGTTGCCTTGGTCATGGTGTCTCTTCACAGCAATAGAAAACCTAACTCATTTGTACTAGATACTAAGGCATCTTTAAACGTTTCTAATGCTGCTTCCCCTGGGTCATATGCATGAATGTGTTCATTTTTATGCAAACTTTAGGCAATAACTCCTTTTATTCAAATTCCCTTTTAACTTTTCTAAGCTCTTCAGAGCCTACCTACCAGTGGCTTTCTGGCACCCTGTCCAGGTTGGACCATTTGTGCCCAGCTAGGACTTCAAGAGGAGATGTCCCCACTGTCTGTCACAGAGAAAATTCTAAGTGGATGGGTACCCAATCCTTGGTTCTTCATGGGAACTCTAAAGCTGCCTGGGATGACCTTGCCTTGACTTTATGTGAGGCCACATGAGGGCGTATGACAACGGCCTGCTGAGAGCTGGAAAGTGGGTGGCACTGGGGTGCTACAGTGGGTGTCCTTTCAGGACGGTCGAGGGATCAAGTTCAGACTATGGAGTGAAAGCAGCGACCTGTATCTGACAGATCAAGTCACAGATTTTCCTCTGGGGTCTTTGATTCAAATCAAACCGGAAGGGAGTCCTAGTGTCTGGGCTGCGCGAATCCCAGGAGTTTTTGCTTTGCTGTGTTTAAGACAGGGTCTGAAGCAGCCAGGCTGCCCTCCAGCTTGCAGAGTTGCTGATCCTGATTCTCCTGCCTCCATCTCCTGAGTTCTGGGGTTACAGGCTCGCGGTAATTTTATGCAGTGCCAGGGACTGAACCCAGGACCTTACCCCATGCTAGGCAAGTATTCTACCAACTGAATCATGTCCCCAGCCCAGAAGTGGAATTTTAATGGGAGAAATGTCTTCTATTAACATGTGGAGACCAGTCTCCAGATACCAAAGCTTATGAAAAGACAGAAGAAACAGAATAATGTGCTTTTTAACTGCATCTTGATTCTCTGTGGACAAGAGCCCTGCTGTGGTCAATTAGAGCATTCCGTGCAGCCATGGCTAGTTCTTACTACCTTACACCTTGGAGCACTCCCAGGAATGGAGGAAGAGTGGAAAGTTTACCCTGATGACCTGTCCATGTGACTTGCTTTGGCAAGACTTGAATCTCAAGCTTGTCTGACATAAGCCAACTTTTAATGGGTCCCAGGCTTTTGTGGGCATCTACTTGCCACCTCCTCCCTCAGGTTTTCCCAGGCTCAGCATCACTGACTAGAGACTTCTGGCATCTGGTGAATTCATAGCGTGGATGCCTTAGTTGTGAGTTAAGTAGCTTCCTTGGCCTCCACATTCTAGAAGCCGGCAGTGACTCTTTGCTTTGTGTTAAGATTAGTAGCAAAATTGTCTCCAGGATAAAACTGCCAGGGTTAGGAACCATTCCATCCATTCTTGAAGCTGGGCAGCTGGTTGCAGGGAGAGAAAGTGGAAGCTGTACAATTACAGAACCCAAAGGATCTGGAGCTCTGCCCAGCATAGATGACCCCTGGCCAATCAAAGGTCATGTCCACAAGAAACATAAATATCGGTTGACGCAAGCTACTCTGGTTTCAAAGGTGTTTAAACTGTAGCAGATACAACCCTGAGCAATGCTCTAGCATAAAGACAGATCAGAGTGAGGCGTGCCCTGCAGAGGGCCTGCGTACGCAGCAGGGCTTTGCTGCTGGCACTATGAATGCCAGGCTGTGTAGGTTTCCCTAGATGCTGAGATTGCCTGTTTGCTGCAGAGCTGTCCCACTCAGCCTTTCTCAGTAGACCTCACTCTACGCTCGGCATCATTTCGAGTGCCTTTGTGTCTCCACTCAAATGCACTACCCTTGCCTCCCTTTTGCTCCCGTAGTGGGGTCCACAACCTAGCACACAGGGCAGTCCTGACTGTCTTTTACACTGCTCCACTTTCTGCTAGTCATGATATTGCAGGAATCAGTTCAGAATGTACTTTTCAGTGCACACCCCCCCGTCCATGCAGCCCGTGCACCAGCTACAATGCAGCTTCTCTCTCTCTCTCTCTCTCTCTCTCTCTCTCTCTCTCTCTCTCTCTCTCTCTCCCCATCCATCGTCTATCTGTACATGTTGTGTATTTTACTTTATTTGTATTCTTTTAAGTGTGCCATGTGAATATTCATTATGTATGGTACTGGTACATGAGGACATTTTATACAAGTATATATTGTACATTAAGCATACTCCTTGACCCTGCCAAATTTTCACACGTCCCTAGATAGTTTCACGTCTGCTCTCATGTCACACAGATGAACATGATCTTACGTATTTACACAAAACCTAGAATATACAAATCAAAGGAAAACATGCATTATTTATTTTTCTGCGGCTAGCTTAATTCGCTTAACATGGTTATCTCTGGTTGCATCCATTTTTATGAAGTGCTATGCTAAGTTTATTCTTCTGTATGACTGAAAGAAATGCTATGTGTTTCCTAGGTAAGCCTCTCAGAGTCCAGAGACTGTTCTGGGCTGCTTTGCTCTGTGCCGTTGGAGCCCAGTCTAGTCCTGGTGTAGCGTTCTGGCCATCAGGGCAGAGTGAGAACATTCATGTGCCACAGTGAACATCACAGGAACTCAGACCTGGAGGAATGCTCACCTAAAAGCCTTGTGGGGTCACATGAGGTCCAGGTGTCATGAAGTGATGTGGGAAATACAATTCCATAACAAGGAGAACTTTTTTTTATTTTATCTGTTTTTAATTTAAAACTTCTAAATACAATATATTTTCATTATAGTCTTTCCAATTCCTTAACTCCTCCCAGATCTTTCCCATCCCTACCAACCCAACTTTGTGCTCTCTCTCTCTCTCTCTCTCTCTCTCTCTCTCTCTCTCTCCCCCACCTCAAAATCCCTCCCAAAACAAAACAAAACAAAACAACAACAACAAAAAACCCAACTAAGTCAAGAGACACACATGCATAAAAATACAAAGACAAAATTATAATAAAACAAAAATTGCACACACACAAAAAAAGCGTGGAGTCCATCTTGTGTTGCAGATGCAGATTCAGCAGGGGACTACTGAGGAAGAGGATAAAATGTGCCTGAGATACGAAGTCGGAGGTATTGTTGGGCCTTTGAGTCTCTGTTTGGCACGCACGAGCCCTAGGTTCCATGTAACACTGCCTGGTTCTCCTAGATCATAGGCTCCTTTACCTTTGATCTAGACCCTGAAGTGTATTTCAGGGTTTCACTTCTTCCAGAAGAGGCTCTGTCTAGAAGAGGTTCTATTGCCGGGCATGTACAGATCAAGATGTACTCCTGATGAGTTCCACACTGCATGAATAGGGCTGAGAATAATCGCTTGAGTTGGGGCTTCTACATGCACACGTTTAGTCCTGCCTCTCCACACTATTATTCCAAGCTTGCTTCTCTCCCTCGTTGCACACCCTGACTCTGACTCTCTGGCCCAGTGCAATCAGCTGACCTCTAGATTGCTCCATTCCACAGACTGCAGAATTCACTCCCTAGAGGACAGAGTCTGGCTGGATGAGGACGGACACTGCTGAGACACAGGCTCACTCACCCACATAGGCTCCCACTTTAAAGGGACGTGACAATCAGTTATAAACCAACATCATGCATGAAAGGGCTCCCATGTTTTTTTTTTTCTGCTTATTTGAGACAGGATCTCACTGTACTGCCCATGCTGACTTTGAGTTGTAGCAGTCCTCCTGCCTCAGTCTGGACCTGGGAGCAGGTGCAGTCCTTAGTACAGTCATATGCCTGTGCCCAGTCAGGAGGTATGACTATTCTCTTGCATTCTTTAAGTTACTGCCTTCCTCGTGTTGTAATGGTACCAGCTGTGGCCACTGTGGTGATTGTCGGTACCTTACCCAAAGTATGTAAGGTTCAGAATTCTTTTCTGCCCAATTACCAGACCCTTCAAGGCTATCTTACATAGTCTGAGTGGAGGCTGAGCTCAAGAAGGGAAGTGCCTTCAAATCTGCCTCAACCATGGCCTAAAGACAAGTGTGTTTAAAAAAAAAAAAAAAGCCACGCACTCAATCCCAGGCTCATACATTAGGGGGTGTTTCTTACATGGAATTTGAGGCTTAAAGTCTACAAGGGAAATGGATAAGAACTGCCTGTTGTGTACAGTATGGGGTCTACTCTCTGAGACTCCAAGGGCCCTTTCTCGTCTCATGTTGGAACAGATGCCTGACATTCAGCTGAGCCCCAAGGGTTACCTTTACAGGGAGCAAGCAAGAATGGCATGTTACATGTTCAGCTGCCAAACTCATGTGTAGCTCCCAATCTGCACTTAGTATGTTCTTGTCCCCTTGCCCAAGGGGGCACATACTGCCCAAGCAAATTGGAAGAGAACCACTCAGCCCTCATGATATTTTAAGATGCCTTCTCTCCATTTTTCTCCCAAGGAAAATATTTATCTTGCAAAAACTCAATGTGCATATGATGGAATGGCATCTTAGTAGTTTAGGCTTGACCCTTCTGCCTCTCATAAAAGGTATATGGTACCCACTGGACAATAGATTTCTAGAAAGTGCCAAGTGGAAGGTCTTCGAAGGCTGGACATAGTGACACTTCTTCCTGTACAGGCAGCCATGAGCTTTAAGTGTTCAGCAATGATGTCAGTAAACTTGGCAGCTAAACATACCTACCTGAAGTCTCAGGGGAGACTCTGCCTAGAGTGGATTAAGTTGACCATATGTAATAGACCAGCCAGGCTTCCCAAATCCAGGAAGCATCCTTCACTAGTCTGCTTTACTGTTGCTGTGACAAAGCATTCTGACCAAAAGCAAAAGGCTTACAGTTTCAGAGGGGTAGCCCATTCCTATCAGACCGAGCTGAGAGTTCTGTATCTTGATCTGCAGACAGCAGATCTGGGAGGAGCTTCAGCATAGAGACCACAAAGCCTGACCCCACAGTGACACCCTTCCTCCAATAAGGCCACCTCCTAATAGTGCCACTCCCTCCCTATGGGCCAAGCATTCAAACACATGAATCTATGGGGGCCAAACCTATTCAAACCACCACAACCGTCAAGAGAAGTCAAGGTACAAACTCAAGCAAAACCTTGGAAGCAGAAACCACGGAGAAAGACTGCTTACTGGCTCACTCCTTAGCATTTTTACGCAGCCCAGAACCATCTGCCTAGGGACGGTGTTGCCCACAGTTAGCAAGCCCTCTTAAATCAAGTGGGCAACTAAGATAATCCCTCACAGTGATACCCTAGGCCAAGCTGACCCCAGGCAGCTTCCCAGTGGAAGCCACTTCTTTCAGATCACTTTGTGTCAAGTTGACAATCACAGCTGACGAGGGCAAACCTCTAATCTCAAGAGTCATAGGATCTAACTGCCCCTCCCGTCTTATCCTAGCTCCCTTAAGTTTGGAAAACATAGTTTGTCACGTAATTATTAGTATTCATTTTTATATCAAATTATTTTGATACTTCTCCCACATCCTTATCTAATCATTTGAAGGAACAATAAACAACAAATCCACAACTGTCTGAAACATTTTCCCAGCTGGGAAGATAATTGGTTAACAAAGAAGGATATGAACATGGAAAATATTATAGATTGCCAGCATCCTAAAGTGAGGTGGGGGTAAAGAAAAGTTCATTAAAAATAAGTAATACTAGACATGACATGCATAGCTCATTACACCTGGGCATATTTTTGATTAGGGCCATGGTAGACAACAGCTCTTCAAATGAGATTTGACAGCAGGTAAATTACACAGTGTAAGGGTTTAAGTTGATCTACAGAACAACAACGTCTTGATCATAAATAGGATTTGTGTGCCGGAAAACACATCCCATCATTAATGAAACAGACAAATGAACGGAAAAAAACATCATATCGCAGTGTGGTTTTAAGTAGCTTACCTTAGCAATGTAATTCGGGCACTAAGTCATGCATAAAACCCTGTAAAAGCTCATTAAGTCAGGATCAGTCTAGTCAAAGCGGCACATATTTCAAGTAACTGTTCTTCCTTAGCCAATTCCAGATGCTATTGTTTAACAACATCAAGGAAAGTAATGGAAAATAAAGCCATTGTCATTCGTTATAAGTTATGTGCCCTGAAAACTCTTGCATTTTAAATTAGCAATACAAAGGACTCTATACAAGTGGTGTTGGTAAAGATCAAGCCACATAGTGAAAGCATCCTATATGACAGCGCAGGAGGCAGGAGGAGGGGGCAGAGGGTGCCCTCCCACGCATTCACAGCAACCATGGGTGGCTTTACGAGGCTTGCACAGGTTCCAGGCGGTTCAAGCTCTGGCAACTGATGGCTACTGGGCTCGCCAGCCCCCCCCCCCCGGCCCCCACTCCCCGCCACAGGAAGTCTTGTTTCTTTGGGGAGATGGACACTAACAGATTGCCTATGTCCCAGCGGGTGACCTTACACCCATACACAGACGAGAAGTGCTATTAGGGATCGGTGAGTTATTTTTTTAAAAGATAAGAGAGGGCATGAAGTGAGTTAGTGAGCTATTTGGGGGAGGGGGTTACAGGGAAGATTTAGAGATCGGGTGGTTGATAGTTAAGACACATAGTCTACGCCTGGGAAAATTTCAAAGAATGAATAAGTAATAGAGCTAAATAAAATAGAGTTCACAGTCTGGGTCCTTCACCATGTGGGTTGAGAACCTTGTGTGTGTGGTGGGAGCGTGTGCACACAGGAGTGTGTACAAGTGAAGGCCATAGTACAACTATGGGCTTCATGCCTCGGGCACCATTTGTCTTGGGTTTTGAGGCAGGGTCTCTCACTGGGCTGGATCTCAGCACACAGGCCAGGCTGGCTGGGTCTACATGTCTAGTGCTGGGATTACATGCTTGCTGTCACTCTCTCTCTCCTCTTTCTTCCTTAGTATATTCAGTCCCTCCCTCCTTCCCTCCCTCCCTCCCTCCCTCCCTCCCTCCCTCCTTCCCTCCCTCTCTTCTTCCTTCTCATATGGGTTCTAGATGTCAAAACCAGGTCACTGTGCTTCAAGGTCATGCATTTCCCAATAGCTATTTCTTCTCTGGGCCCCTGAGTACTTCTAAACACAGCAGTCTCATCCCTTTTGAGGAGCCATTTACTTTATCAGGTTATTAGCGCGGAGTTAACTTCCTGAAGGTTGTTTTGTAAACTGGCAGCCACCTCAGGGTCCATTGGCAGTATGTGCGTGAAGGGTGGCTGTGACTAAGGTGTGCAGAGAAAGCACTGCTTCTATTCAGTGGGACACCAGCATCTGCGTTTACAGACTTTTGACGCAGCAAAGTGAATCACTTTCAATGCCATCAAGTCATCAATGCATCTGTCAAAATACCAATAGCTGCGCAATCTGCCAGGTAGCATTCAAGGACTTTTCAGAACAGGCTGTCATGTATGCTATGTTCCCCATTACGAAAAGATTAAATAGGCCTGGAGAGAGATTTGCAAGTGTTTCAAACAGTTCATAAACTCAGGGATCTATGCAAAGGCTCTGCTTGTTATTGGAACCTAATTGCTGTCTCTTCCATAGCAGACTGGGACATGACAGTCTGACGGTTCCTCGTTCATTGTCAGCTTGACTGCAGCTGAGATAAACCAAAAAGCAAGCCTGGACACTCCTTGAGGGATTTTTCTTGATCAGATTATTGAAAGTGGGAAGACACACCCTAAGCGGGCTTCTAATATCTACTGAAGACCAGCAGCTCTCCAAGAAGCCAGGGCCAGGCTGGGATTGGTGAGACATCCAGCTTTGAGGACTGTGTGGCTACTGGATTCTCAGCCTCTCTGGCATAAAGCAACCACTACCAGACTTACCAAGACTCTATCGTCTAAGTCAGTCTGATTAACAGCCTTTTAATAGTCATCTGTCTGTTCCTCTACAGGATCCACATACACATGGGAGCTGGCTCCTTAATCCCCACAGAATCTGTCTCCTAATGTCTTCCTTGTGACCCCCCCCCTGAGATGAGTCCTGGGTAACCTGTGCACATATAAGGCCAGGGTCACAGCTACAGCACCACAGCTGGGAGTCACATGCAGATTCCAAGGCTGACCTCTACTAGTTTTCCCTATATATCCAGGCTCCTACCACTGCCAGATTTCATATACAGACTTACAATGTAGGTTTGAAAGCAAAGGAGAAGCCACTGAGCTCTTTTGAGGTGTGTGTGTGTGTGTGTGTGTGTGTGTGTGTGTGTGTGTGTATTCTGTTCCATCATATTATGCAGGAGATGTCTGTACCTTTGGACTCCCTAGCATCCCATCTCTCTTTGATAAGGAACAAAACTCTTATCTTTGGGCAATTTCCTCATCCCCTTCCCTAGTTGTCCTGGTGTGACTCTCAAAGTCATCTCTTCCAGTTCTGCCCCAAAGAGGCAGGCTTATGATCCAACCTAAGTCACTGTGAAGCATGCCCTTGGTGAGGGCATCTGTCTTGCATAAGATTCCTGGGCGAAGGCTGAGTGAAGTGGCTTTAACCCACCGTATCTCACCCATATAGTCTCTAGCTGTCTCTGGCTTGGGTCTTCATATTGAACTGTCTTCTTTATCAGTTCCTGGATTTTTAATCTGTAGTCTGGCCAGCATTCAGCTTTGGTTTGAATGAGAACGCCCTGCCCTCACAGGCTCATATTTGAACACTTGGTAACAGGCAGCGGTGCTGTTTTGAGAGGCTGCAGGGGAGGTACAAGTCTTGCTGAAAGAAGTATTTTCACTGTGGACAGGCCTCGGGAGTTAAAAGCCCCTCCCCTCCCCACATACACTACTGCCAGCTTTTTTTCTGCCTAACCCTGCTATTGAAGACTTGAGCTCTCGGCTTCCTGTTACAGCCTCCATGCCTGCCTGCTGCCATGCCTCCAGTGCCACGAAGGACCCTTATCCCTCTGCAACTAGAAGATGAGATAAACCCATCTGTGAGTTGCGTTTGGTCTTGGTGCTTTATCACAGCTGTAGAAAATTAACTAGAACAATTATCTTGCGCCTTTAGTTGGTAAGATCTCATCTTTACTGCAACCACAGAACCCCAGGGAGCCCAGAGAATGTTCCTCTGAGCTGGTCCACATCTATGTGGGCACCAATAGCCCACTCCTGCGCATCTGTCTGCACTTCATAGATGGGGGAGAGATTGAGACTATGCAAAGAAAGGGAAGCCATACTGAACACAACATAGAAAAAAATGAACATGGGATTGTAAAAGGAAGGGGCTGTTGTATTTGCCAAGATTATTCATTTATTTCAGGAAAAAAAGAGAACACGTTGGTTACCATAGAGAGCTGTGGTCTTAAGGTTGCAAAATTGGGTTCAAGTCCTGAGGCTCTGCCCTATAAAGCACACAGCTGACCTCCCCCAACATAGATTCAACCAGGATCATATAGAAACAAAACTGGGCTCACTATGCCATCTTGGTGCCTCTGGCATTGGGAGTTCCTGTCAATGGGTTGACAAGGAAATGACTAGGTTATTCTCATACTAGGAGAAGGAGGAGTAGGGGTGACTGCAAAGCGCTCGCTCCATGTGCCTGGCAACTGGCTCTGCAGTAGCCATCTGCATAGCACTTATGCATTTCTATTTTGTAGCGGAGCTCTTTGCCGCAAAGCTCACTTCACACAACAGGAGCCAGCGTCCCGATAAGGGAGCTGCTGGAAGTCTTGGAGGAAGGGAGGCCGGTGACAGAGGCTTGAGATGAATTTTGTACTCTGCCGCTTCATGTGGCAACGAGGAACTTGAAACTTAGCCACAAATCCAATCTCATCCCAGCCAGGGCCATTATGATGAACAGATATGAGACGTCATAAATGGTGGAAGAAGAGGGGGGCTCAGGTGGGAGGTACACAGCAGAAAGTGGGGGGACAGGCTCCTGGCATGAGCACCCTTCTTGTCCACAGGCTTTGGATGACCATATTGTCCTTCTGGAATGACATTTGCCCTTCCAAAGACTCAAGTAAGCTTCATCAAAGAGGCTCCTTTACCCATTCCTCCTGACTGACTGAAGCAGATGGTTTGCAACCAGAGCCTCAGCCTTAGGGTCCCAGTAGGTATCTCTTACTCTGAAGGGAATGCTGGCTCTGGGGATTAACATGCTTGTCCATGTGTGGGCAGAAAACAGTACATCCCACTGCATGTGCACCCAGGATTCATGTGGAATTAATGGAAGAAGAGAGACAGAAAGAACCCCATGAGTGAAGACAGAGCTGGAAGCCCATCAGACACCCTGAAGGATACCCAAAGTCAGTAACCCCAGCCAAGGAGTGGGACGTGGACTTGAGGAAGGTGTAGGGCCCACTCCTGCCCCCAGGCTGGGTCTACATGACCTCCTTTCTGTTTCCACACACAAAGATGCACATGCAGACACACACACACACATATATACACACATACACACACATATAAATATACATACACACATACAAATACACATACACACATATACACACACATACATACACATATACACACATGCACACATACACACACACACACACACACACACACACACACACACACACACACACACGTGCATTAACCCTAGACTTTAGTATCTCCGGGGCATCCACTGTTCATTTGCCATTTCTTAGCCGACAATCGCAGAAACTAATTCACCTTATCAAAAATGCAATTACTCGTATCTTAGATTGCTGTTTATTTGACAGCCTTCTAATTTTCCCACTTTTACCTAATTTGACAGGGAATATTACAGACATAACTAGTCTTTCAAAATGACTTTCACAAGGTTAGTTTTCTTGTTAATTGACCCTCTGCGATGGCAATTTATGAAGCATATTAATTTCATCTGTCACTTCGAACGCAAAGTAAATGTGGAAAATGGCCTATCTTTCATAAGGGACCTTATAAAGGAAGGGTGTCGGAATTCTTAATTAATGTATGCATATCCCCTCAGCCGTTGATTCTGTGTGGGATTTCATACCCTCTCATCTGAGGCGCTCTCCTTTTATAAATGTTTTGTTATTTCTTCATGATGGAAGAGAGGCACCGTCACTCAGGATTTTCAGCCAGGACTATAAATCATTGCTGTGAAATGAAGCTGGCATTTACCTAGAAAAATTCTAAGATATCATAAAGGCCAATTTTTTTTTAAACTTTTCTTTAAAAAAATAAATGCCCCAATGAGGTTGGAGAGATG
>OU015753.1:9353644-9412472 GCA_907169655.1 Acomys percivali
GGGGATAGGATGTGGGGGGATAGGATGTGGGGGGATAGGATGTGGGGAGAGAGAAGGTGTCGGGAAGGGAAGGTGGTGAGAAGGGGAGGACGTGGAGGTGGGGGAGGGGTATGGAATGAAGAGACGTACACCCGTTCTGTAATGAGAATGGGTGGACAGCTGTCCCCAGGCAGACAGAACCCCTGCCCCTTCCTTGCTCGGTCACCAAAAGCATTACACCCTCAAGCCCAGGCCTTTGCTTTTTCTACTGATTCTAAAATTGCTTTTTTAAAAAGATGCATACTGGATTATAATAGACTATATATTGTTACTCACATATTAACGTATCTATTACTTATTAACTATAATATCCATATTCACCAGGCTAATTATGAATATATTCATTATGCTAATTTTGTATTGTGTTATTACAGAGTGCTGTGCTATGGTAGTGTGTGTTTAATACCTGGCCAGTTTCCCGGCAGTTGGTGAACTGACCAGAGAAAAGGACGAGTGCATTTCCTTCTTTCCTCCCTCCTACCTCCCTTCCCCTCTCCTCTAGCTTTCTTTTCTGTTTTTTCCTCCTACTTCCTCCCCTTCCCCCACGTGACTGCCTTCATATTTATTTATTTATTTAGTATTTTATTTAAGGTGGTCTCAGTATAAAGCAATCTTCCTGCATGTTTCCTTAGTGCTGGGATTAAATGAATAGGGCACCACACTTGGTTACCCAGGGATGCTCTTAACCTAGGACATCACAAGCAGTTGGAGACAGCCTCTCCTTTGTCTGAAACAAAACAAAAGCAAAACAATACCCTCATCCGTTTCTTTGCAGAATGGCCCACGCTCTTTAATATCTATCTCAGTTAATTTGCAGAGGCCACCATTTTTGGATATTTGGTATGTGTCTGACATCACAGTAAACACACTCGAATGAGTAGTAAGGAGGCTGCCCCAAGTATGAGGAAGTCCTATTAAGGCAACAGGAGTGCTCTCTGGGTATCAGGAGGTACCGTAGGTGTGAAGAGGTTTCCCTAGGCTGAGGACAGTCCCACAGGGCAGCTAAGACAGTTGCCTGTCTGTGGAGGACAGTTTTGCTAACACTGGCTATGGGCATGATCTCCAAGTCCATGGCTATAGTGTTTGTTTCTGCACTGCAATAAAAATGACATCTCTCCTCATCACTCACCCTCATCCAGAAGTCTTAGGGCTTCCATGATTAGCTCTGGCACAGACCTGAGGTATATGCCATGCTCAATGAAGCATGGCCCCTGGCCTCCAGGGCTCGGTGTTTCAAACAGGAGGAAAGCTGCCGGGTACACACTACTGTATTTAAGACCTCAGAAGGCCAAGGGGGTAGCACAGGTGTGGTGCTAGAGGATCCAAGATGGAAGAAACTTTAACAGGCAGAGAGGAAGACCATGGGAAGATGAAACAGCGAAGGAACTGTCTGTCAAAGGGCAAGAATCCCCAAAGCATGGATGAAGTAGACACCAATTATACTGTGCCTTAGAATCTCCCATGGAACACTGGTTCCTTGCACACTTGAGACAAGGTCCCACATAGCTCAGGCTGTCTTTGAACTCTATGTGGCCAAGGATGACCTTAACCACTTGATCTTCCTACCTAAAAAAACCCAAATGCTGGGACTGTGGGTATATCTTACCAGGCCCAGTTGATGCAGTGCTGAAGGAGGAAGCCAGGGCTCTGTGCATGCTAGGTAAGCCCTCTACCACCTGCACTCTATCTTCAGCCCTGTAGAATGGCTTTTGGACACACTGCACCTCACATTCTGAGGTGCATGGCCAACTGGAATGTTGATGGTGCCTGGGTTTCTTTCTTTTTTTTTTTTTTTTGTTTAATGTCTTTTTTATTTTATTAATTTATTCTTGTTACATCTTAATGGTAATGCCTGGGTTTCTTGCTATCTTCTAATATCTCCACAGGAGAATCAAGCACTCATCCCATAGGGAAGATTTAGGGATTAAGGAGAAAAGTCACCCACTGGGACTGAGGGAAGAGGCCCAGCACGCACTGAGCAGCCTGGTCAGGTGTAGGAAGACTCCCATTTCTGAATGCCCGGATGCTCCCTTAAATCCCTCAACAAGCCCATGAGGGAAGGAGTGAACAAATACAAAAATTATAACAGCCATACCCAGAGCTAAAATGACCTAAGTGAATACCAGATTTGCGAGGCCGCATGGAGACTTGATTAAGCAGATGACAGGCCAAAAATATACTTTAGAGAATAATCCATTCCTCTGTAGGCCTGACTGAGGAAGGGAGAGGTCCTTAGGAGCCTCTCTGGTGGTCCAGACTCGCTGGAAGGAAAGACAGGCTTTCTCAGGCAACTAGAGGAAATTACTCCTCAGCCAGTTTTCTTCTGTGCTGTCTGTTGCTGATTTACAGGAACTCTTTACATATTACGGTAAAAGAAAATCAGCTCTAGATGTCACAAAACATTTCTGCTCTGTTGACATTTGTCTTATAAAACACATGGCTTTTAGAGTATGCAGATGTTTTCATCACTCACGTGTTCTTTTTTTTAAAGAGATATCACGTGTGGTGTATTGCTGTTTAAGCGAATGGGGGGTGGCTATGCCCCTGTGTGCGCATGCCTGAGGTGGCTCTGAGGTCCATAGTCTGTGTCTTCCTCCATCGCTTTCCACCTTTACTCTCTCAGACAGGGTCTCTCACTGATCTGAAGCTCACTAACTCAGCTAAGCTAGCTGATGGATGGAGTCTAGAGACCCACCCGTTCCCTACCCATCCCATCCCCTCAGCCCCGTGGCCATAGGTGCATGTAATCAGCACCTGGACTTTTACATGGGTTCTGGAGATCTGAACCTCAATCTTGTGCAGCAAGTCCTTTCTATAGTGGGTTCTCAGCCCAGCTCTACCTGCTTCTGCTCTCCTCTGTTGCTTCTGGCGTTGGAATAGTTACTGGCTCCAACGCCATGTGCTCACAGCCTGCCTGGTCCAGGAGGACCTGGGCCTGTTTATAAAGATGGGTAACTGCCCCTGACCTTCGAGGGAAGACTGGACGTCTGTTTCCGGCAATGGTTTCGAAACTGTGACGGCCTCACGCAGCGCTTGAAGGACATTAAGTTCCTTCTGACCCCCTGGCATTTGTGGTCCGGTGACTGTGCTGTGTGCTTCTTATCTAAGAGAATTTTAAAACAATTATTTCGTGTGCGCATCCAGCAGCCCTTTGGCAGTGGGGATATTTTAAATTCAGGCTCTGGAGTTGGAAGGGAGGCAGGTAAATTTCCACTAACAAATCCTGTGGGAGGGTGTGTTTCTCCCCTCTCCTCTTTAGTTCTGTAAAAATCGTTGACTTACAGCGGCTTAATTGGAATAAATCTCACCCTGATATTAAGCCTGTTTGCCTCCAAGAGGTGGATTTTTTTTTTTTTTTTTTTTTTTTTTTTTTGTCTCCTGGAGATCTTAAGGCCATTTCCTGTGACTAAATACTCCATTCAAACCTAAGGATCTGAGAACAAGAAAATCTTAGGATGAAAAGCTCCCACACAAAGGGAGTCAGAGCCTGAACTGAGAAGATGACTCATCCCTGACAATAAAGTAAAAAACAGCTCAGAAACTAGCATCCTCTGGGCCAGGTGTGGGGCTTGGGGCCCCTGTATGGTTGCTCCCCAGATGATGACGATGCCTCGGTCAGCACGCGTAGGGTGGTTCTTCCGTAATACCATAATGGAGGTGGGATGCTGCCTGATGTCACAGCGTGATGTATCACTTGCACGCCTGTGGGGTTGGTATGATCAGACCTCCAGCACTTCCAAGCATATGAAGGTGCAAATGTACTAACCGTTACTTATAATATGGATGATGTGACTGAGACAGTAAAGACCTCGTCACTGGTCCGTCTATTTATTATGCATTGTTTTGAGATGGGATCTGTTGTGGCTTGAATGAACAATGTCTCCCATGGGCTCAAAGGGTCTGAACACTTGGTTATGGATCCTTGTCCCAATGTTTTACCGAGGTTGCCTAAAACCAATGGGAAACACGAATGTTTATGTTACGATTCCTAACGGTAGCAACATTACAGCAGCAATGGAATATATCTATGGTTGGGGGGGGTGTCACACAACGTGAGGGACTGTATTGAAGGGTCGAGGCACTAGGGGGGTTGAGAATTGCTGCTCTGGGAGGTGGACCCTTACTGGAGGAAGTATTCTCTGTGGCAGGCTTCTGGGCTTTATAGTCCCACCTCCTGTCTGCTTCTTGAGCACTGGTGAAATGTGGTCAGCCAGCTTCCTGCTCCTGCCTCCAGCCATGCCTTCTCTGGCAGGGTGGGCTCTATCTCTCTGCAATTGTGGTCCAAAATGAAACCCTTTTGTCCTTATGTTGCTTTTGTCAGGGTATTTTATCATGCAATGGAGAGGAAACTAAGCAGGATCTTACCATATGTCTGTCTGTCTCTCTCTGTGTGTCTCTGTCTCTGTCTCTCTCTGTGTCTCTGTCTCTGCCTCTCTGTCTCTCGGTCTCTCTCTGTGTGTTTCTGTGTCTCTGTCTCTGTCTCTGTCTCTCTCTTTCTGTGTGTGTGTGTGTGTGTGTGTGTGTCCCAGTCTCTTTGTCTGTCCCTCTATCTCTCTCTCATGTCCCAACTCCAAGATGGACTTTTGCTCTCCCCCTCCCCCAATCTCTTGCATTAGATCTGTTACCATTAGATCTGTTACGTGGTGTGATCTCTTAGTGGCACACCCTGGCCCTGGAACACGCCAAAGGTACCCCATGGCTTTATCCCAAAGCTGTAGCACACCAGGTGATGGTGTGAAGAGAAGCAGGGAGTCAAGACACATACGGAACCCTAAAGACATGCTTAAAGAGGACAGCACCTCAAAGAGATCCTGGTGAACTGCCCTGCAGGATGTGGCTCTTCCCACAGGGGTGACTCAGTGTGATAAGAAGGCAACTTCAAGCAGAAATCCTCTGAAATGGAGGGGCTTGGGAGGAGCAGAGGGATCCTCTCAGGACTAATGAAGCGTTGATGGCTGACATCCATGTGTGCTTGGCCCCTATCAGGTCATGGTCCTGTAAAGTGGGATTAACTCGGATATTTGGGTCTAGTATGCTTCCTTCCTTATGTAATTTTTCTGCTATTGCGATTATGTAAATGGTCCTAATGAACCTGTGGTGTTTGTTATGAGCCTTTTCAAGCCGTTTGCTAATATAGGACCCAAAGCATGAAATAGAACATGCCTCATTAGTCTGTAAACGCCCTCAGGAGTGGTACCTCTGTTTTACTTACACCCTCCCTCTTTCTTCCTGGCTTTCTGACTCTCACCCTCTCCTTCTCAGTCCAGCATCCAGTTGATGTGTGGGAATTATCTGTGGACTTAGAAAGGACATAAACCTAAGTTACTAGTTGCCGCTCATGAAGTAGATGGCGCTTCCTTTCCATAGCTGCGGGGTTTGGCTCTGAGCTTCTGATACTGCCAAGGACGAAGATGGCCCTCTCCTAGACCCTACCTACTACATACATACTCTTCCGCCCCCTTCCGCCCCCCTCCCTGCTTCTATCCCTTAAGTCTTATCAGAAGGGGATGAAAGCAGAGCTCTTCAGTGGAGCTAGAAAGCCCGGAAGAAGTGCGATTTCTTCATTGCTTTGTTTGCCCTGTGTGGGGGGGGGGGGGGCCTGGTGGGCTCTGCATTCATCATCTGAATTCAATTATTCTGCCCAGACAGGAAATTAGCAGCCCCAACTTTCTTTCTATTAGGTAGACATGACCCAACAGCATTTGGAGAGAAAGTATGATGGCAGCCCTAATTTCTCAAGTGTCCTGTAAGCAAAAAGAATGAAGTCAGAAAAAGGAAGTCAATATTATCTCAAGCTACAGGGGCTCAGTGTTGCCCCTGCCCAGCTTCATGAAACTGTGAATGATTTAAATGCTCCATAAGGCTAACTGTACATTAATCGGGACATTAATTGGTGCCTACTGTGTGCAAATGCTGTTCTGGGGTGGCGGTGGGGTGGGGTGGGGTGCAAAGATCCCTGCTCCTGATCGCAGATGGCAATGAGGGGTCCACAGACAGGGACAGTGCTGAGGTGGGGCAGGGCTGGAGTCAGAGGGGGGCAGACAGTAGCGCCTTGACTTAATAGACACAATGGACTATGAACTGGATTTATCTGCTAAGGAGATGTCCCCAGGACCCTTAACTAGGAACTTGCTTAGGAAGGCCTTGTAGCTTATACCGCAGGAGGTGGTTAATTAGTGGACCTGGGGTGGGGCCTAGGAATCTGCTTCTCCAACAAACACTCTTGTCCCTGAAGTATTTGGGAAGTGTAAGTTTAGAAGCCAGGGATCCTTCCATCCCATTTACATAATCATTAACTCTGTAGAGTGCACTCAGCAAGTCTCAGAAATTAGGCTCCTGCTGTGTGGGGGGCTTTCTCTGGGGAGCGGGAGAGCAATCCCTGCCTTGCTGGATATGCTGCCTGGTGGGATGTATGGATGTTAATCAAACAGCCGCAGAAGGCGCAGTCAAACTGTAAATTGCACAAAGGGCTTCGAGGAGGATACACATTGTGAACTGGAGCCCTGTGGCCATGTTCCCAGGAGAGGAGAGAGGACTGGTGCCCTGGGAGCAAGGGACAATTTATGAGGCTACCATAGCTTCCACCCTGAGGCCCTACTGCTAAAGGCTTACTTCCTAACTTGTTGTTCCTGAAGGAGATGAAATTTTTTTAAATGGGAATTTATTTATTTATTTATTATTTGTTTGTTTGTTAGGAATTTTGTTGTTGCTATTGTTGTTTGAGACAGGGTCTCTCTATATAGCCCTGGCTGTCCTGGAACTCACTATGTAGACCAGGCTGGCTTTGAACTTACAGAGATCTGTCTGCCTATGCCTCCTGAGTGCTGGAATTAAAGGTGTGTGCCACCACACCCATCATTGGAGATGAACTTTTAAGAGGTGGGGTCTAGTGGGAAGTCTTCCAGGTCATTAGAGGCAGGCCCTGGAAGGCGATAGGACTCCAGAAACTTCTTACTCTCTTTTCTCTTTCTCCTCTGGATAGTGGTGAGCAATATTACTTTGCCATGCTGTGTTGGCACTGGCCCAAACCAACACAACGGAGCTGACCCATCAATAACGCTGGGCCGTCATCGGCTGAAATCTCCAAAAAAAAAAAAAAAAAAGTGAGCTAGAATGACCCTTTTTTTTTTTTCCTTTATAAATTGACCAGCTAAGGTATTTGTTACAGTGACAGAAAGCGAACACAGAAGAAGAACATAGAAACAGAAACAGCTAGAAGAATGTGCTCCGCGGCTGAGATAAATGATAGCTCTCAGATCCACAGCCCCTGCCATCATCAAAGGCTTTCTAGAATATTCTCTCTACTTCTAACCTTGGCTAAAGGCAGGCTTTCCCCTGAGGCCACCTTCCCACCTGCAGCTTCACCCAGCAGCTTTCTCATCATTGAGACTCACAAGAAGGGTTGAGACATTTGTTCCTTCCTTCCTAGGGACACTGGCATGGAGGACAATACAGAGGACCATAGGGACATGAAGGAGGCTGGGGTTTGACACTGGCCTGAAGAGGCCATTGCAGTTTTATATCAGTGTAGGCCAGAGGAATGAGAGGCCAGCTCCACATAATGAGTGCAGAGGGGGCAATGTACTCACAGTCCACATCTGACTAACAAGAGCCAATAGTTGAGGGTTTAAGATGGTTCTATATGCAGTGCTTGAGCAAGGGTAGTTTTCTTCATGCCCTGCAGGATGATTTCCTCACCTCTTGCACACAGTTAACTAACACTGCTAGGACACAAAATATGCCACTTAGGCACACAGTGCCTGTTAGCCAGTTCCCTGTTGCTGTCTCGGCACTACCTGACAGAGACGACCCAATGGAGAAAAGACTATGGATTTGTTCCATCTTAATGGGAAGGCACAGCACAGCCAGTTCTGTCCATGGCAGACGAAGCATAAGGTAGAGGCTGTTCACATCATAGTGGACCAGGAGGTCTGGGATAACCTTCAAAGTTTCAACTCTAGTGACCTACCTCCACCAGCTAGGCCCACCTCTTAAAGGGTCCACGGCTTCCCCCAGCATTTAAACACATGAGCCTGGGGGTGGGGGGGGGTGGTCTACTTAACATGACAGAGTCAGAGCGCTCCTCCCACGGAGCCCACCAGAGAGCACCAGGAAAGAACATCACAGATACAACCTTGACTTTCATGTGGCCCAGGCTGGCTGCATTGCACTAGGCCATCCTGCAGGTTTCAGAACTTATACTGGGGACTAGAGAGGTGGCTCAGAGGCTAAAAGCACTTGCTACTCTTGCAGAAGACTGGAGTTCAGTTCCCAGCCCTCCTGTAGCAGGTCATAAATCCCTGTAAATTCAGCTCCAGGGGATCTAATGCCCTCTTCTGGCCTCAAGGAGCATTACAGTTTCAGGCGTGTGCACATGATTTTACATCCCACTCCCCGCCCCCCTGCCGAAACACACACAGTGACACACATAATTAAAAAACTAGGGGGCTGGAGAGATGGCTCAGCGGTTAAGGGCACTGACTTTTCTTCCTGAGGTCCAGAGTTCAATTCCCAGCAACCATATGGTGGCACACAGCCATCTATAATGTGATCTGATGCTCTCTTCTGCCCTGTGGGTGCATATGAGGCAGAGCACTGTATACATAATAATAAATAAATTTAAAAAAAAAAACTAAATCTTTAAAACCAGAAAAGCTTATTGCTTTTACTGGCACTTTGCTTGTTGGAAGGGGGCCTAGGAAACAACCTGGAGTGAATATGATTGACACACATCATTTTGGTGGTGTGTCCCTGAAGGTATGAGACCATAAGTTATGGAAGCCCCTCCCACAAATACAGGTACACCTGCACACGGGGGTGGGGCTGATGCAGTAGCAGGATGCTTGGGGTAGCACATTAAAAATTGGATATGGAAACGCTTAAGTTGATTCCCAGCATCCTCCTCATGAGCTCAGGTAGCAGAGCACACTTTTAAAATCCCTGCACAGATGATTGACCCGCAGAGAATTGGCCAGGTTTGCGGCGCCGAGGGCCACTCACCAGACCAGGCTCCACACTCCACTTCCTCCACAGTGTAACCATTTCCACATTATTTGAGGAAAGCAGTTTAAATGTGTCTGGCTCAATCATCACAGATTATGTATATGTGTGCGCATTAGGGTAAATCTCTCCCTCTCTGGCTCATGGGATCTTCAGGGGCCACCGGGCCTGTTAACCTAAGTAATTAGAATTTGCTGGAATGGTTGGAAGCAGTCTGTCAGGCCCGAGGCTCAGAACAGAGCCAAAAAGTTCCATGAGTTTCTGGACTTCGGGCAACTTTGAAGAACCTAGTAAATATACAAGGACATTGTAAAACAGAAGATTCTTCAGTCTTGAGGAGACAGTGGTGTGGTACTAATTTCTGAGTGCAGTATGGAGTCCAGTATGTAAGCACAAACCTCACATTCCCTTGTCTGCAGTGCTGTCTCCTGGCTCAATCTCTCTCCTCATTCGGATCACTCATTCTTTTTGGAGAAAGAACAGGGCCTCAGTACCATCTTGGTCTCTTGGCTTCTCAACTATACACCTGTGTGTATCACCTCCTAACACGAGGTCACATATTTGTGTGACTTTGAAAGATTTATCTTATTTACAATGATGTGTCTGTGTTGCATCTGGGTGTGGGTATATGCATATGTGTGCGCAACTGTCCATAGTGGCCAGAAGAGGGTGTCAGATCCCCAGGAGCTGAAGTTAAAGGTGGTTATTGGTCTCCCCACAGGGGTGCTAGGAGCTGAACACATATAATACGTAAGAGCAGTACTCAATCACTGAGCCATCTCTCCAGGCCATTTGTATGACTTGTGGCTACACATCCAATTCCTCTCTCAAGAGCATATATCTCTTTATGGCTTGCGCCATTGTCTTATTTTCCTTTGGACCTCCACTGGTGAGTGCAGATGGAGGCACACCATTGAGTTTTTAATGAATAAAACAGGATTCCATTCACGGATTGAATAAACTAACTATCTAAAAAATCAATTTGAAAATTAAGTGACATAATGGGTAGAGAAGCACTCTGTAAATGCTGAGACACAACATGCGTGCTTATTTATTACTGTGAAATGTGGGATGTGCTAGATCAAAGATAATGCCTGGTGACAAGATCTGCACATGGACCGACGAGGATGGAAAACATCAGTCAGGCTAGAGAGGCCGGAACATAAATTCTTTCCTTCAAGTTCAGGGGAGCAGGTGATTGGACACTGGCATTTTTATTGGAATTGATCGCAGAATTTATTACGGGATGTTTCTCTAATTACACAGAGTGAATATGTCTGGTCAGAGGTTGCGTGGAAAGATGCATGAGGGGCCTCTGCAGACAGTGCTGTGCTGAGAGGACCACACTCTGAGAATCATGACCCATGGTGGCTGCTGCTACACTCGGGAGCTCACAGTGGCTGTGGCAAACCTACACAAGACCCACACAAGACCAGACCAGGCAAAAAAAAAAATTCCAGTACAGATTGGGAAGGGGCTACTGAGGTCTCACCCCAAGCTGAGGGACTGTCAGCAGTTGATGGCTGCCCTGGGGAAGGGAGTCACTTTTTTTTTGGTAGGTGCACATGCCTATGTGCATATGGACAACACTAATTGGATTCCATGAGTTAAAAAAAATAATTTAAAAATAAAACATGAACTTTGAGATGTGTGGGTCCTGGGGGTGGAAACGGAATGGGTATAATTGAGATAAACTGTATACATATGTGAAATCTTCAATGAATAAATCAAATATAGAAAGAAAGATTCATAAATAATTTCCTTATTTGCATCAAGAATCCAGGAAGAGCTCTGTTTCCAGTGCTTTATAGTATGGGTGGGTCCAACATCCCCCTAAAAGAGTTATCTACAGGCACTGAAATGTGTGCACGCACACACACACACACACAGATGTAAATCCATCATACTGGATTAGGGTTCAAATAGCAGCCATGTTTTCACTCAATGTTGCCTCTTTGGGGACAGATCTACACAGATCCACTCAAGGATTGTTCTGGAGATCCTGGGGTAAGGTACAAAGAAGCAGAGCTGGGGAGCTGTCCTGAGCAGTCTAGAAGACTAAATAGAATATTCCTGAAGATTCGAATATGTCCTTAGCCATTATCCAGGGCAAATACAATCTGCAATTCTGTGGAAATGTCTCCTCCTCATCCCTGTCCCCCCCCCCCTCTTTCCATTCCCTCTCCTCTTCTTTTTTCTCCTCATCCTCTTTTTCTCCTCCTTTATACTCCCTCCACACTTTCCCCACTATTATTTTCATCTTGTCCTTGATAGAGCAGAAGACCCCAGAAAGACATGCACATTAAAGAGGTGATCCATCATGGATCCCATCTGCTAAGTGTAGAGGAATTCAAGGTTCCCAAGCTTAGGAACTGGACATTTCCACGCCTATGTCCTTGACATTTTGTAAGGGATATGACCACATGGTGGTGGCTAGGGAAGGAGAGAGGAGATGAGGAAAACACACAGAAGCCTCTCTCCTATCTCTCACAGAGCACCACTAAACAAAATCAGTTTGACAGTCTGGGATATGGAACACTGGGCAAAGGGCCAGCTCCACAAGGCTAACTAAAGACCTGGCTTTAGATTCCTAGCACCCAAACAGCATAGTATAACTGTATCCCCAGGGCTGGAGAGTCAGGAGACCCCTGGAGTCTACAGGCGGCCATTGTAGCTGAATCTATGAACTCCAGGTTCAGTGAGAGACCCTGTCTCCAAAATTGGAGTAGGTAGCAACAGAATTACCTGACATCAACCTCTGGCCTCCATAACAAACAGATATGTATAACATACATGAGAAAGAGAGAGAGGGGGGGGGGGGGGGGGGAGGGGGAGGGGGAGGGGGGGGGAGAGGGAGAGGGAGAGGGAGAGGGAGAGAGAGAGAATGGTCTGAAATGACACTAACTCTTCAATTTTGCTTGCCCCCTAAGGCTTATTACTTCCTCAACCATGAGCTAGAGATGGAAGCCAGGCTATCTTCCTACCACAAAGATACATCCCCAGCCCCGACCAACTCCTACTTGGATATTATAAGCGCCTCCTGTTTCTTCTCAAACAGGTAAAAGCATGAATGGTGTGCTATGAGTCTCCTGGGGCTCCAGTATTTTTGCACACCTGAACTGTGCCTTCTGCCTAGTCTCTGCTTTAGTTTCCTAATTAGCAAAGAGAAGTAGGTGGCCCTCCCAAGTTGTGCGGAGCCCCCAACATATGGAACCAGAATGGTAAAGTTATAGAGGGAGTGACAAGCCCTCATGCAGCAGGGAACAGACGAAGCATGCACAGCCAGTCGGTGGCTCCGCTAAGGGCTCCAGCTGCCTGAGCTCAGCACCCGTGAGATGATGCTGTGGTGCCTCCACACATCCTCCCTGAAGTGCAGGCACCCATTCCCTGCGGTTCTGCATCACTTCGTTTGTTTGTTTGTTTTTTTTCAATGGAGTTGGACCTGGAGCTGGCCCTGAAGAGAGAGACTTTGTTTGCAGGAAACTTACAGGCATCTTTTCCTTTCAGGAACACGGAAATGAAGCAGGTAAAGGAAAGATAAAAAATCACATGTTACCCAACCCGAGAAGGAACTCCTGGAAGGAGGGAGGGGGAAGAGGGGGAGGGGGGGGGGGAAGGGGGTGGAAATAGAAGACAAACAGGGTATCTGCAGAAAGTGCTTGGCACTCGAGGAAGAAGCCAATCTATAAATGCAAATGATGTGTGCATAATTCTTATCATGAGAAAACACGCCTGGGAGGATAGAAGATGATAGATACGAACGTGTCTTGAAAAAACATGAAGCATCCTCCAAATGCAAGGGAGAATTATGGAGCACCCAGCCAACCTCCGTGGTGAGAGTCATCCTGTCTAGAGGCAGGGTCTCTACGCTCACCCCTCAGTGCCTATGTCTGTACCTCGGGTGGGCCCAAGTCTTGCCCTCTGGCTTCCATAATTCATGCTCTTCTTGGTGAGTTAAATGTTTTAAACTTCACAGTGGGGGAGGCCTCATAAGAGAAGTTTCCCTTCCAGCTACAACAACAATGGTTATAATTCTCAGATGCCAAACCCCAACTATATTTTCATATGGACGTGGTATGGTGTTGCAACATGGCCATATTACAGACTGTAAAACCCGACTCTGTCTGCTGAGTTCTTCATATAGTGCTGTTTCTTAAATATATATATTTTATTCTACCCAAACACAGCACGGCAGGGCCATTTGAGCGCTAAGAGAGCCATCAAACATCCCTGTTATACTGTTTTAATTATAAGCTGCCCCCTTTTCGGGCTTATTTCAATAGATTATTGCCCTGCTGTGTGATGCTGTGTATAAAAAAAACAGCAGTATCTCTTGCTGGTATATTGTGGAAATTAAAATTCTCAATACTACTCCAGTAATTAATTTCCAAAAGAGGAACCAGTTTCGTTTAATAAAGAGATTAATGGAAAGGTAGCAGATAGATGCGTTTCTTGGGAGCCCCACTGTATTATTTGCTCCCATTCGAATAATAGAACCATTTCAAAGGACTTGGTAAATCTGGCCACAATCAATTCTATTTCATTTAGCATAGAAATGCCTTGGTGGAAGGGGGAGGGGCTCAGGAAGTAGGGCAGACTGAGCAGGCTGGAGGCCTTGAAAGTGCAAAAGTTACCAAGTGGGTGGTCTCTCAGGATGCTGGTGTGTGGCCACTGAGACCAACATGTTGAGCAGCAAGGCTGTGCTGGGCAGGGGAGGTAGCCAGAGGCAGAGTTGAGGAGGGCTGTATATGGAATCCCATCTTTAGGGGGCGTGGGTAGAGACAGATGGTGTTTCAGTCAGTACAACCTGACCCACGGAAATTGTCACCAACTTCTATGAGCTGCTGAGCTTTAACTGTCGGCTTGACACAAGCAGCAATCTCACCTGAGAAGGAAGTTTCCAACGGAGGGAATTATCTAGAGCAGGTTAGCCTGTGAGCATCATTTACTTGTAAATTGATATAGGAAGACCCAGTGCAGTGTGGGTGACGCCACTGCATGGGCTGGACCCCAACTGTTCAAGAGTAAATAAAGCTAGCTAAGAACTAAGCAAGGGAGCAGGCAGCATGGCTGCATTCATTCCTGTCTGCTCTGAGCTGTGGGTGTGATGTGACTAGCTCCTCGAGACTTCATGCCTCGACTTCCCCTCAGGGATGGGCCTTGAAGTGGGCCGAACAAACTATTTTCTGAGTTGCTGCTCAGGATATTTTATCCCAGCAACAGAAATGACACTAGAACATAATTATCTCTTACAGCCTGCCTTGTTCATGGTGTTATTTATTCCTTATGCCATTCCCTAGGAGGCGAGTAGTACAGTCTTCAACCTCACCATGTACTTGAAAACATTAAAGCATAGAGAGATATCATAATCAATAAAGAGCTGGGACTTAGACTCAAGGCCTCTGAAAACACAGTCCACATGCTAACCTAACACCCAGGGACTGTGTCTGGGGCCAGTCTCCCCTACTACAGAAGCAGGTGACAAGAGGTCTTTGACTTGGTGATAGGAGGACAGAGAAGGAAAGAAGTAAGGGTCAGTTAGACCCTAGGGACTACATCTTCCTTTCCCCCTCTTGCTGCCTCACAGCCAAGGTGGAAAACCGAGCCCCCAGATGACAAAGGAACACAGAGGGTTGAGCTATTCACATGGTGGTGGGCTAGCCAGGAATTAACTCAGGAGTCACAGAACCTCCCTGAGGACCTTATTTGATAATCAGCATCAGGTGACCGTACGCAATGAATACCCATAGATTAGGCAGCACTATGACACTGGAATCCTTCACAATCCCCTCAAAGCCTTTCTATGCTGGGCTGACCCGTCATGCATGCCAGGGACCCATCCTCTCTTGGTACCCACAAGAGAGGTAGCACCGCCATTCTCTTTCACTCGTATACCATCAATTGTATTCTAATTATGGTTCAAGGGTCTTAGCCTCCCACTGCACTCCACCTCTGTATTCCCAAGTCCAAGTGGATGGTGTGCCACTGTTCAGGTACTCATTATTTGAGACATGAAAGACAGCATGTCTTCTTCTGTTTCTTCAGTAATAAACACATACAAATCCATAATAATAAAAAAACAATGGGAGACGAGCCAGCAGCAGAGGGAAGAAGCCAACATTTCCTGGAAAGTAGGAAAAAAAAACTAGGGTTAATCCGCTTACATCCTTCAAGGTGAGATCCCATAGGAAGAGAGTCTAACAAAAGAGAAGTGGGTTTGCTCTGAAGGGCCCTGGGAATGCTCAGGGCCAGAGTGCAAGGCAGGGATGAAGCTGAGAGTCTGTGTACCAGGTGGGTACATGTGGTTGACAGTCCCTTATCCTTGACTTGCCTCCTACCCACATACCAACATGACTGTCCCTTATCCACCAAACCAGACAACAGGGCTCTTTCCTGAAAGGGGACCGAAGAGGCTCCACTATATTGTTGATATCAAGCTAAGTTATTCTAAGGTGTATAAAGTGATGGGTTTTGAAGTTGTGTATAAGAATATTTTTATTCCATTCTGAGGGAGAAAGAAGACTGCATCCCCAGGGTGGACCCAGAGGCTTCTCTGTTTGTTGGGTACCACCATTCAGCATAATGGATAGGAATAGATAGTTTATTGGGAAGAACTGAAAATATAGGGATACCTGGGCATATAAAAATCATCATTAGGGAAACCAGGCCCAGGAACTTTGCAGACACAGCAGACCAAGAAAAGGGTGTAACTCTATCACCTGACACCAGGAAGGGAAGGACAGTCACTTACCTTCTGATCCCTACTGAGGAGGGTGTCAGTGTTTCAAGACCCCATGAATTGGATGCACAGTCTTAGTGCTTCATGCCGCCTGCCCATCCACCTGTCTGATTATCTGGACATGAGCCTGATGCATTTCTTGGTCTTTTTACCATGGACTCTGAAGCTATGCGTGCATACTTGACAGGAGCAGTTTCCTCCTAGCGCTGGTTTGGTTCCTTATCTTATCTGTATAGACTCTCTCTCAGCATACTTTTGAAACCTCTTGAGCTCTGCTGTAGCCCTTTGACTTATATTCATTGTATAAGACACCACTCCCAACATACACACACACGAGAGAGGGGTGGGGGGAGATTTACTGTGTGCTGTGTGGGATGTGATATGAGAGTTAATATTGGTAATTAAGATTGGAATAATAAAAAAAGAACCCTGCTTCATCTCAGTCAAGCTTCCAAGGTAGGCCGATTTTATGACAAATCGGTGTCATTAAACCTGCTAAGCCTTGTGAATTTACTGTTACTCAATAAATTCTGACATTGTGGAAAGACATAAGCATTTCTGTATTTCTGGCGTCGTGTGCTCATGACATATATGTCTATTAGGAAAGAGGCACTGGTTAGGAGGGTGACAAATCTGATTGGTCAGACACAGGTGATAGGGTTGGTTCCTCCAGGCAGGAGGGTCCAGATGTCTTCTCTAGAGAAACTGACTCTTTCAAGAGAAAAATCATTACAAGCTCTGGCAGTAGCATCATCTGCACTGAGGCATGGCAGCTGACACACTGTCCACACCACGCTCCTAATGAGTCTGTTCATGCTTTAAAGATAACAGGCAGCCAAGAATTATTACAACATGTGATCAGAGGTTCTCACATTGCAGAGACAAAAGCGAAAAGAAGAGAGGATTAGAAGCCATAGAGAACAGAAGAACACTTAACTCAAAAAAATCCTGTATCAATAAAGACTTTGAAGAGGGAACTTACTGCATTGACAAAACAAAGAAGACTCCCATAAAGAACACCTGAAAGAGGCAGAAGGAACAAACAGCCATTAACATTGCAAATGGCAAAGAGCAAATAATAATACTTGAATAGAAGAACCAGAAGATGAAATCAAATAAGTATAAATTATTTTTTAAAAGACAAGGGTGTAAAAGGTATGTGAAGGGTAAGAAAACTGGATAAAGCTCAATATTGATTTAAAAACGTTTTCAGCCTAGACTTCTATACCCAATCAAACTGGCAAGTCTTATTGTCTGGTACGCAAAATATACAGGCTGTAAAGGAGGAGGGGAGACTGGATGCTAGAGAAAGTCAAGAATTCCAAGAGTGATGGCCAGTTAAGACAATGTTTGAGAAGAGCCAACTTAAGCATGGCTGCCAAGGATTTCATGAAAAGTGTTAATGAAAGCAAAGAAAGAAATGTACCATGTGATGCACTTTAAGTCCCTGAGGTGTACTTTATAGTTATATTGGAGAGCCTGGCATAAGACTCAATAACAAGTGTTTGTTTTTCCTTTTCCTGTATACGTGCTCAAATGTTTGTGTGTTTGTTTGTAAGCACACCTGTGTGTGTGCAAGTGCATGCCTGTGGAAGCCTGAGGGTGATGTCAGGCATCTTTGCCGTCATTCTTCTGCCTTGTTTGTTAAGGTGGGCTTTGTCACTCAGACCCAAGGCTCACCAATAGGACTAGATTCCCAGGCTAGCTTGAACTGTGTGCTCTGTGTTTCCATCTGGCATTAGAAGCAGATCACTGGGCTTGCTATCATGTGTATGTGTTTGGGAGACCTGAATGCCAGTCCTCTAGTTTGCATAGCTAGAACTTTAACTGTTGAGCCATCTCCCCAGGCCCTTAATAACAAATATTTAGAACAGCAAATAAAACTGAGGCAATTATGAACTCCAGGAAAATAAAAAAATGTATATAATGCATAAAATTGCATCAGAGCAGTCGAGATAAATGTGATTTAAAGTAGATTCTTATTATTGCACAGAATATAGCTGGAAGGGATAATAAACTACATGTGCCATTTAAAAGCTAAATCTTCACTTTCAATGGGAAAAAGTAAATGTCTTAATCAAAGCTATAGGGTAACAGTGTAATGACAGCATATTTATGGGTTGAGATATATGTAGATAAATAGCAGGAAGATGAATGTGCTAGGAAGGAATTAAGTGCTTCCTTTAGCAGATACAAATTACAGGTAGGCACACAACACAAATGCTATAAGCCGTGGTGGTTATATATATTAGATGAATATATATTTCTTCAACTAAAACCAACAATCATTTAGCCAGTAGAAATTTGAATTCTGTGTCTGGGGCCAACTTGGAGCCTTCCAGTCACCCTCAGGATGGGGTCTTGGCATAAGGTAATAGCTGCACGTTGAGATTACATGTAATAAGGAACCGAGGTTGGTGCCACGGCAAGGTGGTGAGTCCTGTCTTAGAAGTTCAAGAAGGAAGTGCTCAGGGTCTTGACGTTAGAAAATAAAATTCTTGAAGAGTTGAACTGGGCGGGTGTATGGAAGACTTTCTGATGCATTTGATACTAGCTGATTAAGCCCACTTTGTTGGTGATTGATTGGTGAGATGCCACCAGGCCTTCTGGCTTCAGCATTGGTCTGGGGTGGATTTGGACAGAGAGTGGGCGGGGTTGACTCCTATAGCTCAGGACTAGGGGCTATAAGGTGTATCTCTATACTATTAACTATGAGATGGAGAACCCCAGAAAGCAGAGTGGAGGGAAGAATGCAAAGGCCTCGGAGCAGACGTGCCAGGTGGCAGCCCCACAACATGTCATTGCCAGCCACTCCCATCCCAACTCTCTGGGCAAAGAGGCTCTTTTCTCAAGCGAGCCATACAGACGTGGGAGGTCGCGAAGCAGCCAAGACCCTTCAAATAAAGAATGGCCAACGAACACGTCCTCAGCTGAGAGCTGCCAAGTCTCTGCTTGTCTCAAGAGAAAGAAACGAGAGGAAATGGATATTTCTAAAAGGCAGGTCTGAGTTCAGAACAATACTCCTGGCCTGATCTCCTGACAGTAAAAGGTCACTGTTACATATTCATTGACCCTGGAACCGTGGAAAATGTTAGAGGAGAAATTGGACAACCATCTTCAGCTAGAGATTGGTTCTGCATGAAAATTTGAAAGTTACTTTCTGCAATTATTCCCCACCCAAGAGATTAGGGGACACCTTTATCACAGAGTTCAGAGAAGCACACCTGAGGCCTCCTTATGACAGCCCACCCAAAGGGTCTCGGTTCTCTGGCACAGTCATATTCAGTGTAGTCCTCCTTTGCGTCCTTCACTATTCGTATCTATTTCTTACATTGTAGCCACTCATTTATCAAGTGTTATTGAATCCCAGCTCCTGTTCTAAATCCTCAGAATACCGCATTGAAAGAGGGTATATTTCTCATTCGGGTCACATAGCATGTAGACCTTCTGAAGATGAACAATGTGCCATCAGTTTAGGCGGCTGCTTTGAAATACAAGCATATTAAAACCTTATGAATTTAGATTAATGAAAATCTCTCACAATTGGTGACCCACACAGACAATGTAAAATGATGGGAGAGAGCTCTTAAGACCAAAAAAAAAAAAAAAAAAAAAAAAAAAAAAACCAAAAAACACCACTGCCAAGCATTCTAGAAACATCCACAAGAGACAAGCCCTGTTAATGTCTGTGTTGCCATTATTCCAGCGAGCTTAGGAAATGCCCAACTCATGAATTTACAAAGAAACCCTTCACTTTGAAAGTTATAAAAAAAAATATTTTCCCGATTTCTTTTTGCTTTTTCCTTTTCCAGACTTCTTTGTTTACTTCAGAAAGGGCTTCCCCAGGTGAGACTCGGGGAGGGACACCTGTGAGAGCTCTCCCTAGAGTCTGCAAGAAGATCCGGGCCTTTTCAAGTGCAAAGCAGATTCCTCCTTCTCGGTGGCTCCTGGTCTAATTAGGAAAACCCCAGGCTCTTTCCCTGGACTGCACAATATTTGAAAGGCTGTGTGGGCTCCTCTCCTCAAACAAAATGCCTCCCCAAGTCTGACTTTATTGACAAGTATTTCAGGAGCGATTACAAAGGAGTCTCTTTGAATGTGGCTCCGAGCCCTCTCGCACATTCGATTATAGCACAGTCACAGGACTCACGGAGGTCTTCTTCCTCGGGGGGGGGGGGGGGGTGCTTATAAAGATGGAAGCCGTCGCCCATCGTGCTGTCTGGAGAATGCAATACAGAGCACGTGACATGAAACTAAACCCCACGCCTGTGCCTCCAGAGGTGCCTGCTGTGACCTCTTATACTCAGTATCTGTGACTGTGTAGTTGCAGGGAATGAGTCAGCTCTGTGTCTTCCACTTTGATGTTTCTAGAAACTCTTAGGCTACACGTCATTTGATAATGCCTTGCTGTGCCAGTTTCTGTGTCAGTTTCATGTACCATGCCACCATTACATGAAGGCCTGGTTAGGTAGGGGGCATCAGGAATGGGGCAGGACAATCCCAAGGAGCAAACGGGATACACATTTGTTAGAGGTCTTAAGATCACCGAATGAGTGTGTCTCCTTCTCCTTGGGAAGCACAAAAACACGCCCAGACACTGCCAATTGTCCTCTGGAGAGAAAGATGGCTCCCGGGAAAGAGCCTCTAGCTTACAGAGATGCTAAGTTCAGGACCTGGAAGGTGGTTGTCACAGTCACTCAGTTAAGAACGCTGCATTTTGATCTGATGTCTGTTACTGGGAAATCTATCCCCACAAAAGGCCAGGTAGAAAAGAAAGAGTTACTTGGCGGATGATTCCAGGTTACAGTCCATTTTTATAAGGAAGCCGAATGAGAAACTTAAAACATCACTTAAAACTCAAGGGCAGCAGGAGGGAATAAACGCCTGCCTCTGACTGCTTGCTCTCAGCCAGCTCTCTTTCTGCTTATAGAATTCAGGGCCCATGGTGCCCACATTCAGGGTAGGTCTGTCTGACCCAATTAACCATAGAGATGATTTTCCACAGACAAGCTCAAAGGTCCAACCTGTTGTAGATAATTCCCTGTCAAGACTCTCTCCCAAGATGAACCCTGGTTGGGTGCAGTTGGCCGAATTCACAGCACAGCACAGCACACAGGTGGCCATGTGCCACACACATCATGCATGACCTGCGTGGAACAGGATCTTGGTGGGTCTGCTAATCAAGGCAACTTGTTCCTGTCTGACTGTGGAGAAGGCTGGTCACCCCAGAGGACCTCTGGCTTCCTATCCTGAAATCTGTCAGGCCAGTTCATTCCGGTGGCTTCACTTGAAGACACCTTCACCTGTTTTTGCTACCAATGCCCAGAGCTCACCCAGTCCACAGCCCCTCAAAGGGCCAGCCTCCATCTGCCTTAGGAGCTTCTTGACCAACATTTGACTTCATCTAAGTAGTTTAAAAAAAAGTGTCATGATGGGCACACTCTATGATGTAATTATGAAAAATAATGTGACAAGGTAAGGTGCCCTTGATGGTGAGAAGGGTCTTAGCTGGGTGGGGCTGTAGCCATAATCATAGGAACAGCAGGCTCCACCTGGCTGGGTTTTCTTTTCTGGTGGGTCTGGGGTGGGTAGGTGGTACAGTGTCATGGGCATCACCTGGGAGCTACTTAGAAACTCAGACTCACAGATGCACCAAGCAGATGCTCAAGGCAAAGGAGGTATCAAAGTGTGTCCTGGAAAGGGTTAGCCTGAAAGCAACCAAGCAGCCCTGTTTCACAGCTCCCTTCAGGTGAAGCTGGTCCACACAGAATCCATGGTGCCCCCGAGGAGCCCAAGGAGGATTCTAGGATCCCAGATGCTCACAAACATTTCAGTCTTTCCAGGATGCTGGACTCCTAGCCCCATACATTTCTGCCCCACCACTTGATGACTTTAATCAAAAGACACTGTTTACATAGCATCTTAGATCAGTGCTTTAAAAACTGGACATTCTAAGTCACTTTTGGAATGGCAGAATGTCTTCCAGGTCATGACCCAACATCTTGGATAGCAGGAGATAGAGGAGGGGAGGAACTAGGAAGTGGGGTGAAGTTTAGGTGAAGTGGGGTGAAGTGGGGATGGTGAAAATAGGCTCTGCAGTGTTGTGATGAGTGTGCACACGCTGAGAAGCTAGTACCATCTTCAAAGAACTGTAGTCTCATCATCAAACATCTAAAAGACAGTTTTTACCTTTAGTGAGAGTTATCCCAAGAAAAAGCCATATAAGATTGTCTTCTGTGTAACTTTTAATTGTTAAAGTCACTTAAGAGTCAGGACCAGAAGGATGGCCCAGTGGGCAAGGGTACTTGCCACTAAGTCTGACAACCTGACTTAAATCCCCAGTACCCAGATGATGAGAGAACTGCCTACCACATGTTGTTGTATGACGTCCACACATGCATGATGGCATGCTAGCACATGTGTACATATGCACAGTAAATCAATGCCATTTTAAAATAAAGAAAAGTACTTATAAATAATATTTATTAGGTTCCATGATGACCCATCACAAAGTGTCCTTAGGATTCCAGCCTAAAGGAAGCTCACGCCCTGGGTTTGAAGACGTGCTATAGTTCATTGCACTAGAAACACAAGGACACTCTTTGTTTAGCTGTTTGTCCTGAGCTTGGAGGTTTGCTGACATTAAGCTTTAAGTCCCATTGTGGAGAGGCGGACCGGACAGGGGTCTTCCTCCTGACATTCTCTTGCCTTATGTTAAGCATTTCCAGCTACTTCTGGGCTTATGCACAACACCATGACGCAGTTGACACTTCTTTGGGGGGCGGTACCTATAAGGTAAAAGTATCAAGCAAGGTGACACATAAAAAAAGGCATATCCGCCGGCCACCTGATCAAAGATGCTGGGAGAAAGGGGGTGGGTGGAAGCATGTTGGGGGGCCTATCCATCAGTGCTGAAGATCCACCATCCAGCCTGCTTCTGGAGTCACTGTGCAGCCAGCCACCTTTGTCGAGTGCCTGAGAGAAGCTTTCCCAGTGGTGCTGAGAATGCTGGGACTTTTCACAAGCACCTTTTCACAGTAGAGAAACCAGGGCCCAGTGATTGTCACAGCTTTAAGATTTGTGTCAGTCTAACTCAGAACTCGCTCTTAATCACCATCTCCCCCTCCTCCATCTTATCCAAACCACCTCAGCAGCAGCAGCAGCAGCAGCAGCAGCAGCAGCAGCAGCAGCAGCAGCAGCAGCATCCATCTTCCTGTCTGACCACAGCTATAACTATTGGGGGCTCATGTGCCTTGGCCATCAAGACACTTAAGAACAAGGCCGGCAGCAGTATTTATGACACAGAGCAGAGCCTTCTGCTATCTTCCCAGCTCTCTTTGTTTTTATATAGCAAGTGGGACAGCGAACTTGCCCTCCTCAAAGGGAGGAGAGGCGATGATGGTGTGGAATGGGTCTTCCAGAGGCAGCATTTGATTGTGAGTGAAAGATTTATGAGCATGAGAAAGTATGAGGCCGGGGGGTCACGTGCTTGTCATTTATAGCATCAGAATGAGCTCTATGCCATTAACTTTTAATTAACTCAATTAGGGCAGAATGTCTGACACCACGATGAGTACATACAAACACTCCTGTTGGTATCGTGCTAAATTAACATCTCCGAGTAGGGAGATCTCTTCCGGCGTTAACAGCTTCTCTGCCATAGAACCATTAATTGTCCTTGGCACCTATGGGTTTGGCCACACCAGAGATGTGACGGTGATCCCCAGAGCTACACTCCAGCAACCCACACTTTAGGCAAGAAAGGTGAACAAGGTGTGCTCATCTTGCAGAACCTGCTGTCTGTTTTCAGTAAGATGGCTCCACTGCTGTGTTTTTTTCCCTAGCTCCATCTTCACCTTGCTGAACATCTACAGGTATCCTGGAGTCCAACTTTTATTGTCACTGAAAAGATTCATCTGTAGTTATTGCTGTCCCTCAAACCAGTGTTTTCTGGACACAGCAGGGCAGTTCCATACCATGAATTCACAGCATTTATAACAATGCATAGGCCCTTAATAAGTAACTAGACAACATCCCAGCATGGAGGGGGAAGATAGGCACAAAGTCTCATGTACCCCCCACTTCCTACCCCCACCCCTGCTAGTTGAGAAACTCCTGGCAATGGACAGCTGCCCAGAGAAGGAATGTCCATTTTCTTTAAAGGTGTGGCCTCTGGGAGGTCCAGTGGATGGCCACATACCTGAAAGTGTATGGACAGCACCAATTGGACTTGATAGGTTAAAAAAAAAATGAAGGTACAAAGATGGGTGGGTGTGGAATAGGAGGTAGATCTGGGAGAAGTTGGGGAGGGCCATAAATATGGTCAAGATACAATCTGTAAATTTATCAGAGAATAAATAATATATATAAAGAAGGTTCTGAAAAATCAGACACCACAACTGTTGTTGGGAGGCCATTTTCAGTACGATGCTGCAATTTCAATGAGGCTAACCCTTTTGGGCTCCTTCTTCTAAAGATATTAGCACTAGAAAATGTATTTTCATACTCAGGCATTGGCCATGCCTCTTGAGAGCTGAGCTTTCCAGCTAAATCAATGTCCTCACTCATCTTAATTAACACTATTTGTATTAGGCATTGTCTTAAAAAAAAAAAAAAAGCTCTAAACAACCACCAATTTGTGTTCAGTTATAAAGGCCCCGTTTAATTTATCACCACACACATTTAATCAAGAGTATTTGAGAATAAATCTTTAAAATGATCAGACTAGCTGGTGTGTAGCCCTGCAGAGCTACTTCTCCTTGTAGTGTTTGCTCTGGCAATCTTTAAACTTTTACACCGTGGTTCTGATATCAGAGTGCAGTGACCCTTGGTGACCAAGGGCCTCACCTCAGAGCTGAAGGGGGTGGGGAAATTCCTTTGAACCTTGAACTTTAGGGCCTCCCTGATGCTCCTCAGAGGGAAATGCTGATCCTACAAACAAAATGGTAACCAGAGAGGGCTGAGTCTCACTGGTGTCCTTGGACCATGCCAAGCTCAACATGGCTCCCCCTCCTGTTAGCCCTTGCCCTTCCTGCCTCTCTGCCCATGAAGCCTCATGCCACTTTCTTTCCTTCTGTTCATCTTGAGTAGGAGGGAGAAACCACCGCTTCTTCCAGACATCTTCCTCTGGGCTGGGGAAGTGATTCAGGCAGGAAAGCACTTGCCTTGACACTGAGGACCCGTGTGAAAAGCCAGACAGGGCAGCGATGATGGTGAGATGGGAGGTGGGGACGATAGGATCCCTGGAGCTCCCTGGACAGCATCATAGCCTACTTAGCAATGCTGTGAGGCCCCAGGGAGACTCTTCCAAACAAAGGAGATAAGAAGCCAGAGGACCAAGATTCAGTGGTGCCCCCTGACCTCCACATACATATTCAAGCACACATGTGTGTACATGTGCACACACACACACATACACACACACACACATACACACACACACAGCGAATACACACATAGCCTCTCTCTTTCTCCCTACCCTTTCACCACACTATGATATCACATCCTATATTTCTATAGGCTCTTATACTTTTCCTTCAGTGATATTATTTATTCATTGTTTGGTCCCTGACCAGGTAGCACTGCCCCAGGCTCAGCTTCCATGCTGCAGATCCCAGGGTTCAGGAAAGCCTGGGAAATTCCAGAAATCACGGACCAACTTTCCTTAACGGTAGATGCCTCACCACCTCCTCTGCCCCCTTACTATTTTTAAATACTCTTCTTCGTGCCCTTGGTCCTGCGAGAACTCTGAGCTGGCAATACTTAACATGAAAGCGTGGTTAGTTCCTGACACTCTCAGAGAATCAATTCCTCATAAATACTTAACGGTTATATTTTAAAACTGCTCATGTTGAGTTCACGTACACATCTACTCTAAGCCACAACTGCTCAGAGGGGTCAGGCCTGCATCAAATCCTTCCAGGTGTGGCTGAATCAAGTTGCGAGCGCCACCCAGTATATTGTACAAGGTATGTCCCTAACATTGTGTCATGTAATCTTCAGAGAGGTCTCAGGAATGAAGCCTCAGAGTCTGAGTGAAGAGAAGAAAAAGCGATGTGGCTTGTTCAGTCAAAGGAGGGCGGAGCTGGGATTTGAGCTTGGTCTCACCCTCATCATTGTGCCCCTGCATTACAGGTATTACAAAATACCACACAGAAGGTCCCCTGGGCTATAGTCTATGCACTCAGCATCCATTCTGCTCCTGGACCAGCAACTCGATGGCTCTAGAAGCCAAGTGGTGACAGTAAAATGCTAGCAGAGGGCTTGACTTTCCAGTCAGTGCAGGCCTTATAGAAGAAGCCAGGGTGGAGTAGGAGGTATTCAGTTGGCAGGATGCATGAGCTATTCTTTTTGGGCATCATGACAGAACCTTTCTCATGCAGACAAAGAGCCAAATCATTGAATCCACTCACAAAGACATTCTCCTGCATGCAAGAAGCTTACTAGCTTTTCATCTGTAGGAAAGCCATTCTCCACATTTGTTCTGAATTTTAGAGTACAGATACATGTAAACATCCTACAACTGTTCCTGGTTCAAAGCCAGGGAAGGGTCAGGAAGCCTGGCAGCATAGGGGCATCTTTTCACTTCTCTTAATTGCAAAAATCAGCCATGGTGGCCATACAGCCTTGCCGAGAAGGTTGTGACTTGCCTGGACTTGCTACAATTAGCATGGAGGGATGAACCATCCATCTTTCTGATGTCAATTTCCTTTACAGGCAGGGTTTTGTTTTGTTTTTGTTTTTTGTTTTTTTGTGTTTTTTGAAACAAAAGGAGAGAGGCTCTGTGCATCCTGCTGCCTGCATGAGCCATCTGTCACAGACACCTTGGGCAGTGCAGCCACAAGCAGCATGAGGAATACTTTGATCAACAGCAGTCAACAAGAAGGAACCTGCCTCTTGTTTTCCTTCAGATGAGGCTGAGAATCTTGCCTGACGTTTCCCCTCTGAGGGACATTTTTACAAGGAATTTAATTGAGCCGCTTAGACTTGGTAGAGGAATCAGTTACCTTCATTGTTAACCATCAGCCAAAAGGAGTTGGATGCGGTTCAAATCGAAGAAACACCATATAAGCAAAAACCTGGGAGAATTATTGAGTAGATTTAAGGGTTTGGGTTTTTAAAGGTTTATTTACACCGACATCAACCCACACTGGATTCGAGGTGGCTTGCACAACTAAGCACGATGCTGATGTATAATGATGGGGAGATGAAAAGAAGGATCAAAGGAAAGAGAAAGCAGGAGAAGATGAGAGAGCTAGCCAGCCGCAAAGATCTGGAGAACCACGGATTTCACCTTGCGTGTCTTGTTAGCCAGAGCGAAGAGAACATGGTCAGAAACTCAGACTGCTCCTGGTGTGGTGGTAATGAGGGAGACTCTCCATCACCTCAAAGGGGTTCCTAGTTCTTGGTCCAAAGACATCTCTGCATCATCTTCCAGGAGATTAGCACTGTGCACCTTCTATTCCATTACAAGGTACCACAGATGACCGGATGCCAGAGAGTGAGCCGTATACATGCTCAGGCATCATACAGCAGGGTAACATAGTTCTGATCTCCATTCCCTAGGTTAGAAGGTTAAGATCCTAAAGAGTCATGACATTCATATAGAGTCACCTGTCTAACAAACAGCAGGGGGCTGCGGGTAAGCCTGCATGCAGCCTCAGCTGGTCGACTCATTCCCATATGCAGGAACATCCTCTCTACTTTGGGTCAAGTAAACGCAGGCCCCTCCCTCTGTTTCTCAGAAACTCTGAACAGATCCATGGGGGTACTTTACTTACATGGCTTGCCTCAAGGGGCAGCTTCTCCCTCCATTCAACACTGACCCAGGGTACACTGTTAGAAATTATGGAGGTCTGAAAAAGTAAATCCCATGTTGTTTGTGTGTATCATGGGAATTAACCTTAAGAGCAGCTAGCATACCACTTCCCATGGGCCAGGCTTTGTTCTGAGCATATCCCATGTACCAGGCATGTGATCACAAAGCATTTGAAGAAGGGCAGATCCCGTAGTACCTGGGAGGGCAGCAAGGCACGGAGGAGGAGGGCAGCAAGGCACGGAGGAGGAGGGCAGCAAGGCACGGAGGAGGACCCTTTCATGACCTGGCCAGCCCTTAGGTGCCTAGGTTAGCCTCCCTGGCTGTGTGGCCTCAGACTTGCGTCCAGCAGAGGGCACTGGGGTTCATGACATGGCCACTGCTTCTCCCAGTGGAACCCCAGGTCTTGCTTTGATCAAGGCAGGCAGACAAGGCCACCTTCTAGGTCACACCCAAGCATGCTCCGGCCTCTCATGTTCCACACCCACGGAAGGCATACCTCACCTGGGGTGTCCAGCACCTTATCCCAGAAGGAGACCAGAGCCTGACCTTGCCTTGGAGTAACCCCAAACTTCACAAGACCATGATATAGAAAAGACCTACAAGTCTGATACAGAGTCTCTGCTACAGGAGTACGACTCATCAAGGTTAAAGTAAGCATGCTTCTGAGGTTTTACTAGTTATTTTGCTGGAGAGCAGGGAGGGAGCCTTAGTACTCAGTTCTAAGTACTTAGTACTTTTCCACCTCTGGTGGAGTACTCTACATGAGATGCTGTACCACAGATCTGAAGTGCATTACTTTATTCACCTGGGACCCCCGAGAGTTATGGGATCCACTTTAGAAGTCAAACAAGGGAGTTTAGAGAGTTAACTGTCAACTATAAAAACACAGAGATGGGATTTCTAAGCAGATGCTTGGATCCTTCTATCTTATATCCTGACTTCTCACCCTGGGCAGTGTTGGCATCTGCGGTGAAGTAATTCTTTACTGCTGAGGTGAAGGGTTCTAGTGTCTTTCCCGCTCTGAGGCAGTCACTCCCTATGGATCAGAAGTAGCTCCCCTCCCTAGTCATGATAGTTCAAATGTCACCAGGTGTCTCCTAATGGACCAACCACATCCACGCCATTGGCCTCTGATTGTCACCACTTGGCCATGCCTGACTTGGCTCAGCGTATGTCCCCACTGTCCTCAGTACCAGAAAGGATGACAGAATTCACGTTAGGAACAGGTGTATTCCTAAAGTGGTTCCATAAGCACAAGGCTGTAACGGTTTTAAGACGATCGTCCTTGCTTAATAAAATCTTACTTTCCCCATTTGCATTCATTAGGGAGTTACGGCTATGATTATATTAACCGTAGTATCCTAATAAATTCTTGTCTAAAGATGCACCAAACACATCAGGGTAAATTAAAACTTTCTCTTCAAATTTTAAAAATGTCACTCAAACCTGGAGATGAATGTGTTGGGGATGGGGGAGTGGTTGGCAAAGGAGCTTAAAGATGTCAGAACTGGGATAATGTTGGAGCTTAAGACTCCAGGGCTCCTGGGGAATTGGAGGCCACAAGATACTTCCAGCACTTATAGGGATTAGAAAAGACTCCCACACCTACCCTGGGAGCTACAAAGTAACAAAGAAATGAAAACTGAGCTTGGAAGAGGAAGGAATGAATGTCTTTTGTCTCCATGTGGACTTGACCCTGCTGTCCTAGCCAGGTGACTTTGGGGACAGATTGATTCTGCCAGAATAAACATGCTTTGCATGGATGGCACACGGCCCTGGACAGGCACCATCAGGCAGAAGGTGGGGACTAGCATTGTGGTTTGAATGTGAAATGTCTCCACAGGCTCACGTGTGAGCACGTGGTTCCCAGCTAGTGGCGCCACTGTTTGGGGAGGTTGTGTGGAACCTTCAGGAGGTAGGGGTTCTAGCTAGAGGAAGGAAGTTCATTGGGTGTGGGGCTGACATGGCTTCCCACTCAAGTTTATAGTCTCTTTTGCTGACCTACACCCATCTCTTTTCTGACTCGTGCCCATGTGAGAAGCTTTGCCACCTGCGATGGAGCTCTGCTCTAGCCACTGTGCCTTCCCTGTCAGGATGGACTGCGTCCCTTAAAACTGTAAGCCAAAGTCAACCCTTCCTACCTTAAGTTGTTGGCATCTCTTCCAGGAGTTTTGGTAACAGCAACAGGACCTTGCCAGGTCCTGGAGGTCTACCCAGTCTACTGGATCCCAGGCCATCACCACGGATAGCTACCTCGGAAGAGGCAGGTAAATCATCTCTTTCCAGTTTGTCCCTTCTTCCCCATCTCCATCTTGAGATCAGGATTCAGATACTCTCTGGCTAGACCAACTTGAGGAAGGACAGCAGAGACAGAGCCCCACGGGACATGGTGGAGAACATCAGCTTTGGATATCGTTTTTTTGGAACCAACCCTGGTCCCACCACTTGCCACATGGGTGACTGGGCAAACCATTTAGCCTCTAAAGTCCTCAGTTTCCTCCTCTGCAAAGTGGGAGTAATGCTTATGAGAATTAAATGAGGTAACTCATAAGGAACACTCAACATGGTGCCTGGTGCCTAATAAAACACTCAAATGAATAGCGCTATTATTTTTTCATTAAGCTTTCTATTTTGAGATAATTGTTAAGTCATGTGCAATTGCAAAAAAAAAAAAAAAAGTCACAGAGATCTTTTACTTTCTTAATGCACTTGTCCCCAGTGGCAATATCCTGTCAAACCATAGCAAAGTATTACAACTAGGATCCAATCAAGACTGAGCAGCCCTGCCACCCCCAGTACCCCTGTGATGCAGTTATCTTTATCTCTTCCAAGGTGAGTGGAGGCTGAATATCTGGAGGGTAGTTGGCCTTGGGAGCAGTGGGTATGAAAAGAACACTTACAGTATTCCACCGAGGGGAAACCCACCCTTCAAAAGTCTTTCTCTCTGTCCTCCAAAGGAATCCTGTGTGTTTCCATATGCTCTGTGGGACCTGCTGCAGGACTTCCTTTGAAATCCAGATTACCACACGTTGCATAACAATGCCGCTGATTTCCCCACAAAGAACTTAAGTCTCTGCTGTGTCACTCAAAGAAGGAGCGCTGCTCAGACTATTATCCTATAAATACATCTGTGAGTGCCTGATAGAATTAGAGAGCCTCTCTCCCGCTTGGGGTCTTCCAAGTGGCTGCTTTCTGCACTTAGAGTAAGACCTGATGTGGAACCTGTGACTCACTTCATCGGGGTCCGACCCTCCTCTTGTAACCTTTCGATAGTTTATCCCATCTCCATTGCTAGACATGCTCCAACGCGACCAGCTTTCTGTTTCCACTTCTGAATATTGGTTTAACTTCTATGTATGTGTGTAGCTGTGTGAGTTTACGTGTACCACCTGGAGGCCAGGAGCGGGCACTGGATTCCCTCCCTGATGCTAGAGTTATGGTGGGAGCCACCACCACCCACTGTGGGTATAGACAGTGCCCTTACCTGCTTAGCCATCTCTCCAGGCCCCAGTTTTACAATTTTTTGATCACTCTGGGGTTACTGGGGACCTCAGATATTCCTCTATTAGGCATGGCCCCCCAAGGACCTGAGTACTGCCAGTTGCTGATATATGGTGGGATTTTCTATGTACCCACTGGCAGCCTTGTTGAAGCTGAACATCTGTCCTCTGGTTTCTCATATAGTTACCTGTGTCTTTCTTCCTGGCACCAATCTGGCCACTACACGATTCTGGTTTTATTTAATACCATGCTTATCCTGAATCTTCTCTGAGTAAACTACAAGCAGAGATGAGGAGACCTCACCTGGCTTTGTCCCTTCATTCTTCATACTCAGAGCAGCAGCATCTGGCATACATTAGTTAGTGTCTGAATATTGGAAAACTCAAAGGAGGAAAACTAACTAGGACAGAAAGTGACCTTTTGACTACTTATAGGAGCAAACAAAAATTTTAGGTGTAGTACAGCAACATTTCTTCAGCTTCATGAGAAATCAAACCTAGATCAAAATCATTTCATCCAAAACACGTGAGACCTGACAGTTCCTGTCATTTGTAACATCTGCAGGTGTGGCCATGTGACAAAAAGGTTGACTCCTGATAGGCTTTGGTACCTTGAGTTAGTTTGGGATCCAAGGTCTGTTATCTTCTTCCTGTTGCAAAGAGACAACTAACCAAGACTGGTTGGTAAAGGGCAGTCTGGGGCAATGGTTAGCAGCTGTCGATGCAAGGAAGGTGGATCTCAGATGTTACACAGTTAGCAGGTGTGGGAAGGTGTCATTCAAATAGGGAGGTGGAACCTTTCTTGTGGACTCTTTCTTTCTTGGGGTCCTTGGTATCTACCCCCAAAATTCCAAGTACAACTGTCTCAAGAGGGAAGACTGTATAGAGTCAAATCCATCACCATTTCCTTTAACACTGTCTTGGAAGAGACAGATACTGTTTACAGACAGAGATGCCTGCCTGAGAAAGGTATCTCATCCCAGATCTAATCCAGACACGTGGCACGGAATCTCTGCTTTGCCTTGGGCTAGTTTGATTGATCCCTGAGACTTCTTATACTTAACCTGCCAGTCAGACACAATGGTGGCACCTTTACCATAAGGGCACCTTCAAGCACAGTGTGATGTGGCTTGAATGAGAAATGTCCCCCACTGACTTGTGCATTGGGACCCTTGGTTCCCAGTTGATGGCACTGTAAGGGAAGTTATGAAGCCTTCAGGAGGTGGAGTCTTGCTGGAGGAAGTATGCCACTGGGGGAGCGGGGCTGAGATTTGAAGGTTTATAGCTTCAGTCCATTTCCTGTTCTGTCTCTTTGCTTCTTATATGTGAATGATAATGCGATCAGTCAGATTTCTGGTCCTGCTGCCATGACTTCTTCATCACAATGGACGGTATCCCTCTGGGGGGGCTGTGAGTCAAAATAAGTCCTTTCCCCTCTAAGCGACTTCTCACAGCACCAGAAAAGTCACTTATACACAAAGGAAGTGACATCAATACTAACCATCCTGTGTACTATCAGTTCTTGTATGGGGCAATGGCATGCTGGGAAATGCTTAGCAGCTGGCTCTGAAATGGAAAACAGCCTCAGTTCACAGTGTTTTTTCCAGGCCAATGGTGTAAGGAGAACCAGCGTAGTTACAAACACGAACCGAGATGGGAAAGGAGGCGGTGCGATCATCTCATGAGTGTGAGCATGAGCTACCTCTAACACATAGCCTCGGGGCATACTCGGCCCTTCTGGGTCTGGTCTATGACTACAGAAGCAGAATGATGAGCTGGTGGGAGAGACAGGAACAGGGGAGACATCTGTAAGGCTTGGAGCAGAAAGGGAACTGGAGACCAGAAGGGAGGTCCCATCGGGACTCGTGCTGCGGCCAATGGGGATGTGCTGAGGCCAGCAGAGATGAAGTCTTAGCTCCTTGGGCAGCAATGCGGCAGCAGAGAGGATGAAGCAGGGCCCAGTGTCCTCTGTCCAGGGAAATCAGAGCGGCAGCATCAAGAGATTAGTGCTGCTAAGGGACACAAGGAAGGAATGTCTCAGAGCTCAGACGGGCGTGGCTGGAGATCGCTTCTACAAGATAAGATGAGGGTGCTGGGGAGATGGCTAAGTCGCTACAGTGCTTGCCACACAAGCACTGAGTTTGGACCTTTAGTATCCATAAAAAGCTGAATCCCGTGGGATATTTATAAAAAGCCAGCGCTGGGGAGGTGAAGGCACATTTTATTCCTGGAACTCACTGACCAGCTAGCCTCAGCTGTGTCAATGGGCTTCGGGGTCAGTGAGAGGAGACAGACCCTGTCTCAAACACTAAGGTAGAGAGAGCGCAAAGAAGACACCCAATGCTGATGTGTAGTCTGCACACATGTGCACATACCTATATGAACATGTACAAATAACACACACACCACACACATTGTGGAAGAAAACACTGGAGCCTCAGGCGCCTTGGAGAAGTGTAGAGGTTGAGGACGATGCCCAGCCAAGGCAGGATTAAGGGCTGAAATCCCAGGCAGTACAGAAGTCAGCAAGGCAGAACATCAGAAGGCAGCCTGTGAGGAGATGATTATGAGCCTGATCTTTGCAAACGCAGATGGAGGCACAGCCAAGGAATACAACACAAAAACACCTCCCTCCCTTGGGGGGGGAAGGGGACAGGAGAGATAATGATCCAGGAACAAACATTATCACAAGTTTAATGTTTTCACTTATGAGTTTGCCACCGGTGAGTTTTTTTTTTTTTTTTAAGCCCCACCTCTGGAATTGTGCGAATTGGCCTCCGGTTTTATGAGCAATTCCAAAAACCAGTGTGGCCAGGGGAAAAAGAACTGCTAGTCCCACTACACCATTAAAAGGCAGCCTGCTGTACAATCTTGACTGTAGCGATAAGTGACAACTAATTGCAGTTGGAACAAAGAGCTTCCTGGTGACACAAGAAATGAGAATCAGATTAGGATATTAATATGCTGAGTACATATTATTCATCCGCCTAGACTTCATTTCGGAGCTTGGGATCTAGGCCCCGTTAGTGCCCTAGCATGGGGGAAACAATTCAAATTTACATTTCAAATGAAAAATCTAATTATTTAGTTAGCAGATGACCTCACGATTACACATCGGTAAAGTCCACATCAAACCGCTGCAAGACTAAATGGATACCGTGGGCTTTATGTTCCGGAGGAAGCTGGCCAGCTCAGCCTCAGCTTAGATTTCTTAGTGCCTCTGGGTAAAGTCTGGGGTAGTACTTAAAACCTGTGATTTTGTTAGTGCTGAAGTAGGCAAAACAAAAAAATATAATTCAGGAGATTGGGAAGATGGCCGAGGGGGGCAGTTCTCAATCTGTGGGTCGTGACCCCCTTTGGGGGATTACATACTAGATATCCGGCATATCCAATATTTACATTAGGGTTCATAAGAGTAGCAAATTGACAGTTATGAAGTGGCAATGCAATAATTTTATGGTTGGGGGTCATCACAACATGAGGAACTGTATTAAAGAGTGGCAGCATCAGGAAGGCTAAGAACCACTGGCTTAGTATGTAAGAACATTTGTGCAAACTTGAGGAACTGGATTTGAACCAACAACTCCCGCATTAAAAACCAAACCAAGCCAAACCAACCAACAACTACCCAAACAAAACTGGGCATGGCTGTGTGACCCTGTAACCCTAGCTCTTGGAGGCAAAGCCAGACAGATCACAGGACCTCCTTAGCTTAACCTCAAACAGCAAGCTTCAGGTTCGGCAAGAGACCCTGTCTCTCAAAAAGGCAGGCACCCAGCATCACCCCCTGACCTTTGTATGCATGCACACAGGTGACTACAACTGTATGCACACCCACCACATGCCACACATTGACACACACACGCCAAAAAGTAATTCCTAAAATGCAGACGTGTTCCTCAATCTTAGAATCCCTCTGGCATGTGACCTCAAGTTGAGCAACAGTGATTCTATTTTTATGCACAAATAACCATGGGTAGCCATCCATTCCTCAGATGACGAAGGTGTAATTTTCTATGGGATGGAAGTAAGTCTCGTCCACTAAGACTCAAGGTAAAGCCAGCAGCTTCATTTCAGTAATTCAAGTTTTCCCCACACACCCTTGACCACAGGGCACTGGCTATTATTTGTCAGTGGTGCACAGCAAAGCGATGCTTTGACTGGCCTGAGTCTGCTGTGTCTAGACAGAGCTGCCGGCCAGGCTAGTCTTGGCTGGCTTGTGTGAGGTTGGATTTTAGGTGAGTTTCTCCTGTTCTCTGACCAGAGTGACTCACTGTGTCTGAACTGGGCGGACAAACACAGCATATTCTTTCCTCTTAGGGGTTGGGAATTTGGGAGTGCATCAGGGTAGCCTCGGCTCCAGTCCTCAGTGAGAACCCTAGTGGCCTTTCCTATAAGAGAACACTGTACATGCATTGTTGTTATAGCTGCTGCTTGGGGCAGTCAGTGTGACCTGCTTGACTGTGGCAGTGGTGGGAGGCTGGGCGGGGGAGGGGCGATTGGAAGCATCTCTGTGGTTCCCCGGGACACCACCATGCATCTTTGCCTTGAGTTGTTGATTCTACTTGGCATTCATTCACTAGAGCAAATCGCTGACGCTGCTGACAGGATGCTGGGAAGCACTGCCCTCTTTGCCATATTCTTCAGTGCTTGCCAGGGACTATACACACTACTGCACCCCACACCAGCCGCTCCTCAGGTGTTTGTTGAATGAATTATAGGTCCTTTATTTATGAAGTACTGTGCCAACACAGTAAAACCCATCTAATGCGCACAGCCTCGGCTTGCTCCAAGTTCACAAATCTAAAATAAACATTATCAGTCAAGGCAAAGCCGGAGACAAAATGCAGCCTCGAAGCAGGGAAATCACAAACAAATGAATGTGGAGAAAAGAATGGTTGATGTACCCTATCCATGCAGGGAGCGTGGCACATACATGTATGTTTCTAATTTGAGAGGCAGAAGTGTGGAGAGACTCTAGAATGTTCCCATCTAGAGATGGGAGGTGCATGGTCCCAGGAAAGCCTTTCCTACAAAGCTGGCGTGCCCGTGTGGGAGAAACCTTCATAGCCAATGATGGAGAATGTATTGACAATGGGAATGCTGCTCAGAAAAACTGAGCCCCTGGCTGGAGCCCAGCAGACGCAGAACTTGTATAGCAGGTTGCTCACCCCAGCTGCTTGCCCTTCGCACATGCTCAGGCTCCGTCACTAATGGGCCACAGTTCCAATCCATCAGTGATGTATCACTCTGCTCTGAGTCTCAGCCTAAACAGCAACTTCCAACACTCTTACTCCCTTCTGCTTTGTCTCCCACAGGCAAATACTGCCTGGAAGGCTTAAGGGAAGATTCCAGAAAAACAAAACAAAACAAAACAAACAAACAAAAAAAACCCAAACCAAAAACACAGTAAGTTTTAAGTTGCCCATGCTATCTAGCTCTTTTGCTCTTGGGGCATGGATCGGGCCTCTGCCCAGTGTTTCCACTGTATATATACTGCCCACCCGTTAGTCACTCAGATAACTTGGTTATCAGATCTACCCTAGAACACTGTCATACTTGTGGTTTCAAATAATCCATACTTTACTTACTATTAGCTTCGGAGCATAAAAGTGGTGAATACTGGGGGCTGAGGAGATGGCTACAGCATGGTCAGATACTGGGAGAAAGGAAGAGATGACCTCACACAAATTATCACAACCTGTGGTATACTGCTCTGTTTCATTATCGGTTATTGTAGTTAATTATTATGCCTAACTTAAAAGTGAAGCCTAGCACAGAGATGCCCATAGAGCAGAGCAGTACAGCACTTCTAAGGCTTGGCGCTACCTGTGGCTTCTGCCACCACTGAGGAGGGGGGGTCTGGAAATGCAAACCCTGTGTGTGCAAGGGGAGGAGGCTGCTCTGCTCCTTTTCTGCATCAACCCTGGTTTATCACTTTGAAGCTCAGCCACACCTAGATTGCTAACTGCATCCCAGATCTGGGCACTCGGAAAGCACCAAGCCATGCCTGAAGTCTGAGGCACTATTTGAGGATGGTGCTTGGCAGCCAGCTCTAGAGATAAAGTACCAGGGTTCAGGTCTTGGCTCTGTCACTTACTAAAAGTCACTGCCAGTGTGGTGTGAGATAATTAACCCCCGAAATGCCACAGTATCCACAATAGTCAAGAGAGGACAACAGCAGCATCCAACCCATTGGGTTCTATCAAGAAAGAGAACAGCGGTCTTGGTAGCGTGTGGCTCATAGTGATTGTTAAACAAGCATCAGAAGTGTGGCAGGATGCCTCCCTCTGAGGCAGAAGCGGGGGCAGAGCAGGTGGGGAGCAATTAAAATGAGAACGCCTTAGCCTTTACAGACAGATGTCAGCAGGGCTAGCTTTTTCTTTGCTGCTACTTCTAGAGGCATCCTCAGACTCTGCAGCAGCAGTTTGCAGGAAGACGGTCCTCTAAAGCAACTTTTTCTGGAGATGTTTACAAGCACTATGTCTGTTTCCCGGACACAAGCATTAACCAGTTTGTGGGACCGTCCCTTCTGCTGATCTAAGTCCCCGAGGCGGCCACAAATTTCCCGACTGACCTTGACTAGCTTGTCCTGCCTGAGTAACTAGTGAACTAGCTAGTGTGCGGGTACATGAGTTGAGGAGGTGGAAATCAGGTGTTCCTTCTGTGGATGAACACGCCCATATCAGTCTGTCTTCTTGGCTTGGAATTCCAGAACCACAGAGAAAGCCTGCCAGTTACATAGCTAGAGACTAAGCCAGCATGGTGTCCTCAGCTCGGTGTGTGGTATGGGCAAACCCTCCTATAGAGGTGATGTGGAAAGGAGGCCAGCCCTGTGAGCCTCACACTGACAAGTGGCTCTTGGGGAGGGGGGGGTGGGGACTGATTCCCAGTGTCTTTGGGTGTATAATCTCTGTTTGGAAGGGGCTTTCTTCTCTCCCCTCACACAGCCATGACAAAGTACCCAGACGGTGGCTCACTAACTTCATCTCCTGCTCTCATTCATCTTTTTTATTTCTAACTTGAGTTGCTAAGTCACTGCTCCTCCCCACATTCCCTACAGCGATAACCTGCTCCCACATGGCTCTGGGTCTCAAGCTATGGAAGCATTTCTTTATTTCTCTTAAGAAGATGGGCTGGGCTGCTTAACAGCGAGCGTGGCAGGGGGGCCTGTATGAAGGAGGTGGGTGGTGGTGGTAAGGCATGAGCCCCAGTCCAGGTCTTGGCTTTGATGGCTTTTCTTTTTTTCTTTTGTTTAAAGACAAATATTTCCTTTTTTTCTTTCCTTCCTTCTTTCTTTCTTTCTTTTTAAAATATTTTTGATGGCTTTTCTTGAGCATGTCACTGAGCTGCTAATGAGGGCACTTGGCCATGACTGGTTGTCCCTCAAGTTTAGAATCCACAATTCACTCTAAACTGAAACTCTGCTGTCAGCTCAGGTCAGAAAAGTTTGCCCGTTTCATTCGCAACTACAATAGAACAAAAGAAGACTGCCTGCCTCTACCACACCAGGACTAGGTCTCTATGACTGTGGCACCATGCTGGCTAGCTGTCCGCAGCAGCACATAATCAGAACATGTACTGCGTGAGGCTAGATTTCTCAGCCAAGGGAGTTACATCCTCTAGCTGGGCTTGTTCAGGCTGGAGGTGGACACAGGCTGCCCACCTGACTCATGGAATGAGACCAGTACTGTGAAAGGACATTTAAGGCTTTTACACACACACACACACACACACACACACACACACACACACACACACACACAAACAAACACACATACTCACACACACACTCACACAGAGCTACACCTGTACACATACACACTCATACATACCTACACCTGTGCACACACACATACAAGCACACACATAAACATATACACATACAAGCATGCACACAGAGATGATTTGAATGCACTGCTGTCCAAAAGACCAGAGCCTTCAGGTGCGAGACAACAAATGCAGAAGGTCTCCTCAACCAGGTCAACCTAGATCTGACCTAGAACCAACTGAAGACAGAGAGAGGACCCACACCTGCCAGCACCCATAGTCATAGCTGTTTTCCAGGTCTCATGTCAAGAAGAGCCATCTCACAGACATGAGCAAGCCACACTTTTACAGGCAGGTTCCTCAGCACATACCCCTGGAAGGTAAAGATGGTCTTGGTAACTGGGATCCAAGGGGAGGAAGCCAAGCTTCAGTGAGGAAATGGATAGAGATAGTGACACAGGAGCCCCTGGCGCTGTGTCCCATCCCTCTGTCCTCCTGTGAGGCTGAGCAGACACTTCATCTGCCCGAGCTTCTCATCAAAGTGTCAACGAATAAAACACTGCTCAGTTGTCAGCATCAAAATGTACCCATGACGCTGTCGTTGTATGAACTAGTTGCCCAGTATTGGCCAAACTCCATGCAAGTGCATCTCCTCAGGCCCAGATTACTTTCCCTTTTTCTTTTTCTTGGAAACAGGGTCTCCCTACATCCCCTGGCTGTCCTGAAAATCACTATGTAGACCAGGCTATCCTCAACCTCATAAAGGCCCCCCCCCCCCGCCTCTGCTTCCTGAGTGCTGGGTGTCAGATGTGTGCCATCACGGCCAACTATTTTTTTTTTTTCTTTCTGTTTTTTAAAGTACGGAATATTTTTGCTTGAGGAAGTGCCTCAGCTACGAGTCTTTGAACTATCTTTTGTGATTGATTTATTCTTTATGTGTGAGCTACTGTGCACTACATGCATACAGGTGCTCATAGAAGCCTGGCCCCCGTTAGATCCCCTGGAATTGAGCCCAGATCCTCTGTAAGGGCAGTAAGTGCTCACGACCACCGAGATCTTGCCAATGTTCGTTCTCATTGTGAATTCTGAAGACGTGACTGCAGTTTTGGATCTCAAAGCAAGCAGAGAACTCTCATGTGTTTGTATATGTGTACATATGAGCACGTATGTGTGGCTATGTGTGTGCTGTGGACGTCTCTCAGCACCTCCCAGCTCTCAGCTTTAGATAAATGGCTTGGAAACGCTGTTCTATATTAAACACTCGAGTCCTTCACGTAATCAGGGAAGTGAGTGTCCATACACTTCAGAGGCTGGAGCGCATGTCTACGGAGCTCAAAATAAGCACGTTTGAAATCACAAGTTAAATATCTGAAATGCATTTAAATGCAAATGATTTCTGAACTTATCACAAAAGCTATATAAAGTAGGAGATTGAGCCGCAGTTGAACGGCAACAGCTCATGACTCATCACACAATATCCATTTGGAGATAGCTCTCTCTTTGCGTTTCACAGTGGGCCAGGTTGAAGATCTCAAAGGCAGTGAGCTATTAAAAAATAAAAAAGTACCTTTGAGCAAGGCCCATTCAAACATATATCCTCAGTACATGCATTAACACTTAAAATATAATCTGTGTAAGTGTGCCGTAGAGCTGCAAATTGTGTTTCTGAATAATATCTACATAATTTTCAATAAACTCAGAGTAAATTATCTAGATCTCAGGCACCAGAGATAAATGGCCTTTGCTAGAATTAGTTTTCCCTCAGGAGTGAGGAGATGGAATCTATCTTCTGTAATGGGGAAAATTACAAAAAAAAAAAAAAAATCATCTTGCAGAGTAAAAAAAACCATGGGCATTGGCAAATGCTGCCTGGACATACTGCCATGCGCATATCTCATGTCAGAGGACACATGACATGGTTAGATGGTGTGAGCAGTCAAGACAACAAGCTCATTGGTGGCTTTTATTTATTTGTTTTGGTTTTTCAAGACAGAGTTTCTCTGTTTAGCCTTGGCTGTCCTGGACCAGGCTGGCCTCAAACTCACAGTGATCCCCCTGCCTCTGACTGCCCAGTGCTGGGATCAAAGGTATGCGTTACCACGCCTGGCTCCTGGTGGCTTTTGGGTGAGAGCTATGCTATAGCTTCTTGAGGTTCAGTCATCCCTTACCGTGAGGACTGTCCCGTGTGTCGTAGGATGTCTCGAAACAGTCTCTAACATGCACCCACTGGACATGGAGAGCATCTACAATTCCACTATGCTGGTCAGTGTATTCCAGACATCACGAGCTATACCCGGGCAGGCTGCCATTGCTCCCTGCTAAGAATGACCCGTCTACACAGAGCAGCTCGCCTTTCGGTAGTGAGTGACAAATAAACCAGAGTGGGCTGGTCTTTTATCATCAGCTTCATAACCACCTTCCTGACATATTCCCCAAATCTCAGTTTTCCCATGTGAAAAGCAGACAAAAATAACCTCCACCTTCGGGCTCTTAGGTTAGGGAGGGGGTTATGCAAGTTTTTGGTTCGTCCTCAGTCCTCAGATTCCTCCAGTCTAGAACCAGCTCCCTGGCCTTATGGATGGCTTTACACTGAAGCTGTGGCTTGGGAGCCCATGGAATCATATCTGAACTAAGTGCACCAGGCCCCGTGTTGCTAGTTGCTGCTTGTGTCATTTATCTTTTAGATTTTCTTCTTAACTTTATTATATATTTTTTTTTTTTATCAATTTCTTTGAGGACTTCATATAAAGCATTTTGGTCCCACTCATCCCAGCTCCCCCCTCAAGCCCTCCCAACCTCACCAGAGCAGGAGCTCAGCCTCACAGACACCTGCAGCTGAGGCCCAGGGCCCTGTTTCCCATGGAAGTAATAGCTTAGGGCTTGCTCTGGGTAGAACCCTACTTGTTGCTAGCCCTGAGTGCTCACACTCCGAGTACATTCCATGTAGTTTTCCCTGGATCTCTGCTGACCAGATGCCCCTGGGGCATCTGTGCTGAGGTGACTGCCTCAGGGTTGCTTTGAGTGCACATGGCTGTAAACCTAAAAAGCCCTGTGCCCAGTCACCCCTCAACCTGCACCGTTTACAATGCACTTAGGAAACACTGAAGTGACTCCAGGCTGCGAGAAGAGGCCTGGGCATTCCCACACTGGCAGGAAAAGGTCAGAGAACCTAATTTAGCCATCGCCACCCCTGGTCCTCAGAAGGAAGAACCTACTTCTTTGTAGAACGTCCATTCTAGAAATAAAGCTCTTTTCATCTGAGACCCCAAACAGCCCTACCAATAGTCCCAGCCTCAAGTGTCGAGGAAAAAGCAAAAACAAAACAAAACAAACAATGCCACTCCCACCCCGACCCCCGCCAAAAAAACCACTGACCATGAGTGACTGAGACCTCAGCGGAGGCCATTGCTGGATTCTGCACTAATTAGAGAAAGAAGGCATACACAGTGTACGGTGGACCGCTCACTCCCTCATGGTGACTACTGTACAGGTTCTAACCCCAAGAGTTAGCCTTCTCAGGAGGTCAGTCTCCACAGAGCAGCTGACCTCTCAGCATCTCTCGCGGGCAGTCAGTATGGCCAGCCTGGTTTCATGAGCATTTTCCTTACTAAGCATCATCGGGCAAGCCTCAATCAGTGTGCTTTTGCCTGATTCAGAATACCAGGTATCCACCTCAGAACGGGGCTCTTACAAGAGGAGGAATGTGTATCTGCGAGCCACTCACTCCTGGTTCTAAGTCTTTTCCATAGTCTCTCTAATGCAGTGCTGAGGGGGTGGGGGGGAGAGGCACACTTGGCAGAAAGGAGCTGGTTACAGCAGTTACCTGCATCTTCAGAAGAAACTTAAAGAATATGGAAATAGCCTATTGGTACGTCCCACCTCACTGTAAGGAATGATAAGCCTTCTTTATCGGGGGAAACATCATCAAAGACATTCCAATCAAAGGAATCAACAGCAAACAGCTCTGCCCAACTCCTGCACACTGAAGTCAAAGTCTGGAGTTCCAAAAGAGTATCTTTTTGGCCTGGAGATCCAGCCATGCTAGCTGCAGGGGACCAGGCAACACATAAAACACTGGCGGCCCCTCCCCTCTGGGTCTAACAATAAAAGCCAGCCTTCTGGGGCTGAGCTCAGAAGAGGTGAAAACGTTTTTTTCTTTACTATTGCAGGCAGTGGGTTTTCAACAAATGAATGCATTCTTGAATTAATTTCTATTTCGTAGCAATTTGAACGTTATTGTTGACTTGCTCAAATAAATTGTATCATCCTGAAACACAAATTGGATGCATCTTCCTTCCTGCAAACCCCGGGAGACCAAGGCATCTCTTAGAATAAAAATCTGAGCTCCTATCTTACCTTGCAAGGCCTGTTTGATGAAACCCTCCCAGGTCTCTGCTGTTCAGCGTGTCATATCCTAGCTGGGGGATTGGGGTTAACCCTATTACATCCTATGTTCCCCGCTGGAAGAAGACGTGCCTGACACATGTCACTCTGGCTTTGGAGTCCCAGAGACTCAAAACAAAATGGCCCTTGCAGAATTCTAAACTGGTCACGGGGGTCTTATGCCTACAGTTGTCAACATGTGACCTCACCCCAAGAAGCATTTGGTTGAATAAATCCCTCAGAGCATGCACCACGTCTTCTTCCCTCGCCATGGCTCCCTCCTTTCCCTGTCCTGAATCCCACCTCATCCTCATTGTTCATAGCTGTGTGCCCTTATCTGAGGTAACAGGACTCTCCAACAATCTTCCTGCCCTGGCTCCTGGCTTACTGCTTCTTTTTCTATCTTGTTTTGCTTTAAACTCACAGTGTTTTATCACTAATCCTTCTCAACTTCTTTGAGTGTATGCTTAGCCCTCAGAGCCTCCTGAAGTCAGTTCTTGTCGCATGCCAATTCAGTGCATGACAAAGCCAGACTAAACTTTACCACATCAAGCGTAGGGTTTTACTGTGGTGGAACTGATCACAGCGTTCACTCAGGCCTCATAAATATCTGAGGGCTTATACCTGGGCTATTCTCAGCCTCAGGGTTGAGTCCTGCAGGGAATGCTTTACTGCGGTCCTGAACACAGGACAAAACCGAGAGCAGTCGTCTCTAGCTGTAAGCCACCAGCATGGAGACATGGAAGACAGCGAAGCAGTCTTGTAGTGATCCCTGTGGCCTACCCTCTGAGGGAGAACTCAGGGCCTGTCATCACCTTTTCCCATGGGCATTTCACTGGAGACTCAAGGTTGACCTGGCAAGGGTCTCTTGTCGTCAACATTGGCCTCCATGCTGCAGGCCCACTCCCATTCCCACCCCTCTGAGACATGGAAAGTATATCACCCTGGGGATCCCCCAAAGTCTAGCCCTTTTCATGCCACAGTGATGCAGATGCCCCTTCGGAGGGGTCCTCTCTCTAGCTAAGCTAACCTTTGACCCCGACCCCACAGCAGTACTGCTTAAGCTCAGATTCTTACCCAGTCTTTTTATATCAGTCTAGTTGGCCTCAACTCCAGCCTAGGAGAATCTCTCATAAAAATAATGCCAGTCATTTCCTCCTTCCCCACAGGTTCTCAAATGCCCTTTCAGAGCAAGAAGAGTTCAAGATCACTGCCTTTATCTGGCCTCTTCTTCTGCTCCATTCTTCCTAGTGCTCAGCTCAGGTCCTTGAGCCAGCATTACACAATCAAAATGGAAGACTCCTCATGCCTGTCAATGAAAGCAATAGTTGTCAACTGGGTGGTGGGAGCTGGGATTCAGACTCTGTCTGCATATATGTGTAGGACCTAGTTCCGGCGGGGTGGTCGCCATACTTATTTTCTAGGGATGATTAAGTAACAATGACGTATTTTGAGGGATGGAGTCAGAGAAGTTAGGAAGTGACTTCGTTTGTCTTATCTGTGTATTGAGGGACTGGGCAGTATGGCTCCAAGGCTCTTCCAGTTCTGATGTGTCACAGGATGCCAGAATTTTGAATGGAGGTGTCCTGAAAAGGCAGCTCTGGAGTGGAAGAAAAGGTCCCAAGGGTAAGGAGCTTGTTGCGTAAGCTTGAGGACCTGAGTTCGAATCCCCAGAACCCATGTGGGGGTGCCTGTAATTCCAGTGTTCCTACAGTGAGGTGGAGATTGTGGGAGGTGGAGGGGGGAGAATCCTGGATCTTTATGGGCCAGTTCACCTGGTGTACACAATGACTGACACCCCAAGGTGTCCTCTGACTTCCACGTCGTATTGCACACGAGCCTCCCCCAGCAAACACACATACTCAGAAAACAAAACAGCAGCCGTGACAAAGTCAATCACATTGCAGCTGGGGAACGAAAGTGAGAAAGACCGTCAGGCCACCCTGGCCTGCATTTGATCTCTGAGCATGCATGGGGAGGGGGAGGGAGGGTCCAGGGTACCTGCCAGGGTGCTAACGCACAAGGCCCAGGACAGAGGACAGAGAGGAGCTGAAGGATGCACATTCTCTCACCTGCCACCAGGAGAGCTGAGCCTCTTGCAGGACATTGCACTAATGAAATTCAGAAGAAATCTGTTTCCACAGCCCGGAGTGAGGAGGCAGCTTTGCTTAGTGAACCAAATACATAATAAGCCAGAAGCCTCTGGGCGGTCTAATCCAGGTGTGTGGTGGCTGCAGCGACAATACTGTTTAACCTCTCTATGCCTCAGTTTCACCAGCTGCATCCAGCAGATAAGGCCAGGCTGCAAAACGAATGCTCAGATGGGTGGGGAGCCAAAGTGGAAAGGGTTTGATGGACATGCTCGCAGGGCCTGGGGCGGGGAGAAGCCTCGGGTAAATCGTGAATTACTTTTCCTTAAGCAGCCAAAGATAACCACCCATTTGTTTATCACGCCCTGTCTCTCGGCCGACTATTTCTTAAGTGCTACTGTCTAAAGAGACTAAGAAAACAGTTTTCTTCAGCTATCAGCTGAGGGTCAGCGGTGGGAGAGAGAGGGTACAGGATGATTTCTCTGTTAGTATGTTAGAAACTGTCGAGCTGCAGCATCAACTCTGACAGGTGTCACTGCCCTTGTTCCTAACTATGAGTACGGAGGTGTAATATTAACCTGGTGCTTCTTAAATATGGCTTCCCAGTGGCACAGCCTGAGTTTTATGAGCACACTGAAGCTTGGTCACAGTCCAAGACATTCTGACTTCATCTTTCGAATGTGGCTTGAGCCTGTGTAGTGGGGAGTTCAAAAGCTCCCCAGGGTGATTCTAATACCAGCAAAGTTTGAGAACTACAAATGCCACCTTGAAGGTCACAGATCTTTAAGGCGGAAATGCTGGCCCTGCTGAACGCAGGCTGGCTTCCTCCTACTCAAAGTTATTGGCTGTATGGGCTTCAGTTCTCCGAAGATGCCTTCATCTCTGGGCCTGAAGTCGGCTTTCCCTGAAACAAGCAAATCCTCAGGCCTGCGGCATTTCACAGTCATCTGATGTCTAGACAGTGATGGGGCAAAGAAACCTGGGACACGGCTGCCCTGCTTTCCGGAGCCTTTAAAGCAATAAACATTGCAACTATATACGGCGCGCATTGGGTAGAGGGGCTTTCTGATTGCAAACGGAGGCACCTATTATGACAAGCACAGCCATGGAACCCAGGAGGGACTGTATTGAAATGGGTTCCTAGATCACTCTCATTGGGTGAATTAATGAAGCAAATAAACTGTAGTGACTCAAATACTTAGGAAGTGTGTGTGTGTGTGTGTGTGTGTGTGTGTGTGTGTGTGACTGTATGTCTGTGGGGGATAGTGTCTGTGTGAATGGGTGGGGTGTGGATGTGTGTGTTAATGTGTGTGTGAGTGTGTGTGACTGTATGTCTGTGGGGGATAGTGTCTGTGTGTATGGGTGGGGTGTGGATGTGGATGTGTGTGTTAATGTGTGTGTGTGTGTGTGTGTGTGTGTGAGTGTATGTGTGTGACTGTATGTCCGTGGGGGATAGTGTCTGTGTGTATGAGTGGGGTGTAGATGTGTGTGTGTGTGTGAGTGTGTGTGTGTGACTGCATGTCTGTGGGGGATAGTGTCTGTGTGGATGGGTGGGGTGTGGATGTGGATGTTAATGTGTGTGTGTGTGTGTGTGTGTGTGTGTGTGTGTGTGTGTACCTGTGGAGTCTACAAGTCAATCTCAGTTGTTTCAGTTGTTCCTCAGGAGCCACACTCCTTGTGTTGTGCGACAGCATCTCTGGCTTGGATCTGGAAGTCATCAAGTATGCTAGGCTAGCTACTCAGGGAGCCCCCAAGGATCTACTTCTATCTGTCTTTCTAGTGCTAAGGTGACAATCAGGTGCCACCAGGCCTGTCTTTTTGTGGGTGCTGGGACTCATGCATCCCAGTGCTTCAGCAGTAAGCACTTAAGCAACTGAGCCAGCTCCCCAGCCCAGAGCTGCCTTAGACCCATGTTTCAGAGGATGCTATGGCAGCACTGGAAGGTGAGTGAAAACTCAACTCTCAGGACCTGTTTCAGTGTTTATGCCCCAGTAGATGTGGGCTGAGACATCTAACTAGTTCCCAGGTAAGGATGCTGGTTGGGGGACACACTTTGATGGCTTCCCTGATAAATGAGCCTGGTAGCAGAGCATCTTGATCATCTACCTGTTTACCTGCTAGCTGGGCCCTAGTATCCACTTTCACCTCTATTTCACCTGCGTGGGGCTTAACCTATTAAGCTGGCATGTGATAGGTGGCTCCCAGCGGCAGGCACTGGCTGAGCACACACTAGGTGGCTCCCAGTGGTAGACACTGTCTCCTTTCAAACCCCACTTCACGCCATCAGAGGATGGTGCTGTGATCATTCTAATTCTAGGACAGAAGAAACAGGAAATAGGCTAAGGTACAAATAACGCCCAAGGAGAGATGAGACTGCCAATGCGCATGAGAATACCCAACCGTTCTGCACCCACAAAAATGGAAATTTCACATGGTTCATCCGAAAAGCAAAGTCAAAACTGGAAGCTTGGTGGGTCTGCCTCGAAAGCTCAGTCCTGAGGATGAACCAGGCTGGTCCCTAACAAGTGTCAGGTGCATCACTCAGGCACAGCGTGAGCATCATTATGAACAAGAGAGCACCCTAAATAACTGTCTAGCCTGGAGGTATCTGTACCTCCCAAATGTCTTATGGTCATAGATTCTAAGATAGGTCTGTTTCTAAATGGAAACAACCTTTTTCACATTCATATATCTCTTACTGAATTGTCTTGGAGCCCATGTCTGAAGGAAGACATACAAGCAAGGAAACCTGAGCGGTGGGAGTATTCCAATGTTATGGACACGTCCTCAGCCACAGGCTCAAAAATCTGAGCAAGAACTTGGCTCAAAGGAGAATAAGTTACATAGGAGAACATGTGGGTATGTGCTTCTATGTCCCGATGCCCTGGTGGTCTGAATAAGAATGGCCCCAAATAGACTCATATATTTGAATACTTGGCCCCTGGTTGGAGGAACTGTTGGAAGGAGGCGTGGCCTTAATTGGAGCAGGTGAGGCATATCACTGGGAGTGGTGGAAGTTTCAAAAGACTTCTGCCATTCCCAGTGTTGCTCTCTGCCTCCTGCTTGTGGATCAAGACGTAAGCTTTCAGCTGTTCCTGCTGCTGTGCCTTTGCTCCACCACCATGGAGCATAGGTTGCCTTAGTCATTGTATTTTGTTACAGCAGCAGAAGAGTAACTAAGACAGAGATCAAGAACCCAGGGGCCCCTGATGCTTGCGCTATAGGCATAGTGTACTCATTGTCAGAATTACCCAGGAGTCTCATCTCTAGGTTCACGTGTAAGGGTGTTTCTGAAGACTCTAACTGAGAAGGGAAGACCCATCTTGATGTGGGAGTCACCAGCCCCATGGGCTGGGATCCAGAACTCAGTCGAGTGAGCTGAGCAGGTGCATCTGTCTCTCTGCTTCTTAACTGTGGATGCAATGTGTCCAGAGCCTCATGCTCACACAGCCAGGCCTTGCCCAGTGTGATAGAACTTATCTCCTCAAACTGTGAGTCAAAATAACCGTTCTCTACATTGCCTTTGTCAGGCATTTTGCCCCAGCAAGGAGCAAAGCCACTCAAAAAAACATCAAGCTCATACGTGTGATGCTAAATGAGATAATCATAAGTATTTATGGTGGACCCTGGCATACCGTAAATGTTCATGAAATGTTGGTGCCAACATCAGTATAACACCACGTCTTGGGAACCCCTTTGGTTTTCATCCAACATGTTTATTATCTTTACTGATAATAAATAAGATAATAAACATTCTTTATAGGTTCGTATATGCCAAGGACTATAATGGTTTGAATGTGAGATGTCCCCCACAGGCTTGTATGTTTAAATCCTTGGTCCCCAGCTGGTGGTGCTGCTTGGAGGTGGGAGGTGGAGGGGGTTATAGAGTTTTTTAGGAGGTGGAGCCTTGCTGGAGGAAGTAGGACACTGATGGCAAGCCTTGAGGTTTCATAGCCCAGCTCCATTTGCTATTTCCTTCCTAGTTCCTGACTGTGTGCTGCAGCCAGCCTACCTCTTGGGACCTTCCCGCCCGAGGCCATGCTTTCCCCACCCTGATGGAATGAGTCCCTCAAACTGTAAGTCAGAACAAATCCTTTTACCCTTAAGTTGCTTCTTGTAATGTTTTTGTTGTTGTTGTTGTTGTTACAGCAACAAAGAAAGTAACTGATACCAGGTCATAGTAGGTAGTCAGGAACACAGTAGGTACACAGGAAAGTTAGTTCTCGTTTTCCTTCTAAAGTTTCCCTCTTCTCCCACCCAACTCCTACTACTTGATCAGGGTGACAGGTGCCCCAGCCTCTGTCTACCATGCCTTCTGTCTTGCCTCAGACCCCCTATAGGGACCATTGCAACCCTTCTGCCAGGACCCCCACTTGCCTAACTGACTCTGTCTCCCCCTCCATTCCTGTCCTCTCTTATTGACAAATTTGCAGCCAGCAGATTCCATTCACAGCAAGAGAGAGAATCATTACCACCCGCTAATGTTTTTATAGAATTTCATAAACTTGGTCATTCATGAATCATTTACAGTACTTTATTCCAATGAAGAGTTCACAAATCACTCAAACACTGGCAAAATGCATAATAATGAGTGATATTTCAGGAGGCTTTGCATTAATATGTCAGCTCCCAGTACTGTAAGAGCTAAATCATCGTGCCAGGTACCACTTCAGGTCAGAACCGCAGGAAGCCCTTCTGGGTCCTGGGGCAGGGGATTATGGTAGGGTGGCTGCAAGTCACGGAACAGAATGAGACTTAAGAAGCCATTGATTACACAGCTTGTCAGACCCTCTCTCAGCCCAGCTAAGATAGGTCCTAGGAAAAAGGCTAAGGAATCTAGATCCGATGTTGAAGTCTACTTGGCAGTGAAAACAGAAAGACATAAGCAAAGCTTTGGAGCTGTTGTGAAACTGGCACGGATCCTGAAACTAAAAAGCACATTGTCTGTGAGTCCTTGAAAAAGTTGGTAACACCTGTTTCCTTCTTTCTTCTTCCTTCCATTCCTCCCTCCCTCTCCCACCTTCCTTCCCCTCCCTCCTGCTCTCTTTTAGTTCTTCTCTATCCTTCTCCCTCCCTCCTTACTTTATCATTTCCGTCCTCATCCGTCCCTCTATCCTCCCATTCATCCTCCCCACCTTCCTTTCTTCTGACTGAACAGGGTGCACACAAGCTAGGCAGGCACCTCTACTACTGGTCTGTGGGTCTGTGTCTCCAGCCCTCTTTCTATGCTGTGATTTGAGACAGGATCTTATTGGATTGTGCAGCCTGGTTTTGAATTCACTCTTTAAGTCTAACTAGCCTTCAACCTGTGATCCTCCTGCCTCAGCCTCCTGGGCACTTGCTCTGCTCCTTGTTCTTGGCAACTCTTTCTTCTTCTGTCTCTTGTGTGAGAGAGGTAAGAGTGTGTGCATGAAGAGGTTTCAAGCTGTCTGCTGTGCAGTGTTTTTTAAATGGTAGCTTTTAATACTGGTGTTCATTTAGGGTCAAGGACAACTGTATCTCAAGTTTCATCAGGCCCAGAGGATTCCGCCAGAGTGCTTCCTGGTTGGATTTGGGGGGTAACTGTTGGCACACAGGCCTGTGCTTGCACGCGAACAGTGTTATTTAACTCCAAAACAAACAACAGCTACAGGAGAGCAATTACCATGTCAACACACACCCACACGCTTTCTGCTTTTGAAGCTTGGGCGAGGAAAAGTGAAAGCCTAGTGACGTGCAGACCTAGGACGCGTGCTTTGAAGAAGTCACCCAGTCCCCGACCACACTCAATGCCACAACTAGAATAGATCTGGCCTCAGTCTCCAAGCCAGAAAGTTATTTCCCAAGGGAGTTTGGAATGGACGGGGAGACACACAATCTCTGTGTCTAAGGAGATTCTCACGACAGTCACCTGGTTCCTCTTGAGGGACAGAAGGGAACAGAAGGAAATTGAAGGGTAGAGCTGAAGTGTGGGGTGACAGGGCGTGAGAAACCCAGGCTGCCCAGTCTGGGTAAAGCAAAGTCCCCTAAGACTCAAAGGTGACAGCTTTGGCATCCTTCCATCCTCATCTTCCTGGGACCAAAGCCCATGATGCTCAGTGGCGTGGGACCTGCTGGTGGTAGGTGTGGGACCGACAACACACCACATGGCTATGATAGAACCCAGAAGTTCTAGAGTTCCTGAAACAACTAAACCAAGGGACATGGCTGACCTGACTCTGCCCGATGACCTGAGCCCCAAAGGTTGCTGTGACTGTCCCCAAAAGTCTTCTGCCTCCATGGAGCCTTCCAACTGCTCTTGGAGATTAAGACTACTGTCACCTAAGGAGAAATCTTACCATGAGGTGGGCCAAGTATGTGGTACCCAGAGTCTTTTCCTGGATATTAAAGGCTCTGAGCAGGGTGATACTCTCTAAACTAATCCTGGATCCCACAAATATCAGATAAAGTCATGTGGCCTTTACCTCCTACTCATTAGTGTCTGCAGGAAGCAACTCAGAAGTCACCTTACCAACCCTCATTCCCCAGGTCTCACAAGCTCAGCTTCTGGGGAACAGTCACTCCATGGTAGCTCTCTTTTCCTCCATTTAATGTCCCCCGTCTCTTTACTCCATGGGTAGACCCCAGATCAAGGTAAATCACCCCTGCAGATTTACCCCAAGTCTCTTTGATACTTCATGGAGGGGCATCGACACCAGGAATCCTGGTTAGTGTTAGAATGGAGGAAAACCTTGCATTTGCTGGATGTCAACAGGCCAAATGAGTTAGAAAACGGTAGAGCTTAAACCGTTCAAGAAAAATGACATTCAAGAAAATGATGCTCAAGGAAACGCTGTTCAAGAGTAACTCTGATTTAGGAGAACTGGCTAAGTGCTGGGCATCGCGCCAAGTGTTTGCAGAAAGAAACCCATTTTGCCTTGTATGGAGAGGCTCTTACTACTCTTTGCGCATTGTGGAAAAATAACAGCAGGATTAGAGAGGGTGAGTGGGTTGTCCTAGCTCACATAGGAAGCATGGCTGTTGAGATCTGGATAACAGGAGTTTTGTTTGTTTGTTTCTTTGTTTGTTTCCCTTTTTGATCCTTGAACTCTTAGCCACTGAGCTCAGAAGTTAGCAAATTCACCATACCCTGCCTCAGTCCCTTGGTTCTGAGACTTCACAGATACTCCATGACAGGTGTAAGGAGAGAAGACGGCACTTATCCACAGTCTGCTCTTCTGTCCCCTCTCACAGACACTGGCCAACTCATCCTTGGTCATTGTCATAGCCAGTGACTCCTGCGGGACTAGCATCAAAGTTTTACAGCCGCCATACTTGCCCTTGGTGCAAACAGCTCATCTGTGGTATGCACTGACTGGGGCTTTCCCCTGCTCAGAAAAGGCTCAGGAAGCCCCTGACAAGACTTTTAAGAGGGGACCAGGACGCATCTATCTTCCAGTGACCCCACAACACAACACGTGGCCAGCAGCAGTGGCTACCCATGACCATGGCCTGACAGCTCTTTGCTGAAATTCACAGTGAAAAAGGGTAGGTGGGCATGAGAGCCAACACAACCGCCAACACCGATTTCTCCCCTCTCCCTCTTCCCTCTCCTCAGCTTCCTCCTTCCTTTTCCTTTGTACATAATTTTAATCAATGGACCCATGCGTATATATAACACTGACAAAAGAGCACAGACTAAGGAGAAGCCTACCAAGATTAAAATCTCACAAGTCAAAAGATATTTCTTCATTAGAAAATAAGGCAGTAATATCATTTACTTACAAACCGTTGTGAGAATTGAATTATGTGAAACAAATTACATGCTTAAAACAAGTCCCGGCACATAGCACGTTCATAGAGGGTCGACGGTTGGCGCAGCTGCTACAAGCAATCACAGCGATAGCATTGACACTGCATGTTCCCAAGGAGATGTCCGTTCTAAGCATCGATGTCTTTTTCTGCATTTGTTTTTTTGGTCCACATTTCCTAGATTTTTCTTTTACGTACTGCACGACAAGGACCCCAATTGTGTGTGTCTTCTGTTTCTCATCTTGAATATTCCCATGTAACCACTCTGTTTTTACATTATACTTTTTCAGAGACATTTTAAAGATTTTCAACTTCTCTGTGTGTTTGTGTGCATGCATGTGCATGGGTGTGCCTGTATGTGTGTGTGTGCGCGTGCGCGCATGCATGCGAGAGTGCATATGTGTGCATACATGTGTGTATGTCTGTGACAGTCAGAAGAGGGCATCTGACATCCCCTGCAGTTGCAGTGACGGGTGGTTGCAAGCTGCTCGACATGGGTGCTAGCAACTAAAACTCAGCTCTTAGAAGAACAGCAAGTGCTCTCTGCCACCGAACGACGCCTCCCAGTCCACACCCGAATAGATACTTTCAGTGCTACAGGGAGCTGCCTTCCCATCCACTCTGATGCAAGCACCCCTGCGCTGTTCACTATTCAGCAATGTTCCACTCTGAGGAACATGGCCTACATTGTACAAAATGGCACCAACTCCTGCAGATCTTATCAGGATAAACGTCTAAAAGTAGGATTATCTTGTCGGAGACTTTGCATATATCACTGTTAGCGAGAACACCGGTCTCTGAGAGCCGGGCTTGGCCTCAGGGTTTTGACCTCCTCTGAGATGCCTCTTGTATCACTCTCATTGGTTTCTACACCCCAAAGTCTGGCACGGGCCTGTTGATGAGCTAGGGGGCCCCTCACTGTTACTCTCCACGTTTGTTCTCGTAGAAGCACCTCGAGCCACACTTTTGTGGGTTTGATGAGGCACAGAAATAATTGGCTCAGTGGGAAGAAACCACTCTGAAATCCACATCTTTATGCTCAGGGTGAGCAGATATGCGGTACTTACTTGATAAGTAGCGATCGTTTCTCTGTCCAGGGTCCGTGTCACGGAGACGCTGCCCGTGTTCTCATTGATTCTGAAAATTCCTTTAGGCTCTTGATCCACTCCCTTCCCACTGAGCCGGAACTTGGACCCTTCAGGTCTGTCACTATCGACTACCTGGTCGGAGAAAGAGAGTGACATTTAAGACTATCTGAAAGACACAGAGAAAGCCCATCACAGGCACCCCTTGGTGACCAATCCACTAATCTCAGGTGCAAGCACAAAGCTGCCTGATAAACGAGGGTGGGCCAAACACAGCCTTGCTCATAATAACAATACTGAAGAGACCTAGGGTAATGGAGCAAGGAAGGTGATGTCACCGGGATGTGCACATTGTTAATGGAGGAAGGAGATTTGTTTTTCTCTGCAAGCAAAGCTAAGTGCCAGTAGATGCTGCTTATCCACCAGTCCTACACTAGGCAGGCACTGAACAAGGTCACTTGTACCACCTGCCCCACTGCTCCCCCAGGTGACAGACTGTTGCAGAAGGAATGTCTTGTACCAGTTTTCTTTACACTTCAAACAGTACTGGGGGTGGGACACTTTTTTTTTTTTAATTTAATGGATAGAACCACAATATTAAGCAAGGTGGCTGTGGGCACCGCTCTTGGGCATGAAAATGAGATTCAAAGCCATAGTGTCCACATTTGCACACAATGCTGTGCAGTACTGCTCTTTGTAGCTGTTGGCCTTGGCCTGACACCTGAAGACCAAGTTCAGACGTTAAAAAACAGAGGGAGCCATTTCTGAGCATAAGAACTAGTAAAGGCAGAAGCAGCAGGTAGGAGAGGGAGCACACGGAAGATTCTAGAAATGGCGAGTGGAGAGTACACTCTGAGTGGAGGAGAGTAGAGGGAAGGTAAGGGTCAAAATATTGAGGTCAAATTATGGCCTAGCTCCGAGTCACTCAGGTACCATGTCTGTCCATATCTTATGTCACTGTGTTATCAGAGTTGCCATTGTTAATTTGGTTATAACAAAAACAGTTTAAAGGCCGAGGACATTGTAGATAACGGGAAGGCACAGATAAAAGAAAGATGATGTATACCCAGCTGTAACTACTTCACAAATGAACAGGTGTCTATTTAAAGCAGGCGCCCTCCAGGGGCTGTGCTGCAAGTACCAAGCCTGCAATTCTGCGTGCAGGCACCAGGTGGCAGTAGTGCCTAAGGCAGCATGAACATCCTGGTTGGTTACGTGGCAGGACCAATCAAAACAATTCGTAAGTCAGGTAGATTTTGTTGCATCTTTTATTTTTTATCATTTTTAAATGTTCTTTACTGAAATATACTTAAGGTTTTAATTAGACACCAATTATCTCTGTTTGGGTTTTTAAGATTAATGGAAAATAGGATCATTAATGAGAAGATGTGTGATACATTTTGATGAAAAGACATATTAATCCTGATTTCACTGGAGTTAACCCATCTCACGTCCTTTCCTGAGGCCCCATCCTCTGCTTAGGGGCTTTAAAAGGTCAGAGATCCACAATTTCTTGGGCTTCTGGTTGAGGCTAGGATCCACTATACTGTCCAGCTGAGATGAGCAAATACATGCCTGACTTTATGCAAACATGTCACAACTAGATCTTCAAACATAGTTCTTTGCCTCTATGGCTCGCAGTTTCCTCAGGTGCAAAAATGGGTACATCACCATTCACTGTATTTTTCGGACCATAAGAATTTGGGGGTAAGTGACCCCTTTGTTGATGCCCAATGAACAGCAAAAGTGAGGGGGAAGTTAGGGTGTGTCTTATGGTCCAATTGCTGTCCATCAGGCATCAACAAAGAGGTCACTTACCCCAAAAGTAGGGGCAGGGGAGGTACATCTAATGGTCTGAAAAATACAGTAGTTCTGCAAAATGGGTACATCACCATTTAATTCCAGGGGGTAGGGAGTGAGGATGGAGGTTGAGCTCTTAAAGAGACAGTACAGCTGGGTTTGGTGGCCCAGGCTTATAATTACAGCTACTCAGGAAGCTGAGGCAGGAGGATCTCAAGTTCAAAGTCTGAGCTCCACAGTGATTTAAAGACACCTTTAGGACCTTGGTGAGACGCTGTCACAAAATATAAGTTTAAAAAGAGGGCTACGGATGTTGGTGAGGTGGCCAGGTTGTGAGAATGGGAAAACTGACCCTGCCACTTGGCTGGGCAAAGCCGGAGAGCTGACCCTGGTGGCATGGGTGCAGGGGAGCTGGTAAGTTGACCAACTTAGCTCCCACCGAGGCCGAGATCTAGGGTTTTGAGATGCCCACCCCAACATCCACCCCATCTATGAACTTGATGTGTGAAGTGGCCAGTCCTATGAATCCAAAGCTGCAGGATCTCCATGACACAGGGCAACAACAGGCTATCTGAGAGGAGTCCCAGTGAGGATCCAGTATTGATGGTGTAGCAGAATCCAGACCAGACCAATGACTCATTGTAGTGAACATTTGCAAGTAAATATGTGTGGACAAAAGGGTATACTGTGACACACTACAGCTTCCATGGTGATATGATACACACACACACACACACACACACACACACACACACACACACACACACACATATGTATCACATGTAGTATATTTTTATTTTTGTCCTTTTTTTGGTGGGGAGGTTGTTGTAAGGGCAGAGGGTACATATGAAGGGATGAGGAGATGAGTGGGATTGGGGTGCATGATGTGAAATGCACAAAGAATCAATAAAAATTTTTTAAAAAGAGGGCTAGGGATATGTAAAGTCCTTGCCTAACAAGCGTGAGGCCTTAGGTTCAGTCCTCAGTACAAACCCAAAACTACACAGCATAAATGAAGCACACAGACTGGGCCTGATAAATCAGAGCGAACTGCTGCAATTCCAATAGCAATAATTGCAATAAAATTACACTGTTGATCATGGGTGAGATGGATCCCTCCAGGCATAAAAAGCATCTTAGCCACAATATAAAATTAAATCCATTTCTAAGGGAGCAGACTGACTGTTTTGTTTTGTTTTGGAGACAGAGTTTCTCTGTGTAGCTCTGGCTTTTCTAGACTCACTTTGTAGACCAGGTTGGCCTCAAACTCACAGAGATCTGCCTGCCTCTGCCTCCCCCAATGCTGGGATTACAGGTGTGCACCACCATGCCTGGCTAATTTCTTCTTCCTCTCCCTCTTCCTTTTCTTCTTCTTCGTCTTCCCCTTTGTCTTCATCTTCTTCTTCCTCCTCCTCCTTCTACAAAGTAAATTCACAGACTTCTCTGATTCTGGAAGTGATGATCTTACCAAGGTAGATAGGGACAGCTGGGCCACTTGGATGCTCCCCATTTATATTATATTTTCCCCTAATGTGCATTCATCACTCCCCTTGACTTCTGCCCTTCAGCACACCCAGGACAGGTCCTGTTAACCCAGAAGAAGAACATCATGTCCTACAACACCTGGGGAGTAGCCCCTTCTTGCGGTGGGGCCCTGTTTCCCTGGGCCTGCCACACAGGCTGGAGGCTGAGGGCCTACGAGGAAGGACCTTCTCTACTCTCTGTTCTCTTCCCCAGCCTCTTTTGTTCAGAGAGGGTGGGGACACAGAACGTTCTGGAAGAAGCAAAGCTGAATGTGCCTCCTGGAGCAGACTGCTCCACAGCAAGCTGACCTCTAGACTTGGAAACTCTCCTGGGGAGACTTTTCCTTGAGCCGACGAGGTCAGCGGCACTGCTTCCTTCTCTCTCAGAGAGCTTGAACCACTTGACCTTATGGAGGCAGAGTTTCCAGAGAGAGGGCCCTGTTTAATGAGAGGCTGCTGCTGGATCAAAAGACTTACTCTCCAGGGGCAGAGCAAACCTCCAATGCTGGGCCTCAGATTGTTCAGCTCGCTCTCTCTCCTTCCCTCCTTCCCCTCTTTTGTCTCCCCTTCTTTTCCCTCTTCTGTTTTTTTAAGACAAGATTTCTCTGTGTAGCCTTGACTCTTGACTGTCCTGGACTCGCTTTGTAAACCAGGCTGGCCTCGAACTCACAGAGATCCACCTGCCTCCTTGAGTGCTAGGATTACAGGCATGCACCACTGTGCCTGGTTTAGAACGTCATTTTTTTTTTTTTTAAATCTATGCGTGGAGCCTGCCTCTAGCCCTCAGAACTGCCTGTGTTGAATGAATACCCACAGCCTAGTATGGTGTCCCCAGAGTTCTGAGCCACAAGGGACACCTGCCCACACGGAGGGTTGCCTTCTATGTATAGGAGCTTCTCTTGAGCTGTGGTTCCCGCCAGTATCAGCATGTCCTGGAGGAGGGGGATATGAGAGTCTCCAGGCCTCCTGCCCTCAACCCCTGGCTGCTTGTTTTGCTACCTACTGACTCTGCTACACACTCAAGCTTGAGGCCCAAGCAGCACCCTGCCTCCTCTGGCTCACACAGTCTGGCTGAAGTCAGTTCCCGCGACTGCCTTTTGGAGCCTTCTTCTTTTGAAGGCGAGGCAGGTCTCTTTGTCACCTTCTGTCATAAACGTAATGCCAGCAGAGACTCTTGAAGCTTGCTTTCCAGAAGCCCAGTGAGGCAGAGTGGGTGTGTCTCTGAGGAGGCACAGCCCAACTCCACCTGTGCCAAGGGGCTTAAGAAGGAAGGAAGGAAGGAAGGAAGGAAGGAAGGAAGGAAGGAAGGAA
>OU015753.1:9412482-9423756 GCA_907169655.1 Acomys percivali
GAAGGAAGGAAGGAAGGAAGGAAGGAAGGAAGGAAGGAAGGAAGGAAAGAAGATTCTTTAGGTTTTAAAGCCAGTTTAGCATTTCTGTTGCACTACATGCCCTGGGATCCTAATCTGTCTTTGCTGATACACTGATGAGAAAGTTCAGGGCCCTGACCTCAGTTGTGAAGCAATTCCCCCTAGGTTAAGTACTGCATGTTAGAGAGATCTGGGGACTTACAAGACTCAGGATCTGATCAAACTTCACCTGGGAAAGAGGAAACTGAGAAGATGCTCAGTGCCAGTGCCCTTTCAGAAGGACCTAGAAACAGAACTGCTCTGAGAGGAGGCTGACAGGCCAGGCTGGAGGAGTATCTCATCTGCCCAGCTGCCTGCAGTCCTGCAGACAGCGCCAGGGATTCTAGCTTTTGAGAGTTGTCACTCACCTGCACTGGTGTGGGCTGTTGGAGTTGAGGTTGCCTTTCTAAGTCTGTGGCCCCTGCATGCAGCCCTTACCTACCCGCCCCCTAGTCACCCTAGTCAATTCACTGGCTCACCAAGGTAGGTGTGTTCACACCATCACTCTGGTTTGGGTGGATGTTTGCTAGATCACTCCAGGGACAGGGTCACATAGCGCCCGTTCACTGCCTTTTGTTGCTTGGGGTTTCAGGGCCACCCAGCGACACTGAGCAGGAGAGAGACAACGTATGGTGTGACTCTAAGCCCTGGGCTTTGCCTTACCAAGGGTGTTTGCAGAATTTCCGGAAGGCCCTTGCAGCGCTACCCAGGGCTCCTTCAGCTCACCTGGATGTGGCTTCACGTGGCTCTCCCTTGCTGGGACTCAGTTCCTTGGCCAGAATCAACCTGCAGGCTAGCCCCAGCAGCAGCTCACACCCATTACTCCACGTGTAGCAAGTTTGCAATTAGCGGGCTTTGCCCATTACCCTTTGTAATTCAACACTTCTCTGCACAGCGGGACTCCTTTTTTCCTTTTCTCTTTCTGGAGTTAGAATGGGAAAAGGAGTTAATGAGGAGAAAGAATGAGGACCCCAGGTGCCAACTTGCTGGAAGGGCCTATAAACAGCATTCAGAGTCCTGCTGCGTCTCTGGAGAAAGAGACTTCCGGCTGGCTGTACAGGTGGCAGAAGGCAGTTGGAACCAGGGTCCTGACAATAGCAACCGATGTCCCCTCTGCTTTTCCCTGGTAAGGCCCAATTTCATTGATATTTTCTGCTGCAGATAACCAGTGGTAACCAGATAAGGCACTGGCTGTGTGTGTGTGTGTGTGTGTGTGTGTGTGTGTGTGTGTGTGTTTCTTTTCTATTTCTTACTGTATTCCTCTGGCTGGCCTCTACCTTGCATCAATCTTCCTGCCCCTGCCTACAAGTGCTTAAAATTACAGGTCTGTGCCACCACACCCAGATTTAAGACACTGTTATAAGAACACACAGGAGAAGGCAATTTTAAGTGTTTTTACATGAGTCGGATTCTTATATGTGAATTATTTGACATTTTTTTCTCCTAAATATGCTTGGTGTGTATGTGTATATGTGAATACATATATTACATTTTGGAGAGTGATAATTTTAGCCTTAGAGAAAGGCTGTGGAAAGAGCACATTGTTTCCATGTACCTGCTAGCAGTGTTGGGTGCACTGAGGGAGGAGTGCTAATGGTGTGTGTGTGTGTTTGTGTGTGTACATACATGTGTGTGTGTACATGTGTGTGCATGTGTGTGTGTGCGTGTGTGTATGTGTGTGTATGTGTGTGTGCATGTGTGTGTACATGTGTGTGCATGTGCGCGCGCATGTGTGTGCATGTGTGTGTGCTCATGTGTGTGTGCGTGTGTGTGCATGTGTGTGCATGTGTGTGCATGTGTATGTGTGTGTGCATGTGTGTGTACATGTGTGTGCATGTGTGTGTGCGTGTGTGCATGTGTGCTTGCTCATGTGTGTATGTGTATGTATGTGTGTGTGTGCATGTGTGTGTTCATGTGTGTGTATGTGTGTGTGTGTGCGTGTGTTCAGTGTGCTTTCTGATGTAATTATTGTTTTTCTTTGGATCCCAAATGCAGGACAGGGCACTCCCCCTCCCATTATTGTTTTTAGTGTTTTTTAAAAAACATCCTCATTGCATTTATTTATTTATTTATTTAGTGTGTGTGTGTGCGTGCATGTATGTGTGTCCCTTCACATGTGCTACAGCACATGTGTGGAGGTCAAAGGACAACATTCAGGAGTTGGTTCTCCCCTTCCATCTTGGGTCCTAGCTGTGGGGCTGGTGGACCATGCCTCCAGGGGAATTGGCACCAGACTAGTGAGATTGGAGCATCATCAAACCCTGGAAACTCATACGTAAGCTGTAACTCTCATCCTGAGAACAGAAGGTGTGGAACAAAGGTTACTCCTTGTTTTCCAGGCCTCCCTCAGAAACAAGTGACACAGCCCTCAAGGTGACAGATGGTCACCCAAGGTTACAGGTGGTCAGTCACATAAGCTCAGCTACTGTTATTGTTCCCCATGCAAATACAACATTGTCAGCATCCTAGTCTCAGCCAATGACAAACATTCATTCTCAAAACCCCTCCCACTGCCCAAGGTTTATGAGTCCCTGTTTCACTTGAAATAAACAGGCCAGCACCATCTCTCTCATCAAAGATGATCAGAGACTTGTCATTTATTCTGTAGAAAGAAGGGCTCCCTTTTTCCCTGAGGAATATGCTGCTGGACTCTCAGGCTTGACTGCTGGCCAGGCAGCCATGTGCTGCTGGCCTCCTCCACAGGCTTCTGCCATTCCCCAGTGGCAAGTCAGACTGGGTCCCTGCTGCCATCTTCCTCCATCCCCGTAGGTGCCCATCTGCAAAGGTGGGAAGCTGGCTGTTCATCCTAACCAAACTCAGCTCCTGCTAATGCCTCTCAGTTTTGGAGCTCCGATCTACCGGCTGTTCCTTGAAGTGGCCACCTACTCAAAGACTCAGGCTGGGCCCTACTTGCCACTTGGCTCTGGTTTTGGAACACTCAGCTCCTTGCTGCCCTCTGTCTTGATTTTTGGCAGCACAGGCAAAAGACTAGTAACACTAACTGTGGAGAAATCTTTTCTCCCACACCTCGGGCTGAACGGGAGAAATCTCTGGCACAGATCTCCATGCGGTGTTCCACCCTTCTCAGGCTAGAGACCACTGTTCCCAGGAGAGGCGGAACCTTTGACCCTGCCCTTCCCGCTTCTCTGCCAGGAAGTGGACAGCACTTGGACCTTCCTACAGGAGAAGCACACACTTCTGGTCAAATGGTGTCTAGGCCTCCTGGGAGATGCACAATCACACCTGGGGATTAAACTCATGTTGTCAGACACTGAGCAATCTTGCTGGCCTGTTAAATGTGATTTTAAATAGCAATTTCTGGTGCTTCCAGAGGAAAAAATATATATGTATATTTAACTCTACTAGCAATGAATGGTTGCCTTGATTTTGCATATGGAAAATGTACAGAATATATCAGAACTATGTAGTCTAACTTCTGGATGTCTGCTCTGCCATGGGAGGTCCTGGCCTGACTTGCTGTTGATTTCCATCACCAGACTTTTGACAACACCCATAGAGATGTCTTTTTCTTTTTCTCTCTCTCTCTTTCTCTCTGCTTAGAAAAGTAGATAGTACACAGTAGGTGTTCAACAAACATCTGAATTATGCTTTAGTAGCTGTCATAAGTATCTGCTTATGGGCCTCTATGGTTCTTATTTCTCTCTCCCTATTGCTTTACTCAGATGTAATAATGGCCATTCTAAACACAAACCAAGTGTGACTGGGCTTGTGCTCTGGCTAGAACTTTCATGGTTACCCACTGCTTTCAGGAAGAGCCCAGGAGCCGTCCCAGGGGTGTTACCAACTGCTTCTCCAGCTGTGATCTGTCCTCACTCTCCCCCAAACAACATGAGCTGGACTTGGTGGCCACCATGTCTTCTGGGGACCCGATCCATCCTCATCACACAGTATTAAGGTGACCTCCCGCTCGCTCCTGGCTGCTTTCTCTGCTCTGCTCCCCAGACATTTGGCATCACCTTTCTGTGACCCCTAGCTTTCCCCAGCCTCACCTGAGACTGAGAGAGGGCCTCCTGTTGTGGGTGTGGCTGATAGCCATCTTGCTGCTCACGTCTGGTTTCTTTTCATATGTTCTAGGCTCAGGGCATGGAAGGCATTAGATGGATGCTTTAAGTGAAAAACTGCAACTCTCTCAGCATGTTTTTATATGGTTGCAAAATGCTCCATAAACCCACAAATTAAAAGTAAATGCTTATTCTCTCTCTCTCTCTCTCTCTCTCTCTCTCTCTCTCTCTCTCTCTCTCTCTCTTTCTCTCTCTCTCTCTCTCTCTCTCTCTCCAACCCCCTCCTCTCTCTCGGTGTATGTGTGTGGCCTTGTGTATCTCTGCATTCCTCTTTTCCTGGGATTTGGCAGGAGTCACAAAGGGACCTGGACATCCCACCGTCTTTATAATTTGCAAAAGGACCTTTAAATAAACACCTCCCTTTCAAGTAAACTAGAAGATAGGCCTGCTAACACAGGTCTTTCACCTATGTTACAAATTCGAGCCTGTCTGGGCCACAGAGCAAGTTCAAATCCAGCTTGGACAACGTATTGAGATATTGTCTCATGAGGAAAAGTAGAATAAAATGAGGGCTGCTATCGCAGGGTTTCTATTGCTGTGATAAACACCATGGCCAAAATCAATCCATGGAGAAGCAGACTTATTTCAGTTTACAGCTCTCAGGTCACACCCCTTCCCTGAGGGAAGCCAGGGCAGGAACTCAGGATGGGAATCTGGAGGCACGAACTGATGCAGAGCAGATATAAGAATATTGCTTACTGGCTTGTTCTTTCTAATTTTCTCAGCCTGCTTTCTTATGTCAGCCAAGGCCACCATCCCAGGGGTGACACCACCCACAGGGAGCTGGGCCCTCCCATACCAAGCATCAATTAAGAAAATGTCTTCCCGTTGGCTTGGCCCAGGCCAATCTCATGGAAGCATTTTCCCAATTGAAGCTCCCACCTCTCTGATGACTCTAGATGGGATCAAGTTGACATAAAAGGCAGCACACAGCTGGAGAAGTAGCTCAGAGGCAGAGAGATTGCCTAGTTTGTACAAAGCTGGGTTCAATGGCTGGTAGTGCAAAAACAAACAGCCTGGACTCTTTAGATAGTCTCCCTGCTGAGACTACCAAAGAGGAGTAAATTAGAGTTGGATAGTGTTGTTCTTGGGACACCGCAGTAGGGAGGGGGTTTCTCTCTGAACTCTTCACATATTTTCAGTTTCATGAAAAGGGCAGAGTTATTAATACAGTAACAAAAACTTTTCTTAAACACACAAGAGAAGTAACTAGAGCTTGATGTGCTTGGTAATTTAGAACATGCTAGAATTCTTCCCCACAAGCCTACTATTGACCTATAGTCACTAGAAGGCATTGTGCTTATCATCTGCTGGGTCCTCTGAGGTGTTATATAAGTGTTAATTAATCGTCAGTTGTGTTTCAATCCCTGGTATGCCTTGGACCTTAAAGATGCTTAACTGAAGATCGTAGCATCTAGACAGCTGCTATGTCCATGACTTCTTTTTGTTTGTTTGTTTTGTTTTTCAAGACAGTGTTTATCTGTGTAGCTTCGGTTGTTCTGGATGACTTTGTAGCCCAGGCTGTCCTTGAACTCACAGAGATCTGCCCGACTCTACCTTCTTGGGTGCTAGAATTACAGGCGTGCGCCACCACACCAGGCTCCGTGGTTTCTTTTTCTCTCATACTTCTCATCTATCTTTAAGTCATCCGTGAACAGAGGTGAGCTATGTAGTTTTATGTCAACTTGACACAAGCTAAAGAGGAGGGAGCTTCAATTAAAAAATGACTCTATAATACATGCAACTTTGTAGGGCATTTTCTTTCCTTCTTTTTTTTAAAAATATTTTTCTTTCTTTCTTTTTTTCTTTTTTTTTTTTTTTTTTTGTATTTTTGTATTTTAGGTTCTTTTCTTGTAGAGAAGTTGTTAATTAGTGACTAAGGGGGAGGGCCCAACCTACTGGGGTGTATAAGAGCAACATGCTCCATGGCCTCTGCGTCAACTCCTGCCTCCAGGTTCCTGTCCTGTTTGAGTTCCTGTCCTGACTTCCTCCAATGATGGACAATGATGTAGAAGCACAGAGGCAAATCAACCCTTGCCTCTTCAAGTTGTTTGTGACCATAGTGTTTCATCACAGCAATAGTAATCCTGACTGAGACACCCAGACTGGCCTAGCTCTCTGCAGCCAAGGATGTGTCAGCCTTCAGGTTCTTCCCAACTTGCTCTTTGTCATGGTGTTTCATTTAAGGATCGGAGGAAAGGAATGGAGCCCTTGGGAAGGAATAAAACAGAACTTAGGACCACAGGAAGAAGAGACACATCCCAGTCTCCATCCATAAGTCTCTTCCATCAGCCCTCCCAAACTTCCGTCCTTTTTCTATGCTGAAGCCTAGCTAAGGCTGAGTTCTCTGGGATTCAGTGCTCACGATTATTTTTGTTGTGGTTGTTGTTGCTGCTGCTTTAGGTTCTTTTCTGTTCCAAGCATTTTGGTGGGTTGGGTAGGTGTCTTAGTGAATTTCCTAGTGCTGTTACTAAACACCACAATCAAGGCAATTTATAAGTCCACAATGATGGGGCAAAGGCACAGCAGTAGATGGCTAGAGCCCTAGCTGAGAGCTTACATCTGACCCATGAGTAGGAAGCAGAAGCACTGAAAATGGCGTGGGCTTTTGAAATATCAAGGTCACCCCCAGTGACACACCTACTCCAACAAGGCCACGCCTCTTAATCCTTCCTTAATAGTTCCAGCAACTGGAAACCAAATATTTAAACATGGGAGCCTAAGTGGGGGGGGGCATTCTCACTCAAACCACCACAGGGAGGATGTGGATATTTATTTTATTTATAAATTTTCACAATGCCATTTCTTACTTTCATTGATTTACAAGGGCTTGCTTACTTTCAATTTATTTTACAGTAATATTGCTTATTAAGTTTTCACTTTTCAGAATCCTATTGTTCTTATTACTATTATTATTATTATTATTATTATTATTTTATTGGTTAACTGCAGATTTCTTTTATAAATGACTCATAAACAGACTCAGGAGAGAAGTGAGCCTTTGGCAGCATCACATACAAAAGCTAAAAATCTAGAAGAAATTCAGGTGGAAGAATGGCTAAGTAAAGCACAGTGCATACACTCTGCTTTGGAAAGGATGGTGATTCTGAAACCTGAGATGGATGCTAAGTGACAGAGGGGCATAGTCTGTGTCGCTGTGCTTTTAAGAGGTGTGCCGAGCAGTAAGAGTCATACAGACTAAAGGTAGGATTGGGGCTCCTGGGGACTACTGAAGGGAGTTACTGGAGTCTCTGTAGCGAGATGAAAGGCCCTGGGCCCCTGCAGTGGAGATGGCTGCATGAGAGTGTGCGTGGAGTCAGTGTCAATTGCCTGTCTATTTCACCACAGCGAACATATTTCTCTCTGCAGGACACATGGTCTGTGTTTATCTACTGCTAAGAATACTCCTTACTGATGGAGTATTCTTTCTGCACTTGCTTTCATGTTAAGTTTTAGATTGTTAACACCCAGAGACAGGCATTCTAACCTGGCACGGTGCATTTTACCCAGGTTCCTTCTGTGTGTCTTTCCTGTAACCTGTAGGTGCATGGAGAAGATTGAGTGAGGATGTGAGGTCTAGGGACTGTATTCCACACAGCAAACAGCTTTGGTCAACATCCTTTATCTTTAGATGGAGGACAAATCTTGAATTTCCAAAGAATTTCTGACTAGAAGTCCCTAGAAATATACTTCTGGAATCTTCTATAGCTTCCAACACTTACCTGTTGGAATTTTAGCCACATCTAGTGGCCCGATTCCCCTCTTATTGATTACATTATAAAGTTGGGGGGCGGTGGCCACGTTGAATTGCATTCACAGCCATCAGGCAGTGCATCAATAGCTATCAATGTAGATCCATCAACAGCCAGTCCCAGGAACAAAGTGATCGCTCAAACACTGGCTAAGAATGACTGAATCTCAAGGCATCTCTGAGGAGGTGACACATTCAGGTGTCTCTGAGAAAGACCAGCATGCTGAGCCTGGATATCAAAGGATCCAGTGGGTAAACCTCAATGAGCAACCGCAGTGTAACATTTGGGTAGCTTTCAGTCCCAAGTGGGTATGGAGATTATCAGAGAGCTTCACGGGAAGTCATGACATGCCTTTGTATTGGAGAAGCAAGTTGGCCTTTGCTTCTGAGAAGCAAGTTTGGAAATTCAGAGGCAAAGACATGGTGAAAATAGGGCTAAACTGGCCAGGGACATCTATGGGAGCTGAATCAGTGGGCATGGAATTCTGCACAAATGAAGGAACTCCCAAAGTGGACCCCTGCATCATGGTCTCTCCATGAAGACTGATCAGAAACACTCACTTTAGGCCCATGTCATTGGGAGAGCAGGAATTAATGACTTCAAAGTCTTACTTTCCGGGTTTATATGCGTCTGAAGGGTCACCACTCTGTACATCAAATTCCTGGCAGGATCATCTTTAAATTCTCTCAGTGCCCCTTCTCCTACTGAGCTTTGTCACAGCAATGGCATGATTTGAAGGTTTCTGCCATCTAAGGGGAAAATAAATTATTCAGGCCTTGGACACTGTTGAATTATACACACTGAGCGTCTTACAAAGTTGCCAAACTTCTTTCCCTCTGTTGCTCTGTTCCTATCTCCTCCATCAGTTTGGCTTTTTTTTTTTTTTTTTTTTTTTTTTTTTTTTTTTTTTTTTACAGTTCCCAGAGAAAGGTTAAGGCAAATATTTATGCACTCATTTGAACCACAGTTCAGAGAAAGCAACTTAACAAAATCAGCATTATGAACCTGGAGCCTTTCCCACTTGGAAGTAATCAACAGGAACAATTGAACCAGCTCTCCCTAGAGACTCAAGTTGGCGGTGGTTTCACTGAGACTTTCAACATTTCCTCCTCCTTCTCTTCTTCTTCCTCCTCTTCCTCCTCCTCTTCCTCTTCTCTCCTCCCTCCTCCTCCCCTCTTCCCTCCTCCTCCCCCTCCCTCCTCCCCTCCTCTCTCCTCCCCTCCCTCCTCCTCCCTTTCTTCTCCCTCCCTTCCCTCCTCCTCCTCCCCAATTCAGGACAAATTTTGTGTAAGACCGAAGCTTGGAAAATAAGCAGTGTCTAAAGTAAATAAAGTGCCAATCATTTTCACTCTCAAGCTTGGCATTCTTGCTCTGCCTGTTCCTTGGTGGGAAGGGTTCACCCACAGCTTTGAGGTTCCATATTCCCTAAGGCTGCCATGGTCTCACACAATTGCATAGTATGCTGATTAAAATCTTCCAAGACCCCCAATGCCTTGATGTGAGGAAAGAGTTGAGTCTCCTCAGTAATGTACCCCTTTTTGCAGAGCTAGGTTCCTACCTCTCTTTGTATTCCTCATCTTTACCATCTCTCTCCCACATCTATTATCCTGGTTTATGCCAGGCTGCCATCCCCTCCTCCCTAAATGCCATGCTCACTCACGAGTGGAAAGGCCGCCAAGATCCAGAGCTAGTGATGGTTGATGGCTCTCGAGGAAAGGACAGTTACTGTCCTTTGGGGGGATTCAATATTGGTAGATTCCCCATGACTCAGCAGATGGCCCCAAACCCTTGTACTCAGTGTACTCAGGAACAAAGGGGAAATGAGGTTGGAAGGGAGGTGAGGTGGCGAGCACAGGGGGGAGGTTTGAATGGAAGGATGTGAACAAAATACATTGTATAGATGTATAAGATTTCAAAGAATAAACTTTTTTAAATCACTAAAAATGTCACCCTCAGGCTTGCCTTTATTGTTGCTCTGGATTGCCCTCTGGGTGACCTGGAAGCTCCTAACCAAAAGCAAAGCTAGCTTTTGGACTAGATCATTTCTGTCAGAAGCCCAAAATTGGGATGAAGAGGAGGAACAGGATGCCAAGTCCTGAGTCCGCTGTTTCAGAAACACCCTACCAGTCCATGTACCGAGTCTTTGACAAAGTAAATCCACAGGAACAACTCGAGAACAGCGAGTAGCCTGGCGTGTGCTTATGCTCAAACATGGCACACGCCATGGCTACTTCTGCCCCTGTTGATTCATTTTGTTCTTGAGCCTTGTTATCACAATTGTGCTCATATATTAAAGTCTTAGAGTCCCATCCCTGGGCTAGTATCCCACCAGTGTGGTGGCCATCTTTGGGACTAATTATTCTCTAGCCTCTCAGCTCACTTGTATCTGGCTCACCTCAGTTAGGACTTCCTTGATGTCCTTAGTAAGCATACCAGTGCCTTCCATTCCACCTCGCCATCTCTGCCCATCACTCTGCATCAGTTTTCATGGGACACTTGGCACCCTCACCGTTATGCTCACTGTCTCTATTAAGTGCTTAAACATAAAGCCCCCCCATTCATCAAGATTCCTGTTCTATTTACTGCTGTGGGAACTTTGGAACCCATGGTAGACACTCAAAGCTTTTTTAATAAATAATAAAGTCATATAAACGAGAGCTGAAACCAGGGACACTATGGCCAAACAGGAAAGGGAATGAGTGAGTATATCTGCCAACAAACAATGGCTGCTGTGGTTTAAGAATGGTTGATCAACTTCTAACAAGGGCCAGCCCTGTGTTTTGGACTTCAGGTCAGAGATATGGCCACGGGCTCCCAGAAAGTCATTTTGGGTAGTCCAAAGCAATTCACCAATACCAGTGAAAACACATACAAACATACTTTCACACTTGTGTACTCAGTACACTTGTACACACATACACATAAATATTTTTAAGGACAGAACAGTTTGCTCCATCAATGTTAGGAAGTCATGGATGACCTGTGATCATTTTGGATGAAGACCTTTGCTCCCACTGAAGCTACAGCCTCCTATATGGTTCTTTTTCCTCTAGACAATGTCAACAAGAGAAGATCGTACCAGCTGTGATCCAACAGAAGCCATGAGAAGGTGTTTGGAGGATGCATCCTACATGGGAGTCTCCTGGTTGGGGTTTTATGGGCTGCAACATCCTCTCAAGTGATAGGACTATTTTCTCCTGAACAATCTTGGGTCAATCCAGCTGCCCAATAGCTGATATAGAGCATGGGAGATCCCTCCAACTAGCTCTGACTGTGTGGCAGGTTCTGCCCCCTTGAGACATGAGGATGACATAGGTCATGCATAGGTAAGAGGACGAGAGAGAGAGAGAGAGAGAGAGAGAGAGAGAGAGAGAGAGAGAGAG
>OU015753.1:9436333-9450577 GCA_907169655.1 Acomys percivali
ACACACACACACACACTTGCATGCACTCACACATACACACTCAGGCATACACATGCACGCACACACATGTACACACATGCACACACTCACATTGGCACTCCCCCCCACATGCACACATGCTCAGATATCCCCACACCTGCTCATACTTACATAACAACATGTATGTCAATCTTACTGACATCACTACCTATCAACTTCAGCCGTCACCACAGCAAGCCATGATATCTGAGTGCCATCCTCCAGGAGTGATCCAGAGTCTGCCTTTCTTCTAACAGGGTCCCTCTCGTGACTGAGGGATGATGCGAGGGCATCATCCCATGGCAAGAACAGAAGTCAGCAGGCTTTACTTCTTAGAGTTAAAGTAAAAGTCTTATTACTGGAGTCAACAGATGAGAAATGGAAGACCGCTGTGAGCCCTTGGCTCGCATGAGCCTCTGGACACGGGAATTTACTGTGAAAAATATCCCAGCCAGGTTTGGAAACAACTCTGCAATTTATTTTTCTGACCTGTTCCCTTTTCTCACTAGTGTCTGCCTCTAGAGGCTACAGGGAGTCTAATGGAGGATCCAGGCAAGTGGCCCTTTGGGTCTGTGGTCTATCTCTGTCATGAAGGCTTTGACATGGATGTTGAGGCCCACGCCCAGGGGTGGGGCATGCTAGGATACCTTGCCTCTGATTTGCAGGGCTGGGGAAGAGGCCCTGCAGGGTTGGGCTCTCCCTTCATCCTTTTTTCCTTCCACTCAAAATCAATTTGCCTTTATTTGCTTTATCTATTGGGTCTTGGATACGATTTTACGTGAATACATATTCTGAGCCTCCGACAACTCTGAGCAACCACAGGCTCGAATTCTTCTTTGTCCTGATGTTCTGCTTCTGTCTGGTCCAACCTTTCATTGGAGGTGCTCTCCTCGACAGCACAGGCAGCTGCTAGCTTCTAAAGACGCAGGCTCCGGGGCCAGAGCGAATAGAAAGCAACCCAAACACACATAGGCTTTTGAGGGAAACACAAGGGCTTTCCCATACTAAGGCCCTAAGAAATGCTGCTGTAAGAATCCGAGGAAAAGTTGGGCTTAATTCCACCAGTTACAGCTCCAGTAGTATTACTGGGTTTTCTAAAGGATGTGATGTGTAGCCAATTCCCATGTGTAGCATATAACTCACAGATTTAATTATAGATCTTCTTCACTCACTAGTTTCTAGGAAACAAATCCATGGTTCGTGTCTTGTGCATGGAAGGTCATAGCAAGATGATAAATATTTTCTGGGTTGGAAACTTTATCTAGAGGACACAGGTCTGCAACCCAGAGGCCAAGAGCCCTTCACACAATAGCTGAAAGCTGCTAACTTTGACTACTATCAACGACACTTAAAACTTTCTCTGTTTATCGCAAAGAGAGCACTTCCCACCTAAATGCCGGGAAAAATTCACTCTATTTTTTCTCCCATATTCTAAGGCTGAAATACAAATAAGATGAAAAAGTTCCCTTAAAACCTCATTCCTGCTCAGTTAAGATAAAGGCTGTGTTTATTATCTCACAGGAGGGAGATTATCAGAGAAACGCAGCCTAATTTTAATCATTTGGATATTGTGGGTCAGAGATCTTTTTTCATCTCAAATCAGGTGGAAGCTGCCACAGTTGACCAGCTACACTGAAAAAACTAGAACCGGGGGAAGGGGGGCAAACCGAAGCAGAAATGCAAATGATTTTACGTTATGTGAAGGCAGACCTAAAAAAAAAAAAAAAATCCCCCCCCCCCCCCCCCCCCGGGAATTAGAGGAAATCCATCTCATTTTACTTGATAATTTTGTGTATTTAACACTCTCTGAAATCGGTTTTGGCTCGTTCCCATCGGTGCCACTGACTTCCCTAGTCCTAACTGGGGATTAAATGGGAACGCAGAAGCAAAGTGCTCTGTAAATCCCGAAGAGCTTGCCCAGATGTTGGCCGTTGCAATTAGAGCTCCGTGCGGGAATGCTTAAACATGACTCTTTGATCACCTGTGACAGACCACTGGCAGCTTTCCGTTGTCCTAGGACTCAAGAACACACCTCGTGGCTCTCAGTGGCAGCATCACCTTCACTGACCACACAGTGACCACAAAGCAAATGTGTGGGGCCAACAGAAAAACTTGTGGTTCATCCTGGGGTGACCTCACAGATGAGCAACACCTCAGCAGCACTCTGCCAGCCCATGCAGAGACAAAGCAAGACAGAGGAGCCACTGGTTTAAACTTGGCATTCAAGCACCGCCAGATTCTCTTTACACCACGAAGGTCTACAGTTTGTGAGTGGGAGACCAGAGCCTTCAACACCAAGCAGGCTTTGCTATTCTTTTGCAGAGTATCCAGTCAGGACTTGGGCAAGGGAGGGGAGTGGGTCATCACCTCCTTTCTGGAAAAATCACATGTAATTGCTCTTGTTGGGTGTAGAGACATCATATGTTATTAGCAACGTCAAAGGTACAACTTCCTGAGTGGTTACTAAGTACCAGGCAACACACACTTGACGTATATTCTCATGAAACCCAACAACAACTCTGTGATGTCGTTAGAGGATGCTCAGAGGTGCTCAGCCGGGGTACATCTCGTTAGGAGATGGGCACTGTCTCCAGGGCTGTGCTTCTAACCGTGTCACAGGTAAAGGTTTGTTCTTGCCTTTCTGAAGTCAATATCTCCATGGGCAGCCCACAGGAAGTGTGGACTTCTAGCTCCAAAACACGCATTGCATGCATACATACACATACTACACAGTCATGCATATCACAGACACAAACACACACACTCACACATTGTATGAGCATCCACACATATATGCATACACATACAAACACATACACCATATAAATATTCACATATGCATGTGAACACACACACAAACACATACCACATGTACAAACATACATGCACATGCACCACATAAAATTAGCACGTACATATGCACGAACACACATGAGCACACATATTATATGCAATAAATACATATGCACACACACCAACCATATGGTCATTCATACATAAATATTCACATATGCATACACACATACACTCCATATGCACATACTCGCATGCTCACATGCGTGTATACACACTTTGTCTAGCATTTCAGCTATTCAAAGATTTCTGACCATGCCGGGTAAAGCACCTCTGACCACACTATTACGAGTTTCCATATAGTCCCACCTCCGCCTCCTCTTTTTTCAACACACTTATCCTTTTTCATTTTCCCCTGTTTTTGAGTTTATATAATCATCTTGCATAAGATTTTGGCTCAAGTACCTTTGAATGGCAGCATGAGTAAAGGAGTGATTTTCTTTATTGAAGAAATAAAAGAGTGTCAAGCCCCACATGTGGCTGCAAGAGCCTTATAGTTGATGAGGCTTTTGCTGTTGAGGACGGTAGCAGGGTCATCATGCAGTCACTGGGCATCTTGGCCACTATCACCCAGAGCAACTATTGGACCCCACGCCATGCTCAGTGAGTGCAGATGTGACAGTGCTATGACAAGCTCCCTGGTCTATTTGAGGCTCACTGTGGAGAGTTCATGAGTCCTCCAGCACTGGATGACTACTGAGCCTCAGGGTTCATTCAACACGAAGCCACACAGACGTAATGGCTTCCAGCTCTCTGCTATCTCAAGCACTGGACAGTAGGATGAAGATGCATTTGAACACACCATTGTGTTGAGAAATGGATGTGAACCTCCCAATGTTGGTGCAGAAGCAAATGTATATGATTTTTTTACACCAGTAATATACCCATATCAGGTATTTGTTAAATGATCAACATTACAATTCCCGTATTTAAACCTGCTGTAACAGCTGCTCATGGGAGACAGAGTCTGCTCTTAATGATGCTATTTATTCTAGAAGGAGAAAAACAACTCTTGTTTTATTGCAGATTGTGAACTCAAACAAACAAAAGACCATGACACTACGGATTTAGTGGTCTTTGTTTATTTTAATGAGCTGCTGCCTAGATCACTTTCCTAAAATTAAAGTAGTCGCACATCATCTGACAGGAGGGTATTTGAATGACAAGGCAAGGCTTTGGACTTGGACAGTTGTGTGGTACAGAGGGATGCAGGACCCTGTGTATTTTCACATATGATGTACATGTGCATATCCAAACCTGTGGCTCTTTTCAGACCAGAGTGGAAAAGGTATGAGGGGTGGGACATTACACATGAAATGAAGTTGAGGTTGGCCTTGGCTGTGTAGTCACCCTCACATTGGGTCCTGGACTGAGCCCAGTGTTCAACACCAGACCTTAGAACCCTCTCCAAACCAAATGCCCTATGATGTTGGTCCTTAGGAAGGCTGCTGGAAGGGATTGTTGGCTTTTTTTTTAAACCTTGTAAAGGAACAGACACAGGAGGGCCCATGCCATGGGTCCTCTGTTTTCATCTACATTTATTCCTTCTAAAAAAATACAGCATGAGAAATAAGCTTATCTCAAGACAATTACAGTCTCCATCAAGAACGTTGATTGATTTAGACTTGTGCTATGAGAGAATGTTTTTCTATTTTAAAAAATCTCATTTCTAAATTACAATGTGCCTAATGAAATAAAAAAAAAATGTAGTAATCACCAGGCTCCCGCCTATGTGTTCCCTCACAAAGTAAAACAAAGCTACATTGAAGGGAAGGAAATAATGCTCTATAGCTACAAACAGGAATCCTACAGACTCATTCTGCCCACAGGGACATCTGAGAGGCAGTTATGTTCCCATCATCCCCCAGCATGTAAGAGGTACTATGTTCAAAACCTCAACTTGTTCTTTCCTCATTTTTAAATTATATGTTCTACCTCTCTCTCTCTTTGTCTTTGTCTCTCTGTCTCTGTTTCTCTTTATCTGTCTGTCGGTCTCTCGGTCTCTGTCTGTCTGTGTCTCTGTCTCTGTCTGTGTCTCTGTCTCTCTCTCTCTCTCTCTCTCTCTCTCTCTCTCTCTCTCTTTCTGTATGTGTGTGGTATACATGTGAGTATAGGTACCAGATAGGTACAGAGGTGTCAATCCCTCTGGAGCTGGAGTTGTGAGCAGTTCTGAGCATCCATCATGGGTATTGGGACTTGAACTCTGGTCCTCTGAAAGAGAAGTGCGTGTTAACTGCTGAGCCATCTCGCTATGCCTTAACTTGCCTTAATACGATCTGTGCTGAACCACCTTTTAGTCAAATGCTAAGGAATGCTTCCTTTAATTAGAACCAAATGCATGTGTCTGTTGATTAGTCTTATGTCAACTTGGCATAAGCTAGAGTTATCAGAAAGGAGGGAACCTCAATTGAGATAATGTGTCCATAAGATCCAGCTGTAGGCATTGTCTCAATTAGTGGCCAATAGGAGGAGGGTCCAGCCCGTTATGGTTTAGGCCATCCCTAGGCTTGGTGGTCCTGGGCTCTATAAGAAAGCAGGCTGAGGAAGTCACAGGGAGCAAGGTAGTAAACAGCACCACTTTGTAGCTTCTTCAGCAGCTTCTGCCTCCAGGTTCCTGTCTCAACTTTCTTAAATGATGTATTGTACTATGGGTGTGTAAGCCAAATAAACCCTTTTCTCCCCAACTTGGTTTTTGTCATGGTGTTCCATCGCAGCAAGAGAACCCCTAACTGAGACAGTATGGTTTGTATGCTGCCCCCTAAATCTAGAGGGAAGTTAGGAAACACAGAGGGATGCAGAGTCCAGAAATCAATGAGGCAGAGTCTAATCTCTAGCTACATGGTCCCAAGGTGCCCCATTTTATTGTTAGTAAGACAGCAGTGATGACAGCATTAATCTGTCTTGGTTGGAAAAACTGATGGACTGGTGGGATACTGAGATCAGGATGCTGTCTGGAACACATGGAGCGAGTATCCAAGTCTTCCAGAAGAAAAGATGCTTTCTCGATGAGACCTATACACCCCGTAGGCCAGCCTTTGCTTTGTTGAATGAAAGAGCTTAAAAGTCCTACCTACACCAGCACAACCTTCATGTGAGAGACCAATCCTGTCACCTGGTAAGTCTGAATGATTCAGGTTCTGAGACTACACACTGCTGCAGTAAGGTCCCCTCAGCATTTGGCAATGACAGATGCATTTCCTTTCACGCCTTGTTCCAGAGAACAAGTGTGTGCCTCTCTGTGGCTTCTCCAGGCTATAAGAGTAAGGTAGGGGAAATTGAACTGAACACATGGGGGACTCAGGCTAGGCTATTTGTGTCTCTTAATGAGCCCTAATCAAAGGTCTTACTCAGGGAGAGTGGAAGATGAACAAAAACAAAACCCGCCTGCCTGCCTTTGGCTGCGTGGGATCTGTAGACATGAGCTACAATTGTTAGGGTCGTTAGCAGGCACGAAGACATTCAGCTATGAGGCCTTATTCTCGGACACAGAGTGGGTGAAATTATATGATCCGTTTAAATAAAATCAGCCCCAGAGGTGATAAAAGTCACAGGGTGATCATTTTTTAAAAATAGAAGATTGAATTTCAAATCAGTATTTTAATGGCCCAGTGATCCAAGCATTAAGTTGATAATTAGACCAGAGTGACATCTGTGAGAACCGAGGCACATTCTTGTAATTCTATGCCCACGTATGACATGCCAGAGAAGTGAGATGCTTAGAAATGATTGTTCCATGTAGAATGTTTGATTAGAGGCGGCGGAGGGAAACATTGAGTAAGAGGGATGTCATTGGTTCTTGGCTGAGGTAGGGTGATTTTTTTCCTTCATAGAGATATTTGGAGATCTCTGGAGATAGTTTTGTTTTGTTTTTTATAAAGGGGGTGGAGGATCTAGAAGGCAGACGCCAAGGGTGCTGCTCAACTTGTTATATCGTACAGAAGAGACCCCCCAGTGACAGAACCATCAGTATGTTGGTGTTGGAAAAATTTACCCTACATCATCCCATTTCTCTTTCTGGGAGGGAGAAGTCAAGTGGGTTTACAGGGGGCAAAGCAGTTAACTGTCTATATATAGAGAACTAGACCCTAGAATCCAGGCACTATATTTTACTATTTTAAATAAATAAATATACATATCTTATTTTAAATTATATTTTTGCTTAGCTTATGCCTCTGTGTGAGTATGTGCATATGATTTCAGGTACCCTAAGAGGCTAGAAGAAGGTTCCAGAGCCCCTGGAGTTAGTGTTACAGGTGGTTGTAAACTGCCTAATGTGGGTGCTGGGAATTGAACCTGGGTCTTCTATAAGAGCAGCCAGTGTTTTAACCACAATGCCATCTCTCCAGCTCTGCTATTCTTATTTCTATGCTGAACCCTTCACACATATATTCATCCTAAGGGTTGTGTTCCCTTGGAAATACTGACTGATACAGACATGGTACCAAATGCTGCCCTTGCACTTAGTTTTGTGACTTGTCTGACCACAAGGTAAGACGGATGCAGGTTTTTCTTTACTTTTTATATTTTCTACATTTTCTCATGCATTGTCAGTGAGCAAATTTGCTTGTTTGAAGGTATCTTCAAAACAGAAGGCTGGCTGGTAAGGCAAGGATTTGCTCAATCACTTCTTTGTAGCTACCCAGCTCACAGGAGGAGGCTGGGTTCAGCCCATGGTGCCTACCGCCCTACACAGCTACTTTTGAATCCAAGGTCTTTGAATTGCTCTCTTCTTTGGTCCAATATCCACACTACCTCATTAGAAAGAGAAGTGGAGCCAAACCAATTGAGGCTGCGCATCTCAGCCTTCACAACGGCTGCACCGGAGGCTTAGATCATCCATTTTCATCTTTAACCAAGCCAGTACATTGATTAACTAGCTGGACGGCGTTATCTAAATCCCAAAATAATCTACATGTCTTAGAAGTATTTTCTTAATTTCGGTTCCAAACCAAGTTGAAATGATATTCTTGCCTAAAAAAAAAAAAAAAAAATCATATGTACTGCTCTTTAAATGTTGGAGAGCGAGAAAAGAAGCTGCCATGGGGCTGTCTGGTGTTATGCCCTATCTTGCTGGCAGCACCCACAAGTCCAGCCGACTGGCTGCTAGGCACGTGAGGCTACTGAGTTCTTGACCAGTATTTGCCCAGCGTGACAGAGGGATTAAAGTATGTTTTCTGTAATTTTAATTAAATTAAAGGTGAACGTTTAAGTGTTTATAGGTGACTGACACTCGACAGTGCTGACCTGGAATCTAAACTAAACATCTCTGTACCAGCACGGAGGGCCTTTGTCCTGAGTAGGGGTTGTGAAGTGCAGGGAGACAGGTCTTTGAGCCCCTGAACTTTGAGTGTTCATCTGTGACTGTTCGACTTTAACTCACAAATCAGGAAGGAACTGAAGCACTGTTGAAGCCAACTGGAGTCCATTTGGAAGACCGCGGCATATTCTCTCTCTCTCTCAGGGAGTGCCAAGTAAAACGATGGGGCTTCCGGAAGCTTATGAGTGCTGTCCTTAGATGTGGCTCTACTAGGAAGAGATGGATTCTGAGTGAGGTGTGTGATGTGTGATGGGCCTTGGGATTCCAGTCATGTGCCTGTGACCAGACAGCCACTGAATTGGCTGGGTCTTCTTTAGTAAGCCTGTTTTCTCCTGACCTGGATAAGCCTCTGACTCCCCAGAAATGGAAGAGAGGGGGGTTTCCTGTGAATCAAGCTCCAGGTGTCAGTGCTGGGTCTTCTTTGTATCCGTGCCTAGAAATCCCCTCATTTCCTTGGATGGAAACTGGAAGGAGATTACTATGGTCTGGTCACATCTCTGCCTGCTGGTGTGATGACGTTCACCTGGAAACAGCCAACAATGTCACCGTCACCCTGGATATGGAGTGGCAGGTCCTAAGTCACAAAAGACAGGAGGCAGGGCTTGGAGAGATGGCCCAGCTGGTAGGTATGTAGCTGTGTAGGTATGAGGATACACGTTTGGATCTCTCCTAGCAATGGCTGCGTGTCCAAGACCTGAACAACAATATCAATAAACATGCTAATGTGGATAGAGTAAATCTCATGTGGTCTCCTCCCTAGACAAAAAACTGGAGGTAAATAATAACTATTGAAAGGAGCATAAACCTCTCCCATGGATGAGCCTCCTAAATGCTTATAGAACTCAAAGTTGTCAGGCCAGAAACCATATATACATAGGCAACAAAAAAAGGACTCAGCAGGTTGCATTTATATATTTCTGTATATGTATATATATCATATACTTATAATAATAGTAATATAATTATTAACAATAATAATAAAATAAAAAGAGGTTATCGATTTGACATGAGGGGCATGGGAGGGGGTGGATGGAAGGGACATGGGGTATAGAGAGAGAGAAAGGGAAGGTAGAAAATGGTGTCATTATATTTTAATTAAAATATGTTAAAATTTAAAATTGAAACAAAAAACTGTAGTAGCAGGCATCTATAATCTCGGCACAGGGAAGCAGAGACAGGCGGATCCCAGGGCCTCATCATCAAACATCGTGGCTGAACTAGTGAGCTCCAGGTTCAGTGAAAGACCCTATTTCTATCTTTATTTCTTTCCTGACCCAGTTGTCATTAAGTAGAGAGTTGTTTAATTTCCATGTGTGTGTAGGCTTTTTGTTATTTCTGTTGTTGTTGAGTTCCAGCTTTAGACTATGGTGATCTGATAGGATACAAGGTATTATTTCAATCTTCTTGAATCTGTTGAGGCTTGCTTTGTTACCTACTATATGATCAATTTTGGAGAACGTTCCAAGAGGTGCTGAGAAGAAGGTATAATCTTTTGTATTTGGGTGAAAAGTTCTGTAGATCTGTTAGATCCATTTGATTCATGACATTGGTTAATGTCATTGTTTCTCGATTTAGTTTCTGATTGTTGACCTATCCTCTGGGAAAACAATTGAAATGTAATCTGAATAAATTAATTAAATAATAAAAAATTTTTAAAAAGACCGTATCTCTAAAGCTAAGGTGAACTGTGGTTAAAGGAGACACTTGACATCAATCTTTGGTTTCCACACATACATACATAAATATGTATGTACATCCACAGTCTTACGTATACACATTAACACACACACACACACACACACACACACTCACACACACTCACACACTGAGCAGCAGAGCCCAGTAGGAACTGTTCTGGTCAATGGTGGAAAGAGAAATAGTAAGGTGAATGAAAAGGCAGCAGGGAAGGGTTCAGGACAGAAGCTCGGTTTGGGAAGGTTTTTATTTTGTTTGCTGGAGAAAGATATCACATGAGAATAGGGAGAGAGACAGAGAGGGAGAAGGACAGAGAGGGAGAGGGACAGAGAGGGAAGAGAGGGAAAAGGAAAGTTCTAGAAGGTTTTTTTTTATATCCTAGTTCTCAAAGCATTTTTTTTTCCAGATTTGGTGACTGCAAATACAAGGTGCTCTATTAAGTTGCAATTTAGGTAAACAATGACTAAACCTTAAATTATACTGCATCCCGCGCAATACCGAGGACACAAGTGATACTCAAATATTAGTCATACTTCATCTGAAAATGTGACTTGACCGGGCCTCTGGAAAGTCTATTTATAAAATACGTGTCTCTAGAGACCTCTCATTATAAAAACTGACCCCGTGGCTCAGTACGCACGGAGATTCTCCAACCAGCATTTTAAAAGCTCATCAAAGTTCTGCAGAGACACTTCCTCCCACTCTCTTCCACACTGGGCTTTGCAAAAAATTTGACACTATGGAGCCCAACAACACACACATTTCCACGCCAACTCCTGGAGGAGACTAGCTGAGTCTCAGTGTTGGATTTGCAGCATGCTGGCTACAGGCATCAGGGAAAAGTTATAGCCCGAGCCTTGGACCAGGCACATGTAAACAAGGGTGGTCCGTTCTAAGTACCAGTGACATGGGGCCAGGGCAAGAACTGTGCTCATTTAGCTTGGGCAGGGATGTGGTGACTGCTCTCTTTGGCAGTCATACCATGGAAAGGAAGTTTCCCTGACAACGGGCATTTCCATCCAGGGGCACCAGTGCATGCGTGGACCCTGAGCTACGCGGAAGCGCTAGCATGGTGGAGCTGGGTTAAGATCCCTTCTCTATCACATCGGGTTGCTTTTGAACCCGGCTCACACAGCAGATGCAGTGAGGTTTTGGAGGGCAGAGGATCCTTGGTGCAGAGCATCATCTGGTGACCTGCTCTGCCCTGGAGCTATGCAGCCATCTCTGGTTTTCATTAGTCTCTGCCTTTGCTAGGGCTCACATTACACAGTGGTGTGTGTCGGGCGGTTTAAAGAATAGAAGTGACTCTGTGCCAACTCTGGAGGCTGGAAGCTGGAGGTCAAGGTCTTTCTGAAGCCTGCAAAGGAGAATCTGCTTCTGCCATGCTCTCAGCTTCTGCTTGGCCTTCTGTTAATTTTCAGCATTCCATGCCTTACAGATGTGTTATTTTGTGCTCCGTCTATGTCTTCATGTGTGTGCTTTTACACCTGCCTGTGTTTGATTCAGTCTCCACAGTTCCCTGTTTTATCAGGAAATAGATAATATGGGGCCAGGGCCTACTCCAGTGACCCCAGTTTAAATAGGCAAAGCCCAGTCTCTGAATAAGGCCCCAGGCTAAGATACTGAGATGCTGACTGCCACACAAGGGTTTAAGGAGGAGTCAGCCCGGAACTGCATCCCTCTACAACTACAGTTCTCAAGCTTTGGATTTCGATCGACCCTTTGGCCAATTTCTGTCACTAAAAATGTTAATGTTATGGATTCATAACAGTAGCAAAATTACAGTTACAAAGGAGCAACAGAATGGTTTTCTGGTTGGGGTCATCACAACACAAGAAACTGCAGTAAAGGGTCACAGCACCGGGAAGGCTGAGAACCACTGATCTACAACACTGCTCACCACCAGCTTTCCTACCACCAGGACTAGAACGCATCTTGGTTAAGACACTGTCCAGTGAGAGATACTGGAAATGTTGATGGCACCCCGTTCTTACCTGACTCCACGGGCCTAGTGCTTATGACTACCTTTATTTTACAGGGGCCTAGTCCAAGGCTCTGAACACAACTCTCTTTGTAATTGCTGTGAACTCAGTATTAGGACTCAGCATGGCCCCGGTGCAGGTGCTGAAAAATCCTTAGAACATGGGTTCCGTGTTCTAAAAAGCTTGGAAAGTACCACAGGAAAGAGAGTTGGAGCAACATTGAGATGAATCACTACAGCTATGCCAACCATTCATCTCCCCCCCTGCACCCCCTGCCTCCCGACCCCAAGGGAAATATTTAGTATCATATGTCGATCTGCACTTGAATTGGTACCCAAACCTTTGTGGGAAGGACGCCAGGAGGCCAGCTCTCTTCCCACCATCCCGCCTGAAAGGACACAGTTATCGGAGATTGCCGGGCCAGAGAGAACGAGTCAGACTTGGGGAAAGACTCATCACAGGTTTTCTATTGTTTGTGGATCCTGGATTTTATGTAGACACATCAAACAATAACTATATGCCTGTGACATAAAAGCAGAAGTTACATTGTTTGCAGGAAAGGAGAAGGATGGTGGGGAGGGGGAAGGGGGGAGGGGGAGGATGGAGGTGAACATGTTCCAAGGACATAGTATACTTATATGGTGGGTTTGGTGGGATCTTTCCTCATATTCTCAGACATTTGAATACTTGCTCCCCACAGGGATGAAGAGATGGCTCAGTAGCTAAGAGCATTGTTTTCTTTTCTAGAGGACCTAGGCTCAATTCCCAGCACCCACATGGCAGTTCATAGCCATCTATAACCCCAGTTCCACGGGATCCTATGCCTTCTTCTGTATTCTATGGGCACTGTATGCATGTGGTACACAGCAAAAACCCACCTATACACATAGCACAAAATCAAAAGGGGAAATGTTTTTGTTTAAATAATGAATATTCAGTCCCCATTTGATGAGCTACTTGGAGAGGTTTTGGAGAGGGAGGCTTGCTGGAGGAAGTGCATTCCTGGGGTTGGCGTCAGTCAAGCTTTCAAAGTTTCCAGACGTTCACTGTTCATTTCCTGTTTGCGGTTTGAGATGTGAGTTCTCAGCTGTTCTTGACACTATGCCTGCCTGTTGCCGTGCTTCCATGCCATGTTGGTAATGGGCTGCCATCCCTCTGGATCCAAAAGCCCCAATAAGCCCTTGCTTCTATAAGTTACCTTAGTCATACTGTTTTGAAACCCATTACTATGTACAATGAGTATTTGCCAAGAACCATTTACACACACACACACACACACACACACACACACACACACCCTTTGTTGTTTGTTTGTTTGTGTCAAGACAGGGATTATCTGTGCAACCTTGGCTGTCCTGGACTCACTTTATAGACCAGGCTGGCCACAAACTCAGAGATCCGCCTGCCTCTGCCTCTCTGAGTGCTGGGATTACGTGTGTGTGTGTGTGTGTGCCACCATGCCCAGCCACACACAGTTTTTAAATATACAAACAGAGCTGGAGTTTCCCTGTTTTCACAAATACAAACCTATTCTCAGGAAGGGGAGAAGCCCACTTGGGAACAAGCCTTCTGTGTGCAATGAAACTAAACTCCCTTGTGGCTTATAGGAAATTAGAGACAGAAACAAGGAAATGAAGATAGAGGCAGACATTTCAAAATCTACTGTACTTATCTTCTGTCAGCCACTCTGTAGGCACAGGGCTTGCCAAACCTTACACGGGGAAATGGGGGTTATTTATGGGCAGCTGGTTTTAATGGAACAGGTGACCTTATTAGAATAGCTTCCTTCATAAAAAGGGCTGGTGAGGCTGGAGGCGGGAGGCAGGGCTGGGTGGGTGAGAGGAGGAAGTGGGGAGAGGAAGAGAAGGCTATGAGAAAGGCTTGCCAATGTTGCCTTTGGGCCAAATGATGGGGTCGGTTTGCTCTGTGTTTGGGTAAAGTAGCTAGAAGGAACATAGTCTGAGGAAATGTGGTCCCATGAGGATGAGCACACTCTTACTTCTGCCATATTTCTCATTTCATATCATCACCACGGCAGAAAAATTTCAGGTTCCTGTTTTCCTCCATCTTGTCAGTGAAGCCTTTTAAGAGTCATGTGTATTATGGGCTAGCGAGATGGCTCAGAGTGGGGGTGGGGTAAAGACACTTGCTACCAGGCCTGACAACCTGAGTCCTAACCCTTGGAGCAACAGAGCAAAAGGAGAGAATTCCCACAAATTGTCCCTTGACCTCCCACAAGCACACTCTGGCATGTACCCCTCCCAAGTAAAATTGAATTAAAAATTAAACATAAGAATGCTGCTCAGATGATGATGATGATATTATTATTATTATTATTATTATTATTATTATTATTATTATTATTATTATTATTATTAT
>OU015753.1:9466667-9481852 GCA_907169655.1 Acomys percivali
TGTGTATGTGTCCAGAAAAGTGCCTTGCCAGAAAAGTGCACTAGATCCCTCATGCTGGAGTTACAGGTAGTTGTGAGCATCTAGACTGCACATCAGGACCTGAACTCAGGTCCTTTGGAAAAGCACTATGTGTTTTCAACCACTTAGTCATCGTTCCAGGCCCTGTCACCCTATTTTTTAAATTTAAGTGACTTCAGACTTGATTCTTTTCCATTTCTTTTCTTTATTTTTTAAGTAACTCACAACTTCAGAAGTCCGCCCCAGTTGCTGAGTGGAGATCACATTGATGGGTCACCCGGGGTACGAGTTAAGAGTTTCTGCACAAGGTCTAAGTGTGTGTGTGTGTGTGTGTGTGTGTGTGTGTGTGTAACAGAAGTCCACAGATTAGATCATTGCTGTCCAAACTTCCTGCTTATCATCAGAGGCAAAAGTCAATTTCTTAGATATGTGGGGTTCATAGTGAAGTGAAGAAAATGAAGGAAGAATTTGTGAAAGATGAAGACACAAACTCAAATCATCACTGGTAGCCAGTGGAGTCACAACTTTGGGGTGGTAGGGCATCTAGTTTCTTGTATGTTGTTTCTATTTCAGAAATAGAGCCATCATGGCTGACCTCAACACTACTAATACTATGTCACCAGCTATAGACCTCTGATGCGCTGCATACCACACAGTGGGGAAGCTGTCATGATCCATGCACAGCACACCAGTCCTCTCATTGTGTTGCTGTCTCTGGGAGTTCATACAAAGGTTTGGGAGACTGGAACCCATGAGTAGGATTTTGGAAGCCAGTAGTACATGCTTTTTTTTTTTTTTTTTTTTTTTAATTATTCCTTCTGCTCTGAATGTTTGGTAATCCACAGAAAGCTATGGTAATTTCAGTAGACAAAGAAAAGAGTTTGTGTATGCCTGGGACACAATAGAGTACTGTTAGTGACTTGTGGAAATGAATTGAAATCCATCACACTCACTCTGGATCCACACTCACCGAAATCTAGTTTTCTTATGCTTGTGACCCTATCATAGACCTGAAGAACACGTGTTCAGGGGAGGCTCGCCCCTCACTGTGTGGTGCCACTGCCATGTTTTCCCCATTAAGTGTTCCCTTCTCCTTCCAGGTTGAATCAATACCAGTGTGTATCCTCTGCTTGGTTGAGGGGAGTAACCCTGGAGCACGAAGATGGTCTCACCGCCTTGATTTCCACCTCTAAGGTCATTAATGTGATTTATTATGAGGCTCCGGGAAATTAGTTGCTGAATATTTCAATACAGAGAGGAAATAATGTAATCTCATTGTTAACCACAGGACCACTGTATCTCGGAGTAACCTGTAGCCATAGTAACAAGATAAGGACATATTCCTTAAATGCTTTAACTATGACTCTGAGCTTCATGTGCATTCAAGAATGCTCGATTCTTGTTATTTATAATTGAATTAATTTTCTGATACATTTGGGGTCCACTCTTCAGTAGAGGTTTTCAATTACCTTAATTTCAAATGATGAGAGTAATAAGATTTTCTTTGGGCTATTATTGTAAAAAAAGAAAAGGGGGGGAGGGGGGAGGAATTAGAACTTTACAGTGTAAAACGAGGCTTAAAAGGACACTTAAAAATGAGTAAATATTTTCCAATGATCCAAATAGTGTCTTTGAGGATAAATATCATGAATATGAGGGCAGATCTATCTTTGCTCTTTCAAGAGTGACCTTTACACCTGCCCAGCATGTTCACTGCCAGCATCAAGCTGCCTTCTAAGTGCCCATCCTCATGCCCATAGATTAGTACATATCTTGCCCCTCATAGGCAGAAGCTCTTTACGCAGGAGAGGTCAGGTAATCCAGAGATGCACATCTGTTCAAAGTGCAGAGACTAAATGTCTATAGAGTACTCAGTCTTGGATGGGACAGCACTGTCACCACCCCCAAGCTCCGCCCCCCCCACCTCAAGGTTCAGGGAGCACCACAGAAGTGGGGAAGATTTAGAGGACTACTCTGAAATGCTGCCTTCTAGGCATTCCATATCTATGGTACTCATGAACTCACTGCAGCTGTGGTTGTCTGCACCAAACTAGTCCAATGAATACTGTGGCATGACAGGGGTGGGGGGCACACAGGCTCCATCTGATGGGGGAGGGCACACAGGCTCCAGCTGCGGTGGGGGGGGAGGAGAGGGAAAGGGGGAGGGGAAGGTACACAGACTCCAGCTGATGGGGGTGGGTGGGAAGGGGGGAGCACACAGGCTTCAGCTGAGGCCTAGGAGTTACTGATAAGTGATGTCTCCTGGTGAGGGAATATCTGTTTTCTTTAGCCATGTGGCTCCTATGTTTCCCGTGTTGATCCCACACCCACGCACCCAAGGGTAGCACTATAGACTCAGTAGGACATCAAAAAGATGAAGACAACAAAAAGAAGAGGAGGAGAAGGAGGAGAAAGTCGAGGAGGAAGAGAATTCGGGCAGAGGGTATTGGAGTTCTAGGCGGAGTGGAAGTGGAGAGTGGGGTCTGGCTGTCAGTGTAGTGGATGTACACGTACACGAGTTTTTTGCTTTGATCCCAAGTATGGGATGGGAAACTGGAGAGAGATGAGGTGACATTTATACACTAGAAGATTAAACCACCTCGTGCGGGGGGCGGGGGGCGGGGCGCTTGGTTTTTGCCAGCTGAAACACATCTTAGTACAGACTCAGAGAGGCTTCGGGACTCTGGGTTCTAGCTGATGCTCCAGATTCCAGCAGCAACTTTGGTTGAATTGCTGGTCCGTTGAAATCCTGCCAACTATGCCAGGGGAATCGCTCCCAGGAACTGAAGTCCAAAAAGGTCTACTTCTCCTATTCCCATTAACCTCTTTTCTCTCCTATCTAGCATAGGTGGGTTGGAAAGGAGGTTTAAGTATGAAAGAATCCCAAATAAAATAAGTTTGGGAAAAGGTCGAAGCCTACATGTCAGCTGCTATTTCCAGTGGCATCCTGCTGGAGTCATGGTGAGGGCGCAGACTGTGTTCAACATGAGTGACAGGTGGATTGAGAGGAGGGAGGGAGAGAACACAGTCTAAGAGTCAGAGGTCCAGGACAATATTTTGTGACACTTCTACTCAAGAAACAAAGCAAACACATACAAATGAGTAAGACAGAGGCACAGCAGCACGGCGTGCTTGTTTGCATTTCTGAGCTCTGTTGACACACGCCCTTGGTGCCTGGTGAACAATTAAACCAGTACAAAAATAATGACTGCCATGTTCCCCATAATGATGACAACAATGCCATGCCAGCCAGGAATATGTGAGCATGGCAACTTTGCACAGAAGCCCTTGGCTTAATTCTTGCACTCTCTCTGATAAGGATTTTTTTTTTTCCTTTTCATTAGCCCAGTGGAGTCAGAACTGTTAGTCTTCAAACAATGAATATCAAACCCGATGTTGTGACTGTACAAGTCCCTGTGATGGGTGGATGACAGGGGAGTTGGTGTTTAACCCACCCCCACCCCAACCCTGCCGCTCTGGGTCTGCTGGAGAACAGGGCAGCACTGCAGCTCATGGCGCCCTGACAAACAGCTCATCACTGTAATTAAAGCAGGGCTAGCTGACCTGCAGCTTTGAGCTTCATCTCCCTTCCTGTGGACAAATAAATTGGAGAAGGAGCATATGGATGGAGACTGATGACTGCTGGATCTGGGTCCCATGCTTAGATCAGGGAGGGCAGGAAGTACGACTGCCACCGTCTGCAGCTTCTGTCCACATTTGCAGCTCAGGCCTCCAGCCTGTATGGAAAACCACATCCTCCCGTGTTTTTGAGGTGGTGTGAGGACCCTGACCTGCATGAATAACTTGGGTGATGCAGGGACAGTAACCTTGGGAACTGACAACTTTTCTACTGACATTTTACAAATCCAGGAACACGTACCTGGGTGGATGCAGCCTTCTGCTTACAGGAGCCAGACTCTCCAGCCCAGAAAATGAACTAATTTTGGCAACTACAATTACAAAAAAAAAAAAAAAACAACAACAACAACAACAAAAAAAACAACCCACCAATACCTGGGAATTTTAGCCCGGAGGATGTTTAAGAAAATAGACAAATAGTGGATTTCAGCGTATCTCTTTTTTTGCAGACCCTGGACATGGCCTAAACAATTCAATATCTCCAGGAGATAGGCATTTACTCTTTCAGAAGGCTTGGAGCGCCTCATACATTCTAAGTCCTAAAGGAACACTTTTACTACATCACGGTGCCTGTGTCTTGTTCCGTAGCTAAACACTCCTCACCCAGGGCATGGAAAGTGACAGACACAGAGAGAGGATTGCTGGATTTTTAAAAACATTGTGTTAGTCTCCTGTCTAGACCAAGCTCTGTGCAGTGAATATCCTTTCTGAACACAGAAGCATTTCAGATGACTTTGTGGCCACGGGAACATTGGCTCTTATAGAAGAATTCTAGCATGGGACAAAGGAGGTCTTAGAAATCCAGAGAGGCAAGCCCATGGCACATCATAGGAAAATCCTCAGAGGCACTTGTTCCCTTTGTAGCCAATCTGGCCCAGCTAGGAAGAGGAGGAAAGCGAGAAGAGCACCTTGACAGAGCATCGGCAGATGCCAGGCAAAATCAGTCAGGAGATAGCGTCTGCCCTTCCTTCAATCTAGAAGATGGGTGGGATTAGTCTTGTTGTATGTAATGAGGAGTGGGACCCCAAAGGCTGCAAGAGCCCATGAGTGAAGCCTCTTTCCACTAGCTTTATAGAAGCCATAGGCATACTGGTGTCAGCCAGCCATGTGGAGATGTACATGGGCGAGACACTCCCAGGCTGCAGCAACTCAAAGCAGAAAAATTCTAAGGGCTGGTTGGTCATATGAGAGGCATGCAGAGGGACAGCAAGGGTGACTGTCAGCTGACAAAGCCTGAAGATGGAGAAGGAGAAGGGAAACCATCAAAGGGACACAAGGGCATGAACTAGCTAAGGAAGGCAGTCATGGTCTCTGAACATACTCAGCATGCCTGGGAATTCTAGGCAATTCTATCTTGACAGCTGGCACAGAAGTAAGGGCCACCTTTCCTCTAGTAAATAACACCTCGGTTTGCTTTAAGACAAGAGTCTGGGACATGGAAGTAGAATACCAAAATGCACACAAAAATACTGACATCCAAGTAGCTTGTTCTTGTTAAAACATTTATGCTTCAGTTACCTGGAATATTGACCTACGATGAGAAACTGTTCGTTCCATAGAACTAAATACAGAAAGTTCACCCTACAACACAAGCCATGCTTTACATAACAAGTTATATAATACAAAATTATATAAGTGACAGATATGAATTCTCATGCATTACAGCTAATTTTCTGACAATTTTTAAGTATGTCCTTTAAAAAATAAAATCTGTCATTTCATTTATTTAATAGCAAGTGATATCATAAAGGAAACTACTTTTATTAATTCACTAACAAATAGACCTCTTCTATATGAACAGAACAGTGTAAGTAGTATCTGTCCCCTCGGGTAAAAGTATGTGTGTACAAGACACTTGTCTTTTTTTTTTTTTTTTTTTTAACCACATTACTTAGAGACTATTGGAATTAGACCTTTTGATCATCCATCTATCCACTCATCTATCTTCCTTCCTTCCTTCCTTCCTTCCTTCCTTCCTTCCTTCTTTCCTTCCTTCCTTCCTTCCTTCTATCCATCCAGCAACTCATCCATCTACCCACCAACCATCTACCCATCCATTTGTCCATCTGCCTGTCTAAAAGAAATTAGGAGAGATTTGTCTGCCAGTTATATTGATGCTAACAATGTGTGAGTGTCTGTCTGATGGCTCTGAGTTTGCTACATAGCAGGGGAGAAGCCATCAGTTAATCGACCAACAGCCTTTTCTTGACTTCCAGAGGGCTAGGCATGTGGACGCATGAGGAAGGCCCTGGCCTAGTGTGGGGGAGTAAAGAAAACCTTCCCCAAAGAGAGATGTTCTAGATGAGACTTAAAGGGTTCTCAATCGGCTCTATAGATGAAAGTCCAGAAAGAGGGACTGCTTGAGAAATGTAGAAGGGGCCTCCACAAGCAGCTTCAATGGCTTGTAGAAACTTTCCCCCCAGCAAAGTGGTTAGTTGGACAGGTGACACACACAGCCACAGCGTGAGCTCTTTCCCCCCTGAGAGCTGGTCCCACAGGAGTGCTTTGACTCTAGGAGGGTACTTGGGGCCTTTGGGTGGGATCCTACAATTGTTCCTCCATCTCAGAACACTTCCAAGGGCAACACAAACATGAGCTGGGGTAGAATTGATCTTGGTGAAGTGTTCCTAGAGACTATGAGCCTTCTGCGGTCAATTGTATTGGGCTCTGCTGATCCTGAAAGCCAGGGAAGTGGAGCTATTGCCAGCTCCACAAAAGCCCAGAAAGACAAGTGTAAGCGGAATGGGATGGGAACAAGCCATCATGAAAAGCTCTTAAGCCATGGTTTAAACACATAGACACACAGACACAGACACACACACACACACACACACAGACACACACACACACACACACACACTTAAAGGATACATGAAAAGAGGAATAGGGGATGCCTCAGAGAGACTGGGTGGTTTGTTGAGGATGCCCATTAAGGATGTTGTAGGGATTGTGTATTCAACAGCTAGAACTCAGAAAACCAATATGTTAACCATACTCCACATAACTCAATGGCAGCAGCTTATGTCATTACATACCACCACCATGTGCAGCACATCTCCACTGTTGTACCAGTTGTGTAGCAACACACACACACACACACACACACACATGTACTCTTTAAAGACCTTTCTGGACATCATGGCTGTGTCTCTTATTCACTCTCTGCCTTGTTCATTCTTTCTGTCTCCTGGACTCTCTCTGTCCCCAGCTCTCTCAGTCAGAGATGGTGTTTGCTCTCCCCATTACCCCAGTAAACCCCTTACACTAGCTCTGTAGCATGGTGTGACTTTGTGGCATTCCTTGGCTTCAACCAGCCAAAGTACCTTTTGTCACTTTATCCTAATAGCATGCATGAATATCTGGCCACTATATGTAGGCCTAGTGGCCTCAGAGTTCAAAAGATCTTATCAGAGTCCCTGGAACTGGAATCACAGATGGCTGTGAGACACCATGCGGGTTAGGAACCAAACCTAGGTCTTCTGGAAGAGCAGCCAGTGCTCAACTACTGAGACTGCTCTCCATTCCCTCATGCCAAGATTTATAAGTGGCCATAGTGACAATATGACTTGCAGTGGGGAACGCTGAAATGGAAGCTGCTAAATGTCCATTGGTGGGGGAATGCAGGAGGTTTGTGAAATTAGTCTGTTATAAGCTCCTGGGCCATTCCGGTGGTGTGCCCTTTCTATTTGAGATTTCCTAGATTACCAAGGGAGCAGATGCACCCACACATCCTCCACAGACACCCCATTAAGATGTCACAGAACTCAAGAATGACTCTGGAGAAAACCACTGCAAGGCAGGAAGGATGCTTCTGAGTCTCAGAGAGCAAAGCCAGCGAGTGCCAGAGGGTTCACCGTGAATCTGTGATAGCAGGACAGAGGTCTCCAGTCCATGGGGTATGAACTGAGGATGCCAGCAGGAGCAGCAGCAACTGTTGGAATGTCCCTCTGGGGCCCCAGACCAGATCTGTGGGATGTAAAGTTCAAAGATGGGGGTCCATGACCCCCTTCTGAAGCTTCACAGACTTGTACATGTTCTAAACGCTGAGCAGCAAAGCCTACACTCTGAGCTGTGGCTATGCTGAGTGTAGATATTATTTTAAAATAGAAGTACTTCATTCAGGCTCCCTGTGATGGACATACATTACTAACAAGGTGGGGTGGGGGTGGGAGGGGCATTTAAAAAGCAAAGCTGGACTTGTTCAGTGCCACGTTAGTTCTTTCCATATGCAAATAGCAAAATAAAAGCAGCACTTACAAGGAATTTCAAGTTGTCAAATAAATGAGCTAAAATTTGAACAACACCGAGCATGTGAATTGTGTAGACTAATGCCTAGCCAAACCCCGGCATTCAGAGGAGAAATTACTAAGAAATTCACTGAGAGAGAATTTGAGGCTAGAAGGCCAACACAGAACACAGCTGTTCTGTACTGACTTGGCAGGAAAAAAATACTTCAAATTTACTATAAGGAAGAGCTAACGAAAACCCCAAGGCACAGACTGTTGCAGGGCTTGTGTGTGAACCTGGAGAGACACAGGATATGGGTATGGGGGCCACTCACGTGTTCCCCTAAGCTTCCTGCTGGTACCCCATATATGAACTCCAGCTAACATGCACCTCTGCCTCTCAACAGAACACACCACACAGCTGACCCTGTCTTGCCTCGGGAGAAGGGAACTGCTAAAAGCTCCACAGAGGTAGGTAATGTAGATGCTTTGGTTTCACCCTACCTGCTCATGGCCAAACGCTGGCTCTACCAGAACACCTCTGAAGGCAAGTCTTCAGATGCCTGCCATGTTGTTCCCGGCTTCCTCTCTCCCCACCATCCATTTACCCATCCATGGCATCCGGCGTATTGTCGTCAGTCCCCACCTCTCCCTTTCAAGAAGCCCTTTGTAGCCCACCTGGTCAATGTCCCAACCTCTGTCTTCATCTCCTTTCATTCTTTAGCTGTCACCCCTGGCAACCAGTCATATGTGCCAATCTCATCATGTACATGCCAATCTGATCATATGGGCTCACAATTTACCCTCAACTACCTGTAGATTAAGGTCCACACTCTGACATCCCTCTTTATAGCTCTTGCCCTCCTTTATTTCTGTAATGCTTTTACTGACAAGTTCTTTCTCACTGGCAGCCTTATCAAGTAAGGCCCAACTCTCTAGATGGAAAAATCCCATCTCTTGCCAAGGTGTGCCACCTGCTTCTTACCACCTTGAGAACTCGCCAGCCATCCTTGCTTCCCTTTGCCCACTAAAACTTATGATCCAGGAACCTTCTTTCTTGAGTTACTTCCTTTGCCAGCTCAATGCTTCAAGCTCCCTTAACCCCCCTTTCTCAGGTACTTGCGTGACTGTGGACAAGTCAGTCTGTCCTCTGGAATGGGGGGCTCTCTCTGAGGGAGACTTGTGATCACTAGTCATTTCACTCCCTTGCACACAGCAGTTGCTCCATGCATGTTTCTAGCAGGATGATGAGGATGTCTAAGTTTTCAGTCTCAGGACTCATGCTTGGATTCGCATGAGGCACAACCCAAGGCTTTCACCTAACCTACCTGACACAGCAAGACATGCCAGCATCTTTAATGAGGCCTCCATTGATGGGAACATGGAGATTTGCAATGGGAGGACTTTGAGTTTCTTCCATTACTGCTTATAGAAGTGGACTAAATCCTGGTACCCAGAGGCATTGTTCCCTGTGACACCCCACTTCACATCACATCTCTCCCCTCTATCTGTTTTTTTGAAAGCCAGAGCCAGGAAATAAAGGGGCTCTTTATAAAGGCCTTCCTACCTTCCCAGGAACTTCCACATTCCTGCTTCTGTCTCCATCCAGCTGCCTCTACCTGCCCAAAGATAGGATTGGAGAAGGGATATTGATCTCCACTATGCCCCAGGTCCCACTTCTTCACCGGCCCCAGACCCTGAGTCAGCTATGGCCTCACTATAGAGCAAACATGGACAGTTGATCTTTTCTGAGTTTGTTTTGTCCTTCACGGTTCCCTTTGAAGAACAGGGCTGTCTGCAGAGACCCATAAAACAAGACAATGACATTCACTGTTGGACACTGAGAGCCCTTAGAGTTTCTCAATGCATTTGTTAAACTGAGACGTGACCTCTGGCCTTGGCTCAGTGTGCCAATATGTACATCAAATAGACATTTGAGAGGTTACCATCGTTTCTTCTCACCTCCCTGAGAATTTAAGTCCTTTCCTCATCTTCCAGGGAGAATCAAGACAACAGCCACAGCAAGTGTCAGCCTCAGTCGACTGACTTGGGGGACTTTTGTGCAAATCACAAGTACAGTGGAGCCGAAGAAGCGGGCATTTACGTTCTGCTTATGTTTCTTACTGGCTGTGTGACCATGTGGGGATGTCACAGGCACTAGGGTAGAACCTACTTTTGTCATTTTGCCCAATGCTCATATTGCCAAGCTGACTTCTAAATACTGATGTTTATTCCCATATCCACAGGCTGCTCTCAGCTTTGGTCAGCGGAGCTTCGTTTGCAGTGGACGATAGCCGGCAACAGAGGCATAACCAGTCAAAGAGCTGAGACTAAGTGACTGCATGTGCTCAGACCTAAATGAGACAGCGTTACCAACATCCCTGCCACCACTAAGGCTCAGAAAACACTGAGAAAGAAAAGGTGGAAAGGAACTAAGAGCTGGGGAATGGGCAGCCATATTGTTCAATGCTGTCTTCTGGACATGATGTGGCCATTACAGCCCTGAACTCACAGCACTTGTGCTTGTCTGCACATGACCTGTGTAAGATGAAGCCAACTGAACTTCCAGCGTAGATGAAGGAGAGTCTCAGGAGGCCCTGACTTCTAACTGAGGAGCTGTTGGCAGTTGAAGGTTGCTATTGGAAAGGGACAGTCATTCTTTTTTGATGGCATGGCCATGGGTGGGCTGCCCATGGATGGCCCTACCCACATCTGTGCACCTAAGGTAACACTGAGTAGACTTATTAAAACACTAAAGAAGAAGAGGACATGAACTTGGGAGGGAGATGTGTTGGGAGGTTAAGGGGGATTTGGAGTGGTAAGATGAAGGATAGGAGGACCATTCTTAATTGCATACATATACAAAATAATTTTTTAAAATATCACACACTCATGTGCATGCATAAGCACAGACACAGAGAGACAGAGAGAGACAAAGACACACACACACACACACACAGTGGGGGGGAGGACACAGTCAGACAGACAGACAGACAGAGATTGGTTTCTGGATTTCTTTTCCTCAGTCCAGAAATGGCTGGTGAATAGGTGGTAGGGTCAGGCACTTCCCTGATCTGGAGGCTCCACTACAGCTTGGTTGTCCTGGTGCCACTGTGCCCGTTAGCCCCTTCTTCACACTGGCACCAATTTCCACTCCTCCATGACAGACGGTAGTAAGACAATCAGGCATGGTTTGAGTTAGTGATCACCATAGTTTAGGTTGATGTGGCCACCATGAGAGTATTTACACCAAGAAAGTAGAAACCATTCCTGTTCTGGGCTTTGAGTTGTGGAATCTTAGGCAACGCCTACAAATCTGGCCAGCTAAGTTCAGGAGACAGGATGGGCCGTGAACTGGCACATGAAGGGAGAACCGAATGGGAGGGCAGATTCTTCCCCCTGCACACCTCCCCTGGGGTGGGAGGGAGGCTGGACTGTGCTTCTTGACTTTGTCTCGCCGAGTGCTTGTATGCTTCCACGCTATTCTGGAACCCTCCCAGGGCCGCAGAATGTCGCAGGTGGTGACACAAAAAAACTTGGCTTGTACAAGAGCTTAGTTAATGCCGCAAATAGATCCTGCCTTACAGTGTACTTCTGAGGCACTATTTCTTCAATGACACAGTAAGAACATAATGCTGACTTCTTACTCAAGTACTATGAGTCTAGTAAGAAACCATGTCAGGGTTCTACACACACAAAGCCTGATGGAAAACTCAAAACTCTCACTGTACTGTGAGTACATTGCTGTTGGGTAGAGAAGAGTCCTGGATTTGGGTCTTTTCAGTGCCCCTCTCTAACTGAGTTATCCTGGTTAAGTGACTTAGTATCTTTCTATAATAGCTTCTCACCTGAGAAATGGGTGTAATGCTGTTTACAGCATTACTGTGGGAACTAAAGAGAAAGCTGTGTTTGGTTTCACTTCTGACCCTGTGAGCTGCTGTAGATTGTAGTCAAACAAGAAAATTGCTTGGCACCTCTAAGTCTAAGTTGAGAACTCAAATGTTAATTTTTCACAAATAACTAAACGTAAATGTAGCTTGAGGTCAAATATGCGTAAGAGCAAAGCCTGAGGAGTGTTTTAAATTGGGAACTGGAAGGGCGGCAGACTCAGGGCTAAAATACGTCTTCTCCCTCGGGCTCAGGTGCCTTCGCTGGCTGGGTGTATATCATGCAGGTCATTTCTGCGCTTAGATGTATTTGGCAGAGAATCAAAATAACTCAATTATGTTTTATCATTAATTAAGCTTTGCAGAAGGAGGGCAACACATGTTAATGGTGGGTACAGCTTTTATTAGACTTCAAAAATACATTAGAATTGACTCTGTAGAGTTGTGAAAGTTTTGAGTATGAAATAAAAAATATCCTAAGTATGAATACATTCTTAATTCTCTACCCCTCTCTCTCACGTACCCCCATCCCACACTCACACATACACCACAGAGAACCCATCAAAAAAATAAAACCTATTGCAATCTGCTAAGGGTACTGATATGACCCAACATAATGGCTGACTGCCAATCAATTTAGCTAGTGGCCTCATTGCCATTGTAGAAAATTAAAATTTGTTGAAAATATCCAGACTGATCATATAATGGTCTGTTAATTCTACTCTAACAGCAAACCAGGCTCTGACCACTTTGATTAATCAGCACCCACTGAATGCTCACCTAGTCAGCTGTAGCCATGGCAAACTGAAGGCCAAGGATGGCCAGAGGCCTACTGTGCGCTAGGTGGCACCTTAGTAGGACTGTAAGTAAAGAGCAGAAAGAATGATAGAGCTGCTTAAAATGTGCCGAATGTCACCTCAGAGAACCCACAAAGTATAAACAAGACCAAGCAAACAAAGCACAAGGGTAACCTGTTGCAAATGAGCTACAGAACAGTTCCACTCCACCACGTGGGCCACAGGAAGAACAGAGGTTTAATCTGGAAGCCACATTTTAGACAAGTGCAAGGAAATACATAAGCCATATGTTAATGAGACCCACCAATCAAAAATATTTTCTTACAGTGCGATTAAATATAAAGACTGTTAATGTTTTCTTCATTCTTTGTACATATGTGCATGTGGTGTGTGTGTGTGTGTGTGTGTGTGCGTGCGTGCATGTGTATGCATTTGTGGGCATTAGTGTGAATCTTACACTTATGGCATTTTAAATTTTTGGTATTTTTATTTTATTATAAAATGTCTTCTGGTGCTAAAGAAGTTAGATGGTTTGGGGCTATCAATTTTTGCTGCTCTTACCCAGGATCCAAGTTCATTTCCTGGTACCCACACTGGATGGCTCACAACTCCTGTAATTCCAGCTCCAGGAGATTTGATTTCCTCTTTTGGTCTCTGCCAGCACCTGTACAGCATTTGCACAACCTCCCACATAGACAAACACATATATTCATATAATTTAAATTAGACTAATCTCCAAAAGCTTCATTTCCTCAGTTGTACTAGCCGTATCTCTAGTGATGGCTAGGCACCTGTGGTTTGCAGCTACCATCTGGGGCAGTACAGGCATAGGACATTCTGCGATGTTGGCGTGCTCCAATGGACTGTAGAGCCCCGAACATAGAAAAAGGAAGTGAGGGTGAAAGGGATGTGTCTGCACAGAGGGAAGAGTTCAAAGACATGCAAATAGGAAAAGAATATGTATAAGCTGAATGAAGAAATAACCCCTGATATTCATTTCAAGGAGAATTTTTGAGCAATGAGCCTCTGGGCATCTTAGAGTCCCTGATTTCTAATTCCTTATTCTCTCATTGGTGACACATTTGAGCCATTAGATAAAACTACTCATTGCCTAACAAGGGGGAATTAGACAGGCAGACAGACAGACAGACAGACAGACAGACAGACAGACTGATAGATAGAAAATAGGTATACCGATGAGGGATGAATAGAGAGATTGTTGGTAAATGACCAAATAGACAGATGGATGAATACATAGATGATAGATAGATATGTAAGGGATAGATGATAGACAGCGAATGGATGTGGACAGAAAGATAATAGATAGATAGACAGATGATAGATAGATAGATAGATAGATAGATAGATAGATGAATAGGTATATTGATGGATAGGTAGGTAGATTGGTGATGGATGAATGATAGGTGAATGAATAATATTGATGGATAGATGATAGATATAAATGATAGATAGATGAATGGATAGACAGACAGGAGAAAGATGAATGATAGGTAGATAGATAGAAGGTAGATAAAGATAGATAGTTCTATGGATAGAGAGGTGATGGATGAATAAATAAATTGATGGATAGATGACAGACAGATGAATAGAGAGGCAGTTGTAAACGTCTGTCTGGGAAGACCGCTTGTTGTCTGGGATAAAGGGTGTGAAGCAAGAGTTTTAAAGGGTAGCCGACTGTATACAATGAATCAGACAATAGGACCAAACAAGTCATTTCATGAGAAGAGTGAAGAAAATGGGACTGAGGATTCAGATTTACCTTGTGGTCCAGCCCCTGCGGAGATAGCTTAGTATCCATGGGTTCTTACAGGAAGTCAAAGGACTAGAAACTGCTAAATGGAGTAAGACGAACTCAACCCCAGGGTCAACAGACTCCTAGTCCTATGCCTGTGCACTAGGTGGGCACACAAAGGGGGCAGTGAATGCCTGGCTGTGGGGAAAGCTCTGGTGAACCATATGTCCAGACATCCATGGGATGGATGCTGTGGGACTACAGTCAATTCCACTCATGTATGACTCGCACTCATGACACAACCAAAGCAGGGTTCTGTCTGAGCAGTTTCCGTGCTTTGGTCTAATGATCTATGTTGATCCTCTGTATGAAGAATACACGGCTCAGTGACATATTTCTTCCATCCTGGGTTAAAGATGTCCTTCCCAATGTCCATTCTACTAATTTATGGGGGCGTAAAAAAGGATTTTCAGTAAAATGTACTTCCATTGGCTTTGATGGAAAGGGTCCGTGATGAAAGTGGAATCTCTAATAAGCATTTCATAAATGACTTGTCTTTCAAACTCAATATAAAACAGAATAAAATACATCTTGCAAAGACCTCCATGCTGCTGCACAGATTTAAAGTCCCCTGCTCTCAATCAATTGGGTCTAAGAACTCAAAAAACCTCTAAAGATGCAATAAAATATTTATCAGCGAAGTTGGTGAAAATTGAGAAATTATTTATGGTGCAAATTCTGAAAGAGTCACACGTTGGAGAGGGACGGTAGGCAGCACATGTTGAGAATACCACATTTCCCTGGAGCGTGCACACATGCACACACACACACACACACACACACACACACACACACACACACACAC
>OU015753.1:9481862-9494631 GCA_907169655.1 Acomys percivali
ACACACACACACACACACACACACACACACACACACACACACACACAGAGTTCCTTCCTTCTGTGGGGAATTCGCTGGTAAGAAAGGCGGGAGTTGGAAGAAGTGTGCTCAGGACTACCGGGCGTTTTCCTCTTTCTTCAGAGATGAGAGGATTTCTGTGGTAGATATCACAAGGAAGAGCCAGAAACACGGAGGAAATCTCATTTCCCAATGGCCTGGTGTGCTTCTAGCTGTCTTCCCAAAGCATGTGGATTCTACCCATGTGCTCCTTATCAGCTGGCTCAATAAGCAAGTGAAATAGAGGCTCAGGGCTATCCAGTTTATACTCAGGATGGGAAAGGGTCTCTGGCCCACCCATGTTACAGTAATTGACAACTCACTATCTCATAGATATTTGGTGGATGGATGGGTTATGCATCAACCAAGACTTTGTCTATAACCTCGGAGATTGCTATGTAGCCTTTCTGTGGGTAGACAGTTCTACGTGGGATGGGATTGAATGAGGACACCCATTAACATCAGCACTAAAGCTGAGTAGAACTAAAAGCTTTTCAGGACACTATGGTGCGCATTCTAGTTTTCAGAGGAGAGACCAAGCTGTGTCCTCCACAGCCATCACCATCACTAGTTTTCAGTACTAGAGCCACACTCCGCTCAGTAAGTTATTGTAGAAGCAAGCCCTAGCATGGTCACCTGCACGTCCCAGTTCACATGGACTTTCCTGATGTAAGTCTAAGCAAAAAAAACCTTTCTCATTTAAAACTGTCCAGGTTGGGACAATAAATGACACTGTCACATTATAGTTCTCTTTAGTTCCACACAATCATCCATCAGTCTCTTTCTAGGCAATTTTCCCTAGTGTTTCTCCTGTCAATCTGAAAGCAGCTGGGGCCAGCCTGGGCTATGAGTGAATCAATGAGTGAATGAGTGAGCATGAAGTTACCAAGAAACATTCCCCGTTGCCTCTGACTTTCACTGCATCAAAGGCAAGCTCATTTTCCAGCCATCAACTCCTCTTGGCTCAGTATGTGTGTATCCTTGTAGGGATTTGCAACTTAGGTCCTTTATAAAGCAGCCATTTTCCCAACCGTGATGGGATGCCAACATCACATTACACAAGTCTCCCAAATGCCCAGATGTTTCTTGCAAAGTAACTATCTTGTGAAGACTCGGCTTTTACTTTGTATCCTGTCCCCTGAAGGAAGTTATTTTCCTGATTGTGCTTGCTTGTTTCTAATTCATTCATTCATCTCATTCTTGTCTTTATATCTTCTATCTTAGTTTCATCAGTCCTGCCTGTGTCTTTCAGGCTTTTCTCTGCAAAGGGATGGGAGAATACAAAGTGCTTTCAGTGACTGCTAGGAGTAAAAACAACTTTTATTAGCCTGTTTTGATTGTTGTCTTGGAGGATTATTGCTTCTGTCTGCTAACTTAGGCCTAGTCCTGGAAGCTTCTAGCCTCCATAGAATCTAATCTAGGCCTAGAATGTTTTCATGTTCTGAGACTTACTGCTTAATAATCTCACCCTTTCTCATTCTTACTGAGCTCTGGGATGGCTGGTTCAACTGAGCTGTTCTGGCTCAAACTCCTCTTCCAGTCGACTTATTCAATCTGGCTTTTTTCTCAGTCTCTGAGTTACCCTGCTTGGCCTCAAGCTAACTCCAGCAATTTTTTCTAATCTCTGGTTTCCTTCTCATTCTCTGGCTCATTCTGTCTTCACCAGTGTCTAGCTTGTTCACTATTTCACCCTTTCTCTGTAAAACTACATCCTCTTATTTCTCTCTCTCTCTCTCTCTCTCTCTCTCTCTCTCTCTCTCTCTGTGGCTAGATCATAATCCCATACAGGAAACGCCAGGGAGGATGAGGAGCTGTGTAGCCTCCAGCACTCCTTGTTCGCCTCATGCACTCCTCCAGGTGTGGATGCACAGCCTTCTAGCTTTGGAGGAGAGCCTTTGGCCAGCAGAATTCCCCAGGGTGGCTATGTATGTGTGTTCACTGTAAAGGGGAGTTCCCTGAGAATTCTCAGGGTGCCATCAGGGTGTCTCCCACGTTTTTCTGGCCTTTTCTCATCCTCTCTTCTCGTCTCAGTTTCCAAGTTAACTTGTTGGTGTTCTCAGCCTTAGAGGCCCAGTGTGCTTGGCCTCTATGAATAATACTCTTGCCTCCCAGGAGGAGAAGTCCCTGAAGCTCAACCTAGATTGTGCCAGCCAGTACATATTGAGGAGCATCAGCTATTCATCAGACACTGTGGGAGGACCTGGGTTCTTCATCGCAATGGAAACAGAAAGGATCCTTGATCTTAATAGGATTAGAGAAACATAGAAAATGCTAGCACCTATTCATGGTTTGTCTGGCATTATACTAAGCCCTTTCCACTTATTACACTGAGTCCTCATGACAAGAATTCCACAGGGATCATCTTTCTACACGCCAAGTAGAGGGAATGGGACTCAGAGCTGAGGTAGTCATTACTGTCACACAGTGAATTAGCAGCTAAGAACAGCATCATGCCATCTTGGATCTTGTCTAAGATGTGCAGGGAGTGCTTACTCAAATCTCAGCCTTCTTTTCTGTGGGTTGGAATGCTCTGTCCGATGGGCACCGTGATGACTGACTCTGGTTGTCAACTTGACACATCTGAGAAGAGGGACCCTCAACTGAAGACTTGCCTCCATCGGGTTCACTAGTGGGGTATTTTCTTAGCTGCTAATGAGTGTAGTGGAGGGCTCAGCACACTGCGGATGGTACCATCCCTAGGTGGGGGGAGGGGGGAGGTCAGGCTGTATATAAAGAAAAGAAGATAGCTGAGTGAGCCAGAGGAAGGAAAGCAGTAAGCAGTGTTCCTGTGTGGTTTCTGTTTCAAATGCCTGTCCTGACTTCCCTCAAAGAAAGGGCTGTGACATGGAAGTGTAACCCCTTCCTGCCCAAGTTACTTTTGGCTAGAGTATTTTGTCATAGCAACAGAAGTCAATCTAGGATGGGTACTCCCTTTTCAAACAGCACCATAAAGAAATGTTTGGTTTTGGCACGTACTGAAGGCTAGGATGTACAGACAGGCACATCAGTGAACATCTGACATGTAATAAGGGAATTTTACTAAAACGTGACTGTCAGCATGTAGCTGAAAAGCATACAAGCGCCTGTTGTAAAATTCTAAAGGTTGGTTTCTGTTCTCCACCCAAGAGTTTCTAGTCAATGACCTAAGGACAGATCCCAAGAACACACAGTTCTACAAAGTCCTAGAGGAGCTGGTATTGTAGTTCAATCCAACTCTAGGCAGAGGATGGTATGTGCCAGGAGTCCTCACCCTGGCTGTACCCCCAAACTTCCCTGGGGTCTTTTAAATAACACATAAACATGGCTTTTACACAATGGCTATGTGCATCAGCCTGGAGGGTGGGGTCCTGGTACCCACATTGTTTCTAGTGATTGTGATGTGTGGCCAGAGCTGGAAATGCTAATTTCCCTTTAGGGTGCCTGGAAAGAGCACAGCTTAGGTCGGCTAGTATTTAGATATGGCTTATGTGAGACCCTTCCCAGTGCATCATGCTTTGGAATGTAATTCTCATTACAAGGCACTAAGAATGTGGAGAACATTTGGCTGTGGTGTCTGAGGAGTTGCTCTTGTCATGTGGCTAAAATTAGACCAGACTAGAACCCGTATAATAGAGTGCTGGTGGCAATATTAGAAGAGGGAGATGGTAGGGAGACTATACAGTCAGCAGTAAGTAAAGTGCTTGTGAGTACAAGGACCCAACGTTCATCCTTTTATCGGCAGAATACACACACACACACACACACACACACACACACACACAGAGAGAGAGAGAGAGAGAGAGAGAGAGAGAGAGAGAGAGAGAGAGAGAGAGAGAGAGAGAGAGAGAGAGAGAGCCAGCATGGAGGTACATTCTTGTAATCCCAGCACCAGGGAGGCAGGGACAAGCAGATTCCCTGGGGCTCACTGGTCAGTCAGCCTCACCTACTTGATGAGTTTCAGACCAACGAGAGATAGTGTCTCAAAGTAGATAATGTCTTGGAGGAAAACCTCAGTTCTTCTCTGGACTTCACCTCTACACATGCACCCCACACACATGAGAATATGAATGTCCAGATACACACAAAAGTAAATAGGCAGCGAGACTAAACAGATATGTGCATGTGTGCTGCCTATCTCTTACCCATGATTCCTTGTGCTTCTTCATGACTCAGCTAACAAGTCACCACCACCAGATGTCAACTCCAGATCCACCACATTTAGAAGCATAAGGTAAGCAAACCTTTTTTCTTTTTAAAGCAGCCAGACTCTGCTATTCATTATAGTAATGAAAGAAAGACTAACATTGGTCTTAAAATCTATTAAAGAGATGGAGATTAGCCCCTTGACAAATAGAGTCCTTGCTTCTGTGGGATTGGAATGTAGGTATGACAATGGTCAGGGCTGTCCAGAGGAACAGGGTTTGTCATAAGTCACTTCTGTCCATTTCAAATTGTTCTTTTTTTTTTTTATGAGTCATAGAAAGAATTTGCTAAAAGGGATACACCTTTGGCATGATGGCAGCTTAAAATAATATGTATAACAATCGCCAAAATAATCGGTTATTACTGCTTTTAATTTCCAGTAGATATAGAATTCCAGTGACCTAAGACACTCTCACCTCTTGTTTAGACCACTTTCCCCTCTTAGTGGGGGTCTTTTCATTCTCACTATCTTCCATTCTATTCCCACAGATTATTTCCTACAATGAAGCTGGGGTGATCACCAATATATGGGGTCAATCGTTGCAGACTTGTGACCCAACCCCATCTTCTCAAAGTGCCTCCAAGACAGGCCACCCATGCCCTCTGGCCATGCTCTCCCTGGCTCACTGTGCTGCAGCCTCCTTCCCCTTAGGTCTGCTCTCCAGGAGCACTCTGTCCCTCCCCACCTCAGGCCTCTGAACACATAGCTCTCTACCAGGATGCCACAGAGCTGGTCTTCCCAAGGATGCCCGTATCTTCTTGTTGTGATACCCCTCAGGTATCACAAACCTGAGTTTGTGTCCACCAGCTTTGTGGCAATTTCCACCCTCCAACCCTTCTGGGTTGTACTCTTTGCTCTTTCTTTCAAGTCACCGTGTTTTTGTTTTGTGCAGCCATCGCCATGCTCTGTAATTTTCCTGTTATTTAGTTGCATAAATGTCCACTTCCCCCACTAGAAGATGAGTTGGATTCTTTGCTAGGTATGGTTGTATTTACCCCATCCTGACTGGACTGTGGCATAAATAGGCATTCCATTTTTACCTGACGAGTAAATTATTAAATCAATAACAGCTCCTAGCATTGAGATCACTCATTCAAGTAAGCAGCCATGTTCAAACTCCAGGTTCAACAAGAAATAGAAACCAATTCCAATTTGAATCTCTATGTAAACACTTCTGTGGGGCTAGGAGGTTCTGATATGTGTCCCATAAAATCTAATCAAGGCCACTGTTTTGGATAAGACTCCTGTTCTAGGTCCAATAGAGCAGAGAAAGACAGAATGGAGTCACCTATAGCCAGATACACATAGCCAGAGGGATTTAAAATGGGTCAGACTTCTGACCAACAGCAATTCCCAGCACCCAATTATGGATGGTTCAGGCTCAGTGCAGCTGAACCAATAGGTCAAGGAGGTATCTCTCTGCTCTGTTCCTTGAGATAAGTTACTCTGAAACAACACATCTGTTTTATTCTTTGATCCTCCCCATCTGGGTAAAACCAGTCCCTTCTGCCTGCTCAGCAGAGGACCCTTCTAGTTCACACACAGGGAACAGCCTGAGTCCTGAATCACCAAAAAAAGAAGCAAGTCAGATCATTAAACACAATTTGCTGATTTTTTTCTTCTTTTTTGATGCAAGGCCCCATCAGTAGTGTGGTCCATTTAGCAGTGGCTATTTTCTCCTGGGTGTTTTATTGTTCAGATTCAAGCAACTCTGCTTCTGCATCTTGTTAGTGCGGTTGAGTTCCTGTGCTCTGGGAAGCTGACCCAGCAGTGAGCTTGGACTGACACATTTGAAAAACAGGACCTCAACAAAAATAAACATTAACACCTAGCAGTCAGCCCATCACCTGGGCATCAGCTACCAAGACAAGGCAGCCTGCTGCTAACCGATGACATCTTACAATATCACTTCAAAATTATTTTCTACTATGTAGATCCCACAATTGTGATAGATGGCTTCTGCTGTCTACAATGCTTCTTCTTCTTCTTCTTCTTCTTTTTCAAAGTGATTGCTGAAAACACCTATCCTGATAAAACCATTTTGACCTCTTGCCATGCAGTAATAGAGGCCAGTTTTAGCTAATCTCAACTGTCACAGGCAGCTTGCCTTGTGTATGCTCAGTCCTTAATAGAAACATCCTATATCATTTGTCCTTTGTCCAACTTACCTTGCCAACATCTCTGGGGAAGGGCTGTCTCTGGTTCTCTGGGATGAGGATGGGAGACACCACAATGGACCTCTTTTGTCTTGGGACAGGAGATGTCCTTGCAAATTTAAAAATATCCTAAAAGGGAAAACAAGATGAGCTAAGTAAAAACTTCCACAGATGAGAAAGTATCAGCCTGCCTGGGGCCCTTGTGCATGGTTGTGAAGGGCATGGTTGTCTGGACACTGTCTATCACATTCTATCACATCTCCTTAGAATGACCAGGTGCATGGTCAGGCTCACACACAACCCGATGCTGTGATTCACAATGGCAACCCTTAAGCCAATAAATCCCAACTTCCCAATCATCCACTTAAAGGGCCACATCAGATCAATACACCCTTCATGCTGTATAGAGTGGTCTTACTGCCAAGCAGGTAGAAGTCACCTGGTCAGCAACCAAAGGGACTTTCCAGGTATAAGTGTGGCTCCCTTCATGGCTCCCTGGAGGAGTAGAGATGAATGGCCTTAGGTGACAGGGCTGTCCACTCTTCAAGGCCTCACAGAGATGTAGGTGATGTTTTCTCAAGGCCATGATCAAGGATGCCTTTGGAATCCATTTACTGAGGAAGTGTCCCTACTTTACTCATAGCATATACACTGCCAGGAGTTCCCCATCTAAAAATTATGGTAGCTTATTCTTTGGGAATTTCATGCAACTTATTTTGACCATATTCACCCCAACTCCTCTTACTCAACTCCTCCCAGGTCCTCCTTTAATCTCCTTAACTCCCAACTTCATGTGTTCTTTTTAAAGACTCAATAACCCATTGAATCCAATTTGAGGGGGTACACCTTTTTAATTAAAGAACTGTGTTCAACAGAAGAAACTGTGTCATTATTTTACATCAAGTGCTAATGTTACATTATATAAAAACAGGGAAACATAAAAATAAACATACTGGAGACCCATGACACTGTTAAATCCGAACTAGAAACTACAGCTTACAGAACAGTAAGAAAGGAGAGAGGGGAGGTAGAAGGGGGTTAGTGCAATCTTGATCTAATTAGAGGGTTGGGGAAAATAGAACTAGAAACAGAGTATCACTTTTAATATGCAAATCAATCTCATCAAATACCACATGCTAATTAAAATTATCTTCTGTATCATCAGAAGCAAGCACCTCATACCTCATGCCATAGTGAGCTCCCATCAAAACAATATGCTAAATAGTAATGTTCAGGACATCACTAGCCCTTGGTCCATAACTGTGTGTGTGTGTGTGTGTGTGTGTGTGTGTGTGTGTGTGTATACTCACCTGCATTTTGTAATTTTAAGAGAAAACATACATAGGAAAGTCAAACAAGAAAAAAAAAAAACAATCAGAGCTTTTGAAAACCTCCACAAACATTCACACTCTTGATTTTTCCTGGAGTACAGACTAACAGTCTTGTGCAGAGCCATTGGGCAATATTTGTTTATCAAGAGCCTTGTAAATATCCACAGCTCTTCCTTCTGTAATCCCACTCTAGGAATACACACAGGTGCTAAGCTCAAAGGAAGAAGGAAAAAGACACAGAACAACGCTTAGTGAGACAGGACACACAGAAGGCAAACGTGAAAGACAGCCCAACATTGAGTAGCAAGGATACAATAAAACACGAGCCTAGTGTGGGAAGACTACACCCTTAGCCCCTCCACAAAATGCTAGACTGGCAATATAGCCAGTGTGTGCCAGCCAATGGGGAGACACTTAAGTTTGTCAGCCCTTACACTTAGAAAATCCTCCTAGGAAAATCCATAGCTCTCTTTAGCCATTGAAGAAAGTTTGCACAGATTATGTAAGAATTACCCCAAATTAAATTTGCCTAACTAGCAGAGATAAAGCATATCCCAGACTATATTTCTAAAGAACATCCTGTTGTGTCCATTCTAGATTGCATGAACTGTGTTATGGAAGAAAAACATTGTGTGTGTGTGTGTGTGTGTGTGTGTGTGTGTGTGTGTGTATGTTTGTGCGCATGTACGTAAAATTAACTAAGGAGTCTTTGTAAATCATGGCTGGCGTAGCAAAATGGTATTTGTAAGCCGAGAAAATGAAGCTACAATCAGACCACTTCACAGACCAGAATAATTGCTGCAAACCTATCAATGTTTTTCCTTTGTCCTAAATTGATTTTCCAAGGTCCCAGGAAAGGTGTGAGCTGTTACTTAATGAGTCATATATTCAGTTCTGCAAAATGGAAAGCATTTCCAGAACTGGACGGGGCAGCAATGTGGATGCACTTCATACCACTGCCCTGTTGTACTTAAACCTACAAGACTGATGCTGCGTGGAACTAAGTCTTGAGGAAGAGCAGACGGTGCTCTTAACCCCGAGTCATTTCCCCAGCCCCGCTTACAAAATTGGTTCAGTTGGAAGAACGTTTCCCTTGCAAGAGCAGAGAGACTTCAATTCGATCTCCAGAACACTCTTTAAAACGCCGGACTAAGTGGCGTGCACTTGGAATGCCATCGCTGGGGAGTGGAGACGGGAGGATCCTAGAGTCTCCCTGCGTGGGAGAGCTTGTCTCAGAGGAGTTGGAGAGCATGTGTGAAGATGACAGTCAAGTTTGTTCTCTGGCCTCCACATGTGTATGCACAGACATGTGCACTTACACATGCACAAACACACACACACACACACACACACACGAGCATCATAATGGTTGGTTTCTAGGGAAACAATAGTCTCCACATCCAAGCAAAGACGGAACACTGGATCTCTGCCCCCCCTCCTCTCTGTCCCCTTCATTTTTCCTTCCCACCTGTGGTGTGTGTGTGTGTGTGTGTGTGTGTGTGTGTGTGTGTGTGTGTGCTTATGAATGACAGTGGAAAGAGCAAAGAGGACAAAACCAATAAATATGAAACTCAGCCAACCAAACAAAATAATGCGCAGAAAAACCCTAACCAAACTCAAATGAAAAGAAACAAACAAACAAGCCAGCAGAAAGGGAGAGGAACACCAGGAGACAAGGGAAGAGAGAGAGAATGGATTCTATTACATAAAACTGATGCATAGCATCTCCGAAGATTCTGCCTCCTTATTGAGGGGCAGCAAAAGAGTGGAACATACGTAAAATATGTGATATGTGCAAATCTCATTTACAGTTAGGAAAACCAATGACTTCAAGAGCTGCCCATGAGTGAATGCGTAGGACGGTGCCTTGTGAAGATTTAAGGTGCCATGCATATGTAAGGGCTTGGGGATTCAGAGCTGTAATACAGCCACAGAGGCCTCTGTTCATTACGACAGCGTGCCTGTAAATGTGTCTAAAGCAATGAAAAAGCACCCTGTGTCCTCAGCAACAAACTTTCCATTGTTTGTGATAAAGGGCTCACTTGTGTCTGCAAGCCTGCTGAGGGCGATGCTGTTGTTCAGAGTGCCCCTGAGCCCTGTGCCCGCTCCTGGTGTCCCCCTCTCCCCAGCACAACAGCCATTAAAGATGCAGTACCAGTCTGCCTCTCACCTCTCCTAGCTTCCTGGATGTGGGGTGACAGGCCCAGTGTCAACCTGGATGCGAAATGCCAGAACAAGGCAGGCGTGGTGGCACACACTTATAATCCAAGCACTTGGAGAGGCAGAGGCAGGTGGATCACTGTGAGTTCAACAACAGCCTAGTCTATAAAGTGAGTCCAGGACAGCCAAGGCTACATAGAAAAAGCATGTCCTGAAAAAACCAACTCCCTGCCCCCTAAAAAAAAAAAAAAAAAAAAAAAAAACCAAAAGCCAGAGCAGAGAAACAGGAAACTCTGGGCCTTGGGAGACAGACTCTGAGGGTCAGAGTGTGTGTGGAGTTGTTCCATGTGCCTATGTGCTGACACCGAAGGCACCCTAGAGGCACCTGGAAGAGAGCAACCAGGCAGGAAAGCCTTCTTCCTTCTATTTCTAAATGCCATGGCCCCTATTTCATGTTTCTAGGCCCACTGTTCTGCCTCTGCCTTGGTCAGTTCTGTGGATGCCTATTGTGTGTGTGTGTCTGTCAGCAAAGACCCTGAGTGCTTGTGGCCAGAAATGCCTGTGATGGGATCTATGCTGAAGGCAGGTGCCTCTTTTGCTCTTGTTTGTCCTAGAAATCATCTTGAGCCAAGAGGACATAGAATTTCCTTTAAAAGCAGGTGAGAAGAGGATGGCTGGCAGAGTCCCGGGATGGCTTGAAGCCATTCAACCATTCGAAACTACAGCATGCAAAGGAGTAAATGAAGCCATCATTGCTTGAAGCCCCCAAGTGCCTACACTTTATAGAAATGATATCCGATGATATTATAAACAGTACTTCCAATGAGGAAATCCATTAATAGGATACTTTGGTGCAACCGTTTCTGCAGATGCCCCCTGGATCCAGATCAGCCAGTCTTGATAGTCTCCTTGTGGGGTTCCTGAATGGGGGCCCTTCCATCTCCCCATTCTTCCATACCACTCTCAGTGCTCTGCCCAGAGTCTGTCTTCAAGTCCCAGCATCTGTCCCGATCCCCTGCTGGGTGGAGTCTCTCAGAGGGCATCTATGTTGGGCTAATATCCACTTAAAAGTATATACCATGCGTGTCTTTCTGGGTCTGGGTTACCTCGCTCAGGAGGTTTCTAGTTTCATCCATTTGCCTGCAAATTTCAAGATTTGTTTGTTTTCAGTAGCTGAGCAGTATTCCACTGTGTAAATGTACCACAGTTTCTTTATCCAGTCTTTGGCTGAGGGACATCTACGTTGTTGCCAGATTCTGGCTATTATGAATAAAGCTGCTATGAGGGCCTGTACAAACTGATGCATCAACCAAGGACAACGCATGGGGAGAACCTAGACCCCCTATTCAGATCTAACCAATGGGCAGCTCATTCATTCTCCGTGGTTGGGGGGGGAGGAGTGGGGACTGCCTCTGACATGAATTCTGGTGCTCCCGATTTAATCACTTGCCCTTGGCAGGAAAACCATGAGGGCACACAGAAGAAGGGGAATCAGGCTATCCGGATGAGACCTGATACGATGGTGGGGGAGGAGGAATCCCACCCTCTGTCAGAGGTCTGAGGGAGGGGAATAGGTCAGAAGGGGGAGGGAGCGTGGGAACAGGAAGATATAAGCTAGGGGATATCAATTGGGATGTAATATGAATAAATTAAAACAATTAAATAAAAAGAAAAAAAAGATACTTTGGTAACGTGATGGTCAATCTGAAATTGGGGAAAGAGGAGAATCAGAGATGGATACGGGTGGGAGGATCATAGGCAAAGTGCATCATACACTATGTGACAATGACTTTATGAAACCTAGTTCCACATACAAAGAACACATCACAATTTACGGAAGAGAAAATAAATTGAAAATCTCCAGTGGCTTTAGACACGTCAACATCTTGGTGAAAGCATTTCAATATTTGTTTAGTAATCCCTCAGAAGTGACCATTGTGGGAAATGACACGTTCTGCCCCAGTTTAGCCCAGTGGCCATGTGAGATGTTGCTATAGGTTACAGCATCAATGGATGCTAGTTGGTAGGAACAGGGGGACCCCAGTGAAATCCTTTTCCTGAGAAACCTGGTCTAGGAAAAACACTTCCTGGTCTCCACTCTGGCTTCATTAGTCTTGCCCAGACATTCTTAGATCATTATTTGGGAAATTAATTATTTACCCATTTAGAGAATACCAATTACAGAAGGAAATATTTACTTCAGTTCCCCATGTCCCTTTCTTTTTAGTGTAATAAATTAATGTGTCACAATATTAAAAAATAAATGAATGTGTAAGTAAACACTCTTACATGTGTGGTTGAATAACCAAGTACCCACCGTGAAACACAGAGAGGGGCATTCCCAATGTCCTAGGTCATTTGGCTTTAATCCGAATGTTTAGGATAGAAAGGAAGTTGCTGTGGACAAAATAATCAATGATGCAAAGAAGTTACAGATTTCTCTGTGGGTATCTGGTATTTGAGAGGCGGTTTTAGAGGTTTCTATATCTTTTTTTAAAAACACTACCTGCCCCGCATTAACATTGTACAAGCATCTGCATGACCAGGGATGAAGGCCTCAGCATCACTGATGCAGGGAAGGCCCAGGTGGTGTGGTTCTTGATGCTGTTGCTGACCTCTTGCAGATGCTGTGCCTCCTGTCCTGCCCTCTTCTGCATGGCCAACTCCATGCAGAAAATCCTTCCATTTTCAACGCTTGCCTCAAACATCAGTTGAAGATTCTTCCTCCATAAAAAGGGATGCAAGAAAGAGGCCCGGTTTCAGGCCTGGGGGTGGTGGTGGCACAAACACACAGTGGCTAAAGCTAAGCACAGGCCAGAATCTGTGGGAGTGAGAAGGAGAGAGAGGAGAGAGAAAGAGAGAGAGAGAGAGAGAGAGAGAGA
>OU015753.1:9500044-9515136 GCA_907169655.1 Acomys percivali
TACCATGAGTTGAAATACAAAGGATCTTAATCATATTAGGAGATGAAAAATGAGAGAGACCATAATCAACTGCGATTCGCTGAGTGCCTATTATGTGACTTCCATTAGTTAAATGGTGTGTGAAATACAAAATTGCATCTGAGGAGGTGTCAGGCTACCATTTGTTGTGGTGAAGGTTGCGTACAGCACAAAACTCCCCACCCCTGGAGGAGATAGGCAAGGGCTAAAATCCACCCTCTGCTCTGTAGTTATTGATCCATGGGTGCTGGGTCCCTTAGGCGAATGGCTGTTTCTGAGTGACATGAAAATTCTGGGGGTGGGGTGGGGTGGGGTGGAGGGTGCGCTATGCTGGTACTACCCAGATGGTGGGAGCTGACCCTAAGCCTTAACTCCAGCTAAACATGGAAAGGTTAAGTCATGAAGAGGGAGAAACTGAAGGGGTTGCACATTGCCGAGAGGGTTAGTAATAAAGAGGGCTACAGAACCGATGGCTTCGACCACGGGGCACCAGTGAAGCTCAGCGGCACCCCCTGCCAGACAAAAATGCCTGGCACTGAAGCTGGCCATCTTGCTTTTATACCCTGCCTCTGGAAGGCTGGACGCTGTGTGGCATTAGAAACCACCCCCTTGGTTTCCTCTCCTCTGAAATAGGTAGCCTCACCTTGACCGTGCAGAGGAGTCTTCCCCGGGGCCTAACGTCCTAAGTATACAGCATCCCAACACTCCCCACCACCCTCCCGCACCGGGTCTGTATCCACAGCACCTGTCACTATTAAGTGCCTCATGTTTTACTTACTGCTAATATTTTGTCTGTCTACCCCCCCCCTCCATTCTGCCAACGTCTAGGAGCCATCAGGCAGGGATTTGATTTTCTCTTTCACACTTAACACCCTCACCCTGGTAAGCCAAAGCAGTCCCGGCACCTGTTCTGGAGCTCAGACAACGTATGAATCAAATGAGTGATGAATTAGATGTAGCTGAGAAGGCAAGATGATCTGGAGCGGAGCAGTAACATCCCTGGAGATCCTACACTGTGTTTACTGATTGTTAGCAGAAACAGAGATGGAGGCAGGCTGATGGGATGTTGGCTGAATGCTAACTTCCTTCTGCAGGACAGCTTGGGTAATGCTGATGGACGAACTCAAAGCCCTCAACTAGAGGGGACGTAGGTAGATGACAGTGCCACCATGTCATACCTCCTGAGCACCCCCTCCTACACACACACACACACACACACACACACACACACACACACACACACATTAGGCATGGTATATTATCTCATTAAGTTTAAATACAGACGAGGAGACTGAGGCACTCCCAGGATGGGCTCAAGTAGCAGCTTGAAGTGAAAATAAACAAAGGTTTTGAAAGAGTGTCAGGGCAGGGTTATTGTCCAAGGAATAAAAACAAAGTAAAGCCTTTAGCTTCTAGAAGATTCTCATTAAGGAATGTCTGTCATTATCAGATCAATTGATAGGGCAGAGGGATTTCACTGAGCACTTTGTACACTTTTCTGTCTCTGTCTCTCTGTTCTTGGACTTTTGCCCACAGAAATATCTGCCCTTGGTTGGATATACTGAATGCTACCAGAAAAAGAGATACACCGGCCACTAAAACAATCTCCCTGGTTGTCTTGTAAAATCTTCACATTTTACTTATTTATAATAGCCACGATGTCTACGAGGCTGAGAGATGAGACAATTGACAATTACCCTAAAAGCAGGGTCTTTCCACCTTAACACAGACCCTGGGCAATAGTGGTGCTCTTTGCTCTATCAGTACCTTGCTCTTGTAGTTGGTTGCCACTGTCTGAGTTAGTTTAGAACAGTGGTTGGGCAGATAGATGGCTATCTTCTCCCTCTCTCCCTCCCTCTCTCCCCCCCCCTCTGTTCTTTCCTTTTCTTTTCTTTTCTTTTCTTTTCTTTTCTTTTCTTTTCTTTTCTTTTCTTTTGAGACATGGCTTCTCTGTGTAGCCTTGGCTGTCCTGGAACTCACTACATTGTCCAGCCTGGCCTTGAACTCAGTGATCCCCCTGCTGAGATTAAATGTGTGTGCCGCCATCACCCAGCTAAGCAGATGACTATTAATCTGATGGTCTTTGGTCAACTTTGGCCTCTTCTATGGACTAAAAGCACACTGTGTAATTATTCAAACACTCCGTGTCACACTTGTAACACATGTAGAGAGGGGACTATAATAATTCCCACACTACAGGGTTATTGTACATATGGAACTCATGTGCAATACATATTAGTTACCACATAAAGAGTGCCTACCATGTTAAGCACTTAAACTTTGTGGCTTTAGATAGATTTCAAATACATTAGAACAACAGGTTTTAAAACCTGGCTTTTACTTTTATAGTTAAACATCTTAGTGTGTGTGTGTGTGTGTGTGTGTGTGTGTGTGTGTGTGTGTTGTAGTACACACACACCAACATGTCTGTGCTGCACCTTTCAAAAGCCAGGTAGTCCTTTTCTTTCTGGGTGTAAGTCTCTATGTGCAATTCCTTCAGCACCTGTAAAGACAGGTATCACTGGCTCTGAGAAGGAACTTCCAGTTTCAATTAAACCGTGGGAGTTGGCCTTTCTTATACTGTTTCCAATACTCACAGTATTTCTGTTTCTGTGCCCTCTTGATTCGTCCCTAAGAATGTTTCTTATCGCCATCAGATTGCTTACAGCCAGTAATAAGAATGAAATCTCCAGAACCAGTATGACCAAAAAGAAACATCTCGGACAAAGAAACAAAGATAAGGATGACAGCAGATGTCTTGCTATGAGCAAAGCGAGTGAGAAGAAAGCGGAGCTGCAAGCTTCTAAAAAGTAAACAAAGGAAAAAAGACTGGTCAACTCTGAATTGTATACCTGGTAAAAACATCCCCAGTATGGAAGGTGAAATGAAGACTCATCAATATATGCAGATAATGTTCCTGAACTTGGGTTCAGTGATCACTTGCTATTCTGGGGTTAGTGGTCTTTGGGACCAGCATTACCTCTTATCTTCCCAGCCCAACAGCATCTCATCTTCCCTTTCCTGCTTAACCATCTCATCAAGCCACCCAGAGAGCCTTCTAGACCAGCCATTATGTAATACTACTGTTCAAAAGTTACCCTTAACACAGTTCCAAGTGGTTGCTAAGTGGATATTTGTTAGTGGAAGAAATTAACAACCAACACAGTGTTTCTTCCTAGCTTACAGTGTGACCTACCATGTCCTCTTAGCTAGACATTGAGGGTCTTCTAAAACTTGAGCTCTCACTGCCTCTCTCTCTCTCTTTCTCTCTCTCCCTCCCTCTCTCTCTCTCTCTCTCGGTTTTTGAAGACAGGTTTTCCCTGAGTAGCCTTGGCTATCCTGGACTCACTTTGTAGACCAGGCTGGCCTTGAACTCGCAGAGATTTGCCTGCCTCTGCCTCCCAAGTACTGGGATTACCGGTGTGTGCCACAGTGCCTGGCTTCACCACTTTTCTAATATCTTCTTTCTGTTGGAATTCCCTGCTGAAGATTAAATGCAACTGTGTCTTCTTCACTGAACAATATTTTTTGGTTGCAGTTTTGCATGGCTGGGCCTTAAACCCCAGGCCTTGCACATTCAGGGCACATTCAGGAATGAGCTCCATTCCTAGACCCGAGCAGCTTTAACCTTTCCTTATCTTTGTTCGTCACCCTCTAGGGCCTAGCTCACATGTATTCCCTTCCCACATAAACTCTGCGATGCCTACCACTTTCCTTCAGATGTCCTCTTTGGTTGCCAAATTCAGGAAGGTTGTAGATGTGAGTGAGGAAGGTGCTGTGACCGACACAGGAATCCAAGTTTCCCCTGGCAGGGAGTGGCTGTTGGTTGCACTTTTTTGCTCACCCCTAGAGCCCTGCCTTGCAACTCTGCTGCAAATGTGAGCAAATCCACCATTCTGTAGACCTTGGCTGTGTCCACACCGACTGTCGACTTCAGCTGGCAAAGTATTATTTAACAACAACAGAACAGTGTCATACATGGCAGCAAGCCCCATCATCTCGAGCTCCCCTGCTTGTTTTGAGGGATGTGTGATGACTAATTGTGGTTGTCATCCTGATTGGATTTAGAATCAACTAGAAGGCAGCCTTCTGGACACTGCTGTGAGGAGTTGCTTTGATCAGGGGTTCAGAACCATACCAGGACCGCTAAGCCAGTCAGCTTTGCGGACTGAGCAACACAGGGTGCTTGGCCTCTGGTGTGAGGCACAGACTGTTTGACTACCCACAATCTAACAAGTACCATTTAATATGTAGTCACTCTATTGTTTACTTTCTCTAGAGAAATGTGAGTCGCACAGGATGCAAGGGGGAACTCTCACAGGGCAAGGCTGGCACCGTGACAGATCAGAGGCAGCTGGGGATATTCGGATTGCCAAGTGTTGCATTCTTACCACACAAACTTTGACAGCTCTTGGGTGCATGCCTGCATGCATTTTCAGCTGTTCAGCTTGATACATATTTCCAGTAAAAAAAAAAAAACTAAATAAGGAAAACTTAGTCCTCTATCTCTGTGGTAATATCAGTTTATACTGGACAGCGCCGAGTTTTAGCAAGGTGAAGGTACTTTTCCTAAGCACACAGAGAATCAGTGACAAACAGAGACGTGTATTGATTTGAGTCCATATCAATATTTCTCCAGAGGTGCATTCAATCTTGACATTACTAAAGGACAGGATTAGGATTTTTTTCCTTCTATTTTGAAACACAGTCCAAGGACTACTTTTAATCAGACTTGGGAAATAGTTGGTCACATCCTTGCCTTTTTTTTTTTTGGTTTATTTTTATTTTATATTTAATTAATTCATTCAGATTACAACTCAGTTGTTATCCCATCACTTGTATCCTCCCATTTCCCCCTCCCTCCCACTTTCACCCTATTCCCCTCCCCTAAATCTATGACCGAGGGGGACCTTCTCCCTCACTATATGGTCATAGGCTAAGAATAAACAGGCTACCTGCTTTTTTTTTATTAAGCAAAATTTTAGCTATGAACAGCTCTGATACAGAAATAATTGTGTTTAATTGTAAACTGAACAGTTGTCTCCATCTCCTCTTGGCATATTCTTCCAAAGCAGCAGTGGGTCTGCGAAGGTGAAGTCATTGCTGTGCATGTGTGAGGACTGAGCTTCAGACATTAGCCCCCATGTAAGTGACCTTAGCCCCCTGGAGGCCTGCCTGCAAGCCCAGCATTGAAAACAGATATATAGATCCCTAGAGCAAGCTGGCTGGCTCTGGGTTCAATTAAGAGACCCTGCCTCAACGAATAAAGAGCATGATTGAGAAAGACGCCCAACATCAGCCTCAAGCCTTTCTATGGACACGTGTACAGTTGCACCCATACACACATAAACACATATACAGTGCATACACACTACACACTTAGACGCATTCAAACAAACACACAAACTAACAAGTAGTGGTAAATGACTGGTCAGTCCTATTTACATAGGCTTTCTCATTGGTCCCCTCTTAAGCCATTTTGTGGTCAGGCCAAAAGAATTAAACCCAAATGGACTCAATCTGCACTGACACATGTCTATAAAGCACGAGCTCTCATAGTGAGAATTTAAATTAGTCTTCAGCAGAGCCTCTCAGTCCTGAAAATTGAAATCATGAGTCGTGGTAGCAATAAAATACTCATGAGATGCAGTCATAGCCCAGGGATAATTTTTTTTTTTTTTTGTAATTGCACTTTCATTTTTGTGATCAGTCCTTCTGTTTCAGTATGCAGGGTAAGCTTTCCACCACAGGGTGCAGCAGCTACTGGATACCCTTCTAAGACAAGGGGAACCACCAAAGGAGGCATGCCCCAGCTGCAGATCTCTAACCAAGCCTTCTCCTTGAGATGATGCTTGATGCATACCTATCTGGTGTAGGGAGAAATGTGGATCCGTATTGTAGCTGGTGAGTTCCTGAGAGTGTTAATTGACTTACACACTGGGTAAGACCCAGGTCCCGTACCCCACTCTGATGACTGGTACAGGCTGATGCCTTAAGGAACAAGGTCCACCCCATACATTTCTTCTGATCTTTACATACAAAGTTCTTGAGCTGTGAAGTTCAAGGTGGGTCGCATACTTTGCTGCATTAAAACCTCTTCCTACTCCCCTTTCTCTTACTGTTGCCTCCTAACTCACGCCCAACCTTTATAAAATAGCTCAGTTACTCTGGCTTCCAGTAAGCTTACAAAAATCCCTGGACGGGACCGTCATTGTCTCTGTTCTCTATCTATCTTGTACTGAGCCTCTCGTTGTGTTTCATGTATTTATCACATGTGTCCGTTGCCCTTACGAGGGGGAGCGATCTGGAGCCGATGTGGGTCATCGCACAGTATGACCATTCACGCATACACATAAAGCCTTAACAAATCCCACCCTTTGAAGCCATTGCTCTTGATCAGTTAGCCAGGGTGTGCTTGCCAAAGAAGTCAATAAACCTGCACTAAGCATCTCCCGCATGCTAAAGGCTGGGCCAGTGTTGCGCTGCCCAAATGTGGTCTATAACCTTAAACTGTCTCCTGGGGAGGGATATAACAAGGCAAAAACCATGGCAGAGTACTACAACCACAGCTTTAACTGAGAATCACAAAAGGCCACAAAGGGGGCGTTTAGCACCCACCATGAGGCTGGGGGAGGCAAGACCCCTTCAGTGGAGGAACTTTAGTTCTCACAGTCTTCACATGTTGCCAGCACCAGATAATACCAATGCACAGCTCCTATCTGTATTGATGCTGCTTTAATTTTTTATTGCTGTCTTGGGTAGATCATTCCTATACCACATGTTGACAGGTTAGCAGATAAGATTTTTGAGCTGAAAATTTGGGTGAAGGATGAAAGATTTGAGACAAAAAGAATAAGTACTGTCTGCCCACAAACTTTATGAGGTCACATTGGTAGTTTGAACTAAGCTTGGTGCATTTGCACCATGGCAGTCCGTGAGTGCTGTGAAGTCAGGGACGTCTCCATTTCTTTCTAGAGAACTGATTGTTCAATGTTGGCTGGTGCGCATGAAGACAGCTTCTTCAAGTTGACAGTGAACTTTGTTTCAAAGAAAGATGGGGATTTTCCCAAGTGATGAAAAAGAAGGGCTGCAGTGTAGACCACAGATATCATTCTGAAGATTGACCCCACTACCACACACCTAATTTAGAACAGTAGTTGGCAAGCAAACAATGACATTGTGAAGATGCATACAAAGGGACTTAACACTTGTGGGAATATAGTCTAGTCCAGTCACCATGGAAACAAAATTGAGTGTTCCTCAAAAAAAAAAAAAAAACAAAACAAAAAACAAAAAAACAAAAAAAACTCAAAATGGACCTTTGATATGGCCCACCTACCTAAAAGCAGCTGTATTATATGTACTACACCAGATATTGACTCTCAAAGGTTTCAAGTTGGTATATCACAGACACCTATGCCCAGCAGTGCTTACTTTAGCACTATTCATAAGAGCTAAGTCATAGAACCAGCCTTGCTGTCCATCCACAGAGGAATAGCTAAGGAGAATGTGGCATACATGCACAATGGAGCTTGCCTCCTCATAAAAATGGGAAGTGTCGGGTGACTGCAAGGAAATGGATTTGACCAGCAATAAGCATATTAAGCAATTTGCTAGTCTCGGGAAGAAAAACATTGCATGTTTTCTTTCTTTCATGTATGGCTGTCAGATCTTATATACATAGATGAAATCACATAGGACAGGGAAGTAGAGTCATAATCATTTAAGGCTCCAAAGGAGGCTAATTAGAGTAAAGGGAAAGACAAGTGCAATGGGAAACAGAGTGGGTATTTCCAAAATATATTCTATACTTGCATGAAAATGGCTTTGAGCAACCCAGCATAATAAAATACTATTATTCTTAAGATTTATTTTAATTTCATGTGCATGAGTATTTTGTTGGCATGGTTGTAAATATATGGCATATGTGCCTGGTGCCCAGAGAGGCCAGAAGGGCATCCATAGGACCCTCTGGAAATGGAGTTGTGAATGGTTGTGAGAAGCCATGTGAGTGCTGGGGACTAAAGCCAGGTCCTCTACAGGAGCACAGAGTGCTCTTTACCATCAAGCCATTTCTACAGCCTTCAAATACTATATTTTTAAAGAAGAAGAATAATGCAAGATATACAGAGAGTATATGCAGGATGATACCATTGGATCAGTCTGTCAAGAGTTTTAGAACCAACTAGGATGGAGGAAGATGAATTGTCCTAAGATGTTCTTGTGTTTCTTATCACTTAGAGTATTTGGTGGTCAACGGAAAGATCTTGTGCAGCTCCCTTTTGGCGAGCACTACCGACTTCACATTGAAACTGGGTTTTAACAGTTGGAGGAGTCATTGCTAGTGTGGAACCTGCCGCAGTGATCACTTTGCATCCTATATAGCATCACTATGTAGCCTTGTATATGTTGTGGACACTGGTCATGTAGAATCCTGATAGAATCACACCAGACAATGGCATAATCGCTACCAAGATGCCCCACTTTGGGTTGATACGTTCAGTCCTAAGATGTTAGCAGGCCCAAGCCATCAACAGAGAGGACTTTATCCTTTCTGAAGAGTGCTACATTTGCAGAGGTTCCACCCTTCCTGGGACAGCCCACCTCCAGTGATGAGTTCACAAGGGGGTGTGCACTCCCAGATCCTTGACCCAATTCAGAATGGCCTTGAGGTCTTCATGGAGTGTCGGCTGAGATTCTGCTGGAACCCCATCTCTGCCGACTCTTCCCTGAACCAGGCTCCACATCTCCCCTGCCTGTTATTCTCCAGAATGGTTCCCAATTTTCAACATGCCACTCATGACCAGAGAGGTGGTTTCTGGAATCCCAGTGCAATGCTAGCCAAGACCAAGCTGAGGCCAGAGTGACCAGATCTCCACATACAACATAGTCCAGACATCCCCGCCTCTTCCGGGAGCCTATTCAACTCTTAGAAACCTTTATGGCCAGATAGGTCTTCATTTGTTATAGTGCTGACCAGTAGGTCCTGACTTATAGCCTCCAAGTCTTTAATAACAAGCCCAAATATTCTGACCTTAAAAATCAGTTTTTTTCTTTTTTTTTTAACTTTTTTAAATTGAAAAATAAAATAATTCATATTACATTTCATTTGCTATCCCAGCCCACGCATCCTCCCATTCCTCCCTCCCTCCCGCTTTCACCCCATTCCCCTTCTCTATGACTGTGACTGGAGGGAACCTCCTCCCCCTGAATATCAGTTTTTAACTGTGATCTTGCCCACTTTCAAACTCCCGCTCAGAGTCCCCCTGTCTCATGGAGCATTTGTGCTGCCCTCTTGCTTAGTCTCCTCCTGGCATGCTTTCCTTGCGCCTCCCATGGGGACTTCCACTTCTCATAATAGAGGACTGAAAGCACTTTCTGATAGCCATTTCTTCCCTTGTCCTATGTACTCTTCTTGGTAAGGAACTTCCACCCAAGACCCTTGGAGGAGAGGAGGAGAGGAGGCGGTACAACTGTCTACCAAATTCATGAATTCACGAATGAGGACTTACATGAAAGCAATGGGCCTTTGGACTGATTCCTGAATTGCCGAGACTACTGAAGTAGATACGGTGTTCCCCCAAATACATCACGTTACGGTCAGTCATCCCGATCACGGTAGAGGTATTGGAGAAGACAGGGACAGAGTAAGGGTAGGGAGGGGACAGAAGGAACAGTCAGTGTCACATGCCTCAGCCAAGCATGACTGCTGTTTTGGGAGATGAGGAGTTTAATGGTTCCAGAAGTTTCTAGAAAAAGCGGGTGAGCTTAGAGAGGGAGAGCAGAGCCCAAGCTTGTTGCTACCCTTGTCCTCTCATTCCAGTGCTGACAAACAGATGCCCTTCTTGCCACCCCAGGGCATTTTTAGCTGCTATATGAAGTTGATTCCCACAACGGAAGCAGCTCTAGGAAAGTCTGAGGCATTTACGCACACAGACTTGGGCCGGAGAAGTGGCTTGGTTGTTAAGGACACATAATGCTCTTGCAGAGGATCTGGTTTCTGTTTTCAGCAGCAACATCTGAGTGGCTCACAATCACCTGTGACACCAGCTCCAGTGACCCTCCGGCCTCTTCAGGTGCACACGTGCACGTAGACATAGCCATATGCACGTAGTCGCGCTTGTGTGCCTACACGTGCATGCTTGCGGACACATGTGCACACACACACACACACACACACACACAACTAAAGACATAAATGAAATAATTTTTAAGAGCTCAACTCAAAGGCCTCTGTTCTCATGATGTCTTTGTTCTAGTAAACATCCTCTTGCTTAAGTGAGTTGGAGGCGCCTGCTGTTCCAGGTGACAACGGATACGTTTAGGGAAGGTGGGCGGAACGCTTCTGGCTTTGCTTTGAAAAGGACGGAGAATAAAGATCCACAGGCAGTAAGAGGAAAAGAGTTCACTTTCAAAGTGGCAGAGAAAGAAAGTGGCCACGATGAAAGAAGAAAGGGGGGGAAAAAGAGCAACAAAAGGAAGACAGATGAGGCCTGTTTAAGGCATCTATTGATTTGAACCGTTTTATTATATCAGTATGTGCTCAAAAGGAACCAGGGCTGACAAAGTTAATGAACTCTAGTTAGAAATTTCGAGACGAAGCTGAGACCGGCATCAGCGCCATCCTTATCCTAATCATCCGAGACCTCGCCTTGCAAAAATGTCTTGATCACATTACAAGGGAGCCCGGATTAGCGTCAGTAACAACAACCATCAATCACACAGTAAGGAGGCAAAGGAGGTGTTTAATGCGGACCAGAATGGACTAGAATTAAAAGCCAGCCTCTGCACTGATCAGCTGTGTCAGCCTGGCTGAGTCTTGGATTCTTTCTGAGCCCAACTCTTGCTGCTTTTAAATGGGCGTAAGTAGCGTCCCAAGTTTAAGCATAATCCAGAGGGAAAAGGGTAAGGGGCCTAGATCATGTGCATTTTCATGTTTCCTTTCATTTATAGGGTTGTTCAAATGGGTTAGAACGAAGAGGTTCTTTCAAACCTGATATTGGGCAGCATCCCGTATCCATGGTGAAGTTTCAAGAGCCTGTGGCCGGGCTGAAATTATTTGGGAGAGTATATTCACTGACGCTCACATGTGGTGGATGCATTTACTCTTAAAAGACTTAAGGACCTTGGCTTTAAATTTCTGCAACTATGCCTTCTCTTTTGCTTTCTGATATTACATTTTTAAAATGCCATATGCAAGTGCATACCTGTGTGTGTATGTGTTCATGCACACACATGTGTATATGAGGGTTTGCACACACATGTGCACATGAGGTCCAGAGGACTTCAGGTGTCCTGCTTCATCACTCTGTACCTTATTCCCTTTGTGCAGAATCTCTCACTGAGCCAGGACACTAGGCTGGCAGGCAGCAAGCCCAGGGAACCGTCTATTGCTACCTCACAAAGTGCTGGGGTTACGGGCAGCTTTTTACATGGGTCCTGGGGATTTGAACTCAGATCTTCACACATGCCCACCAAGGACTCATACCTTCTGAGGCCCCTCCCCAGCCCTGATATTACATTTTAATAAGTAAGCGTTTATTGAATACCAACATGTCCCAGGCACTGAGATGCAGAGTACAACAGCAGACCGTACAGACAAAAATCTGTCCCTTAAGAAGCCAATACGGTAGTGAGTTTATTATTTAAGGCCAGCCTGTGTGCCCAGACCTAAGTGATAGTCTTTAGGGATCACAGGAACTGGGAAGGGTCTTGCAAGACCAGCCTCAGCCTCTACAGCGGGGGTAAGCACGGGGTCCTGCCTTGGTTGATTCTGCTTCCATGCTACACCTAGTCCAATGGCCCCAGGGGCTACTGGCAATGAATGAAGCTGGAGCGACCTGGTGGCCATCAAGGGCACTAGGGAGTCATCTTCCAAGATCTCCCTAGGGGATGCAACAGGAGGATTAATTGGCCATCATGGGTTTCATCCTGAAGGGGAAATATCTTCCACCTATGATGGATTTAACCCAGGGACACACTTCAGGGCAGAGCAAGCAGCCATTGCACATCCATGGAATATTCCTTCCTTATAATAGAGGAAGACAGGAAAGATAGATGGAAAGAGTGAGGAGAAAACCAATGGACAACAAGGGAGCAAAGAATAGGAAAAGTGAGGCAAGGGAAGAGGTGAGGGGGGGAGGGGAGGAGGAGAAGGGACGGGAAAGAAAAAAAGAAAGAAGAAATCCAGAGACTGTTCTGCAATGTATGCACACATTAAATATATTTTAGGAGCTGGATGGTGGTGGCTCACACCTTTAAACCCAGTACACAGGAGACAAGGCCAACAGATCTCTGTGAGTTCAAGTCCAGCCTGGTCTAAATAGTGAGTTCTAGGACAGCCAGAACTACATCGTAAGACCTTGTCTTGAAAAAAAATCACATATGTATGATCTATTTATACATTTATATATTTTTATGTAATATAATGCTCATATGCATTAAATTATATATTTGTAGATATATTGGTATGCTCAATATATTTATATAAAATATATGTATATTATATTTTATGTATATACATTATTACATGTGTATATGCATTGGCATATGTGATATATTTATGTAATATATAAAAATATATAGTATATATTTACTTTTATGCATATGAGCATTATGCCTGAATATATTTGTGTAACATGCACATCATTGCTGCCTGCAGAAGTATCCTCAGGACCTGGAGCTACAATTGTTAGCCTCCATGTGGGTGCTGAGGACTGACCCCAGGTCCTGTGGAAGAGCAATCAGTGCTCTTAACTACTTTGCCGTCTTTCCAGCCCCAGTCTGCACATTTTATTTAACAGATATTATAGCTTGCCAGCTAGAAGAAATACAGTTCAGTTTTTAAAATCAATAAACACAAAAATCATGCAGCAACACAGAAAATTTTCATCAGATAATACACAGAAAATTACAGTGCCTTCTCGCATATATACATATGTATACACAGGCAATATACTGGGATGAGAAATCAAAAGGGCTACTCACTGAGCATTTTTCTGGGGGAAATCACAATAATTTAAAATTTTTTTTTGCAAGATGATTTTAATGCTGCTAAAGATTTTACAACGCAAAAGCTTTAAAAAGCATATGGTCCTAGCTTTGTTTTTATTAGTCTGTATTGTAAATGAATGCTTAAGTCTGGTCTGGAAATTAAATTTGCTTTGGAAATAAAGGGTCTAATTATTGTTCTAAGTTTTAATCACCAGCTTGTGCAGGCTGAACAGATAGTCTGGGAAGACCTGGGGTGGATCTGACAGAATTATTGAGAATGGGGAGTCTGGGCTAAGGAAGGCTGCTTCTGTAGCCCCTTGTATGAGCCAGATCAGAGAGGGAATGTCTAAGCATGTCCACTATACTGGCTGTGGCGGTCTGACCCAGCGATGTGGTAGGATGGGTTGGTACCAAGGAAGAGCCAGAAACCGAGGCAAAGAGGGAGGTGGTTTGAGCTACTAAAGAAGGAAATGGAGAAGGTGGAATGTAGGCTCAATTTTTTTTAACAACTATATTTTATTATGAACTTATTAAACCCACCTACTTCCCTTACAACCCGACTAACCCAAACTATAGGAAAAGGAGATTAAAGAACACAATAATGAAACCTTAAGGATATTAGTTCTGAGAAATGATTCTCCTGGCGTAGTCAGCAGGACCTCAGCCAACCAGCAATCCCACCAAAGTTGCTGCTGGAACCTGGAGCAACTGGAACCTGAAGCCTCAGTGAAGGATGTAGCCTTGAGTAAGGTTGGACAATGAGCCATCTTTCCAGCCTGTGGGTGTGTGTTTATTAATGCAGTACCCACAGAGGACAAAAGAGGGTGTTGGATCTCTCAAGGTTGGAGTTGGTGAGCAGCTCAGGGTGGGTGCCAGGAAATGAATTCCAGTGCTCTGGTAGAGTTGTAAGGGCTTATAACTGCTGGGCTTCCTCTTCAGCTACACACTACGAACCATTTTCTAATACAATACAATTTCAAAACATCAGAGGAACAGAATGCACACCAGACTTAAACATGCTGAGCTCTGTAGACCATCACACCTTGCTGAAGAAGCTCTGACTCCACAGGGCATTTCTGTCCTTCCTTCCCACACCAGCCCCATTGGAGTAGGTAGGGACACGTTTGTTCTATAGGACAGAGAGGGACACAGACTAGCAAGAGGAGTCAGTTGCTCGGGGTTCTGTCAAGCATGGCTTTCAGACCCCATGCCTGCTGAGGTAAGGCCAAGACATATCCTGCAAAAACTCTGGGACTTGGGGCATGGTTTGCTGAGCAGGTGTCACCTGGCAATGGGAAAGCGCTTACAAGAAAAGGTCTTGCAAATTTTGTTCAAGCAATGTCAACATCTTACTTTCTTGCTCCATTGTTGTAGTGACAACTCTGACATTTTAAGTCACAGCTCTGTGAGGTAAAAGCCTAATAGGAAGCACGGAACCAACCAGACACCCTTGGGATGAGGCACTAACACGTCAGAATCAAAGCCAAATGTGTCAGCACACCTAAAGACATCGACTTTTGAAGGGCCAGTTCTTCTATGGGTTAAGGCTGAGCCCATATACAGATCCTAAACATGTCAGTACTCGAGGGTGTGACCTCGGGGCTCCCACTCATCAGAGCTATGATGCTATCACCAGTTGTCAACTTAGCAGGCTCTACAGTTACCTAGAGGGAAACATCTCCTTGAGTGATTATCTCAGTTGAGTTGTTCGAGGTAGAAAGATCCACTCTAAATAGACATAGTGGCATCCCGTGGGCCGAGGTCCCGGACCGAATAAAAGGGACAAAGCTGGAGGTGGGCACCAGTCCATCTCTCCCAGCTACCTGAGTGTGGACACAATGAGATCAGCTGCCTCACATTCCTGCCAGCATGCCGACCCCATCATGATAGAGTGTGCCTTCAACCCCTGAGCTGAGGTAAGCCCTTCTTTCTTTAAGGCTTTCCTTTTGTCATAGCAAGGGCACAGGCAACTACTACAGAAGCCTCCTCAGACAGGAGGTCTGCCTAGTTACTTTTTGTTACAAGGATTTACTTTGTGTGTGTGTGTGTGTGTGTGTGTGTGTGTGTGTGTGTGTGTGTGT
>OU015753.1:9526793-9545874 GCA_907169655.1 Acomys percivali
TCTCTCTCTCTCTCTCTCTCTCTCTCTCTCTCTCTCTCTCTCTCTCTGTTTTGCATTGTGCTGTATTATTTTGTTGTATTAAGCACATCACTTAATATAAACCATCTTATCATATTTAAATTATTGTGGGGAGCTATGATGATGAGATAATCCACACAGGATTCATTCATAACTGAATACAACATCATTTTCTCCTGTGTATTTTTACAAAATCGATATAATCTCTTTATATGAATACAATCTGTATCAGAGGACTCTGAAAACAACTTTCTTCAATGGACCTGGGATGTCACCAGGTCATTTTAGGGAGAGGCAACATGGAGGAAGACGTGGGAAGTGTTCCTCACCATCTGGGTGATTGCCTAGCCAACCTTCATGATGAGCAATTAAATAGTGCCTAATTAAATACATAAACAAGGTCAAGGTTCTAACACTGCCCAATGCCGAAGGGAAGAGATGCAGTAATTAAGATACACTGCCTACACACACCCCAAAGAGAACCCAGGTTCTGACACTACGTCCTTGGGCCAACCACAAGTTGTTTCTGACTTGTACAATGAGACAGATGAGTTGGACTTGAACTCCAGGCTGCAGGGGTCCCTCAGCCTGTCAGTCAAGCTTTGTGGGATGTTTGTAATGAACTGATGAGCTGCTCGCTCACCAGACCCAAACCCAGCACTCAGAATGAGAACTGTGATCAATGAGCGTATCCTTCAGATCTTAGGCATGGAGACTCCTCTCTGAAAGGCCATGCTCTCTTGAAACCTCCTGATTCCAGTATAATGGACAGAACAGAACTTTGAGCCCAGGAAATGTTAAAACATCTAGGGCAGTTGGCATTTTAAGGACTCGGCTCCAACTTAGGCTATCTTTTTGGAATGTGGACTCACAGTAAGTCAGGTGAGACAAACGTTCTGCATTAGTAGATGAAGATGGGGCTCAGAGTGCCAGAGTAGAGCTGGCCTGTCACACAGCTGGCCCCAGATAATGCAAATCCGAGATCCAGGTGTTTGCAGTCCCATTACACAGACACATGGATATCGTAGCTCCCCACAGGAAGTTCTTCCAGCTGGCTGCAGGAAGGACAGCTGCTCCTGTGGTTTCTTATAGAAAGCGTTCCTCCAAGGAAAATGGAATTGTGTTTATAGTTTGCAAGCATAGGCTCATATTAAAGCGGCCATGCTAGGGGCTGGAGTGATGGCTCAGCAGTCAGGAGTTGCTTATTGCCCTTGGTTCTGCAACGCACACCCACATGGTGGCTCACGACCATCTGTAACTCCAATTCCCACTGATCTCTGTGGGCACTGTATGCAGATGTGCAGGCAAACACTCACACACAGTTTTTTTTTTTTTATTCAGAAAGTGCACATTTCAGGCCTATACATTATTTCCAGAACAATACAGAAACACATCATCAGTTTGGCCACCATCATTGGACTCACTCAATTATTTCAAGTAGCTTTGATGTACACTGGACCTGAAGACTTTTTATCATCAGTGTATTTTATGAGCGAAGAATATGCATCAAGAATTTTCAAAGACAGTGGAACGTGCAAATTGCACATTATAAAGTACACGCCGAATTCTAAAAACGGGGCACAAAAAAGACATACATTTCTAATTCCTTGAGCTGAATGTTTAGTGGAGTAATCATATTTGCCTGCATTGGGTTAATATTGGGTTGAATGAAATATATTCTTTGATTGATTTCACTTGTTTCTGTTTTAAATGCCCACACATTTTAAAAAAAATTTAACACGGAGCCTAAATTATATTTCTACTGGCCACTGGTTCGGGTAGATGGACAGATAGATGGAGAGTGTAAATTGATAGGATGAATATGGATAAGAGTCATATGTATATACCACTTCAGAGTTATCTCATGCACACACATCTCCTCAAATTAATTAGATATACTCCTATACGTGCTGTATACTTTAAAGATTTATTTTTATTTTTACTTATGTGTATGTGTGAGTGCTGGGGGTGAGGGTGTGTGAATGTGTGACTCCAAGTGCTGTCAGAGGCCAGAGGCCAGACACGTTAGATCCCCTGGAGCTGAGGTTATAGGCAGTTGTGAGCTCCCTGACATGGGTTATGGGAAAGGAACTTGGGTCCCCTGAAAGAGCAGTAAGTGCTTCTATCCTCTGAGGCATCTCTCCAGCTCCTGTGCTGCATCTTTCAAATGTTTGTTCAAACATCCAGCATGCTCGTCTCATGTGCTAGTACTTTTCCATGTTGATGACCTGAAACGAAGGCTAACAAGCCCAGAATGTTTTTTCCTGAGCTAATAGTTTCCCGAGTGGTGTGGGAAAAGGACCTGTGGCTCCCTTCAGGGACAACCCTCTTTCTCTGTGATGCAGGAGCATTATTGTCACAGTGAAGGCGGCGGCTGCTCTTCTCAGCCTCCAGCTACAAGTGGCCAGTGCTCTGAACCCAGCTGGGTGGGACCCACAGAGAACAGTAGTGTACTAGTTCAGGGACACTGTCCACAGGCAGATGTGGCCTCAGCCAATTGTTTAGCTTCTTCCCTTCATCTCTAGTCTCCTTTTCCTGAGAAAAGGACCCCATGGAAGCACATTCCTTACAGCCCTTGATGTGGACAAAAAAAAAAAAAAAAAAAAAAAAAAAAAAGAAGAAGTTGGGAGGATTATATCACCTGGACTGGAATACACCACACACTCTCAATCCACCCTGGTTGCTGTGGTTAAGGTCTCTATTACTTGGGCCATCTCTTCTGCGCATGCTCATTACACTTTCCTGTCTTCTTCGCAATCAGATAGGGTTATGGCACCGCTTAGGACTGTTTATCACTCCTTGGAAAACATTTACTGGGAAGGCAAAAATATAGTATGTTCTCTTTTATGCCACAGACAATGCCGGCACATCACTTTAACATATTAGATGGGTGTGGTGGCTGATGCTTTGAAAAGTCAGCACTCTGGAGCCTGAAGCGAGGAGATGGCGACAAGTTCAAGGCCAGCCTGAGCTCCACAGTGAGACTGTCTCAAAACAAACAAATACCAGATACTATTGCCATGGATCAGTGTGGCTGACTGTATAGAACATAAGTCAGCCTGTATTGATAATGTATCACGAACAATAAATATGCTTAGTGAGCTGTTTGTCACAGCAACATAACATAACCCAGTCTGACTGAAAATACCGTTGCCCAAGACAACACCATTGCTGAGCCAGGTTTTAAGGTTTGCACTTCCAACGAGGCATGGCTCAACTTTCACAGATAAAAATAAACAATCTGGCATGTTTTCAAGAGCAATCATAAGTCAATCATCTGGTGTTCAAGGAGAATTTCGTCTCTGTCCAACCTAAGTAATGTTTTTCTTCCTGGTGTGACCGCCAAGACGTTCCTCTCTGAGGGAGTGGAATCTTTCAGCTATGCTCTCTTCTATAACAGGTTTTTATGATCAAGAGCCTTTTTATAATACTGCACTGAGGCTATTAAAAAGACCGGAAACTACAGATCATAAAGATGTCAACAGTGAAACACTCATTTCTCTGCAGGTTGAAAATAAAAATCAATATCTGTTAACCTACTCTTCAAGAACAGAGGGAGACAAAGGGAGAGTTCAGTATATCTGTTGGTAATCTTTAGTTCACGTTCATGAGTTCATTGTTGTTGGTGGCTGGAAGCGACCTCAAAGGTCATCATCGCTATCACATGATTATCCATATTATGTCCATAATAGCACTTCATGCAAAGATATTTAGACACAAAGACAGGAAGTTCATGTATTTCTAATAATATGTTTTAAAAGGTAATTAATGATTTTACAGCTGAAATTTGCTATAGCAAGAACAGCATTTCTGAATAAACACTCTGTAAGAAGCAAGAGACTTCCAGAACAACCCGTGTGATATTTTAGGTAAAAACAAGTTGGTTTTTTTTTCCCAAGGTTCTTGGAAAAAAATTGAAATTGCCTTAACATTTTTGGAGAATTTTCCAAGTGGGCTAGGTCACAGTTCCTTTTTTTTTTCTTTTTCTTTTTTCTTTTCTTTCATTTTCTTACTTGGTCTGAACAAGCACAGTGATTTCACACTGGTGCCTGGAACTCAAGAGAGACATCCTGGATCAACAGTTAGTGCAAAAGCTTTGTTTTCCTCCTAGAGATAATTGCTTGTTGATTGCCTACATGAGAGACAGACTCAACATGTCAGCCCCATAGTCCAGGAGCTGTGTAGACCAGCCACTGTAAGCTGACTGGGGTTATCACTGGATCCAGGGGCTACAGCAAACATTTGAAGAGACCTGATAAGGAAGAAACTGGGCAGAGGGGCTGGAAAGAACCAGGGTAGTATTTCTGAGAGATGGCATGGCCAAGAGGATAAGATTCTGGTGGCAGATTTCCCAGGCTGAACTCTCAGTAAGCTCAGCAGTGTCACACCTTACAGTGACACACGTTAACCTCTTCACGCCTCACATACTTCCTTCAAAATCTTGATGGGAAAAAATGGTTTCTAGAGAATGGGGCTGTATTTGCAAAGCATGCAACAATAAGAGTGTGTTGAGGGGTGTGTATGTGTGTGTGTGTGTGTGTGTGTGTGTGTGTGAGAGAGAGAGAGAGAGAGAGAGAGAGAGAGAGAGAGTACTTTAGGTGTTGTCCTTCCTCAGGGCCCATACACTTTATATTTGAGACAGGGTCTCTCGCTCTGGGCTGGGTGGTCTATAAACCCTAGGGGTCTTTTATGTTTGCCTTCCCAGTGCTGGGATTACAGTTATGTGCTAGGATGCCAGCCTTCTTTCATGGGTTCTGAGGATCAAACTCAGCCCCAGGGCTGACTACATGGCATCATCATAAGTGTAAACTGAACCGAATCTATTCTTTGGAAGTCCAAAACTGCCCTTCAGCATCTCAGCTGTTATAGTAGAGGGCCTTGTATGTGAATTAGGCCCCATGCCAAAAGCTTGATAAATGCAAGTGGCCTTATCTGGATGAATTGAGACTACTTAACGACCCTCCTTAAGGCAGTGAATGTTCTTTAGACTTGGGTACCCAGACACTAAGCTGCCAGACTTGGACAGGGGTGGTGGAGACGGGGGGGGGGGTGCACGGGGGAGGCTGCTGTGGGCCAACCCAAGCCTTAGAGTCTGCAGTGAAAACAGTCTTACCAATGGGTGGCGACCATGCATCATGGTGCAAAGGACCATGATTCCTTTAGGAAATTTAGAAGCTGAGCACAGAAGAAGCAAGTAGTGTGGAGGGCTGAGGCTGGGAAGGTGGTAAGCAGAGAGGACACAGACCATGCACTTTGTGAGCCTGCCTGCATGAATCTAACACAGTCCAAACCTTCCTAAGACTGGCTGCCTGGCTCTTCCTACAGAGAGATCAATGTTTTAGGAATAATATCTAAGAACACCACAGCACCAGTCTCTGTGGGTGGTGGCAAAGGCTCACTGGTGACTCATGACAATTGCAGGGCCCTAGGCTCTGAAGACTGAATGAGTCTTTGGGGAGCTAGTACTGAGCGTTCTCCTGTAGAGCAACCTCACAGTGTTGATTGCTTGGGTAACATTTGCCAGATGTCACAGCATCACTGGGGGGCGTACCTCTTAGACACAGACATCCTGAGACATCTCTCCATGAAGCACTATGTTCTTGAGTTGTTCAGTTTCACCCGTAAAGTGTGGGTGAAGGTCATCATGGCATGTTTTACGGTTTATTTTGCACACATACACACACAATTTGTCTCTCTTGTATCTGGCTTATTTCACTCATCCCATGACTGAGGTTTCATGCATCTTTCTGAAAATGTTACAGTTTTGTTCTTCTTCATGGACACATAAAATCCCAACGTGTGTGGGTACCACCTCTCTCCATCTATTCATGCGTATATGGACAGACACCTAGGCTGCTCTCACTTCCTGGCTATTGTGAATAGTGTAGCAGCTGTGACATGGGTATACATGTACGTTGACTCTGAATACTGCAGGCATACAAACATGAGTGGGATGGCTGGTCATATGGTTGTTATATTTTCAGCTTTCTAGAAGAAGCTCCATACTGGTGTCCATGTTTCCATCCCCACCAGCAGTGAATAAGCCTTCCTATGCCAGGAGTTAGGCCCTCAGTTAGACAGTATTTACACTGGGTAAAACCCTGACAGTTAGAAAATATTATTGTACCTTGGGAAGGTGGCAGCAATTATAATTCAACCCATGACTCCAACCATGGGTACCTTTTCCTCAATGCCTGCAGCTGCTGCTCATTTTGGTGAAGGCCTTAATTTTGCTATATCCTAGCTGTGTCTTCCATAAAGTGCATATGATACCCATTATAGGGTAGCTGGGAAGAGTCAGGGTCGCAATGGATGCTCTGACAACCATGGTAACTATGGTAACAACCATGGTCTGTGGAGCCAAGCTTCCAGAGCCCAGTCTACAGGCATACAGTCTTAGATTCCAGTAAGACCAAAAAAAAAAAAAAAAAAAAAAAAAAAAAAAAAGTGATGGGATAGAGGAAAGCAGACATATGAAATTTGGGACAGTATCCAGAGACTGAGGGAGGATAGTGATGAACAGCACAGACAGAGAACAACTGGCCAGGAAGGGAAACAGCTAACACAGACCGCAGCCCCATTTTTCCCATTGAAAGTTTTTTTCTTTATCATGTCCTGTTTTAAGATTTTACTGACACACTTTTTCCACTCAGTCATCTTTCTCTGGACTATAATACATCAATGGCACTAAATATAATACAGGACGTGGGTTATATTTATATTATCTCAAACGTTCAATTTAAGTCCAGGTTCTCGTGCCATTAATCTTTGTTTGTTTAGCTTGTAAAACGGTAACATTTTCAAAGTGTAACAGAAAATCATTTTCACGGCTATGGTTATCTGCGCCCATCCATTAAGTATCAAGCTTCATCTCAAATCAGGTTAATCTCTCTACATATAACCTACATTTCATACTTGTAGCAACTGGATTTGAAAGGTTCCCATTTTACAGATGGGAAAACTGAGGCTCAAAGGGACATAACACCATAGCTAAGTTTTCAGTAGCAGGATATAGCAGATGCTTTTCCTCAGTTCTGAGCCTGTGCCCCTAACCACTGCTCTGTCTAGTGCCTCAAGGGAATTGATAGATTCCTGATGATGGGACATTCCCCAACTGTCACCGTAAGATCTGGTAGGAAGTGGGTGGAGTTTGCTCAAAAGAACAGAAGAAAGACACGTGTAATAAAGATAAGATGATACGTAGGGAAGTGAAACTTGCATCCATATTTGAAGGTGCTAACCCGTATAAGAATGGCCAGGTCTCAAAGGTCAGAGCCTAAAAAGTAGGATGCTATTTGGTAAGGCCAGGTTGGCAAGAGCCATCCTGAAGGCAGGGGGGAGCTACTGAGGCAGATCCTGGCAGCATTTGCATTCACATCCCGCTGCCTTCAGACCCTCCTCCTCTTCCAGGCTGTCCACTGAGGTCTTCTCACTGGGTGTTGCTTTCCGTAAAAGATGGAGGCGAAGCAGAAAACGGGCTGACCAGGTGGCCTCTGAGTGACCTGTCTCTGTGACTGTAATTTCTCTTTGTAAATTAACAGCTCAACTTCATGTTGGGAGAGAACTTGCAGATCATTTGGGTCTCATGCATCTCTGCATGGGGCGGTCATTTTTCTTCTTAAAATGATTGCGTTGGCTTCCTCTGCCGAGGAGAAATGCTGATCATATGGTCTTGGAGATTTCTGGTTCTGGTCACACTCATTTCTCTTTGTGCAAATTAATAAATTGGTAATGCTGATTTATAATTCCTCTGGTGAGTTAGCAGCCCCAGGATTGGGGTTACTATTCTTGGGAAGTCTTTGGTGTGAAGGCTTCCCAACTTGGCTGTGTTTCAGGACTTTTTCTAATATTGCCACTCAAAGTCCTAAATATTGGGCCTGCCCTCAGCTACCTGGACATGAACAATGTCGAAAAGCTCTCTTATGCCAGGAAACCCTTTAGCCCCGTGAGCACTGGGACAGTTAAAGACGCTACAGCCTACCCACTGTTTAGAAAAACTCAGCATTAATATAAAATCTAGAAAAAAAAAAATCAAAGCCCCAAACACATGTTCCAGATTCAAACTTCATGTCTAGTTTTAGAAAGACCTTTAACTTTAGAAAGACCTGTCACTGTCTTATTCTTGATACGAAATCACAATACAATCTGTGAGTATTTTGTTATAGTGCTGTTATGTGAGACATTTTAGAGGAGACGAGTTTAACACTAACCCATAGCGGGGAGGTGGTTGCTTTACCTTTGGATTGTAACCAAACTGAAGTTCTTCCCAGCGGACGACAGTGTGCGTTCTTATTTTTATATCCCAAAGGCAGTTGGCAGTTACTTCATGGTGGTGTGGCATTGTCCACCAGACTGTGGGTGAGCAGTTGCCAGCTGTAAAGCTTTTGTAACCTTCCCTTTACCACACAGAGGGAGGGAAGACAGAAGACACTGAAAATTCAAAGAATCACTCCCCGTACGTCGTTTATTTCCTTTCGATGCTTATGTGGGCGTTCCCTCATTGCAGCTTTCCCATCTACATGGCTGTGTTGTCCGCTCACCCAGGGTTTGTGCATTCCTCCTAGATTTTCTTTGCCCTTCAAGCTTCTGGTCTCCCCTGCTTCTGCATGCTCGGCTGCCTCTGTGTGAACCTCGGGTCTCTCTCTACAAAGCATTGGGATCTTTGTCACCACGAGGCATGTGTGGCCATGGAGTAATGGAAATCTGGACAACTCCGATTGTAAAGTGGACAAATATAACGGGACCTATCATTTCTTATGAAAAAAGCAACTGGAAATATCTAGGTGTTTACAGATTAAATGGCACAATGGCAGCTACATGAGACACAGAGTTAGCGGTTCCTAACATTACCCTTTGGACCCCAGGGAATTTAAATATGCGTATATGGCAACTCTGATTTCAGTCAGACAATGGTGGAATAAACCCTCTCCATAAATGACCTCAGAAATCATCATGTAACTGCGTATTGATGAATCGGGTGTGTCTATTTATAGCCCTGGATTCCAGACCATGTATGACTCATATGTCTGACTTTTTGTCAACTCTCAGAAATGTTTTCATGTTTAGCCTGATCAGATTTTGTTTCTGTCCCTTTGGCTTGCCTCTGGGGCTCCCCCTTTCCCACCCTACCCACCACTCCATGATGCCTCACAGCTGCCTTTGAAGATGAAGAGGTTCTAAACAGTTTTTAGAAGCTGGAAGAGGCAAGGAATAGGTGGTCTCATAGCCTCCAGAAATGAACAAGTCCTCAGAAAACCTCTGTTTTCAATCGAAGGGGCTCGTTTTGCATGTATGACCTTTAAAACTGTAAGAGGATAACTTGGTAATGTCTAGGTCATGGAATTTGTGATTTCTTTCCCCTACAAAGTAGTGGGGAACATGTAGAGACCAATGAGTTTTCTTTCTCTAATGGCTGTAAGACAATCAACAGTCAAGCTTCCCCTAATTGTACAGCCGATCATCTTTCCTTTCTCTTCACCTTCTCTGCAGCAGCCATAGGCTGGATGTATAGGAATAGTATTCAAACTGGTTTTTATTTTTTTGTGTTTTTGTTTTGTTTTTTTGATGAGGGGCCGGTGGCAGATGGTGTCTCAATTACTGTCTTTTCTTTTCCTTTGAAGAGATACCTTGACCAAGAAAACTTAACAACAATACCATGTAATTGGGGGGCTTGATTACAGTTTCTAAGGGCAAATCTGTGACCATCATGGCTTGGAACATGGTAGCAGGCAAACAGATATGTCAGTATGAATCAGTAGCTGAGACTTTACATTCAGTCCACAAGTCCAGGACAAGAGAGAGAAAACTGGGAATAGCGTGCATCTTTTGAAACCTCAAAGCCCACCCCAGTGACACTCCTCTTCCAATAAGGCCACACCTCCTAATCCCTCCCAAATAGTTCCATGAACAGGGAACTAAGTATTCAAATATATGAGCCTACAGGAGCCATGGCTGCAAAGTCTTAACTAAGCATCCCACTAAGAGATAAATGACTTCCTTCCTGGCGAATTTAGAGCAATCTTGTGTTGTTTTGGCCAACATGGTAGAAGCTTCCAGAGGTGGGTCTAAATAGAGTTCCAGATACCCTATGAGCATATACAGGGGGAGGAGATCCCCTTCAGTCACAGTCATAGGGGAGGGGAGTAGGGGGAAAGCAGGAGGGAGGGCGGAATGGGAGGATACAAGGGATGGGATAACTATTGAGATGTAAGATGAATGAATGAATAAAAAAAAGTAGCTCTGGCTGCTCCCTTTGGAATCCAACTACCATGAAAGTCAACTGACTCCTTTGTGGCAGCCCAAGATAGCATATGGAAAGAGAACATTAAATCTCCAAGTTTGAGATACACAGCAGTACTTGAACAAAACTCTCTTTGCTCTTGTACGGTGCCTTGAGTCTACTTGTCATGTGCAGCCAGCATGGTCATCTTAGGTGTTCTGAGGGTCACTTCCCTGCTTCCCACTGCACAGACAGAATCATTGAACCCCTATCATCTGATCCTCTTCCAATCGAGCCCTGGAACTCTGCCATAAGACATCACAAAAGTCATTGGACATTAATGGTCTAACAGCTATTCAATTAGAACTGGACTTATTAATTCAATACCTCTTTATAGGACTCTGAGCATGTGCCAGTCTCTCAGCTAAGCGTGAAGGACTCTTCAAAAAAACCAATGGAAGTGGGAGATGGGAAAAAAAGCAATAATGTCTTCCTAACTAAAAACTGAGAAATTCTGAGAGTGGATGAAACACAGCTATACATAAAATGTGTTGTGAGATACAGGGTTACCAAGTTTAGTCAACATGGCCACAGACTTCTCTGAAGAGATGAAATTTAGTCAGTCACTCACAAAGGGAGAATTCTTGTTATCATTCTTCCTAGACCAGACTTGATCCTCCAAGGTCAAAGCCAAGAGCCACTCACCATCTGAGAGAGCAATTCAGTTCCATTTGGGTCTCAGGTCTAAGGAGTTCTGGTATTGACCTCCATAAAATTCCACCTCGTCTCCCCACACTCACTGTCTCAGCTTCTAGCCCTCGATCCCAATGAATGCAGGAAGCCTCTGTAAAAGAAAATTTCCCCGGATACCCATCCCCATGATGATGGTGGCTTCTCAGTCGCACCCTTAGCTCAAATACTGTAATGACAGTCTAGCGATTCACAGTTGCCACATTCTGGATGGGACAACTTAAGCTTTTGCTCTTTACTCATTTTTGATATTTATTAATACACTGTATTTTAATAATTAGATTTATATAGTTACAGTATTTAGATATTATACAGTTTTAAGTTGGCTTCATAACTGACTTCATTTAGCTGTGGTACAAAGAACAGCGTGAGTTATGCGGTGGCAAAATCAGCTGGTGTTGACTGCATGGCAGGGGCACTGGATCCTCTGACATTGTTTCCCCAGTCCAGAGACAGCTCTTCTTAGCACACCACTGTGGGCATGTAAGAGGAACTTTGAGCATGGAATAAAAACTACCCACTCACTGTCTACAAGAGAACCCAGTGGTTCTGCTTGCTATTATATTTGAGGATTGCTACAGGTCCAACGTCAAGCGGAAATGGTTTTGGAAGGAGGATCTGCATTAACTGTGACTCTGGGACTTCAGCTGACAATATACGAAGTGCAGTGAGGCCTCTCTGCCACTCTCGCTTGTCTCCTGTGAGAGTCCCCTTTTGGATACTCATTGGAGAGGCTCATATAATTACCCACTTCTGTGGGAAGTGAGTTCACTTGACTGAATCTTGAAAATACATTAGCTGCAGGAACATGGAAATCTGAGATGCAGCCCTCGTCTGCCATGATGTGTGATGGGGGAAGAATGGCATCAGAAAGATCCTGGTCAAGTTTCTGATCTCTGAAGAAAGAGGCCCTAATGTCAGTTTCTGCATCTACTCCTGTGGTATCCTGCCAAGGGATTGGTACTAGGCAGCTGATGTGTGCCAGACCCTCTGCCAGGCTGCACGGAAGCAAGACTCATTTCCTGCAGAACACAAACAGTTCAGTGACAGGGCTATGGGCTCACAGGTGATAAACACTGACTATCAAGCAAGTGGCGCAGGCTGAAAAGGGCCAGTTAGGGAGAATGAAGGTAGCATTAAGCAAGAGCATCTGTCCTTCCATGTGGCATAGGGAAGGACAAAGTGACTGTTATGGATGAATGTGGAAGGTCCCACAGGCTCTCCTGTTTGGCCACTTGCTCCAGGCTCTTGGTGCTGGTTTGGAGGACTATAGGGACCTTTAGGAAGTGGAGTCTGGCTGGAGGAAATGGGTCTCTGCAGGGTGGGTTTTGTAGGTTAGAACCCAGTTCTGCCTCCAGCCCCGGTCAGAACAGAGATGAGAGCTATGAATGCCACCCTGCTTTACTTGCAATGACATGTGAGCTAAAACAAAGCCTCCCACCCATGTGGCTTCCTGTCAAGTATTTAGTGGTGTCCCAGGCACTACTTAAGCATTCATAGCTGACTAGGAAGACAGAAGGAGGCATGTGATCATGACTGTATTTACTGCTCTTATTTTGTTTTATTTAAGCCAATATGTCTTGATCCAGTGTGGGGGATGGGGCATCTCAGCAGGGCAGGTGCTCCCGGAGTGCAGGCTTCAGGCTCAACCCTGAGCTCAGTTTCTTCCTCCTAAGACATAGGCTATCAAGTATATCACCTGTGTCTATCTCAGTTGCTTCCTGTGCCTCTTTGTGGATGTGATAATACTACGGTTTTTTTTTTTCCCCAATGGAGAAAATGTTCTCAGCATAGTTCCTGTGTCCTGGGAAGGGCTGGACAGATGTTTTTTTTTCGCTTCTCAGTCTTCCTAGGGGACTCTGCATTTCATAGCTCAACTTATATAAAGCTGGGAATGCAGCTCAGGTGGTTGGGTGCTTGTCTACCTGCACACAGCCTTAGGTCTGATGCAGAACGTAGTGAGTTCAAGGATAGCTTGACCTTTTCTCAAAAAAAGAAAAAGAATTCCAAACTGGATGTCTTTATATTTGGTGACAGGTCATAATTTTATGCAGTTATATTGACTGTCTAAGTCAAACTGTGTTCTCTGCCTTAACCCAGTGTCATTATAGTCCTAAATCATTACATCTCCCCATCTCTCTTATAATAAGAAGAGTATTTTTTCAGAGGGTCTTCAAGGCACTAGGCAACCAGCTTATGGAGGACCTAGGATGTTCTAAGGCAATGGTTCTCAATCTATCAGTCACAAAGTAAAATGACCCTTTCATGGGGGTCACCTAAGGCCATTGGAAAGCCTAGATATTTAAATTATGATTCGTAAGATAGCAAATTTTTAGTTATGATTTTATGGTTGGGGGATCACCACAGCATGAGGAGCATCAGTTGGACTGTGAAGGGTGAAAAGTCTCAGATACACAAGGATGATGGAATCCAAAGGCTGGAGTGAGTCAGTTAATTCTCATCCTCCTCACAAGCAATGTTCATCTGTGTCTTTAGCTTGGTGGAGAAGCCCTCTGAGTGATGGGCTAGAGAGCCACTTCAGTTGCCCTCCCTTGCTCCAGCGGACATGCTATGGAATAGCCTGGTCAAACCACCCTGGTAGCTAAACCCCCAGCACACTCTGAGTGATGCCACTGGATGAGGTGGGCCTCCCATGGGAAACCTGGGCTGTGGCTAGGACTCGCTGGCCATCTCTCACCCTTCTCAGCAGCAGCTGTGATGCACAGCTCTGTGTGAGGCCTCTTTCCCCTGGATCGCTCAAGTTTTTTACGGAGGGTCTATGTGAGCGTGGCTCATTTTACCCAGAGCCTTCTCTGACACAGGGAAAAATTTTCCTAGACATAGCCAGTTAATGCACCGATCCAGCTCATCTCATGGGGAGTGGGGGGGCTAGAGAATTCTTGGAGGCTTCCAGAGGGTTCTCTGAGATCATGGTAGGGCTGCAGAAATGAATCCCACTGTGCGCAGGAGCAACCTCAACAACATACATTTTTTTTTCTGCTGGTGCTTTCTCCTTTCCTAGCTCGCTGACAGCTCTCCCAACCTTCTGCTTCATGGGACCACCTCCCAGACAGGAAACCTGCCCGTAGGTCCTCCTCCTGGGCTCTGCTTTCCAGGGAACTCAAAACCAGGGCAGACACAGGACAGCCAGCACATCTATCTTTGAGTGAGAATGTATTACCACAGCACCGGAAGTCCCATCGTGTAGGAATGAAATAAAGCAAAGCAAAGCAAGAAAATGTCCTTGCAAAGGCGGCCTGAGTCCTGGAAGAGAGATAATCTCATCACCAGGCGGTTTCCAGGAGGTTGTCGGGTGTCGGCAGTAATTCTTTTCCTCAGACTGCACATTTGTTTTTCGGACCATCCCAGATGCTGACTTCAAAAGCTTTCCACTCTGTGATGCGCTGTGCAAGGCTATTTCTTCTTTCCTGAGTGTCCAGTTCCATTTCGGCAGGAGATATGTCTGCCAGAAGAGCAAGATTATGGAAGCACAGTTTCTACTGTTCTCTCCCTGTGCGGTCAGGGGAGCTCAGGGCAGGTGGCTGGCCCCTGTCACCTTCAGTACGACGACATGACTGGAATCCTGATCAGAGCATTGCCAGAAGAAGCTACACCCTGAAATCAGGAAGGCCAAGAGCACACATGTGCTGGGGACAATAATGGACCGGGAGATTGCCACACATTGAGACATAGGTAAGGATGATAAATATCATTCTAGAATTAACTGGTGGCATGGAGGACTCACGAGCTAAGCTCTGGTGCCCACCCCCTTTGTTTTTTATTTTTCACTGGCCTTGTTTGCTTGTTTTGTGCCAAACTGCAGATCAACCCCAGGACTGTGCATGTAAGATCCGTGCTCTGCCACCAAACAGCTACCTCTCCAACTCGTAATCTCTTTACCTGATGCATAAAGAAAAGCCCAGCCTTTCCATATTATACAGCATAGATGAAAAAAAAAATAGTTCTAAGAAACTTCGAGCGTTTTCCTTTATAAATGGTCATTACCTCAAACCCCAAAAGGGCGTTTAACTGACAAAATTATCAAGCTGAATTTGAAATTTTAAGATTAAAAATAAATTCATGGATCTAAAATTTTCTTGTTTTTAAAAATAAAATTGTCCATGAGCCATGACAATTTAAGAATTTTGCTTAAAACAAAACAAAAAGTCATTCACAAGGCACATCCTCTGCCAGGTTTAAAGTCTCCGGCCCCAGGGGTGTTATGCTACTTACTTTTCTCATCACTGTGACCAAGTCCTTGACAAGAAGCAATGGGGGTGGGTGGGGGGAGGGGGGAATGGAGGGTTTATTTTAGCTCATGGTTTGAGGGAGACACAGTCCATCTTGGCAGGGATGACATGATGGGTGGGAACCCCGCGGCATTGGGAACCTTAGTGGCTTGCTCCCCTTTCAGCCAACGGGAAACAGAGAAACTTGGGTGAGAACAAGGGCCTCATTCTGATCCTGAGTGATTCCCATCCTCCAGCCAGGCCCCGCCTTCTGAAGGTTCTACAACCTGCTGAACAGCACCACCATCTGGGCACCAAGTGCTCACACACGGGGGTGCCTACAGGGGACACAGCGCACCCATACTACAAAAAGACTTGCCCAGTAATTACAGTGTTACAGAAAAGCTCCTTTCTTATCCTTGTGTAAGATACAGGTGTCTGTGACCAGCCCTTGGATCTGCCCCGACTGCCCACTCTGTATCAAGAGGTAGCCTATGCTTCCAAAGCCTCTAATTAGCACTGCCTCAGGATGGCTTAAATAGAGCAGGCTGGAAGTGAGGCCGGACTGGTCCTGAAAGCTTCCTGTGCCAGGCTAAGCCGTCTTACATCTTTATACTACAGGGCGACAAGAAACATTTGCTAATTCACCAAAAGGGGGGGAGGGGAGTCCCCTGTCATTTCCTTTTACTTACTTTTAACTTGCTAAGAAATCTACGCTCTAGTCATTCGTCTATTAAGTTGCACAACACTAAGCCCGAGTTTGCTAAGGTGCTTTATTGCGATCAGATCTGTGTCATCACCATGGCAACGCAGACACACAGCATCCTCATCATTCCAGAATGATCCTTTAATCCTCCTCAGTCTTCATCCTCCCCAAGGTCCCACCACACTGACTTCCAGGGATTTCCAGAGACTTGCTACTGTTCACAGGTGAACTTCTTCCTGCCTATTGGCTTCTCTCACCCTATGTCCGGTCTGTATGAGCCAACACTGTTCTTGAGCAGAATCATAGGTCTTATCGCAGCATCAAGACTGCATCCAGCCACCTCTTGATGGGCTTTGGTGCACTGCCAAGCTTAAGCTACTGCGGCAGAGTTGTCATAAGCACTCTAGGATCCACTGGGGAAGGTGTCCATACAGTTATTTTAGGTTTACATCTGATTGCATTTCTAAGTCATAGAATACTCAGATTTGTAGTGTGTAGGGTTTCCGGATACTGTATATGCTAGCTAATACATGGTATCATTGTGGTGTGTGTGTGTGTGCGTGCGTGCGTGTGTGTGTGTGTGTGTGTGTGTGTGTGTGTGTGTATTATTTTGATGTAGCCCTACTATATATCTTCTTGTGGATTAATGATGCTGGAAGTCTTAACATTCAGAGGTCATTTCAAGGTGCTCTTCTCTACAGGGGTTGTTAAAATCCCTTGCCCGTTGTTAAACTGGTTGACTGCCCTTCTCAGCTTCACAGACACTGTTTGTTGCTGTGGACAAAGGTCCCAGGCAGCTACATGCATGACCTAGGTTTTCCAACTCTTTTTCAGATGGTATGGTTTGATGAACGCAGGCTTCCTTCCGTGCTCACCTGTCTAAGGTTCTCATCTTCCTGAAGGTATTTATGTACGAGATTGTTTTTCAACGTTTCTGCCAGTGCTCAGGTCACCGTGACAAGGTGACACAGGCTTTGAAAAGGGAGCGGAAAGACTCCTTTATGAAAGCATAAGCTGGTGCTGTGTCTTTGAAGGCTTGGTAGAATCCTCCATGCAGTCACCTGGCTTTGGGTTGCTCTGAGCTTGCAGAGGCAAGGTCAGGAGATAGGCTCTGCTCTTTGTTCCCAGTGCACTGAGTTTTTACACTGTTTAGAAGATTTGTCAGTTTCAACTTTCAAATTGATTTTCAGGAATATACTCGCAGGGCCCTCTTGTCCTTTTTATACCTAGTCAAGTTTCCTTTTACACCCCATTCATTTCCAATTGCCTGTTCTCCATCCTCCGCCCCAGGGGCTTTTCAAATTAGGCATCTTTCAGAGAACTAAGGTGTGGTTTTGCTCGGTTTTTCTTTCTGGTATCTCCTTTCTCTGTGATTGACTTTCTTTTTACTATCTCCTCCCATCTGCTTTTGTAGCTCACTGTACTATTACTTTTTCCTCTGCTCTGGCGTCACCCACCAAACATGGTTGCATCACATTTTCATTATACTCTGCTCAAAATATTTTGTATTATTTCTTATTTTTATATTCACCTATGGCATGTTTCAAAGTGCATTGCTTAGATTCTATGCATGTGGGAAATCTCTGGATCCCTTTGTTACTGGCTCCTGGATTATGTGCACAGTACTCAGAAAATAGATTCTGCAGGATTTTTTTTTTTTTTTTTTTTTTTTTTTTGCTATTCAGCTGTTTAGACAGGTTTTGTGAACAGCACATTATATTCTCACATCTATCCCAGGATTGCTCTGAGAATGTATGTATGCAGTGTCCCAGAGCACCAATGCACTGTGATGTACTACTGATGTGCCCATGATCTCTGCTCATATGGCTTTTTCTATCAGCCACGGACCGGTGTGCTAAAACCACAGATGTAAGTTGGGCAGTCTCATGCTTGTAGTCTCAGTGCTAGGGAGGCTGAGGCAGGAGAATTATCCAGGAGTCTGAGGCTGCCCTAAGTGACACAGTGGGCTGTTTTCAGGCTGGGAAACAAGACAAGACCTTGTCTCAAGAAAAGCAACAAACAAAACAACCAGTTTTCCAGATGTGACTCTGGGTTCTTCTGCTTCTGCCATTAGTTCTATTTCTGATGGTGGCTTTTCTATGTGTTGTTGGATGTAACTCGGCTCAGGACCATTCTATCTGCCACACTGCCTGGCGCTGTTACAGTGGACTCCACCTCACATCCCCACCAGGTGAAACATTTCTCCCTGCAAGTCCATTTCCTTTCAGAATAGCATGGCCACATCAACTTACTTTTGATTAACTTTTCACACATAAATTTCTTTAAATTGTTATCCTTTAATCATTCTGTAATATACCTTTAAAGCTTACTCATACTGAGCAATATGTAGGTTGGGTTTTTTTTTTAACCTAAGAACCTCTGCTTTGAAATAAGAGCATTTAGAAAACTTTTCCTCATTATTGGACCTGTGGATGTGATGTGTGAGTGTGCGCACTACAGTATATTATGAGGAGGACACAGGATAACTTAAGGGGCTGGCTCTTTCCTTTGCCTTTAAATGGCTCCCTGGAACTGAACTCACGTGGTTATGTCTGTGTGTCAAGTGCTTTACCCACTGTGTCATCTCGCCACAGTTTACATCACCAGGTACTCCTTCCATACCTCATCATACCTTAGCAAATTATGCACATTATCTTGGAAGTCCACCCTATTTGCATGACATAATATGAGTATCTCTTTTGATACCTTGGGATCATACTGTTTAAACAATGTGTACAAACTAAACATATGCAGAGGGGAACACTGGATTCCTGTGACGTACACTGAGATATTTTCAGCATAGTTACAGTCAAAGCCAGTTCTCTGTGGCCTTGGGCAGTGTTAGCTATGCTCTATTTTATGTCATTTTTTTTCACCAGATGATGCCATCCTCACCTACATGCTTAGAATTGCCCTGGAATCTCACAACTTCCCTCATTCAATCTTCACAACATCTCTAGGAGGAAAGTATCTTTTCAAAACACCTTTCACATTCACTTTAATTTTTTAAATTAAAATCTAAGTGCATAACTTCCAATGCATCCACCCATGACCTTTCTTACTCCTTTTTAGCCTCTTCTTTGATTATAATGGTCACACACACAAACACACACACACACACACACACACACACACACACACACACACACACACACACAC
>OU015753.1:9545884-9567841 GCA_907169655.1 Acomys percivali
CACACACACACACACACACACACACACACACACACACACACACACACTCTTTCAGTTCTCATTTCACCAAAAGAATAACTTCAGTCTTAAAAAAAGCTAAAGAGATATTTAAGGAGCTGTGGGGCTGATGAATTCTGGAGTTGGGATGGCAAAGTGAGAAATCTGCATCCTGTAGCCGAGCTATGAAACATCTCCTTCTATTGTGTCCTCTGCAGTAGAAAGAATAATCAGATATATCGAGACATTGATATTGAAACTTTGGACTAATCTATACAACCTCTTTTCCTCTCCAAACATTGTTTTTTAAAATGTCTATCTTATTAATCATGGCTGTCACACTGTCTTTTCAGCTTTTCTGTCTCAGGCTGTAGTTCTGAGAGTCCCATTCTGGGTTTTCTAAATGCCCTTAAATGTTTTATGGGTCCTCATAGCATATTTTCTATTCAAGAAAATATGGATTGTGCTTTCCTGCCATGTGCCGTAGAATTCAGGGAGAGATGAAAATACATGACCCTGAATTGTAAATCTCACATCTTATTTCTATAGGACACAATGCTTTTTCTTACCGGGGAAATGTTGACAGTTTAGATTTACAACAATGTATTTGGAAACCTTGAAGTTTTATAACAGAAAATAATGTATCATTAGGCACTCTGAGAGGATAATGAGGCATTTAGTATTTCTTGCTCATTTTGGTAAAGGTTTCTAGAAATATACACTAGCTTGCATGGGCTTGGCATATGGATCATTCATGAAAGAGGCAGAAAATGCACGATATAGTTAGCTGCTTGAATTATTTCTCTATAAATTATTCATGCTTCTCGTTTATCTAACCATTTTCCTTTCTTTACCATATCTAAGTTACCCTCATTTCTATACTGCAGGAGCACATGATTGTCAACAAGGAGGAAGTCACTTTCCTTCCAAAGAGATTAAAGGCTGATCAAAGAAGCCACAGTCAAAAAAAACCAAAAAACAAAAAAACAAAAAAACAAAACAAAAAAACAATCAAGCCGGGCAGACGTTCTAGACTAATCCATACTAATTCGATAAACAATAGTATAGGTACTGCCAGTTATACCAACAGCAATATCTGATAATTGGAAGAAGCAGGCTCAGATTTTGCCCTGGGGTGATGTCTTAGTCAGGGTGACTACTGCTGTGATGAAACACCATGATCAAAGCAACTTGGGAAAAAAGGGTATATTCAGTTTATGCTTCCACATCACAGGGCATCACCATATAAAGTCAGGACAGGAACTCAAGCAGGGCAGAAACTTGGAGGCAAGGGCTGATGCAGAGGCCATGGATGGGTGCTGCTTACTGGCTTGCTCCCCGTGGCTTGTACAGACTGCTTTCTTATAGAACCCATGACCTCAGTCCAAGGGATGTAGCTACCCACAATGGGCTGGGCCCTTCCCCATCGACCACTATCTTTTTAAAATGCTCTATGCCAGATTTTTATGGAGGCATTTTCTCCATTGGACTCCCACCCTTTCAGATAAATCTAGGTTGTGTGACAAGCTGACATGAGAGTAGCCAGCACAGGTGGCCCAGGACCCAGATTCTATTCTACTCAAGGCCAGAGCATCTCAGTGAGCTGCAGACTACAAAGCATTTTAGGCCCAAGCCGGGTCAACTACAGATCTTACCAGATCTGCACGTGCATCCTGCTTCTTATGACGTATTTCCATCATGACTAATTAGGGATTCAGAAACCAAAACCAGAACAGATAGCAGCTGAAGTCTGCTGATGGAGGGAGAGTCATTCTCCTTTAGGCACATGGCCTCTGATAGGTCGCCATGCCAGGTGATAACTTCACACTCATGAACATATGGGCAGTACTAATTGGGCTCAGGGGATTGCTAATTAAAAAAGAAAAGCAGGACGGGCCATCGGGAGGGCAAGGGGATGGGGGCAACGAGGGGAGGTTGAAGGGAGAAAACTGTGGCTAGATATGATCAAAACACATGAGTATAAATGTATGGATATTTAAAAAATAAGTAAAAATATTTTTTAGAAAGAAGAAAAGAAACTACATAAAAGTTTACTTCTTGGCCTATGGCTTCGTTTTTGCTAAAAAAAAAAAAAAAAAAAAAAATGCTCATTGAAAGATACCTTGTGAACTCCAGTCTCCCTGTGAAAATGCTTGAGGTAGTTTTGAATCCCAAACCCATCACACGTGAAGCCCAGTGCTGCGGATGCGAAAGACACACGTCCTCAGATGCTCATCTCTATAACAGAGCAGGCAGCAACCAGTGTGGCCCATGGGCTGACTGCAAACATGAGCCGTGTTCCAGGCTGACAGGGGTTGCTGTAGAAGCCTTCTGGGTGCAGCCGCTCACCTAGCTTGAGTCTCCTCTACTGCAATAGCATTCTGCTCATATTCATCCCTTCTGATGAGAAGGAAAACCTGTCCTGGTGAGGGCTTTAATAAAAGCTGATGAGTAGCAAGCTGGCTCCAAGGGATTCTAGCTCCATGACCTTGGGCACGGCCCAGGTCTTTGCTGCATCCCGGTGAAGGTTAGCTGATTGTAAGACCACAGACTGTGAGCTGAAGTAGCTTGGCTGGCGTTCTCAGGCCTGCCATCCATATTCACTCCACTGACAGGTCACTGATTCAGTGACTCATTGTGTCAAGTGCTATATTTCTATCAATGAACAAGTCAGTAGAGCCCTCACATTCTGAAACACATAGTTTTATTGTCTGTTGTGTGGATGAAAAGGACCATACCAAAATTGTGACTCATAAGAATATATGAAAATAGAAATATTATATTTTGCCTTTTTTCCTCTTCCTATAGGTTATTTCTCTCCTTTCCCCTCTTTCTCTCCTCCTTTTCTTTTCTCTTTATTTCCCTTTCTTTTCTAAGGGTTTCATGTGGCCTAGACTGGCTTTGAACATGTAACCTTGAACTTCTGATCCTCCTGCCTCTACCTGTCAAATTCCGGGATCACAGGCCTAGGACACTATTCTCCCTTAAGCTGTGCTGCGGTTTGAATCCAGGCCTTCATCCACAACAGGCAGGGACCCCCATCATGTGAGCCACACCTGCTGCCCATGCGTTTCTTCTTTTAAGCATTCAGTTTCCAGATCTCCTTTCTTAATTTTGTCCATCTCTAGAGCTATATTCCCCACAGCCTGAGTGGAAGAGGGAATCTCAGCTAACGAGGGAAATGAGCTGATAGCTGAGCTCTTTGGGGCTCAGTTTTGTTAACAGTGGCCAAGTTCAACAAGGGACTTGGAGCGAAGAGGTTGTCACGTCTTGATTATCTGTGTTGACCAGGGTTTAGAAGGATGAACCGTACAGGGAGATAGACAGTGTAACATAGTTCCTTGGCCTTCCTCTTACGGCTTTGCAAAACCAAACCACACAAAGAACCGAAGCCAGGCTACACAGGCACTCAGAATGAGAGCAACGGCCAGGGAGCAGAGGGTGAGCCTCTAAAATATCCTGGCTAGGTGTGTTCAGCCACGGCCTGAGTCTCTCAGAGAACTCAGCTTTGTTTATAGCTTCCTAGCTTCAAAGGAAAGATGCCATTAAGTGTTGTCCACAGAAGCCCAATTTGCCTGACGTGATGAAGGGTTTGGTTGATGGCGCATGCTTTTTTTCGTCGAAGGATTTGTTGCCAAAAAATAGAGAGTTGAAGGTAGTGGCTGATTTCCATAAGAAGCTAGGAGCAGGGGGAACAGTGTACATGGGGCTGGCACAGCACCCCATCCTTAGATCACAGGCTTTGGCTTTTGTGATTGACAAGGAGAGGCCCCGCCCACCTCTGCCTCTGAACTGCAAGAGGCCTGGGCAATGGCGGGTGTGTGTGTGTGGTGGGAGGTGCGGGAGGGGTGCAGGGGTGCACTTGAGAGAGTTGGAGGTCGGTCAGAGCTACCCAGTGATCAAAGAGGGTTCTTCCCCAAAACAGTGTCAAGCCAGTGAGTCTCTTTGGCACTGAGCAGTCCGGGCAGTCCTGCATCCTCCCCCAGGAGCCCCTGCTCCTGCTCCTGGCTTTGTCTTCCAGACTGGAAGAGACTAAAAAAACCCGCCAAGAGCTTTAAGGTCACGTCTTTGTGTTTCTATGATTTTTTTTTCTTCCCCTGCCTACATTTAGGTTCAGATCTGCTACTGAATAAAATTTTGAAAATGATTTTTTTTTTTTTTGAGAATTGATATTTCTCTGCCTGGTAGAGGGAAAATAAAAAGGACAGTTTGCAAAATTTGTTTTCTGCTTTAAAAGCAGCAGCTGTTCCACCCTTTGATGATCACACACACAAAATTTGCCATTCCATTTGCTACTTCTGGTCTTATTTTGAAAACACAATCCCACAAGTAATGGTGTCAGTTCCCGTTAAGGGCCCCAAGAGAATGTGGAGATTCTTGGCTGTGCATATGCAGGCATGCTTGCATATGGAGAACAGAGGCCACTGTTAGGTGCCTTCCTCTAACACTCTCTGTTTTTGAAGCACAGTCTCTCACTGAGCCTGGACCATCTGCCAGGGAGGTCCAGAAATCTTCCGTCTCTGTCTCTCCAGTGCTGATAGTATGGTAACATTTACTTCCATCAGCTTACCCACGGGGTGGGGTGGGGGGATTTGAACTCACGTCCTCGTGCCTTCACAGCACACACTTTACCGACTGAGCTATCTCTCCAGATCCTCACCATTATTTTTAAGGTAGCACCCATAAAGAGTCCAGGCTGGAGGGGAAGAGGTGCAGCTTCACCAGAGGAACCCCAAGGACATCAACTGTAATATGATGAAAGCCGAGACAGCATGCGAGCCATTCTTACTCGTCTGTGTAGCATCTCGAGTCTAGACTTGGCTCAGAAAAAGTGAGAGGGGATCACATGGCACCCACAGGGTAGCCAGGGAATTCTAATACTAGCATCTGTCACAAATCATACCAGGGCACAGGCCTATGGCTACGCTGGAGGAGCTTGTGAGGGGGACCATGAGATGCGATTGTTACGCGTGCTACCTCGAGAAAGATTTCATTGATGTGCAATCTCTCCATTTCCTTAATTTCACTCTTCAGACAAATGCTGACAGGCTGCGGTCTGCTCAGAGACACTGATCTCACATCAGAGCTTTTGTCCCCTGCCAGCTTCAAGGTGTTTATCTCTAAGCCGCTGTTACCCATGAAGACAACTTCCCTCGTGAATAGAACCTTTGGAAACATCCCAGCAGCCCAGAAGCCCAGGGCTCAGATGCCTGTCTGAGGTCTTAGGAACATGCTCACTTTTGCAGTCATTTTTGCTTCTCTTTACCTTGACCTTTCTCCATGGCACTTCTGAGAAGAACAGAACAGCTGCACATTTACTGTAAATCTAGCTCACAGCGGGCAGGTCCCTCCACAGGACTTCCCTAAGAGCTCGAGGGAAGAAGTGATCTGAAAGAGACAGCATTGTCTCCATGCTCACCCTAAGATGTCCCCAGTGATTGGTTTACAGCAGCCATAAAAGGTGGCAGAGTGGACGTGCATGGGAGAGCCTAGAAAATGTGCCTCTTCTCTGTTTATGGTATTCTATCAGCCAGTGAGGGAAAGCGTCACCTCTCACAGCCCCATACTCTGCTCACTTCAAAGCCCTGTGCGCCTGCTGCAGACTCTAACAACGGTCAGAACGATTCATTTAGAGAGCACTGTGGGCTTGAAACTGAGGGGTACCAGTGGCCAGCTTCATGACTCAAGACCCAAGGCCTATGGGTCTCAGACCCCTGACAAAAACAAGAGATGCATCAGCTCTCCCGGGATATTCTTGTGAGGATCGGACCAGATAATGCACATAAAAATAAAATGGGGAATTACAATTTATAAGAATAGATATAAATGATAAATATGAGGCATTTTTACCCATACTTAACTCTGAAGACGAATACGGTTCTTGGCTCAGAAGCATTTATGTAAGAAGCCTTATGCTGTTCTATGATGGTCTTTCTCCCCAATGCTCTGTTCATGGGAAAAGATTTTTCAAAAGTGCCCTGATAGCCCAAGGCCTGTCCACTGACCCAAAATGTTCTTTAGGGGACTCCGCTCAACTCTGCATCCATATTTATTCCACACACACACCCGCCACTTTTTTCATTTCCTTCATCCTTCTCTGGTGGTCACTGACTAGCAGAAGAGCAGTGGGGACACTGTAGATGTCACCGCTACAGAAGCAAGCAGTAGTGATTCTGTTCAGCCAGCACCTAGACTCACCCTCCTGCTTCTGTCACTTGTCAGCAGAGGCAGATCCCTAGTCTGCTGAGCTACTGCCACGACTATGGAATGGGACTAAGAGGCTGGGCATGGTGTGGCTGGGGAGATTGGAGAAATGACTCTCTGAGGGGGAGCACTCAGTGACTGGCTCTTCCATCCTCCTTTGAAAGTATACAGTTGTTCTTAGAGACTCCAAGAACAATTATGGCTAGTGTGCCCTTTCTTGCCACAGGTGACTAAGGAGCGCTTTAAAAATGGATGCTCAAATTGATGGTATGCATCACGGCTTGAATGAGAATGCTCCCATCAGCTTCGTGTGTTTTGGACACTTGGTCTGCAGTTGGTGGTGCTGGAAGGGAAGGTAACGGAACCTGTAGGGAGTGGAGCCTTACTGAAAGATTTATAGTGGGCTTTACTTCCTGGTCTCTATTTGCTTTCTGTGTGTGAATAAAATGTGACCATTCTGCTTCCTGACTGCCCGACTGGCCTCACCCTCCAGCTGCCATGCCTTCCCAACCATGATGGGCACTAGGCCCTTCTGGAAACAGAAGCCGAATAAGCCCCTGTGTCCACAGTGCCATTTCTGGTCATGTTACTTATCCCACCATCAGAAGGGTAAACTAGGACTTTTAGCCTTCGAAGTCTTGGCATGAAAAGAACATTTTCAAAACGCATCCTTCATCCTCTTAGTGCTGATTGACCGCTGAAATGACAACACATTAGGAATGCGATGTGGCGCAGACAGGGAGAATTCAATAGAATATTGTATTGGAATTGACTTCACTTGGTTCTATTCAGTGGGATGATAAGAAAGCTTGGATTGATAAATGTGACTTTGAGGTTCTGGAATGGACTGTGTATAAACTGAGGTCTGCAGTTTTCCCAAGCCGAAAAGAGGCCGGATACAGTTATCGCCACGTTCAGCTATTTTTCCCCAAGCACTCCAATTAAAATTAATCTTCAGAATATAGTTTTTGTAGATTCTTATCCACAAAGCAATCTGTTATCTACTTAAATTAATGAATCGAAGGATGCCTTTTTATCTATATTTGAATGCTATCCTGGAGCTAAGAGCCATAAACACAACAATTTAGGCATGTGTCAAAATGAAGCAGCCCAAATACAACATTTAAGGCCCTATCCTTGGCTCTGTGTGATCATTTCTGAGCTGTATATTTTCCCCAATTTGGGTGACAGTTAAATGGATACTAATTTTCCTTAATAGTAACTTCAGATGCTCTTGCCATGGAGGTAATCTGAGGTGTTTGAAGTTATCTCGCTTGTTAAATCGGTGCCCATTAAGTTTCTACATCTTTAACTCATCATTTCTTTATGGTCACAGTAAATGTACACGCTGGTCCTCCACAGGGGTGTTTATAAACACATTCCATGCAAGAGAAACTGATGTAATTGACTAGCTCCACAGAATCCGCGTCATTCCCAGTCAGTGCGATGAGGTCTCGGAAAAAAAGCTAATTCATTTCACTTAAGCAACTATTTTCCCATTAATAGCATCTATGTGGTGGTTTGAATGAGAAACTGCTCCTACAGTCTGAGGGTGTTTGAATGCTTGCTTCCCAGTAGGTGGCGCTGTTTCTGGAGGTTTAGGTCGTGCAGCCCCGCAGGAGGAAGTACTATCAGAAGGCGCTCTCTGATAGTAGTGGCTGGCTTCTGCTCTGCTTTCTCTGCTCCCTGCTTTCCGTTGCATGTGGGCTCTCGGCCTCCTGCTCCTGCTGCTAGGCCTGCTGTTTGCTTCCCTGCATGCCTGGGTCTAGGTCATGGTGCTTCATTCAAGCAACAGATACAGCCTGAATGCTTTGGCGAGAGCAAATCAAACCACCTGTATACAGGTGTCTTAGACATGAGCTGGTGAAAGGGGCCAAAACAGACAGGATGCATGTGGATGGCTCTGGACCGAAGAAGATGAAAGTTTACCTAAGAAACAACTGCGCGGCAGCATCTTTGCCTAGAGTGTGTGATCAGGAAAGCTAGGGAGAGATGAAATAGACAACAGTACTTAATGGGTACTAGACAGACCGAGAGCCATATGCTGGGCACCTAGACAGACGTGAAGCCTTCTTAAATGTCCTGTATCTCATCATGGCTTCCATGCTTGGAGCTAATACCCCCCACTGTATGCATGAGAAGACTGACACCAAAGGAGCTAGGTGATGACTCAGAACCATTTGGATGGAAGAACAGCAGTAAGCAGGCAACTGACCTCAGACCAAGCATGTATGAGCAGGGACAGGGGCCCTCAGCTGCTGCTTTGGGGTTTGTTAGTCAGGTTATCCTCACAGCACTCACCCAGCACAACACCAAGGCTCTAAGAAACACTATGGTCACACACAGGCTTCTGGGAGGTTGGCGATGTATTTTATATTATTATTTAAAAATTAACAAACAAGCCAAGTGTTTTTTTTTGTTTTTTTGGTTTATTTTTGCAAGTGGCTCCCTCCTCGATTGCTTGGGTTTTGTTTTTGTTTTTGCTGTTGTTGTCCTTATGTGCTTTTGTTAGCTACATTGAAGCAGTTTGCACTTCCATCCTCGAAGCTGGAACAGGAGCTAAACCACGTCATTCAAATCACACACTCGCTGTAACGATGAACAGTGAAGATAAATAAGCCTCGAATGCAACTTTTGCAGGTCATGTAACCACTTTTACACGTCATCGTTAAGGGATTCTTTGAATGGCAAAATGTGGCAACAATTATAACTATTATTTACATTTAATTCCAAGGACTTAATTTAAAGTCCAGTTTTCCTTTGGGTGGAGGCTGGTTTTATGTGTATTGACCTTCCAGTAAAGAATTGTACATCACTTCTAATTAACTTCCAAATCCTGCCAAGTCTTTGTTTTTTTAAGGCGAGCCAGAGAAATAAAACATTTCTTCTCTAGAAGTCTAGCCATTGGCTTATATAAACAAGTCACCTAGCCATAGGGGTTGCCACGGAGAGGCCCCTGGAATACCAGACTGCCTGTGATGTTAGAAGCGAGAACAATTGGTCACGTCGAGCAAGCAGGAGGATTAGTGTTCTCAGTTTGCCTCCCTCATTCACTGAGCATATGTTATGGATCTGGCTTTGACAACCCAATCACGAGGAGTAAGTGCCATTGTCATGGCACTTAAACATTTCCGGCATTGTTCTAAATGTTTTTCAGGTAACTTATCCCATTGCCATGACACCCGCATGAGGCCGAGGCTCTGATTAAACCCATTTCGCAGCCAAGGAAACTGGAGCAGAAGACGAATTCTGTTCCAGGATTCCTCCCAAATTTGGCCAATCCTTGATCTCAGGAGCTCAGAACTAAGATGGACCCAAGCACAAAGAAGGATGTAGTTGACATTTTTTGGAGAAGATGGAGGGAGGAGGCTGTGAGAGAAGCATGGAGGGAAAGAATTAACCAGGCAGGGGGCCAGTCAGAGAGGCATTCCCAAAGAAGGGCCATCTGAAGAGGCCTGAAGTATGCATGTGTTACTCAGAGTAGCAAGTGTGACCATTGAGCAGCTCGGCTCATGTCTGGAGTGACAGAGTCTGAAGACGGAGGTAGCTCCTGTGAAGGAGTAAGGAGGAGTGGCCCACCCACAGACACACAGTAGTTTGCTATTAGGTGTGGCAAGTTTCAATGAAGGAGTGATGTGAGGGAACTGTCATTCCACTCATTCATTCATTCAAAACACACACACTGAGGACTGACTGTATGGCAGGCACTTGCTAGGTAGTACAGAAAGAGCAATGGCTGAACAGAAAGAGGAAAAGCAGGAGGGAGGATGGAGGGGAGACAGGAGAAGAGTGAAAGAAGGAGGGGCAGAGGGATGGTGAAGGTAGAAAACAAGTTGGAAAACGGTTGTGTTCTCCTAGCCCCTGTGACGTTTACAAGTGTGGTACAGAGCAAGGCATTAAACTTGGAAACAAGAGAAAACACATCACAAATGGGGAGGACAGTCAGAAAGGAGGGGCACTGGGTGGGGAGGGAGGCTGCTGCTGCTGTCTGTGTGGGTCCTTCCTCAGAATAGGGACAGGAGAGACTCCCAGAGGAGTCTCAGAGATGAAGCCCCTTGAAGGCAGGAAGGAGGTGAATGGATAAGAGGGACATCGCAGCAGGAGCGCCCGTGTTGTACTTTGAGAGCCTTTGCAGAGCTGCATCTTCTTCAGAATCTACCTGAAGGGCAGGTGAGTGGATCCGGTGGAGACACCAAAACACTCAGATGACTTTGTATCTGAAGACATGCACAGCCTGGGAGTAGGGACCTTGGTACAATTTATGGGAAAGTGGATAGGGGTGGCTCCCGATGTAGTGTGCATCCTCTGCGTTGGTCTTGAGGGTCTAGCATCTAGATTCAACGAGTCCTCAGACACCGCGCTCCCAGATTCAAGATGACCTAGGCATTCAATTCTCCAACCTTAAGACAAAGTAAATCCCTGCAGGTTCCTTGGTGTTACGTCCTGATCTGACTCCGTCAGGTCTTCTACCATCCTCCATAGTCACAGGTCTACAACTCATGGACTCAGAAAAAAAAAAAAAAAAAAAAAAAAAAGGGAATGACAGGCAGGCTGTGAGAGGACGAATCTCCTTTACATACCAGCAAATACATCTCTTTATAAGGGACACAGCACAGATTTTTTGGGTAACTCTCTAAATCTTGGTATACAAGGTGAAACATAAAACATTAATGACCAGTAGTACACATGAATGTACTAATGAATGTATATGGCTTGTGCACACACACACACACACACATACACACACACACACACACACACACACACACACACACACACACACCTCTGCTGCTCTCCATTTTGTCTTGATCAGGAGGTAAGAGATAACTAGTTTAGTGACAGGAAGACAGGGTTTGGCTCCAGTTCACGCTGGTGATGCAGGCCCAGCCCCACCTTCTACAGGCTAGCCAACTGGTTTGTGCATGGATGGTCAACCTTTCCACTCACATAACAGTAACTCACAGCCTGTCAAAGGACCGAAAAGTAAAGTGTCTTGGCCAGTGAACTTACATAGCTCAGCTGAGTCCTGGATTATAGGAAGGCCACTAAAGATTCAGAAATAGCTTTATAATGAAAGTTCCTAACAAGCAAAGTCCAGATGCCCTGGTTTTCATTGTAAATGACATCACACAGCATGGACAAAGATGCAAAATACAGTTTCCTATCAAAGGGGCGGGGGAGCTATGATCCTCAGAGTGGAACTGGGACTGTACTGTAAGTTGTCTTAGAGAATCTTTATATCTTTTAGATATTGATTAAATGTGCTCTTTGACAATTTCATGTATGGGCTTTTCAAAAATCTGGAAATATAAACTTAGAAGCTATGGCCTCTCCAGTTCGGTTCTCACTGGTTCTCATACCTATCACCACGAGACACCTTCCCGCTGCTTTCTTTGAACCACTTTCTCTGGCTCAGTCATATAATCTCAGTCAATAAATCCAACCTGAGGCTCTTCATCTGTCCTCTAGAGGTGCCAGGCAAACCCTGTTGACCCCTCTACCTCTTGAGGTCATCTGCTATGGAAAGACAGAGAGCCATGGAACCTATTATTTCACAGTTAAAAACACCAGGGTCGAGAGCACCGAGTGACTTGTCCCAGGTCAAACAATCAGTAGACAGAGGGATGTGTATATGAAATGCGAGCCTGCTCATTTCTACCCTAAAGCAAAAGTCCTACCGTCCTGAGTTGTCCCATATTAGTCATCAACTCCTGGGAATCTCTATAAAGATGCCTCAAGAGCCCTTAGCTCAATAAGCACAGAGCTTACCAAATATCCCGCCCATCTACCTCTGTCCTACCCAGTCCCATTTATCTCCATCTTCAACACCCGTAAACTTAGAATCATCCAGACACACATCTTAGCCTGGTCTTCCTTCAAGCCACACTTTGTAGATCTAGTTTCCTCAATTGCTTCTATGCAGCTGTATGCCACATACTGCAAGTCTCTTGACTCATGTGCAATGGCAGCATCCGCCAAGAGTAGCATTCCTGCAAGCGGAGTATCAGGTGATGTGTGCTCAGGTTAGGAGAGCCAGTGTTTCACTTTCCTTTTTGTCAATTTCGAGCTAGGGCTCTTGGCTGAGTTCTCATGTGTGCATATGGTGGGAGAATAACATGACCAACCTCCCAGGGAGAGTATGAAGATGAGAAAAAAAATATCCATTAAACCATATGTTGAGGTTCACACCCTTTGAAAGGTTCCATGAAGTAGATTCTTGAAAAGAACAGGGGCCATGATTTTAACCACTCGCTCTTCTGTCTACTTGAGTCAAGGCTTCCAAAGCTTTTCTTCCTGCCTGTTCCTCTGTCCAGAATCTAAAAGATCCCTGCTGCCTTTAACGCAAGTCTAAAGTCCTTTCTGCTTGCCCACCTTTCCTGTGATTAGAACGCAATACTACCCTCCAAGACTCCTCCAGCCCCAAATGCAGAACGCTGAGATGCCAAAGCGCTCTCAGTCCTACGGGAGTACAGTGTGCTGGAGAATCTGAGGGGACAAACTTGCCTCTGATAGCTGTGGTTGCACTGCTCCTAGTTGAGTGACAAGATCAATCTCAAATTCCTGGATAGAGATGAAAGCAGGCCGCAAAGGGGAGTGATATTAGGTACGAGTGAGGGGTCTCACAATCTTCTAGCTTCAGCCACAGGAACAGAGAGCATCAAAATGGGTCTGAATAGGACCCCGTGACGTGCCAGTCTAGACCATGGTCCCTGCTTTCCCACTGTCATCATAGTCTCTGTGGAACGTGATTTCATGTACATTGCTCAGTTCCAGACTCTGAGGGGATCAATTCTCCACCCCTGGTCAGACAGGGGAGTTAGGGCTGAGTCACCTCCATGATCTACATGCTGTGCATCAGGACAAGGGATGCTGTCCGTTGCATCTCACACTCCTCCCCCATGAGGTGTAGATGATGGTGTGGTCCACTCTTCGCATGCCGTGGGATGTAAGGGGTGAATATGGCGGGGGAGGAGGGCTGAGCTCCCTGCGTATTACATAAGCATCAGCACTGGTCATTACTGTAGCCCCAGCTAAATGCTAACAGTTACTGCTGCGCACATCGTCTCATTTGATGCTCATGAAGACCCTGGGAGGTCCATTACCATCTCTTCTTTATGGATGATAAACTCAGACTGAACGGAAGCTCGGGAGGTAGAGCAATTTACCCAAGGTCAAAGAGCTAAGGAGAGATACATCCTGTAGCCAATTAGTCATATCCCGCAGGAGGTCTGACCTCATGGCACATCCCTCACTCTCCAAAGGGACCATCCTTCAAGGGACAGCTCGGGCCAGGATAGGGCAGCACCTGAAAGAGGCCAGAGGCGTGGGCTAAGCGGCTAGGATGACTACATACAGATCTCATCCATAACACTGAGTGACCTTGGATGAGTCATTCAGTCTTTGTAGAGCCTTCTCAAAGGTGGGGATACGAGCAAGTACCTAACACTTAATATATTGCACGAACCAATCATTCTAACACATGAGAGAGGGACCCAGTACACAAATAGCCCAGGATTCTTGGTCTTTCCCTTCTCCAAAGGCATACAGTATCCCTCGCTTCTGCATCCCTGTCTGGTACTAAACCATCCCTACATTCCTTTACTTTTTCTTTTAACAGAACACCAGGTCAATCCAGGTACAACTGTGACATGAATATGAAATATTCCTCCAGGGTCCATATGTTGGATACTTGGTAGTACTATTTTAGAATGTTCTGGAATCACTAGGTAGTAGGGCCTAACTGGAAGAAGCAGGTCACTAGAGACATGCCTTAGTAAGCTCTGCCTTGTCCCCAGTCTGTCTTCTCTGTCTGTATCCCATGTTCCATATGCTAGCACAGGCATGATGCTCTCACCTCACCACAGGCCCAGAATCAGCAGAGCCAAAAATATCTGCAGTGAAGCCTCTGAAATGGTGACCCTAAATTAATCTCCCCACCTTTGCACTGTTCTTATAGGTATTTTAATTACGGCGACAAGAAAGCAAACCACCGCTCCTAATTATTGACGGTCCCCTATAGCCTCAACCTGCCTGTCCCCACAACAGGGCCTTTTTTATTTTAAAAAGGGCTGGTAAGATGGCACAGTTGGCAAAGCACCTGCCATGTAAACATGAGGGCCTCAGATCAGGTCTCCAGGAGCCACGTGAGTGGGGAACATCAATGCCTGTCTGTAGTCTCAGAGGCAGGAGGAGCCCGGAGCTCGTAGCTAGCCCATCTAATTGAAGCTTCATGCTCACAGAGAGACAGCCTGTCTCAAAAAATAAGATGGAGAGTGATGAATCTCTGACATCCCATGTCCCTGTGCATCCCCATGCATGTGTATGCATGCCAATATAGACACGCGTGCGTGCGCGCACACACACACTCACACACCCTATACACGCAGGTATGTAGCTCTGGCTGTCTCCAGGATCCTTTTGCTGTTTTGTTTTTCCTTTTTTTCTTTTCCTTTTTGCGGTTCTTGTTATGGACACATCTGGGCATATTGAAACTTCATAAAGTCATCAAGGCTCCCAGTCCAGTGCCTGTTCTGATGGCATCTGGTCCACTGAATGCCACAGCAGCCTTGCTCTCCCCCCCACAAAGCCCAGATAGTTTACAGGAAGCCTGATCTCAGCCAAGCTTTGCCCACAGTGCATTTAGACAGGCAGAGCTTGGAGGAGCTGTGCTGCTGGATGCACCTCACAAGGCCTCAAGATATCCAAACTCTATAGCCAAATCTGGGCCATAAACCCAGTCTCCTCATCCTTCAAGGGAGGCAATTGTCCTGAGAAGTACCCAGAATCCCCCCTGCTGTCTTTTGAACAAACACTGTGACATTCTTTACTTACTATACATATGAACCATTAATCATTACAAACAATGCCCATCAGAACCATCTAGTTCCTAATGTAACCATCCCCTTTCTTGATCTTTGTACCATTTACAATCTCCTAAGAAGTGTTTCTGTCACCCAGTCTGGCAGTTCTGTTGTTTGAATCATTTGCCAAGTTGCTCCATCACAGTACCAGTGAGATGCTGTGAAAACAGCACCAGCTAGAAAGAAACAGGCTTGCCTTTGTGTGCGGATGCTTTTCCACACTGGCGTAGGCAGTCACTAATGTCCTACTGACTGTAAAAAGGTCAGTGACGCTGCTGTTTTGCTGAACAATGGGCATGCTGTCGAACGCCTCCTAAATATTTATGTTTACAGTTTAGCACTGCTCTCAGCCTTGTTCAGAGAAGCATCCTTGTGTAGCGAGCATCAGTTCCTGCAGAGATTCACAACTGGGCATCCATACCAACCCCAAGCCCAAGGTTAGGGAGAACATCGTGGAAGAAGGGGCAGAGAGAACGGAAGAGCAGGAAGATGGGAGGAACGCCATAGAATGACGTCTTCTGTGTGTGACACGGCCTCGTGCTCCTGAACCCACTGCAGCTGTGACTTCCTGCCCAAGACTGAGCCTGTCAACATTCCGTCAGGGGCCATGAGCCTCCAGCCCTAGCTGAGGAACTACTGGTGGATGATGGCTGCTGAGAAACGGGGAGTCGCTTTTCTTCAGTGATGTAGCTACTGTGACTGGTCCCTGATCCAGAAAATAGCCCCAAACCCCAAGTCCATGCTCATGTGGACAACCCAGATTAAACTCAGTGCATCAAGAAGAGAAAGACATGAAAATAGAAGGAGAACTTGTTGGGGGAAAAGCTCAGAAGAAATGACTAATAAAACGGGTAAACATGATAAAAAAAAATGCCCGACGTACAGTATGAAATGATTAAATAAAAAATCAAATAAACATTATGTTAGGCAAATTTGGGCCCAGGGGTCCCACTCAAACTAAGGCACCAGCCAAGGACAATACAGGTGGTAAACTTTAAACCCCTACCCAGATCTAGCCAATGGACAGAACATTTTCCACAGTTGAGTGGAGAGTGGGATATAACTTTCACACGTACTCTGGTGCCTCATATTTGACCATGTCCCCTGGAGGGGGAGACCTGGTGGCACTCAGAGGAAGGATAGCAGGCTACCAAGAAGAGACTTGATACCCTATGAGCATATACAGGGGGAGGTAATCCCCCTCAGGAACAGTCATAGGGAAGGGGAATAAGGGGAAAATGGGAAGGAGGGAGGAATGGGAGGATACAAGGGATGGGATAACCATTGAGATGTAACAAGAATAAATTAAAAAAAAAAAAGAAACCAAATAAAGCACCAATGAGGTGTTTGTGTATGTGTGTGTATGTGTATGTGTGTGTGTGTGTGTGTGTGTGTGTGTGTGTGTGTGTGTGTGTGTGTATCTCCTTAACTTTCAGACTCACAAACAGAAAAGATAACTATGGTGTTTGTTCTGCTCAGACATCATAAATAGAGTCCATGCCTGAAACATCCATACATGATCAATGGACAGTTGTTCCTACAAGTGCTGCATTGGGAGAGCTTCTCTGGTCCAGCAAGGGGCATCCAGCCACATCTGACATGAGCATGATGACGGAGTCAGCCATGGTGATGTGTGAGCCATCCCAGCCTGCATCACCCCTCTAGTCTGCAGAGAGAGGAGTTATACTGCTCTCCTAAGATTGTAGAGACAGTACTGGCATGAAGCCAGCACTCATTGCTGGTTGTACGCTCTCAGCATCCCAGCTGTGGCACTGTCCTCGCTCCACCACTGAGCTCAATGGCAGACAAGAAAGGCTTGTGGAGAGCGCCAGATGGAGACTCAGTGAGAATCATGGGCTTCTCAGAGAGAAGAACCAGGGCAGCAGGCAGGAGAAAAGGCTATCTACGCCTAGCTGAGGACACTGTCACTGCTGCTGTCATTGTTTAGTCAGAGTTGGCCAGGGCGTTTTTCAAAACGTGTAATGAAGACACCGGAGTCAGGGAGTCCCTAGAGAAGGAAGAATTGCTTGCAGAGTATAGCCCAAGCACTCTGCCTGACACAATTATCATGCTTACAAGTGACACTGATCAGGCTTGTACACATATGTGGGCATGTCAGGAACTTCCATACATGAACATCTGGAAGAGAATGTGTGCCAGTTCATTGCGAAACAACAACATCAACAACAACAACAACAACAACAACAACAACAACAACAACAACAGCCTTCTCTGTGCAATGGCCTTCCTCCTATACAACTCTCTGAGCCACTGTGCTTCCAGAATGCCAAATTCCCACCCCTCTTCATCTGATAATAGCATTTTCATTAATTTTTGAGTAAATATCCTCTTTTACCCCTGTTCCATGTGTTAAGAGGCTGGGGATATCTTCAGGAAATGTCACGCTATCAACCAGAGTGTCACAAATGGTTCGGTGCCTCCATCAGGGAAGGTCATGTGAAATAATATGAGCCAATGAGATTCAATCACAAGCTTTGGTTGGTATCACCAGGAAAAGGTAGAATCAGGTGAACAAAGTCGGCTGGAGAAGGAAGTGCGCTTGCCAGGGAACCTCTACACTGGGACACCACTGACGGGGGCCAATGAGCAAGAAGGACCCAGAAGAGAGATACAAATCAGGGTGGATGCCCTTGTCTAGGTACCAGTGTGTAGCCCTGCTTGGTGGAAAAGGAAGTCTAAAAATGCCTTAGTTACATGAGCCGTTGCATTCCCGCTGCCGCCTTCTTCATCTTGTATTTTTGAGTTGGATCTTTGTCAGTCTTTGCAACGATAACAACAACAACAGAAAGCCCCTTGACCAACATGCGACATGACAAATGCTCATTTCCCACGTGATACGGAATCTAACGCTGCTCTTGTAACTCACACCAAGCACTCGACTTACCTGCAAGGATCCCTGGATGTCTTTTCCCCCGACGATCACAAGTTCGGCCATATCTTCAGCGTGAGGAGTCCTTGCATGGACAAACAGGGTCCTGCCCACTGCAGTTATGTTTCTGAGAGCGACCAAGGTGCCATCGCTGTTCACCTTGAAGTGTGGGCTGGAGACCTCATAGTGCAGCTTCTCATCGCCCTTGCAGTCGGTGAAGGTCACTAGGGAAAAGAAAACGCACAGTGGGAGCAAGGTGAGTCGGTTGGACAGCCTCCTACTGAGATGTCTCTGATCTGTTAAACATGGATGGTTGAGTGAGTACTCCACCACCTACCCTCTACCCTGCCCTCTGGGCTGACCTAAGCATAGCCACTTGGACTATGCTGATGGAGTTTACCCAACCAACACACAACCTTGGGCTTGGAATGCTGCTCAGCTAGAAATACAAAATCCTCTGTATTTGGTCACCAGCACAAATTGGACACAGAGGGTAGGTGCCTATAAACCCCAGTGCTTGGGAGGTAGAGGCAGGAGGATCAGAAAAAAGTCATCTTAGATTAAATAACAAGTTTGAGACCACCCTGGACTACATGTGATCAGCTCAAAGAAGAAAACACAGAAAGGTCAACTTTTAGTTTCTAGCCAATTGCTCAGCATTGTGAGGGCTGAGGAAGGGTGGGTCATGTCCCTTAGGGTTGTGGATGAAGTAAGGGTCATACATGGCAGTTTGTTTTCACAACGTGTGAGTCTTTGAGCGGAGCCACAACAGACAGAAGCGTCAAATGTGGCATTGACAAGACAATACCTGAGCTCTAACTTGAAACTGAGTGGTCCAGCAGGCCCTACAGAGGGTGGAGAACTTTCAAGCTTATTCAAAGATACTATATGGGTGTTCATAGATGCGGGAGGTACCAAAATCAATTTGGGGAAAGAAAACACCTAGGGGCACTTATGAGGGGTTAGTTGGAAATGGATGAGAGGTGTTGCCAAGTAGAAGAGCATTCTGAAAAATGTCTTTTTGAAACAAACAGAAAAGCCAGTAAACTGAGGGTGCTTCGTGGAAGCCATCCACTCTCCTGCTGTGTGGCCTGTCCCAGCGGTAGGTGTGTTTTCTGGTTCTGGTCGGGAACAGAGTTTGGGAATCATATGAAAGCCCTTTGAAGTCCCAGAAATCTCCATCATAGACATGACCTATAGAAAGTGGTTGGGAGATGGGCAGGAAGAAAAGCCAATACAATCAGTGTTGTGTAGGCGAAGAGTATGTGGCAATGGTAGAGACCGTAGACCTGGGGGTGGGAATGGGCAGATGAGGTCATGATTTAGGTACATAAAGACAAATAAAGACAGTAATCCCTTGGCTGAGCCACCTCAGCCTTGCACAATGTCACCAGTGGTGGCTGATGACAGTGATCATGCTACCCTCTGGGGTACCTCTGTATCAGGCCCACAATTACCATTCTGCCTTTCTCTCTGTGCTTTATATCTGTTTGCCTGTCTCCCTTCTGCTATTGATTCGGAAGATCCTTGTAAGTAAGCATGGAATTGTACTATACTTATAGTGAATACAGGGGGCATTTCCTTGAACATTTATTTCTTTTGCGTGTCTATCAGTATGTAAGCCATAGGAGTGCAGGTGTCAATGGAGACCAGAAGAGGGCGTTAGAGCTCCTGGAGCTCAAGTTGCAGTTAGATGTGAGTTGCCCAGTGTCCAGGCCAAGAACTTAATTCAAGTCCCTTCATGAGCAGCAAGTGCTCTTAATGGCTGAGCGCTCTCTCTCTCTCTCTCTCTCTCTCTCTCTCTCTCTCTCTCTCTCTCTCTCTCTCTGTCCCTCCCTTCCTCCCTCTCCCCCTCCCTCCAAACCCATGGGATCTTTTCTAAGACTCTAATGCATGTCTGAAACCCTGGCTATAACTGAATATATATACTTATTCCTATGCACATATATGCTTATGATAAAGTTTAATGTATGAAGTATGCACAGTAAGAGATTAATAACAATAATGAGTAATAAAAAGAGCAATTATAGCACTATTCTGTAATAAAGGCTATGTGGATAGAATCCAAATCACTATATTGATCCTAATCATGATATCATATTCCAGTATTTGGCTGTACCAGGTTTATTTATTCTACTAACGATAAACACTGGGCTCCTCTCTAACCCCCATCTCTTCTCATTCTCCCTACTCCCTCTCTCCCCATCTCTTGCATCCTTCTTCCTTTATTTCTTCTTTCTCTGTTTTTTTTTTCTATCCTACTATGTGTGTATTTCTCTTTCTCTGACTCTGTCAGTCTCTTCATGTCTCTGCCTCTATCTCTTTCTGTGGAATTTTAAACTTAAAACTTTTAGTTGTAGCAGACTGAAGATACCTAAAGATAGTGAAAGTCAAAACTACCAATAGGAAGCATGGCATGACTATTTTTTGGTGCTCTACCTGGCGGTCTTGTCTACTTCGTAAATCTGCAATGGGACAGAGACCACACAACTCAATGCATTTCCATGATGTCAGTGCAACTGACTGCCCATCACTCAGATCATAACACAGAATTTGACTGGTTCCTCCTTATAGAGTAAAATGGCTCCTCTCCTCCCTAGAGACTACATTACCATATTGATGAACCCACATTAATTTACTGGGGCAATGAAACTGTCCAGCAAATTTCCTTTTGTGCTCAACTTTTGTGAGGCTAATTCATAGAATATTTTACCCAAAATCACTACTTAGTAATCACTAAAGACTATACTGAACCTTTGGGTCATAATCCGGGACATACCTGTATTAATTCTGCTGTCAATGGGTACCAGGGCTATTATAAGCTTTGGTCTCTTAAAATGGTCTCTTAAAATATTAGGAACTTTATTTTCTATGTCTCTTGGTGACAATGTCAACTTGGGTCCTAGTATCCTGAGAAAGTCATGGGAAGATCTGAGGGGCTGAGGCCATCTTGCTCTTCCAGGGAGATGATTGCAGAACAGGGGGTATTTTCTTGAAGATTTGTCTTTCTTTATTTGTATGTCTATCGGTATGTTTGTCTTATGAATATAAATGCCAGTGGAGACCAGAAGAGTGTGTTAGATCTTCTGGAGACCATTACATTAGGGGACAGTAATGGCAGCAGGTGTAGGTGGCACATTACTCCACAGGAGTCCTGAGCTAAGCATTTGCACACATTGTCTTATCTTCACAGCAAAGAAGATATAGCCACCACTCTGATCCCCGCCCCCCTCCCCCACCTGCACACACACATATACCTGGAACTTTCTGTACGGCCATTGTGGCTTGGAGAAAGGTCTACATAGTGTGCTAATGAGAAGTGGAGAAAAGACTCCTGGTTCATGACAGCATCATCACTACATAAGGATAATTTCCCAGTAAAGTCCTTCTGGGACCTGGGCATGACTGCACATCAGAGCCCCACAGCTTCCTGCTCAGTCCTGCTTCCACAGTCTCACCAAGTTGGGAAGTAAACTGCATTCACCACCTTTCAACCTCTCAGTCACACCATGTGACGCTGATCTTGGGGGTCGACTTGATGACATCTGGAATCAACTAAAACCCAAACTACTGGGGAGGCCTGTGAGGGATTTTTCCTGACTGGATAATTTGATGTGGGAAGACTCACTGTGAGTCTAGGTTGCCTGCATAAGAGGACTTGGAAGAAGGTAGCTTATGCTTTTGACCTGCTTGCCCTCACTCTTGCTGGCAAGTTCATCTACCCTACGGCAGTTGCATTCCCTCAATGGTGTCAGAGCCAATTTCTTCAGGGTTCCTACACAGCCTGAAGAACAGCAGTTTTCAGAGAATCTACCAGGGCTCCAGAAACAGAGTGGGACTGCGGAGACAGCCTTGTGAACTGAACAACTATGAGATTCTTGGCCTTTCCATTGGGAGACAGGCAGTGCTGACCTAACTGAGCCACAGCCTGCAAGCCAACCTAATAAATCACACACACACACACACACACACACACACACACACACACACACACACACACACACA
>OU015753.1:9570071-9587862 GCA_907169655.1 Acomys percivali
ACACACACACACACACACACACACACACACACACACACACACACACACACACACACACACTGCCCTCTGACTCATCTTTCTGAATAATTGGCCGCCAGTTGGTGGAGCTGTTCAGGAAGGATCAGGAAGTGTTGGCCCTGTTGGAGGAGGTGTGGCACTGGAGGCAGGCACTAAGGTTTCAAAATTCTCACCATTCCCAGGGTGATCTCTCTACTTGCAGGTGAAGATGTGGGTTCCCAGCTTTTGTTCATCTACAATGGACCTTAACTCTCTGAACACATAACCCCCATTAAATGCTCTATTTTATAAATTGTCTTGCTCATGGCATTTTGTCACAGCAATAGAAAAATGACTAAGACAATGAAGGTGTACTATTCTAGTAAACATATATTAAAATACAACTAAAAATTCAAATCAATAAGATGTAAGTTTAGTCACAACATCCTCTTACTGCTACCTAGTGTTTCCTTGGAAATCCTGATCTGTGTTAAGTTCCTCTCACTCCGTCCTTTATACAGATTATGACTCCACCCTAGTCAGTTTATAATCCAGGTCTGATACCAGGTAGATGGATTATTTTTCTCATGACTCTGACCAAAACCAAGAAATAACTGAAGAGAGCAATTGTTTCTCTTGGCTCACAGTCTGAGGAGACGTAGTCCATCGTAGCGGGAAGGCGTGGCAGCACAAACATGAGCAGCTAGGCATACTGTGTCCCTAATCAGGAACCAGAGACGGCACAGGAAGTAAGGCTGAGTTGACAAACCTCAGGGATCAGATCCCTCCCAGTGACACACTTCCTGCAACAGGCTCTTCTCCCTAAAGTTCCTAAATCTTCTAAATCATCACCATTAGCTAAGGAGTGAGGGTTCAAACACAGGGGCCTATTAGGATACTTTACATTCAAATCCCAGCAGCAGAGACTGGAGTGAAATACCTAACATCCATCTCCATTGGAGGGGAAGGATGGAGAGACACACATCCTAGCAGAGACTCAAATCCTGATGGCTCCTACGTGGTAGTGACCAGTGATATGTAACACAGGCTTGTTGTACATAAAGGACAGCTCACTAAAAGAGAAATAATTTATCCTATAGAAAAAGAGATGCTACTTCTTACCTACTCTAATACTATATTGAATTCTCAATTAAGGAATACTATGGCCAAGAACTGCCATGCCTCACAGTGCCCTGTTAGTGAGTCTGCTGATTCCTGAAGGCACCAGGGAGGTGCCAGCTTGGCACAGAGATGACGGTAATGTATGCCCAGAGGTACAGAAGTTTAGGAACACAACTAAGGAAGAATTGGATAGTTTATGAAAATTTAAAATGTTTGTTTCTATAGTGACGGCGTTCAAAACATTAGTAGCTCCGAATGATATTTCCGTAGATGACTCAAAGGAAAAATTATAATATGCAATTAAACTTGTGAACAAATATCTAAAATATCTTAGTGGCAATGGGGGAAGGCAGTGAACTGTCCGTGCTCTCTTGAACCTACTGGAAAATTTTTTTTCACATACTTTATAATGGTGACATTTAAAATAGCTTCTAGAAAGAATTAAAAAAAAAAAAGAAGACGCTAGACATATTATACACTCCGACATGAGGATTTATGGGAGTCAGTTGCATAACATCATTCTTTGAGATAATCTGCGGGCACCCCAGGAGAAGAGAGGGGGAGGGGAAAACGCCCCACCTGGGGGAAAATGCAAATGAGATGGATGGCACCACTCAGCGTTTCAATTATGCTTTCAGCATGTTTCCACTCAAAATGTCCTCTGGGCTTAATGCAAATGTCACAAAAAGACAAACTTTAGCTGGGAGACAAAAGCCACAGCTGAAATGGGAAGTTTGGCACATGAATTAAGGGGCCTTAATCTTCCTGACCTGGATGTCAGTGCTTTTCCCTTTCTTTGTTTTGAATGTTGGTTCTTAGGGATGAGAACCCCAAAGGCATAGATTTCTTACCATCACAGAAAATGAAGCAGAGGCGAAAATTAAGCTGTACTACCAGGACATAGGAGGATGCAGATGGATTTAAATTTATCTGCTAAGTACTGAAGACTGCTGCTCCTATAGATACGTCTGTACTAATACAGGGGGCTTGTAATATACTTATAAGGGCATTTGGCTCCATCTGTGGTCCATATGCTCCCATCTTTGATGGAAAATGGTCCTAAGGATGGTAGGTATCACTTGAGGCTTTCAAGTTGCTGCTGTAAATTCTCTTGCAGGGATCCTCACGGTCTTTGTGTACTGGTGCAAGCATGTGTGTGGATGGGGAGGGAAGGCTGTGAGTCAGCGTTCTGGGAGCTGTAGACCTCACACAGGCAGGATCGGTGCCCATCGACTCTACCTCACCCCCCACACCCCACCAAAAATATCAGCCCTTTCAGTTCTATAGAGAAGTCTTGATCTATAGCACTTGTCAGAGTCAATCACACTGCAGATTCCAAGATACCAATTTGCCTCCAGCTGCCTTGAAAATTCTCCGAACTGTATCAGTTCACAGGACTAGCTGTTCTAGCCATCTTCTGAAACTTGACACTGTCTTTGTATGGGTAAGTGTAAATTGTTTACTCTCTCTCAGACTAGTGTGTATCTGTCTTCCTAGGTCTGTTGGCCTAACTGAAAACCCAGAATTCAGCTGCCCCATCAGCACAAAGGGCTCATATATTAGTTGAATTTCATTATCTAGGGACTTGGGGAAACAAGTCCGTTCTAATGAGTAAGCTGACATTTAAGACAGAACCATCAGATGGACCCTCTGTGGGATGTACAATGCCAATCTGATAGCCCTTCATGGCCCTTGATATCCCACTTGTACCCAGAGGCACGAGCATCCTCTGAAAGAACTTGTGGGCTTAGTCCAGAGGGTCTTCAGAACTGCATGAGTGACACAAACAACATTTCATGTGGTTTCTCAAGCCCCCACTGCTCATGCCTTCTGGGTAAGAAGCAGTCACTCACATGTGTGCCGTATCATTCATGGTGGGGCACATAGTAATGACAAGCCCAGCCTCCATCCTCCATCTATGATAGCCTCTTGGTTCCTGAACGTACTGGGCTGTATGCTTGCCTCCATGATTGGCTGAGAGTTGTTCTGATGTCCACAGGACTTGTGTGAGGTACGGGGAGCATCTTGGCAGATCTGCTCAGGAGTGGATTTGTACCTCCAAAAACTGTGTGGATTTGATAGACATGCGGTACTCATAAACCAGCCTTAATACCATCTCACGCATCAATTCCAACTTTGATAAAATAGAGTTTCAATTCTATCATGTCAGGGGAAGATATAATGAGTGATTCAGCCAAGGGAATCCTTAGTACAAACCTATTTTTGCCATGTAAACCCTTAAGGGTTTCCTCTTAGAAAAAGACAGAGCCTACATCTGCTTTCAGTGGATTTCTTTTTCCTTCTACAGACCATTAAAAACTGAGCTGCTAGCTCTCAGCTTCTTCTTTTCTGTCAAACTCATCTTCCATGTCTTTCAATCACGGAAGGCTCCTTTCTGATTAGATGCTGAGCAAGTCTGTCCCAGGGTGATTAGGAATTTGGAGTTGGAGACGAAGTGGTTTTATACATTTCAGAGAGCCTGACGTGGTCAACTCTGTTAAATGAAGAAACATCAGAAGTGTGCCGTGGCAGCCAAGCATTTGGAGCCACCCCCCAAGATCAAGCAGAGAAACGATGTTAGGTATGAATGCGGACGAGCATTTGTATGCATAAGGTGACCAGAAACTTCCCCAGCCAGTGAGATGGGGCTGTGGACTCAGCAAGGCTGAGGACTACCACATCTAGGTGTGTAGAGATCTCCTTGGTCACCTCAGATGAGTCAACTAGCCCCCTTACAGAACCCTTGGCTTGCCATGTCTCTACTAATTTGTGTGTCTATCTGGGACCCTCCCTGTGAGCATCTTCAGGGTAAGTGAACACAAGAAGAGGCTTCCTCCTCTATTGCTGTAAGGGTAAATGTCCTCACAGTTGTAGTCACAGGGGCACCACTTATGGCAGAGTGCCCTGGGATTCAGAGCCCAGCTATGTTTGATATCCTGGCGAGTCTTGAACTTTCACACTCCTCCAAGTGTCCCTGTGGAGGACAGAGCCTATAAGGAGCACAGCATGTGCACCTAGAGACAGGAGCAGAGCCAGACAGATGGTAAGAAGACATGGGACTTCCTCCCCAGCCAGCCCCGTGGGGCCATGGTTCAGGGATAAAGTTGTATATACAAGCTCCGAGGCTTACAAGCCATTGGCAAATGGAAACTTCTCCATTACTGTCACTTTGGTTTGTGAAAGAAATGCACTATGGGGAGTGGCAGCCTATTCCTGTTGCTGGGAAGGCAAAGGCAGAGGTGGGTATTAGACACTGGGTAGACACCAGACAAATGATTGAAGTGCCTAGTTAACACACCAAAGTAGACCCCTGCTGCCAGGTTTTCTCTGTAATCCCTCAGACCCTACCTGTCACAAGGTCCTCCAAGCTGGACTACCTTGTCCCCTACCCCTGAACTTCTCTGGGCCAAGGGTGCTGGGCTGTTCTTCCCTAGATAACCCAACCATTTTGGTTACCTGCTCTCTCTCTCTCTCTCTCTCTCTCTCTCTCTCTCTCTCTCTCTCTCTCTCTCTCTCTCTCTCTCTCTAATCTTCGGGCCTCCTGGCTATTGCACCTGCATCTCCTTTCTCCCCTCTCCCACCCCCACCGTTTCCCACATGGCACAGCTCAGTCTGCTCATGTCCACTCTGGACTCTCTCAGATGTTGCTGCCTTTAACCTATAACCTGTCTCCACCATATACCTAGGAAGAATCTTGTTTCCTTCCCCCCCCTTTTTTTTTTAATTCAGTGAGATGCTTTCATTTATTAAGGGAATCATGAATTTGGAGTCTGGGTAGAGGGCTGCTCCCATAAAATGGCAGTGGGGGAGCCCTTCCTCTAAGAGCCTCCCAGAAATGTCAGTCATGGAAGAGAACAGGAATGCACTTGAGAGATTGTCTGAGCTCCCGCAGAAGCACATGGAATGTGCTCAAAAAGAACTGGGGAGGGGAGGGGATACAGCTGTGCAGAGGAGCAGCACTGCAAGGCAAATACTGGTATGCCTTTGACCTCCTATTTATCCAAATCCTGGAAATGCCTACAGGAGCTCAGGCTATCACTTAGAAGGCCTGCTTCTTTCTGGATGAGATAATTTGCCTGTCGCTGGGTCCTTTCAACTGGAACCTGTCTGACGACTGAGCAGTGTATTGGGATGGGGTCCAGCATTAGATGATTCTCATACAATGGGGGAATTATATTATCCCAAAGCTCAACGTATTTAGCCAGTAGCCCATTAAAAATGTCATTTGTTCACTTACAATGTGCAGGATAGTAGACAGGAAGGAACAAATGCCAAGACAGAGATGAATACTGTGTGCGATCTACCTCCATGATATGTGGACGCTAGAAAGTTGACCCCGTGAAGATTTGGAGGGCTGCCATATTGAAGCTCAGCATTCCATTTCGTCATCATGTCAATAGGCCAAATATGTAGCATATGGTAGAAATTACAAACAGGCAGATCATAATTCACTGTAGTAAATTCTACCCAGCAGGGAGAGTAAGCCAAGCAGTGAGCAGGCACACCATTCCCAAAGGCATTGAGGCAAGAACTTATCAGCAAATATATCTTCTATCACTGAAGAGCTGAGCTTTCTAAAAATAGCTTAGAAAGCCAATCTTAGCCTAATTTTCACAAAATTTATTATGAAATAGAATTTGTTCAAGGCAATTGAGCTTATTCATGCTTAGTTATAAAACTAGGGGTTTTCACACGAAATTTAATAAGCCAATCTTGAATGCATTTGTTTCATGAAAGTGGACAAGTTAGTTGGGTATCAAAAATGTGTAAAATATTAGAACATATGTCAAATATGTTGGTTTATGATGTTGCTAGAGGTGCCATAAGACAAAAGCCACACTTATTCCACAGCAGCCTAGTTAATGGGAGTGGCCCTTGGTTCATATGAACATACACTGCAGATCATAAAACTTCTTTCCTCCAGATTTTTAAGGCACTCTCGAATAGAACAGTTCCCATCTACAGAGCCTTTTCTATGTGCTCATCAGCATTGAGCCATCACTTGACCAACAATATTTCTTCAGTCTACAATTCCATGAAAGCACTGTTTTATAGATAAGGAAAGATGAGGCTTTTAGAGGTAAAGACTATTGTTTAGTATAAGAGTACCTGCAACAGTGTGTTTTGTATCACAGATGCCTGTACCATGACCTGGGGGAGCAGAGTGGGGGTTCTGGGTTATTCTGGGTGCAGAAAGATGTTCCATGGTCTGGAAGCACCTGACTTAACAGGAAGCTGAGCACTTTCTGCTCAAAGCTAAAAAGGATTATCAAAGACTAAGGTGAGCAGAATCTTGTAGTGAAGAGACGTACCAGGGTGACCCACAGAACAATAGTCCAAACCACACACGCATCAGAGTCTGTGCAAAGACAGACCGAGGGCATCTGGGCTCCAGAACAGAGTCTAGAAAGTATAGAAGACAAGGTATTGTTTGGGGGCTGAGGGGCATGACCTAAGGCAGCAGCATATCTCTCCTAGAGTATGGTCCTGTCACAATGTAAGGTTGGTGGCTTTATAGCAGTCACAGGGATTCTTGGTCAAAGTACTACAGCCACCTAAAATTGTTAGTTTCTGTCCCTTGAACATTTCTCATGGCTTTCACTTTGTTAACAACCCAGGAGCTCTGTGAGGGCAGGGAATTCCTAAATCTGCTCCTCTCCAGCTATGTTCAGTGTTGGTCCTAATACAGAGATAAGCAACTCAGGAGTATTAGTGGACTCACTGTGGTTGCGACCAATTAATTCATTCACCTCCTCTGTAATTGCAGTGGATGAGACTCTCACACTAGCTGTGATTACAAACTCTTTCTGTCTAGTTGACAAGACCCAATCAAGAAATTAAACTACAGTGTAGTACATGAAGCACAATTAATACTTGTATGCATATATAGATATTTTTATGTCAGGAGGAACACAAGCAGCCCTTAGGTCATGCCTATTCATTCTCCAGTTGCCAAGATATATTGCTTCCTTTACGCATTATTGCATCATCCAAGCTCCAGCCTGGTGAGAACAGAGGGGAACGTCTGCCAAGCATGTCTTGTCATCCACTAAAGGTAATCTAGTCTAGTTCATGATGCTGTCACTGCACGATAGCCTTTACACCTTCCCCAGGAAGTAAAAGTTACTGCAGCCAAAGGCTTTTGTGCCCTGCTTCTTCCTACCTGAGGTACCATGGACGTTTATGAGCCGGATGGAAATGCCAGCTTCCCAGCAAAAGTAGCAACGTTGGCAATTGAAGGATTTTTCTACGGAATCTCAAGTATACGACTGTGATGATAGAAGGACCCATGTGTCTAGAAACATTCTTTCAGTTTTAGTCTACGGTTCCTGAGATTTACAGCTCACGTTTCTTTCTTTATACATACACGCTTCAAGCTGAAGCATATGGTCTCAGGCAACTGTGATATTTACGATAACGAATCACAGATGTTTAAATGAGTGTAATCTGAAAACACTCAAATGCTGAGATGTTGCAATCTTACCGCAAACACTACAAAGTGAGGACCTTTGGATTATGTTGATTTCTAGAGAAGCACAGGAGGAAGGGGGCTTTACATATCCCCAAAAGACATGCACAAAGGAATGCACCCACTTCTCAACCCACTTGGGACTTTGAGGGTGTAGGTCTAGTTATTCTGTTGGAAAGTGAACTGCACCTGCTTCCAAACACAGGTGGGGATACAGGCTGGAGAGTCCTTCATTTGTGCTCATTCTAATACACATTGTGCAATGGTCCTTTTTAAATACAAAAGATTGAAATGTAGTCAGTTGGAGGGACAGGGAAGGGACAGCTCTTTATCTTTCCGTTAGCTATGCATGAAAATGTGTATGTTGCCAATTCTAAGACGATATGAATATGTACTTCAGTAATTATAATTGACTTTGACTTTTATTATCAACTTTTACCATCAGATGGGCAGGATGGTAGACACCTGTAATCCCAGGATGCAGGAGGATGAAACATGAAGAGTATAAATCTGAGGCTAGCCTGGGCTACATATGAGACACTATTTCAGAGCAAAGCAAAAGTCTCCATGTTACTTTAGGTAGATAGGTTCTCTCTCAGTGGTTCATTTGTATCAATAAAGAGATCAACTACATTGTTTCTCATGGCCTCATTGTATCTCTTAGTGTAGGTATCATATCTGTATCTCTGCTTCCTGATGCTGGACACCTATGAGCTTCCTGTTTCACAATGAGCAGTTGTGTAATAATAGCTATCTTCCCCGCTGCCTCTTGTGCATATACTGACTACTCCAGATGCCTCTGGAAACCGCTGCTTCAAATATAATACCAACTTATAGCTTGTGTAGACCCAGAAACCAAGGCCCTGAAAGATTTCTTGGGTCTCCAGAGCATGCATGCTCTCTGTCCTCTGTCCTTGCATACACAGCAGCTGATGTTCAGGTGTTTCATTTTGTTTGTTTGCCAGTTTGATGCTAAGAACAAAGGATGGTGTTGGGCTGCAGGACACTCGGGTGGTTAAAGCACCATTGCTACCTCTTGCTTTGTACCAGGCTATGCGCTTTCCAGAAGCAGAAAGTCTTCTGGTCGGCTATTCTGTTTCCAGGGCTCTGCAGGCACCTGCATATTGTGTGTTATGGAATGAATATTTGCTCGAAGAAAGAAAAACGTATTTTCTTGCCAGAACAAAGCTGCTTGCCAGAGTGATGCCTTCAGATTCTCCTCCACCTAGCCCCCATTCCCCACCTTATATTCTGTTTTTCCAGACCAGAATAAAATCCTTGGGCCAGCAGGGACTTGGGAAGTTCAGCAACTTGTGCATGTACTGTAACTGCAGAGGCTGACCAGCTGTAGGCACTCAGTGGATCAATTAGGAGTGTCAGGTGGCAGGGGATCTGATCAGATGCTGGGATGTGCTCCTGGACTCTGGGGGGAGTGCTGCAAGTGGTCCAGAAGAATGGGGGAATGGAAGGACCCAGAGAGTTCAGGAACCCCACAAAGAGACCATCAAGGCCAGTGGATTTGGACCCAGGAGAGCCCGCATAAACTGTTGCACCAACCAAGGACAATGCATACAGTAAACCTAGACCCCTGTTCAGATCTAACCAATGGACAGTTCATGCTCCACCAGCTGTGAGGAGAACAGAACTGCCTCTGACTCTGGTGCCCTGATTTAATCACTTCAGGCAGGCAAGGTGGGAACAGGGAGATATAAGCAAGGGGATAACCATCGGGATGTAATCTGAATAAATTATAAAAATTTACAATTAAAAAAAGGAGTGTCAGATGGCAGCTGGACATGGTGGCACATGCCTTTAATCCCAGTACTCAGGAATGCAGAGGCAGGCAGATCAATGTGAGTTCGAGGCCAGCCTGATCTACAAAGTGAGTCCACAAGAGGCAAGTTTATACAGAGAAACCCTGTCTCAGGAAAAAAAAAAAAAAAAAAAAAAGAGTGCCAGATGATGCCCATGCACAGTTCCACGATGGTTCCTAGCTATAAGGGGTAGAGCATGCGTGGTTTACTCTTTCTTCTCTTCTCTTCTCCTGGTTATGTCACCAGGAAGGGAATTTAATGGACCCTCCTGAAATGCAAAATCCCCTTCACAGCCTGACAATTAGGAGTGCGGACGGACTTGGTTGGTACTTTAAACCAGTAAAACATTCTGGTATCCTCCCTAAAGCAGACACAACTTGGAATCTAGACTCATGCTCTCGTACAGGCTGGCATGAAGGTCTAAAGTCCACGGAGACATGGAACAGCTTATGGGTTGGCATAGGCCCACACATCCCTCTAACCAGAAGCCAAAGATCCGCAGCTACCATGCATCCCTAGCCCGCTGCCTGCTTTTGCAAATAAATTTTGTGAGCCAATGACATACCACTTATGTGTGACTTGGCTATTGTCCTCCAATTCTACATATGTAGAGTTGAATAGAATTTAAAGAAGAACAGGGGGGAGAAGGAAAGGGAGGAGGAAGAGGAGGAGAAGAGGAGGAAGAAGAGACAGAGGGATAACCTGGCTTGTAAATGTAAATGCTTTCTATTTGATATTTTGTAGAAAAGGTTACTGACCCCTTCTAGGCCAATGTCACACTCTGCCTTCTGCCTCCATCCTGAAGAAGCCATTCTAAGTGACTTTAGTGCACAGGAAAATACACTTGGCTCATGTAGGACATAGTTCACAATCTATTCTCTGTTTCATGATTAACCAAAAGACAATCAGCAGGATGGGAAAATCACACACACACACACACACACACACACACACACACACACACACACACGTTATGCCAATGTGCACATGTCGTCTAATTTTCTAAAATGCAGTTATGTTGGGAGAAAATTTCCATTCAAAACAGAGTCTCAAGAGGCTCAGCTTTTTAAATACTCTTTTAAAAACCCATTATCAGTCATTAAGTATAGGGACGAGCTGCAGAGAAGATGGATTGTCCCCAAGGAGCAGAGGGGCACTATGCGTATCTATATATTTATGTATCTAAGACAATAATGTAATTTAGTGCTAAGAAACCGCCTGGGTTGTGCTTTGTATCGAGTTCCCATGCTTTACTGTTTGTCTTCAAGGTTGGCTTCCCACACTGAAGGCAGTCTGTCACATAATAACATGATTTATCTTTAAATTTTGTTCTTTTCTTATACATGGTGGTCTGATACTCCAACCTCTCAAATGGCCAAGAAGGATGGGTTTCTCCTCCATTCTCTAGCCCTGAGCAGTTAGCTTCTGGGAAAACCTAATGGGAACTGCCTGGGTCAAAGGTAAGAAAGCCGCAGTGATTCTTTTCCCTCTGATGAGGATTTGGGTCATTAGAAAATTAGTCACGTGCCATTTCTTCCAGTAAAAAAAGGAAACAGAAAACCCATCTGAAAATGAAACATCACCAAACTGCTTGACTATCCCCAGGGGAGGCAGGTGCAGATATAGCAAGTACCCCCAGATCCAGTGAACCCAGAGAAAACTCCACTTCAGCTGTGACACAGATCCACTCTATAATTTTACATGCTCGTGCAGACTGCTTTGCTGCATCGATCTTTTAATGACTATTCAGTAAAACATCATTGTGCGAGCTCCTCTCTCTCAACATCCAAATGCTCTGGAGTACCCAACGTGCCATTGTGGGCTAGGAAAAAAAAAAAAAGGCACAGAAATAAAATGTGGTCATTTCATCCCAGTAGGAGTGTGTGCCATGCAAAACCAAAACCAAAACCAAAAACCATTCACTCCTTCCCTAGCAATAACTCTGACGATGTGGGTCATGCCTTCAGGAATGTAGCACTCGCTAAGTTAACCTGTCTGACCCGTGAGATAGGCAAGCAGAAATAAAGGGGAGACTCCTTGTTCGGCTGGGTTCAGGCACGGGTGTTTGAGAGGGTAAAATGCAGGGGTTTCTGCAATCTTTTGTGTAATGAGACATGAACAGAGAGGGGAGGATGGTTCAGACATGAAGGGGTGAGGAATCGAATGGGGAATGGGGTAAGAAGAGGGAGCTCAGGGAAGGTTCTGGAAACAGGGCTCTGTTATCTCAGGAACTCTCTCTCTCTCTCTCTCTCTCTCTCTCTCTCTCTCTCTCTCTGTCTCTCTCTCTCTCTCTCTGTTTGTGTGTGTGCATCTTAGTGTGTTTATTGAACACCACTTGCTGTAGGACCTATGGTTTACTCTCATTGACCTAGGCTGAAGACATGGGAGCCACAGGCAAAGTGGATAATGAAGGCATAAAGCCCAGACATCCATTTATGTCAGAGAGGGCTTGAACCCTCCCCAGCTTACAGAAGTGGGGGGCTCACTTTTATTGTAGGCATACCCATGGGGGTGAAGTGGGCCCATGCGTATCTGACTCATGGCGAGTATTTATCCACCTATTTTCCCAGCCAGACTCTGTTTACAGCATGCTTTGTTACCACCTCCCCAGGTTCCCACAATGCATGATCCCAATAGAATTCCCCATTTACAATGGCTAAAAGGAGCCTAAAGGGAAGGAGGGAGACATATGTAGAAAACCATGGCCTCCATCAGGCCTGTGTGGCTTCAAAGCTCACACTTCTAGTCTCCCGTTTACCCAGCAAACTTAGTTCTACCTGTCCACAGGAGTGGTTAGTGGCTTTGGTCAGAGAACCAGTCATTTAGAACCAAGCGATGATGCTGCCTGACGCTAACCAGGGTAGACACGGGAGCCAAGTACTACTCTGGGCCAAACTGGGAAATCATTTGGTTTGAACTTGAGCCACCAAAGCTCCACAGCGGGGGTGGAGTTGGCTGGGGTGGGGTGGGGTGGGGTGGGGTGGGGGCATCTGCCTGAGGGAGAAGGAAAAGCAATGTTCTTTCCACCAATGTTAGAAATGGACGGGTCAATTTCACCATGGTGGGATGCATCTGATCTCATGTTCACAGGCCTCTGCCTCTGCACATTCTCTAAATCTAAAGCATCTCCAAGACTCGGGAGGGCTCTGGGTGGGTACCAGAGAGCCTTCATCAGCCTGGTTGGCAGCAGACCCACCAACAAAGTGCTGCTTTTGAACAATCCTATTAATGACAAAACAGCACGTGTTTCAAACAGGGAAGAGAAAAACAGGATAGTAGAAGCGAAGCACACGTGGGGACAGAGTGCCTCTTGATCTGGTGCTCCCAAAGAGATAAACTTGGAGAAAACATTAGAACAAAGACAGTATCCTGTGGTTTATGCACTTGGATCAAAACAAGAAAAGAAGCCAAAAAAAAAAAAAAAAAAAAAAAAAAAAAACCCTAAGCCTTCATTTCTGAGAGCCAATTGGTTATCTCATATTAAAACTTTTTCCCAGGGCTGGAGGAATGGAGTTTTAATGGTGTTTAGAAATAGTAGTTGCTCCTGATCTTCCTTTGTCCTTTGAGAACAGGGTAGGATTGACTTAGAGCAGGGATGAAGTCCCTGGGATAGTAATGTGTGCATCGTTAGGAGCTTGTTGGACCTAAGATTATCAAGCCCCCTTTCTGAGTTCCTCTAAATCAGAAGCTCTGGGGTGGAGCCTGGCGACCTGTGTTTATGCACAAGTATAAGGGTACTTGATAAAGGAGGAACATTCTCAATGCAAAAATCTAAAACAACAAACAAGCAAGCAAACAAACAAAAAACCCCACCAAAAAAAAAAAAAAAAAAAAAACCAAAGCAAAACAAAAACCACACACAGAACCCAATACTGTGTGAGGGTTGGCATGGTGCCACAACGGAAAGACATACAGCTTGGGAGATGGCTCGGTGAGGCAAGCACTTGCTGTGCAAGTGTGAGGACCTGAGTTCAAATCCCCGGTGCTCACGTAAAAAGCCTGGCTTGGTAGTGTTTCTCTGTTATCCTAGAGTTCCTCTGGAGAGGTGGGAACATAGAAAGGGGAACCCCGGAAGCTTGTGGGCCCAGCTAGCCTGGTGTGCTGCTGTACCATGCAACAAAGAGGAGGACTTGCCTCAAATAAGGTGGAAGGGGAGGACGTACACCTTAAGATGCCCCTCTGACCTCCACATGGCACGTACACACACACAGGAGGACAGGGGAGACCTTAAAAATAAGAAATTTGGATCTATAGAGATCGCTGTGTAAAATTAACTTCAGTGGGCTGGAGGCATGGCTTAGTGGTCAAGAACACTTACTTGCCTTTCTTGCACAAGACATGGATTCAGTTCTGGGCATCTCAATGGTAGCTTAGAAGCATCCATAAATCCAGTCCCAGGGGATCCAGCACCTCTTTCGGCCTCTGAAGCCATCAAGCACACAGGTGGTGTACATAAATACAAGCAGGCAAAACACTCGTACACATGAATAGAAATGAATATATCTTTGAAAAAAATTACTTCAAAGGTGTGTATGAAACAGAAAGGAACTTCGTGTTTAGAGACGGGTTCTGTCCCCAAGATGTGTCATTATGTCCATATAGATACTTCCCCAAATTTGAAATCTGAAATCTCTCTGGGCCCACACATTTCAGGTAAGATATTATCAACCTGTCTTGGGAAAGCTCCGGAGACTGTCTGTCAAGGTTTGAATATGAGATGTCCCCACTGACTCACGCATTTGAAACACTCTGGGTCCAGACGCAGGCACCAATTTAGGAGCTTGTGGAACCTTTAGGGAGTGGGGGCTAGTCAGAGGAAGTAGTTCAGAGGGGGTGGGTCTTAATGTTCTATAACCCCCACCCTGCTTGTTGGCCCATCCCGAGATTTACTCTGATGTGAACAGTTTCATGTCCTTGTCACATAGACAAGAGTCACCCATGCCACCATAGCTTCCTGCTACAATGGGTGAATTGAAGAAAAGCCTTCATCCCTTACATTGTTTTTATTTTTTTCAGACCAGTATTCTGAGCAACAAGGAAAGAAACCAGTACATCTCTTACGGCTACACAACACATTATATCCATGAAATACACCCCAAGGCTAATTCTGCATTATTTAATGCTAAGTTGTTTTTAAAACTTAAAAAAAAAATTCAGTTACATTTAATGTGTGTGTGTGTGTGTGTGTGTGTGTGTGTGTGTGTGTGTGTGTGTGTGTGTACACATGCATCTTTATATATGTATCATGGTCCAAGTGTGTGAATCAGAGAACAGTTTGGAGGGCAGGTTCTCTCCTTCGAGCATGTGAATTCTGCAGATCAAACTCGGATCTTCAGGCTTGGCTGCAGGTGCCTTTAGCCACCAAGCTATCTCTCCGGCCCTTGACATTAACACCTTGAAAAAATAATGTCAATGAAATATACAGACATCGCATCAGCTTTGAAGTCAGAGTGGTACCAAGCTGAGCTACGAAGACATTCTCTCTCCCACTGGGCAGCATTCTGCATGAGAATCTCCGGTCTTCAATTTCCCACTCCTAAAAAATGGAAATAATGATACCTATTGCCTAAAAATTGTCTCCTGAAAACAAAAGATATTCTGAAAAGTATCTGCTACATAGGTAGAAAGTGTGAAATAGTTGCAGGTGTAGTTTTATTAAGGTAATAGACACAGCCACAATCAGTTTACAGCCCTTTAGTAAACATCATACTTTAGGCAAATGAAAATACAGCTCTTATTGATCTGCTCTACTTAAATGGAAATGGTTGTTCTTCTGCAGTGCCATTAGCAGAAGTACCTATGTCTCAGAAGATGCAACACAGCGGATGCTAATATCAAAGGGGTCCCATGAAGTGTCCTTTAGGCAGCCATTCTCTTAAGTGGGCTAGGCATGCAGTACGAGTCTATGCTACGGGGAGGATAGAGAGAAAATGGAAGGCTCATCCCAATCCAGGCCACTGTCACCTGCCTGGACCACGGCAAGGGGCTTCTTACTGTGGTATCAACAGAACAGAGACAAATCCAGACATAACTTCATGTCCCTCTATGACACAAGAGTGCCTCCCTCCTTTGGAATAAAGTTTACACTCCACATTACAGCACTCTATATGGCTTGTTTCATGGTGTTCTGTGTATGACTGTGGCCTTCACTCAATCACTCACGTCCCACTCACATCCCAACTCTTACTCATACTCCCAGAATCCTCCTTCCAGCCTCCAGCCACTTGCACTTATTGGTCCTTCTGTCCTCAGTGCTCTTGTCTAAAATTTCTAGGGCCCCCTTTCTATCACTTATCAACATTCAAGGAGGCCTCCCTTGGACTTAACATTTAGACTATTCATCCATCATTATTTGGCATTTCTCTCCAGTATTTCCCAGCATCAGAATAAATCTCATAATTCTGGTTACTTGTGTTATTTACTGAGTGCCTTTCACTAGACTATAAGCTCAGAGTTTCCCAGGGATTGGAGCAGTGTGTGGTACTAGTAGCTCTCTAAGCACAGTGAGTTTACCAAGGAATGGATTAATTTTCTGCACTCATGGACTGATAAGGTGTGTGGGCATTAAATCAATTGCTTAATGATGAAGAAGAGATGAGAAGTTCTATAAATAAAGATCAAGGGAAGAAAAGGGAAAACACTATGTGAAAGTTTTGCTGTTGTTGAGATAAATGTTAAGTATGGCTGTGGAAAACGGAAGTAAGTTGTGCAATGTTCATCATGTTGGTAAGATTTCTCTCTGATGGAGACTATCTGGGTAGGAGGCTTAAGGAGAAGATGGAATGGCTTAGCAGCAGGAGGCTGATAATACCCACCGCAGAGCTAGATCACGGCATGGGGGCATGTGATTACTACAACAGTAGACTCAAGACTACCCAACACTAGCTTGGACCAATGTGGCCAACCCAAAAATCCCCATCACCACCAGCTATGTGGAAGTGCCTGCTTCCACTGTGCCAAAGGAGTCAACCCTTCTCAGGAAAAGTCTTAGCATGTTGCTGGAATTCCATGACTTAACCCAGGAATAACCTTCCCTCCTTTCCACTCAAGTTTGTCTTTAAAACAAGCGTTCTAAAATCTTACCCCATGTAACTCTCTCTGGGAGCCTGGAGATACCTCTTGAGTGTTCTACCCCTCAATGAAGACTTTCCTCAACCCCTTCCTCTGTGGGCTCTGTTGTATCTATATTTCAGTTCCTCTGAAGCTTCAATCCCCAGCAATATCCTATTTTCAAGCTGGTAGGTCAACTTTACCAGGGAAGCAACGGAGCGAGACCTCTCTAGAAACAAGGTTCAGATCTGATCTGCATAAAACTTGGCATGTGTGGTAACAGTGGACCAGCTAATCTACGCTACAATCTTCAGCTCCCACATCTGCAAGGCGGGCGCCATGTTACTACAGGCAGTTCTTGGGACTTTAGTGAAGAAGCAGTGAAACTCTGCTTGCAGCTCACTTGTCACTCTTAGGGGCAGAGGAGGGAGTCTGTGGATGCCATGTAACTGTGGATGCCATTGTAACTTTTGTCATTTGAAGCTAGGTATTCTGGAAGACATGGACCAAATCTAGGACCAAATTTTAGTGCTATACCAATGTTGCGATCTCTGGAGCTAGACTTCTTCTAGTCTGACTTTTCCATGCTTAGTCTTGGGATGAAACTGGGGTATGAGAATATAATTGCCCCGACATTGTGCAGCATCCCACAAACTCTTCCTGATGTGGCCCGCTCCCTTGTTCTCTTGTTCAGACAACATCAGAGGTAAAGCAACCATTCTGAGAGTGAACAGTCCTCATTCACAGGCTGTCAACAAAGATGAGCAAGTGTCACCCCAAAGACTATGCCCTTAAAGCTGCAGTGCAGGAGCCCAGAGCACACCTATAATCCCAGGTGTGCAGAGGCAGGCGAGTCTCTGTGAGTCTGAGGCCATCCTGGTCTACAAAGTGAGTGAGCTCAGGACAGCCAGGGCTACACAGAGAAACCCTGTCTCAAAAAACAAAAACAAATAAGCAACAAAACTAAAAAGCTGCAGCGAGTAGGAAAGTCTTGGCCAGCTTCCTGCCTTACCCCAATTTCTGCAGATATAGCTTTTGCTTTGTCCCCAAGATACAGGCTTTTTTTAAAATAAAGAAGATGGCTTTTATCAGTAAAAACTATTTACTAGACAGGTCTGGATTTTGTTTTCCTATACACCTGGGAAAAGGCATCTCACATCACACTTTCTCTCTGTCTCTGTCTCTGTCTATCTGTCTCTGTCTCTCTCTGTCTCTGTCTCTGTCTCTCTCTGTCTGTCTCTCTCTGTCTGTCTCTCTGTCTCTGTCTCTGTCTCTCTGTCTCTCTCTCTCTGTCTCTCTCTCTCTCTCTCTCTCTCTCTCTCTCTCTCTCTCTCTCTCT
>OU015753.1:9587872-9655268 GCA_907169655.1 Acomys percivali
TCTCTCTCTCTCTCTCTCTCTCTCTCTCTCTCTCTCTCTCTCTCTCTCTGTCCTCTAACAAAAAGTTATATTATCATTTGGATCTGAAAACACCCCTATCACACCAACACACTCTCTCAAGGTAGTTAACAATTGTGTGGAACATTTTTTTTAATTGCAGATGTGATTGAGATTTTAAAATACCTCATGGAGATTTCACCAGGTGGAAATTACCATAAAGGTTCAAGTTAAAGAACAGCTGGGTTCAACACTGTGCAGCTAAAACACAAGTTATTTTAAAGTTGTTGACCTCAAGGATGCTAAATGTGGTGCGAAGATGTAGATGGAAGAGATTGCAAAACAATGTCAGTATAAGTTCAACTGCAAACCAGTAACTTTTATCACAATTAAAGCAAGCAAACAAAACAAAATAGGCCACCATAGAAACATTCTAAAAAACATAGGAGAGGTAAGATATTTCAATGTTTCATTTTTATTTGAGCTGGCATTGATGCAGATGATACCCCAAATCATAATTATACATATGTATACATATATATATAGCGTCTGTGTATGAGTATACACACATGTGTGCCCAGCAGAGGCCAGAAGAAGATGTCATATCTGCCAGAACTAATGTTATACACACATAGGTTCCAGAAATGGAACCTGTTTCCTCTGCAAGAGCAGTTAATATTCTTAACCACTGAACCATGTCTCCAGCCCCCAAACTCATAATTTCTTCAAAATCTCTTAAATGCCATGCCAAGAACTATTTTAAAGGACTTTAATTTTTTTTTATTTAAATAGTTCATTCAGACTACATCTCAATTGTTATCCCCTCACTTGTATCTTCTCTCCCTCTTTTACCCTATTACCCTCCCCTAGGCCTGTACCAGAAGGGGACCTCCTCCCCCACCATATGATCAGAGCATATCAGGTCTCATCTGGCTAGCCTGCTTCCTCTTCCTGAGTGCCACTAGGCCTCCCCACCAAGGGGAAATGGTTAAATAGGGGACACCAGAGTTCATGTCACCATCTATATCAAGTGTTCCCCAAGTCAGATCCCTAATGGCAGGAGGGGCAGAACATGAGAAAGGTTCCTCAGAGTGGCATATCCATTAGCACCGTGGCCAGATAATTCCTAGAACTTAACTGATTTACATATATGTCTCTCAGTCAATTTCTGATCTCCTGAAATGAAAATGAAAGTGGCAAATCATGGTGGAGGCCCTAGCCGTGGTCTGCTGGCTCCCCATTCACATAGGCGATGACAGCTTGAATTCTGGCCTTCTGAAGCAGGGAGAGATGAAAAAAAAAAACCTATCCATTTTTCAGCAAGGGTCACTATTTGCTTAGTCAGACTGAATAACTTTGCCTTGCATGGAAAATCAACTTGTTTAAACGGGTTGGAGGAACTCAGGCCAATGGGAGATTGCTTGTGCTATGTGTTCCACACAGAGGCCTGTGTGTTTCCGATCGTAAAGACTCAGAAACCTTGGCACCACTGTTTGAGTCCTTTGTGCAGATGCTATGCTAAATAGTAGCTAGAGGGGTTCATAAAAGTGAATGCAAAGTCATCTCTCCCTTCGGAGGACTTGGGGGCCCCCCAGAATGTGACGACGGGGTTTTCACATAGCCAGAACTGAAGCAGCAAGTGGACGTGTCTGGGCTGATGCCTGTAGATGGTGAGACCATCTGCTGATGACTGGAAGGGGAAACGTGGAGACAGCGAGCACTCGGGTATAGGCACGCCCTGTGTCACTAACACTGGTGTTCCTCCAATCACACGACGTATGAAAGGGCTAAACAGATGGGAGGAACAGGTGTGGCTAGGGACACAACACACACTGGTTGCCACGGTGCCCTGAAGAGCCTCTGTCCACACCAAGGCTTTTCTCTTATGTCTTTTCTGACAGTTGCAGCAGAATCAATCTTTGCCTTTCCATTACAGGATGTTCAAATATACCCGCTGATACTTGCTCACAAGGTGCCGGTGGCAAATCCTGTTGCCAAATGTCTCCTTGGGGTTAATGGTATTTTGGGGTGAGATTCACTGATAACATTCTCCCTTGTCCTATGGGGCAGCCTCATTAACCCATCTTATTGATTGGGAAAGACTGACATGGGAAGGTTAGCTATGAACCCCAGGGCACATGGCTGAGGAGAAAGCTTCACTCTTTGGATATATGGTGCATATATATTTCTCAACATGTCATTTGATTTCGTACTTATAGAGCTATTTTTTTAACTCCAGAGAACCATTAAAATTTTATGAAGTCAACTATATCAATTTTTCAGCTTATAGTTTTGACTTTTGGTGAAATGCTTAAATTCTACCTTATCACAAGACTATAAAAAATGCATCTCTGATTGATTCCTTCTAGTGGTTTATGGTTTCCTTAAATACATATCTTGGTACCACTGAATTAATTTTGATGTGAAGACGCACACACATATACCCTCATATGCACACACATACACCCTCATATGCACACACACACACACACACACACACAGACATTATTCATTTACATATGAAATTTGCTCCTTGTTAATAAAACAAAGAAAAAAAAAGACAAAACAGCATACTATTAAATTCTATTATTTGGAGATAGCTACTCAACATTTTGTGTAAAATGCCTCCAGGTGCTTCTCTGTGGGTCTGTGCACAAAGAATTGAGCTGCAGGAGTTTGGAGGCTGACAAAGGAGAAGGGAAGAGAGCTAAGTACTAATGGCATATGGGAGTGTCTGTAGTGAGACGCAGAGAAAGAAAGGGAGTAAAAACTAAGTCAGAAAGGTTGGTGTTAGAGGATTCAAGTCAAAAGAATGTAACATAATGGAAAAACAGGAAGGAGCCTTTTTTTTTTTTTGCTATAGCAACACACTTCAAATATCAAACACTGTTCGAGGCTATGGTTGATAGGTCGGTCCTAGAAGGCTATACAATGTGGTACCTGAATGGATATTTTGAAAGATGGAGGGGAGAGTTTCTAGTGTTCAAGGAGATGAAGATAAACGCTCAGGCGAACAGGGAGAATTGTAGAGGCAGGGGTTAGAAGATTCTTCACTATAGTCTGCTGGGAATTAAAAATGAGGAGAAATAATGCATCTGAGGAAGATGAATTGAGTCAAAATTATATAACAAGATTCTTATATTAAACTATATATTAATTTCTTTTCTCGTTATGGTAACCAAATGCTGGCAAAAGCAAATTAACTGGGGAAGGATTTATATTTATTCTGGCTTCCCTGTTAAGACACCACAGTGAGACAGAGCATCCATGGTGGCGGGAGGCTGGTGGCTAACATCTTGGCAGTACAGAAAGCAGAAAAAATAGAATGCTGGTACTCAGCCAGTTTTCTCTATTTCATTCCCCTTTTATTTGCTCAAGAACCCCAAGACCACGCGATGGTGCTGTCCACATTCAGGGCAGGTCCCTTTTGGTGTTTGTCTCTGGAAGAGAGTCACAGACACATTCAAAGGTGTGCATCATTAGTGCCTTGAGTATTTCTTAATCCAATCAAAATGAACACTGAAAGTAACCACCATGAGCCACCGACATTAAGAGGATACACCAAGTGCAAGTTAGGGAGCCTGCTAAAACTATACAAAATATATTTAATTTATGCACATTTTAGGATGTGAGGACTTTTTTTTTTTTAACCAGTTATTGGTAAGCATGAAGAAGGAACATGCTAGAGGATTGGGGTAACCGCTACTAGTCCCCAGCAAAAACAATGACTCTCTAGAAAGGTCTCCACAGAGAAGGTTGAGAGCAGATTGAGATGCCTGATAGAATAAAGGCTACGCGAAAGCGAGGAAGAATGGATTCAAGAATATGACTCCAGGCCCTGTCTGATCCTGAGTTCTCACTTTGGGGTCCTGTCACTGTGTTCCATTGTCGGTAAGAAGACGGCCTCTCTAGAAGAAAATGCATGCCGCTTTAAGCAAAAACGATGGTTTTTCCCACCCAGAAAAGAACCTCCTCTTCCTAGTCACTTCTGACAGGTCCCGGCGCTTCTCTTTTGCTTTCCACCCCCCACTCCATCGTCCAAAATGTCTCCAGTTAACACAAACTTATTTTAAAACTCGTGGAAGGCACAAGATGTTAATAACGTCAATATATGAGCATATTTTAGGAAAGCAGCCATTCCACAGAAAGTGATATGAGCATGCTGGATGTCACCAAACGAAGTGTGGTGCTGAAGTGGCAAGCTTAGGACTGAGGGGCCGCTCCAGGCATCTGTGGACCAGCAGCAATAAGGACAGACTTGTCATTGAGGAATACCCAGCTTGCTCTCTAGCTCTTTAGCAGATACACTGACTCTGGACACCCAACTCAGGTGTTCTGTGACCCTGCCCACAGAATACAATGTAGATGCTTTATACACCCAGAGCCTCTAAATTGAGCGGATTAAAAATATCAGTAGGGAGCTGGGTGTGGTGGTGCACACCTGTAATTCCAGCATTCGGGAGGCAGAGGCAAGTCGATGGCTGTGGGTTCGAGGCCAGCCTGCTCTACAAAGCGAGTCCAGGCTAACTCTGGACTCTGTCTCAAAAGACCAAACAACAACAACAACAACAACAACAACAACAACAACAACAACAACAACCATTAAAAAAATGAGTCGGTGCCTAATTAATGCACTTTCTTGCAGTTCCACCGCAACAACATCACCTGATACAGCTGGCTTCTCCAGAAAAAGTGATGCTATTTTAATCCCCAGCCTTTAAATATATCCCAAACTATGAGGGCAGATGTTATAGCAACATGGGAGACTTATTCTAGAAGACTGGTAACATGCTGGGAAATCCTGAGCCTCTTGTGTCATGTCCACCAGATCTGGAATGCCACCTTGTCCATACACTGACCAAGTGCTTGAGCCTGTTTTCACCGAGAACAAATAGGCTCAGTTTGTTTTAAAGATGAAATAATATTATTTTTAGTTCAAGAAGGAGATGGGAGGAAGAGCCAAAAGGATGAAATTATCCAAATATGAATGTAATATTTATTTGAAATTCTGATACGTTGTTTGTCATGGAGCCTTACTTTAACATTTATTATTTTTTACCCAGTATTTCATTAAATAGCCTTTCCTTTGATTGCTGAGGTTTTTGGTGGTTTTGAATTTTGTCCCAAATGACAGTTTAGTTCCAGCCTTGGAGCTGATAATTATAAATACTGAGTGCTTTAATTTTTATATTTATACAACTCAAACATTTAGCATGATACTTAGCCTGAAATAAGAAATTGTCACCATTACCACTAACATGACAATCACCACCACCATCACAACTATTATCACCACTGTCACCACCATCCCTGCCACCATCCTCACCATCCCCAACAATGGTCACCATCATCATCTGTGTCACCACCACCATCACCACTATTATCACCACTGTCACCACCATCCCTGCCACCATCACCAACAATGGTCACCATCATAATCTGTATCACCACCACCATCACCACACCATCTTTGTCATCACTGTCATTATAATTTTCTATGTTATCCCAGATAATTTCCTAGTTCTGTGTTGCAGGTCCCTCAGTTTTATCTTGAGGCTAATGGCCCCCTCATAAAGTATACAACAGCATATATATATATATATATATATATATATATATATATATATATATTAGTACTACCATTAATGTTTTCGCTGGCATCAATGAGAGAGTTGGCTCCAAACAAAGAAATTGCCTGTCAAGAAGCCAGCAGTTGCAGTCAGCAGGAGACCCACCAGGCAGAGCAGTAGGGCCGGGCCGTGCTGAGGCCTGGGCTGGCTTTTGTAACGCCGCCCAAACCTTACACAAAGAAACATGGGCTCTTCTCACAGCTGACACCTTCCATGCTCATGAACCTGGTGTCTTTCCAGTTCAGGAAGCGGGTGAGTCATGGAGTAGAACAGAGGAGAGAGCAGAGGGCTTTGTTCCTTTCTCTTTTCACCACTGCTTGGAATTTTGATGTTTTTAAAGATGTTTCTAAATGTGCTACAGGAAAAGAGCATAACCACCTGCCAGTACCTACCCTGCCCGGAAACCTCAAGTGACTAATTGCGTTTTCTTCTAATATGGAAGCCTTATTTTATCTGTCCAAAGAGCTCATTTCCTTGTGCTGTGGGCTCCCTCTCCACATCTTTTCATCTTGTGAGGCATAGCCACGTAAACAAACGGCAGAAAACAAGAAGATGAAAGCCTTCCGGGTCCATCCAATTCCGATTCCCACTTGACAAACAAGCTGCTCATGACTTTGATAAAGGCTGCGAGTTCTGCGATTTGACCTTCTTCTCACCACTGTGGGAGATGTAAACACAATGTGCTTTCTCATAATTAAAAGATATTGATTCCCCTAGCAGCCCACGAGGAGGCCAAATGGTCTTTCTTCTCCATGGATGGAGCATGCACCATCCCTCTTGGCAGGCAGGCATGTCTGACCAGAGCATACACTAGGCTTAAGCAGCACTGTGGTGCATCATGTACAGAGTGAGGCATTCATGATGTTTTTAAATACAGTATGCTACTGTGATAACTGACCCCAAGATTTAGCCACTTAAAACACCAGATACAATTGTTCTTTCTTCACGTGACAATCTAGGGTAGAATTACAACGGTGGCTTCATTATATTAGTGAAGGAATATCTTGTCACCATGTCACATCTAGTACAGTGTCTGCTTTTTTTTTTTTTTTTTTTTTTTTTTTGCCAATTCTTGTATATCACAGGCTAGCTTTAGACTCTCTATATAGTCAAGGATGGCCTTAAAAATCTTCTTTTAAAGACAGTTTTTAAAGTTTTGTTTTTAATGTGTATAAGTATTTTGCTGGCATGCATTTCTATACAACAGGCATGCCTGGTGCTCAAAGAGGTCTGAAGTGGGAATTAGATTCCCTGAAACTGGAGTTATAGACAGTTGTAGGTGCTGGGAACTTAAACCCAGTCTCTGCAAGAGCAGCTAGTGCTCTTAGCCACTGAGCCATCTCTCTGGTCCCAGCCTTCAACTCTTGATCCTCCTAAGGGCTGGTATTACAGGTGTGCACCAATGTACCCAACTTATGCAGTGCTGGAATAGAACCCATGGCCTTATGCATGTTAGGCAAGCACTCTAGCCACTGAGCTACATCTCCAGCCTGGGATGGTTGGTATCCATTTGACTTAACTGAATATGGACTAACCACCATGTTTGCAGGCCAGCTAAATGGAAGGAGACAAGTCAGGGGAGCAATTTTCTTCTTTGTTTGACTTGAAGTGCACACACTTTGCTGATTATGTATCAGTGCCTGTCACCCACATACACGGCCACACCTAGATGCCAAGGTGGCTGGACAAGCCAGTCTTGGTGAAGTGACTATGTGGCCAGTGGAAACCACATACTGCTTCCAAAATAGAGAATGAATGAACTGAGGGTTGCAGGACCTCAGGGCACCTGAAAATATTTATTCAACTATCGAGAGCTGGATTCCTAATCTGATGGACACTCTGAGGTTGTCATGATAACTGATGACGACAAGAAGAAATGCTGCAGGTCACTTGTAGTGATGTCTTTCTTTGGGGCTCTCTGAACAAGGCAGGAGAGAAGTGTTTTGCCCTCATGATGATCACACAAGATTATGAACTTTCCCAAGTGTGTTTAATTAGTATGTGGCCCAGCAGAATCTGCGTTTCTATGCCCAAATCACTCCTTTAACCCTTTTACTAAGGCATTAATAATTGATGCTTAGGTACTTCAAAGACTGAGCTAACCTGTCGGTCTCCTCCATACATAGATCCTCTGGAGCACTTAAAGGTTTGTTATTACTTGGATAATACCCATTTAGACTACATGTTCTATTTGTAGGAGAGCAGTAAAAATGCTGGCCTCACATAGACCTTGATTTCTTCTTCAAACTTTTGGGAAATGGGTGAAAGCCTGTTGATCCAGGAGCTCTTCCTAACTGTACCTGACAGAGAAAAGGAGGAATCTCCAGATGGTGATTGGGAGAGCCAAGGTTGGGAGCTACAGTGTAAAGACCACACACTGGGGCTTCTGTTGGTGCTTAAGGAGGCTCCCAAGCAAGAGCAGAGAAGGGAGAACACTTACCCTCCCCAAAGGTAGGGCTGAGGTACTCTGAGGTGCTCTGCCACACTGACTTAGCGAGCCATATGGAATCTGGATCATTCCAGCGGAGCACAACAAGGCACAGAGTAGTTATAGGAGTGGCTCTTGAGTCACCAGGCAGCCCCATGCAAGACATGAAAGGTATAGCTGAACAGTGACTGAGGCTGTGGCGCTCAGGGGCAGATCTCAGGATGCAGCTGTCACCATTATCACACACCAGCACATTAAAACATCTGAGAAAGAAGAGAAGAGAGCACTCCTCTCCCCACAGGCAGAAGGGAAATTATGTGGAGGGTGGGAGCCAGGCGCTGCTCCTCTCTGGAGACCTGTACCAGAGGGAATGGGACAGCTCTGCCGAAGGAGCCTCTGCTACTGAAAAGGGGAGAGGTATTGGAAAATGGGTGAGGGATTCAGGGAGCTGTGAAGGAAGGGCTTTTCCTCCCTCTATTCCCATCTCCATAGATCTTCTCTAGGTACCAAACTGCCAGGTGTGGCACCATTCTCACAGGATTACCTCAAGAGAACCCTGGTGCACAGGGCACACTGGCTTGCTAGCTATCACTGACACCACATCTGCTGATGTTTGTTTCAGCTGCGGCCCGTTTCCTTTGTTTTTCATTCTGAGAACAGAATGTTTGCCTCAGAGGAGAGAAGAGATGTCTAACCAAATCCTGTCTAGGAAAGAGCACCGGCTGAACCAGGAGCCATGCTCCAATGTGGCATCTTTTAAACATGACTTAGCTACAATTACTTCCTATGAATCTAAAACAAGCTCTTATGGGGTACATTTTTTTCTAGGTTTCTGGGTTTCTAGGTTTTCTAGGCTTAGTACATGGTGATACTGAGGCTGACAACAAAGCATGCAGTCTATTTCTAGAGTCTTTTTTTTGGGGGATCAGTTTACACAACTCTATATCCCTGGATGCCAGCCTTTCCTCCTCCTTCCCCCTCCTCTTCTTCTTCTTTCTCCTCCTCTTCTCCTCTATCACCCCTCTCTCCCTCTCTCCATCCTCCTCTCTCAGTAGTAAAATACCTACAATGGACTCAAACCCACACCAATTTAAATCAGAAGTGACAGGTTGATCCATCCTTCTGTATGATGCAAGGTGTGCTCTGACCTCAGGGTAAATAAGACACTTGCCCAATATACTATGATGGGTAACCCAAGGTTTATGGAAGGGAGGGACACAGGCCCACTGTAGAAGAGAAAATTAGGTCCATATGATTAACAGAAATAGCAAGAGCAGGCAGTAGTTACTGGATGGACTCTATTAGTGCCCCTGAGCCTGGGAAGGCAGAATTTAGTCTCAAAGAAAGAAAAGGAAGTAGGTATCACATCTAAGTCCTGTCTAAGGAAGAGGCAGTTTGGCCAGGATGGATAGAAATCTGAGTTGTCTCACCTAGAATCCATGACATCTGTCCAATCCAACCATTCTCTGCAAAGACCATGGCTAACTATGGCTTTATTCACTTCAGTCTCGTGTTCATCCCACCCCGAACTGATTTTCTTCCTGTTGCATGAATGTTTTCTGGAGATAGATAAGCAAATTCCTGCTTCCTCCAGATGGGGCACTAATGGCAGATCGAGGTATGAACCCACCAACGCCTACCTTGGGGAACCAATGGATGTATCTACTTACAGAGTATGGCTGAGGGGTGACTTACAGGACCATGGGTGACTTTAACATCACTGCAGCACTAGAAAGTCTCACTTCCTCATGAGTGAAAGCTTCCTTGTAGCTAGTTAACCTTCTGCAGTTCATGAACTGCAGTCCATCTGCTGAGACCAGGTGTCCACATGTAGCTGGGGCAGAAATGCATACAGTTGTCAAGGAGGCATAGGAGGGCAAGACTCCAGGGTCATCACGGCCATTATGCTGAGGGGACAGGATTCCTCAACCCCTTCTTTCTAAGCTACTCTTCTATTGCCATGACAAAACACCATGACCAAGGAAGGCAACTTCCAAGAGAAAGCTTTTAGTGTCTTCTGGCTTCAGACAGGTAGAGTCCGTGATGGCAGACTGAAGGACCAGCTGAGCACCTACATCTTGATCCATAACCCCAAGGCAGACAGAACCTGCCTGGCCCCCAGTGACAGACCTCTTCCAAGAAGGCCACAAGTTCTCACCTTTCCCAAACAGTTCCACCAACTGGGGATTGAGTATTCAAACATGGGAGCCGTTCTGATTCAAACCACCGCACTCTCCTCAACTGCCCAGCCCAGTTTGCGTTTTCATGGGCCAAAGGCTCGTTATTCCCTTTACTTCAAAGACGACTCTAATCTCCTGGACGATGAGAACAGAAAACCCAAATGCAACGTCTTATTCCCTGTGAACAGCACCTCTGACATTCAGTATTGATTTACGCGTTGCTTTAAAAATGTATTTATAGAGTAATTAGTTAAATCACCCCAGGGTATTGATTTGTAGGCACTGAGTTAAAACTTTTTGACCCAGGGGTCCCAGTTCTAAAACCCTGCAAAGGTCTAGTCTTGAAGAATGTTAGGCCATCTCTAAGATTCTGCATCCCACCTTCACCAGAGGCCCTCGACTAGATGCAAACCCACCTTCCTCCAACTATGCCCAAAAGTCGCCCTTACAGGAGTGTCTAGCCCCGAGATGCTTTGATGAGTCTATGTGTATAAAAGTAAAGCATATGTGTACTTTACATTGACAGCATATTACAGGATCTCCAATGGATGCAATCTCAAAAATTACCTTCTTCCTTCCTTCCTTCCTTCCTTCCTTCCTTCCTTCCTTCCTTCCGTCCTTCTTCTTTTTACAATCATGTCAAATAAATTTGATGAACAATGAAGTCTGAGGACTGCCGATTCCACACCGCCTCTCTACTTCAAATGTAAGGATATATAAACTCAGGCAGGTCTGTGCTTGCCCAGGCTGGTGTCATCCCGGTGGTGGCTCAGCTTTGGAGATGCTCGGTAGTTGAGTCTCATTTTGGGGACTGTTCTCTCACAGACATCCTCAGCAGGCGCCCACTCTTATTGTGGAGTCTGGTGGAAGTGACAGCTTCCTCACCCTACGCTAGTATTTTTGATGTCATTGCTCCTCTTGTCCCTTCATCATTTTCTCTCTGCCTAATGGAAGATTCTGGTGAGTTTGTATAGCTTTTCACTTGCACCCTAGATAATGACGTAAGGTGGGTTCGTTACATTGGCAGAATTAAACATTAACATTTCTCCTCCACTTGTTCTCCTCCACTTCTTCTCTACTGTGTTCAAGGCTAAGGTCAGCTGCGTTCAAACTTGTGTAATTCTCTCTGCTCTGAGCCACGCTCACAGTTCCTGCTGAGATCAGCAGTCTTGTAGGTTACACTGTGCCACGTGCAATGTCCACGTCAGCAGTTGGTTGAGATTACCATGCCCTCAGATCCTGGCTTGCCCTTGATACTTCATTTAAGCTACCTACAGGCCAAAAAAAAAAAAAAAAGGTTTTACCATTTATGTCCTGGAGGTGGCCGCAGAATGAGGGATCCTTTCGTAATTGGTAAACTGGCCTTGAGAGTGCAGAAAGACATAAATAGCCATGGTATCCGAGAGGTTGGGAATCTGAGATGAATTTGAATTAGCCAAATTTATTAAAATTTCACATCTTCTAATTAACAGAACTACATCATAGTGAAGAAAACATGTTGAATATCAATATATATTAAAGAGTTGATTTTTGCCTTAAAACTGTCTTTGATTAACACTGAAATCGATGCAAGCCTAATCGCTGCATTAACTAACAAACATGGCTCAACAGCTCTCAGAAGAGCATGGGGGGACATGGACATATTGAGAAATGTGCTACTGTTGCCCTGAAAAGTTTTTCCAAGCCATCTGAATTGTCACTGTTCTTTAGAAGGCAAGGTAGCATAGTCACTCCCATGAGGGACAGGGCACTGCTGTTCTGGGGCACAGGCATGTCAACGCATATGGCAGGCTGTGCTAGTAATGACAAAGGGGGGAAGGTTAGTAGGGAAAGTAAGTGGAGCCAGAGACATCCATTCCTGTTTCCTCAGGGCTAAGTCACTCCCAGGAAGGCATGAAGGCATTGCCGGCTTCCTTGAAATGCAATTTGCATGTTTTATTTATCTTTTTCTAGAACAGTTTTTCCTCTAAAATACAGAAGGGTACTCTTCCCCAAGCTGAACTGCAGAAATGCTGAGTCCAAGAGTGATTCACAGCTGGATCTTTGACTTAGCCACAAGGAACTGGTGTGGGTACATGATGGGAAGGAAAGAAGCGGCTGCATCCAAATAAAAGACAATGCATGATATAATTAATCCTATGGTCAGCCGTGCCCCAAGTAGGCTAAAACAAGGATACTGACTGCCAAGAGGAGAAGCTGACCTTCAGACTTTGGAGACAAGAAACTAGCACGGAGGGAGTTCAGGGACGAGGAGGGGGAGCCGAGTGAAATCTGCTCAGCTGCGTTGCATGGAGAACAGGAGATAGTTTCTATAATTGGTACCCAGGAATCTCAGCGGGGGTGGTTTCATGTGAACTGAGGGATTAAATGGAAGCGTACACGTCACTCACAATTCCTGGTTAACGAGAAAAGTGGTCCAGATGGGGAAGGAAACAAGTCACCTCTAACTAGATGGGTCAGCTGAGGAGAGCCAGCAGACGTGAACCCCGAATCCCACATGTAGCCAGGGTGCTGAGTCACACTATGTTCTACTTCAATAAAGAAGAAAAAAGTGCCCGTAATGCTCCTGGATGACACACAGTTTGGGGCTCTGCAGACAGTGCAACAGAGGATGAAGAAGGAAAGATGCAGGAAACAGAAATAACTAGATTCTGAATATGCTCCCACCTCCGTGCTGGTCAATCTTGGCAATTGCCAAAACCAGAGTGTGTTGGGGTATGTTCCTGAGACATGTGGCCTTGCAACTCCATCACAAACACCCATCCCCACCCCCATATACCACCACCACCATCACCACTACTACCACCATTATCATCACCACCATCACTACCACCACCACCACCTGGTCAAAAGTAAAGCAACATGTCTACCACAAAGTAAGATGCAAGGTGGCTGATTATCTACAGAGAAGGGACTGTCATTACAAACTCTGTATTGTCAGGGAGATGCATTTTCCTATTTATAGGTGACATGAACACGATATAGACTCCCAATATGTCACCTTCTTCATTTATGGAATGGCTATTTTCTCATGCTGAAGGTCCTAACTGGGTATCTGTTTATTCATTTCCACTCTTTCTTCATTTCTTATTTTGAGATTTTTGCAAAAGTCAGTTTTTTCTTCGTCTTCAAGTTCAAGGCTCACCTCATATTCCACTTTCAAAGGAACTCAGCATTCCACTGCTTGTTTATTTACCAATAACATTATTCACTTAGCATCCTTAGGGCTCATGAGGTGTTTACTAGTATTTTCAGAACTAGCTATATAAAGAGAAAGGACACAACTGAGGCATCCAGAAGCTTATTGTCAAGTGTGACACCCTGATCATGCCATCTACTCTCACCATGTCTCTCATTTTGGGGGACAGTCTATTGAGGAAGCATTCAGATTCGTTTCTGATTTGTCCTTGGTTGCTTGCTCTCTTTCCAGATTTTGCCCAACTCTCTTTGTTATTCAAAGTCTAACACAAGAGCTCTAGATCCCAACTTCTCTTCCTCATATCAACGGTCACCATCAACAGGCTCCACCCTCATCCTCTCACTATCCACTCTTCTGTAAGGAAAAAAAAAATCACATTTTTTTCACCTCTCACCAGAAGGTCTCCAACAAGTTTCATTCTTTAGTGAAATGAATGCACACATATTTATACTCACATACACAAGCCATTTTTGTTCTTTAATTTGGGCTCAGGCACCTTGAGTCATCATCAGTCTTAAATGATTTGGGGAGAAGGGTTCTTGCTTTAAGATGGAAAGTACTCTCTCCTGCTTCAGCTGGTGGCAACCGGGCCATGTTCTGGCAGGCTAGGCTGTGCTTTGCTGTACTGTACTGTGCTCTACTGTACTGCGCTAGGGGATGGCATTCTAGCCAGTGGGTGATAGGAAGTGAGGAGCTGAGGAGCTGAGGAGCTGTTGGCTCATCCATTTGTGCCATTGGGAGAAAAGCCTCCCTTGGGTAGGGGAGCAAGAGTACTTGCTCAGTATGTAGCCCCACGAAGAAAGAGATGGAACAAACCAACGCAACGTTCTTGAGCTGCTAAGTGATAACCAAGCCCATAGACCTATCAGAGGCCAAAGCCAAAGGCAACCCTAGCACACATTTTACATTGTTCTATTGAGCTAGTGATGGGCAATTGAAATACACCTTTACTTAGTGGCTGGTTCATGCCAATAACACAGAATTGTTTGCAGGACAGCTCTGCCCAATAGATTACAAAGCAGCTAATTCCTTCGATGGGCTCCGCCCTCTTGGGAGCACTTAAAGGATGCAGCAGAGTCTGTAAAAATCAAAGTAAAATTTAAAAAAGAGTGAAGCAATAAAAATTCAAGGAAGAACAAACACAGAGAAGCTGAATCATGACAAGGCTGATGATCGCAGAGGGACGAAGCCTCCTTCTGGAAAAACGACCAGTCGCAGAGGTTGCCTCTGGGTGATTGCGTGTTCTTTCAATAACCGCTTCCAGAGTGGCCATTTGGTGCCAGGCCTATTGTGGGGCGCTTATGACTCCATAGTGAGCTCCTGTGCTCTAGTTCTATCAAGCTGAGATCTGGCCATGTATCGCCTCTCGTGCTCTATGTGACCTCCCCACAGAGTGGCCACTCACACCAGCCAGGTCTCTCCCATACAGCCTGAAAAATGTTGGCTTGGTAAAGGATCAAGCGATTTGGGGATGTGGATGGTCAGGGATGCCAAGAGGAGAACCAAGCCAATCTCTCAATCCTTGCAGCACTTATGCCCATGTAGCCCCTAGCCATGGTCTCAACCCTGAGTGGCCTTCTGGCTGTCCTTGGACCCTGTCCTAATTTTATCTTGACACAGCCTAGAGATACCTGAGGAGGGAGGTTTTAACTGAGGGATTCTCTAGATCCGACTGACTTGTGGTTATATATGCTGGGGGCTGCCTCATTTGCTGACTGATGCTGGAGGGTCTGGCCCACTGTGAGTGGTACCATTTCCTGGGCAAGTGGACCTGGGCTGTATTAGATTTCTTTCTTTTTATTTTTTCTTTCTTTCTTTCTTTCTTTCTTTCTTTCTTTCTTTCTTTCTTTCTTTCTTTCTTTTTTTACTTTCAAGACAGGGTTTCTGTGTGTAGCCTTGGATGTCCTGAAGTCACTTTGTAGACCAGGCTGGCCTCGAACTCACAGTGATCTGCAAGGTAGCTATGCATGAGGCCCTGAGCAAGGCAGCAAGCAGCTGTTCCATGCTTTCTCCTCTAAATTCTTGAGTTCCTATGCTGGCTTCCCTCAGTAATACCTTGTAACCTGTAACCTGAATCAAATCCTCTCTTCCCCCAGGTTGCTTTTAGTCAGACTGTTGTCATCACAGCAACACAGAGAAAATTTGAACAGACCCACAGGTGCTCTTGGGTGTAACCACAGCAAGGGCTGGAGATGGGTTTGCAGGAGCAGGCTTGCCGCTGCCTTCACGGAAAGAATAAGAAATGCAGGGAGTATCGTGAAGCCGAACTCACAGTTAGTGCTAAATCCACCTGAGCTCCTGTTCAGATCAGATGTACTCACAATGACCTTCAGATGCGTGAGCAAGAAATGAATGTGTGTCCTGTGAAAGTACTGCAATTTTAAGGTAGTTTTTGACACCGAGGGCAATGGGGATCGGAGAGAATTGGTGAGATAAAGACTCTAATATAGGGCTTTTGTGGTTGTGGATTTCATATATTTATGGTGTGGCTGGTAGGTACTTGATGAGCACTTTCAACAAAGCGCTCTTGATTTCAGGGAACCAGATGTCAAAGGTTTGACACTGAACTCAGCAGACATCAGTGGTGGGATTTACTGAGGCTCAGAGACACCCAAAGGAGAATGCAGCCGTAGCAAGACCACCAGCCACATCTACACAGAACAGGGCTGAGCTCAAGGGTGGGCACACGGTGTATTTATACATGGTCTCATTTTGTCCCATAGCCCATCCCCCACCCCCAAATATACAAGAGTACTGTCAACATTTCAGGGCTCAGGAGATAGCTCAGTCAGGAAAGTGGCTGCCATACCAGCATCAAGACCTGAGTTTGAGCCCTAGAACCAACTTTCAAATGCTGGCGGAGGGTGACATGCTCTTGTAATCCCAGCCCGGATGGATCACTGGGCTGAGCTGGCAGGCCAACCCAGCCTATATGTGCAGTTCCTTTTTTTTTACAGTTGAATCTTTTTATTTTATTTTATTTTTATATTAATTTATTCTTGTTACATCTCTATGGTTATCCCATCCCTTCTATCCTCCTATTCTCCCCTCCCTCCCATTTTCCCCTTATTCCCCTCCCCTATGACTGTTCCTGAGAGGGATTACCTCCCCCTGTATATGCTCATAGGGTATCAAGTCTCTTCTTGGTGACCTGCTGTCCTTCCTCTGAGTGCCACTAGGTCTCCCCCTCCAGGGGACATAGTCGGAAATCTATCTGGTGCTATCTCAGAAAACTGGGAATAGGGCTTCCTCAAGACCCAGCTATTCCACTCCTTGGAATATCCCCAGAAGATGTACCAGCACACAACAAGAAAATTTGCTCAACCATGTTCATAGCAGCCTTATTCATAATAGCCAGATCATGGAAACAGCCTAAATGTCCCTCAGTAGACGAAGGGATAAAGAAACTGTGGTACATATACACTATGGAATACTACTCAGCTATTAAAAACAAGGAATTCCCGAAATTTGTGGATAAATGGATTGAGCTAGAAATGATCATAATGAGTGAGTTAACCCAGAAGCAGAAAGACTCAAATGGTATATGTGCAGTTCTAGATCAAAGGAGCATCTTCATTAAAATGCACAGCTTATGAGCAACAATAACCAAGCTTGTTCTCTTGCTTATAGGACACATACAGGGAAAGAGAGAGGGAGCTGAAGGAGAAGGGTAGAGAGGAAAAGAGAAAGGGGGAAAGAAGGGAAGAGGGAGAGGGAGTAAGAGAGAGAGAGAGAGAGAGAGAGAGAGAGAGAGAGAGAGAGAGAGAGAGAGAGATTTTCAGAAAGAGCCAAGTTCACCAGGGGTAATGGTTTCTTGTCTAGTCCCTTGCAAACAGATTATTCATCCCAACCCCACACCTGACTATCTCTAAAGCACATATTAATCTCCAAAGGATTTGGGCAAGAATTTTTGCTCACAGAAATGAAGGGAGGGCTGGAAAAATAGTAATGGACACAGCCACCATAAAAGTGCCATTACCCCTAGAAGAATCCATCGGATTTATAAATTGGACCTATAAGATTATTTTTTTCCCTCTCAAAATCTACCACCAAGTCTTAAGTACTTCAGGGTCTGCGATGTGCTTCCCTACAGAACAGGGTGAATTTCTTTATGCTATGACAAAGATATCTTTCACTTCCTTGAGTCATATTCAGAAACACTTCTCATTAACACTGGAGCTCCCAGTGTACCTGTGTGCCCTACAGAAAACACTGGGGTTAAAGGGCTTTGATCGGATTTCTTTAAAAATTCCTTTTCAAACTGGTTAGAAATGCAACAAACACTCCCCCTTCCCAACCTTATGTGACCAAACAGGCTCTGAATCTGGAAGCTGCAGTCTCATGCATGCTGCCTTCCCATCCCCCAGAAGGCGGCTACACAATGCGGACACAGGTGCGACTCTGTAAGGACCTATTGAGCTACTGCAGATGCTGCAGAGTTGTGACAAGTGCTCACTGAGCACCTGGGTAAAGCAGTGATTAGGACATTAGCGAACAGTTAGCGAGCAGTCAGCTCTGAGGAAAGTGCTCCCCACAACAATAGTGAGGTGGGGTCCTTCAGAAGAAAAGATCTCTGGGTAAATCGACCAAAGTGTGCATCTTAGCTCTGTCCCTTGTGGGTTGTGCCACCTTTTGTGATCCATTTCTCCTCTTTTTGTTCCTGTGCTGTCCTCCTTCTCCTTTTCCTCCTCCCTCCCTTTTCATCCTCATCTTCCTCCTCCTCTCTTTTCTTTCTCTTCTTTTTCATCATTCCCTTCTCCTTCCCTCTTCTTCTGACCTTTCTCTCTTCTCCTCTTCGTGTTCTACTGCAGATCAAGCTGGCAACCAACTCCCTGCCCCTCTTGCCTCTGACTCATGATCCTTGGGATGACAGACATGCGCCACCATGACTATTTAACCTGTTGATTTATTATCCTTTCATTTGCAGAATGGGACTGGCAGACACTATCTGCAAGAGTTATTAGAAATCTGTGGGCTAACATATGTGCTTGAAACCCATCAGCGCATAGCAAACTGAACATGAGTGTCAGGTACTATGAATATCTCACTTAGTATTTTAATTTACCCTTATTATAGAGCCTGGAAAAGCAGAGTTCTGAACAACATAAAATATTTAATTGATTATACTATTAGCATGTGTACTTATGTTGATATGTGCATACCATGGCACACAAGGGGGGAATCTGAAGGCTTCTTTCTGAAGTTGATATTCTTCTTCCACTATGGGTTCCAGGGGGTGAACTTGGGTGACTGGGCTTCCAGTAAACACCCTTTCCCAGTGAGACATGAAAATCCAATTCACAGCCATTCATGAGGTAAGCAGGGGGTCTAAATCTTACTTCTTAGAGTTTTTCTGTCCTTCATTTCCACCTAGCATATCTAAATAACTTCTGATGACACCAACAATTATCAGTGCAGAGTCACTAATAATTGGTTCCTGGGATCTGGGGCAATCTGCTCAGTTGTTTAAAATTGAGCTGGCCATTAAAATTGTAAGGGGAGGGGCCTGGAGAGATGGCTCAGGGGTTGAGAACATTGGTTGCCCTTCCAGAGGTCCTGAGTTCAATTCCCAGCAACCATCTGGTAGCTCACAACCATCTATAATGAGATGTGGTGCCCTCTCCTGGTATGCAGGCATACATGCAGGCAGAGCACTGTATACATAATAAATAAATAAACAAATACATCTTTTAAAATTGTAAGGGGAAAGGGTTGGTTATAATTTACTTTAGAGTTGTAGCTCTCCTTTTCAGACCCTTTCTTTGAGACCCAGGCAAGGTTAGTGTTTTCTTGGGTGATTAAGATAATCTGCTATGTATGGAGCAAGGTGCCCAGATGGAAGTTGAACTCATACAAATTTCTTACAGGACCTTATAGAAGATCACACACAAGGCCCTCACCTATCATAGTTATATGCTTGCTGCTGTGATAAAATATCCAAGGAAAGGCAACTGAAGGAAGGATGGAAGAGATGAAGGGAGGGAGGGAGTATTTTGGCTCACAAATCAAAGCACAGTTCATCATAATAAAAAAGCAGTGGCATCTGGATCTTGAAGCATCCACAGTCAGGAAGAAAAAAACAATGCATGCCTGTGCTCAGCCAGAGTTCTTTTCTATTTTCTTCCCAGCACAGGGCATGGTGCCACCCACATTCAGAGAGGTTCTTCCGTGGTACTTAACTACCTTAACCAAGACAGCACCTCACAGGTGTGCCACGAGGCTCACTTCTTCAGTGGTTCAAGACCTCGCCAAGCTGACAACCACAACTTGGCATTGTATCACCCATGGCAGAAAGCCCTATACCCCACAGCAGAGGTGTTCCAGCTACCTGTCATATGAGACACCAGAGGGAAAGCTATATTTACATGAACTTATTGCTGCTGTCTGGTGGCCTGGACCTGTTGGCCTCCTTGCTGACTGCACAGAGAACAGATCCATTTCCTTTTGAATGCAGCCTCACATGGCAAAGACAGCTGAATTCAGAGCAATGCACACTGGGCTGAACCCAGACTCTTGTCCTTGTTCTTCAGTGTAGGCAGGTCCTCTCCTACACACACCCCTGCTGAATTGCTCCCAAATTTCTAGTCGATTAACTGTCAATTTATGTCAAGAATGACATCACCTCACAGCAGTCCTGTCTCCCAGATCTCTTTGTTGTTTCTAAAACATCTCATTTTCCTCCCACAGGCTTCTCCTGGTGCCAGGAAGTTTGCATCGTTGCTTGATGCTCTTACTGGCAGCTGTAAACCCTCTGTGTCTTCCTGGAACCAGAGAGCCCAAGGGAAGTGGGCTTCATCATCAGGTCTTGACCCTAAACCTGCATTTCAGATGCACATTATATTTTTGTAGAGTCCTGAGAAGTAAAGGCAAATTAGAATTAAAAGGCAATTATTTCATCAGAGGAGACACAAAAAGAAAAGGCCAAGGGCGCCATGAGGATCCGATCTCATGAGATCAGGATGCAAGCCTGATTCATGAAGGGGAGAGGAAGGAGAGCAATTTCTTTAAGCCTTTAGGTCTTTCAAGACCATTGAACAATCCAGTCTTAAGAAACAGATCTTAAGACCATCCAACTGTCCTAGATCTAAGAAACAGATCCCCAAGCCATGAAATAGTCCTAGACCTAAGAAACATATCCCAAGACCATCCAACAGTCCTAGACCTAAGAAACAGATGCCAAGACCATCGAACAGGTCCTAGACCTAAGAAATAGATACCAAGACCATCAAACAGTCCTAGACCTAAAAAACAGATCCCAAGAGTATCAGATAGTCCTATACTTGAGAAACAGATCTGCCTCAGTTTCTCTAACTTGCTAAGCTGCTCGTGAGAGGAGCTAATTAGAAAAAATGCTTCTTATTAAGATAGGAGGAAGAAATAAAAGGTATACAACTAGGTAAAGACGAAGTCAACACATTACTTATCTCCAGAATTTGATCTGTATCAGTTACTTTTCTTGCTGTGACAAAATACCACGAACTAAGGCAACTCACAGAAAGAAGAGTTTATGGCTCCAGAGGAATAAGAGTCCATAATGGTGGAAGGTGGGGCCTGGTATCAGGTGGCTGCAGCAGGAAGCTGAGCAATTCCATCTTCAGCCCACAGTCAGAAAGCAACAAGAGCAAAACTAGAAGTGAGGCGAGCCAACAAACTCAAAGCCTACCTCCAGCAAGGCCTCCCCTCCTGATGATTCAGTAAACTCCCCCAACAGTGCCACCAACTGGTGACCAAATGTTTAGAAAGCAGAGCCAATGGGGGACATTTCTCATCACCTGATCTTGTATGTAAGAATTCCAAACTTTCAGAGCTGATAAACATTTCCAGCAAAGTGGCAGGACACAAAATCAATATATAAAAACTGGCATCTCTCCTCCATATAAATAACAAACATGTGGATAAAGAACTCAGAGAAATAATCTGATCCAGAATAACCTACATGCATACATACATGCACACACACACACACAGAGAGAGAGAGACAGAGACAGAGACAGAGAGACAGAGAGACAGAGACAGAGAGACAGAGACAGAGAGAGACAGACAGAGAGAGACAGACATAGAGACAGAGACAGACAGACAGAAAGAGACAGATAGACAGAGACAGACAGACAGACAAAAAGAGACAGACAGACAGAGACAGAGAGACTTAATCACAGAAGTGAAAGAATGAATGCTACCACAAATATTTTAAAACTCTGTAAGAAACAGAGACCCCAGAAGACGGAAAGGCCTCCTGTGTTCAAGGCCTAGAAGAATAAATATTATAAAAATAGCAATTCTACCAAAAGTAATCTACAGGTTTAGTGCAATTCCCATCAAAAGTCTAATGAGATTCTTCACAGAAATAGAAAAGGTAATCTTTAACTTCATATAAAAGCATAAAAAGACCCCGAAGAGCTCAAACAATTCTTATAAAAAAAAAGATAATGCTACAGAATCAGCATATTTGATTTCAAGTTATACTACAGAGCCATAGTGACAAAGCCAACTGGTGCTCTTCAATATCACAGAAGAGAGCAGTCAGCTAAAGCTCACTCAAGTATAGTCACATGGTTGTTTTTATGAAGATGCCAAAAATGTTCATTGAGAGAAATGGCAGCCTCTTCAACAAATGGAGCTGGAAAGAAGCCTACTCTCAGCCCCAGTACTGCCATGGATATCAGGAAGCAGGAGCTAGCCAGCAGTCAGCTAGGCTCTCTGTGACTGGGGCGTCTGCAAAGCCTATTCTCATGGCTTCTACACTTGGCAAATGCAAAGCATTAGGAGTCTCTTAGTCCTGCATAAATACCAAAAGACCTGGAAGAAATGGGAGTACTTGTTGACTGTGTGAATTCCAAAGATGCAAGAAGAAAGATCACTGTCCCAAATCATCATGGCCAAATTAATTAAAGCAAGATTTTTTTTTTTTTACTCTTATACACGGACTGCCCCTCACCAAAGGTAGGGTTGAAGAAATCAGCATTGGCTATGAGGAAGACAAAGTTTTTATAGCTCAGGAGTAGGATGTTTCCAAATGGGGGATCTGGCAATCAAAATAGGCAGGGGTACAGGAGCAGAACATAAAAATAACAGCTGGCCTTTAGGACAGCCTGAAACAAAGACATGACTGCAAGGTGGTTGTAACAAGGTAGCCAGTCATAACAACAGGTAGTCATAACAACCTTCTGAAATAAATGCAGGGTTGCAAGATGGTTATAATAACTTGGAAACAGAGTCATGGTTGATGCTTTCTGGAACAGGAAGTACAGAACCATTTGTACTTTAGGTTACAGGTGGAGCATAGCCCAATCCTTGAGAAACAGATCTAATCATAAACATGAATGAACCTAGTTTGTCTTTCCTGTAAGATGGCTTTCAAGCCAACGATGGAGGTGGGCTGGTCCGTCAGCTGAAGTTCATCGGGTGAAGGCAATGAATAGATTTTGGGATTCTGATGACTTTCCTTGAATCAGAAAGGGCTGTACCCTAGAAGATGGTCTGCGGAGGCTTCAGAAGACTTGAGACTGACACTAAGCTGTACGTCATCAAGAAGAGAAGTCTTCACAGATGTGGTTAGTGAAGCCAGAGCATCTCAACCAGTCACACAGAGAGATGATGTAAAGAAAAGACAGTCTTTGAATTAAGTCAAAGAAAGACCCGGAAAAGCCATGGTTTCTAATCCTTGCAACACATGACCAAGCTTGCATGCCTAAAAAGCTATTGTTTGACCTTTAGCCCAGCGAGACTTACTTAAGACCTCTGACCTCCTTTACTCAACAATAGTAAATCTGTAATGTTTTAAGCCTCTGAGTTTAGGTAACTTATTAACAACAGTGACAGAATCCTAGCCCAGTTGGAATGCCAGAATATTAGAAAAAGTAGCAGTTTATAGACATTGCCTACATGAATTATTCCAGAACTATTCTGTGAATTAACTCATTTTAAAGCACCCTACAAAACATTAATATGTCCATTTCATGGATAGATAAGTGACGGTCAAAGTTTCCTAATGCATTGACTACGGTCGCATAGGCTAATGAGAGCTGAAGATGGAAAGGAAGCCAAGAAGATGTCATTTCTTATGTCATGCTCTCAGTAGAGGGCAAGACTCACTTTTCCAGAATGGGAAAAATGACACTGAGCAGCCTTCAGTCAGTAGGATGGAGGGGGTGGGGGTGCACTTCCACACCATGAAGGCCACAGAAGAAGTGATTTTAAGGAAAAAAAAATGAAAAAGGAGGTTAAGTTCAGTGTGGAAGTTCAGAGATTTAGGGCCAGGCTGTGGAGTACTCAGTAGAAGCCGGCAGCAGCCTTGAAGGTTAGCAAAATGGAAGAAATGGGCCAGAATATTGGAAAAAGAAGGCTCAGTGTTTCGGCGAATGCCAGCCGTGGGCCTGTGTGGAGAAAGGCACTAAAGCACAAATGACACTTGCCGAGATGGAAGTTTGAGAGGGCTGAATATAGGAGCTTTGCCCTTTCATAGAAAAACCTTTTTTTTAAGTACCTGATTTTATTTTTTTGCTGTTGTTGTTTTTTTATTTGTTTTGTTTGTTGTTGTTTTGTTTTTGTTTTTTGTTTTTGTTTTTTTTTGAGACAGGGTTTCTCTGTGTAGCCTTGGCTGTCCCGGACTCCCTTTGTAGACCAGGCTGGCTTCGAACTTACAGCGATTCGCCTGCCTCTGCTTCCCGAGTGCTGGGATTAAAGGCGTGCACGACCACGCCTGGCTCAAGTACCTGATTTTTAACAGGAGGAAGAATGGAGGGCACCTGGAGACGATGGGGAGAGGAAGCTGTCACTCTCCAGGCTCCCCTGTGAAACAGAGAGACACCTTAGAGAGCTGAGTCTTAACGGACAGCGCAGACAGTCTGCTCCTGTGTTCCAGGCTGAGAAGGCAGAGGCAGGAAGAGTGAGCATTCGAAGCCAGCCTGGTTACCGAGTAAGACTATTTCAAACACGACCGCCCGCCCGCCCGACCGCCCGCTCGCTCGCTTAGAAAACAAAAAGCAAAAAAGCCTCAACAATCAAAACCCAAAAATCTAGCTTTAGCAAGGGCCACAGTTCCAGCGAAGAACAGGAAAGGGCCACCAGTTAGAGCTAACCTACTTTACTAAGCACCCTGCAAGGCTAGGGATAGAAAGAGACCTTACAATTTGAGATCTGTCCAGAAAAATGGTTGGAGTTGGTAGTATAGCCTGCGGCAAGCTGAGGGACAGAGAAAAGATGAGTAAAGCCCACTTGAGGGAATGGATTACCAGGGCAAAAACTGCAGTCACAGAAGCTGGGAATTAATTTGGCTCTGTGATATGCCCAGAAATGACAAAATGAGAGTTTATTGTTATTTCCTCCCTGTGAAGCATTTTCAAATGACTAAGTGAAAGTCAGCAGCCAGCTCAATGGAAACCAGCCCTGTAGAAATGGAGCCTCTTAGAGAGTTGCCTCTGACTGATATTTGCATGTATGTGGGCCAGTCACAGGGGAGGTTATGAGAGATGATGAGGGGGGCAGGGCAGGAGGCGGCTATATGGGCCAATCATAAGGCGGGGCGGTATGTGGGCCAATCCACAGGTGAGTCCTGAGGGCCAATCCCAGGGGGGCTACGTGGGGCCAATCACAGGGGGGCTATGTGAGCCAATCACAGGGGTGGGGGCTATTGGGTCAATCATAGGGGAGGCTATGTGGGATGATGAGGGAAGGCTGGGTAGGAGGGGGCGATGTGGGCCAAGCACGAAGTGTGGGGGCTATGTGGGCCAATCACAGGGGGGCCATGTGGGCCAATCACAAGGGAGCTATGAAGGCCAATCACGAGCTTGGGGGGTGCTATGTGGGCCAATCACAGGGGGGCCATGTGGGCCAATCATAGGGGGGCTATGTAGGCCAATCACAGGGTGGCCATGTAGGCTAGGTTTTCAAGCTGGACTTTTCTTTGTGCTGAAATGGCAGAACTGGAGGCTGCTGTGGGTGGGGACGAAGCCCAAACTATGTTTTGTGTTTTAGGACGATCAAGTATCACACCACACAGGGAACAAAATCATCCTTTCCTTGTAGCTCCAATGAATGCCCAGCCATGAAACTAACCTTCAGACAGATATTGCCCTGGTTTACAAAATCCTAACACTGAAAAAAACAAAAAACAAAAAAACAAGGAACCTAAAGCTTTTCAATGATGCTTTTCCGAGGTTTGTTGGCCCGGAAATGTTGGCACAGAGGACTTGGCTTCAGGGAGTGGCTGAAACCTTCCCAGCCTTAGCTGATGCTTCCACAAATGTGGGGACCACACCCTGGATTTCTACCCTGGGATGACTAAAAGGCGTTTGGGTTAGATGTTCAGTTCCCTGTTACTATTGAACGAGTCTTGAAAGTCACAGTCACGTTAGTTTTAAAATACAATTTAGTCGGCCTCTAAAAGTGTCAGCCTGGGTTTTATTTAGCCATCTTGTGTCTAGCATGTGACATATAAGAACTACCCCACAGAGCTCTGGTTTGTCCCTCCACACCTCTCTGCCCAGCTTTGGTCTTATTTAACCTGGTCTTTGAACTGGCTTTGATGAAGAGCTGAAGTCGTGCCGGAGGTAAGTCAAGGATAAAAATGAATGTGGGGCTCTGCTCTTCTCATTCAATGTTTGATGCTGAAGGCTGGCTATGTCTCTAGCCTGAAGGTGACAGTACCTGATAAATGATCCATTCTGCCCGGACCCCATTCTTTAGAATTTTAGGTACCACTTCTTCCTTTTCCTTCTCCTCCAGGCTGATGAACCCCAGGAACCAGGAGCTTTCTTATGCTCTATTCTACATTTATAACCTTATTACTCAATACATTGGCAACGATCAAACTGACTTCTTACTGGAACCTCACGTTAAACATGACTCAAAGAAGTAGGACACCCCAATGCAAAGTGCCTGAGTTCCTTATCTTCTTCATAGCTCACGGTCCCCCATGATGTCATTGTGCCCCCAATACCTCCCTGGTAGTTCCTGTCACCATTTGTTCAGAGAGACTGTTTTACTCTTTCAGGAAAATCCTGCAGGAAAAGACTCTCAGAGCTTTCCCTGTGGGTCTGTGTTGGGGTGACTCAGTGCTCATAGTGAAATGGTTATTATGTTCCTGTTTGACAGCCTGATGGCAATAGTCATACAAGCCTGGGGACCTGCCTCACTCAACCAGGTTCTGTCCAACCCGGCTCCCAAGCAAGGATGCTGGGCTCATTGCTACAACTCTGTATGAACCATTAGAAAGAGGACAGAGCCATGGGAAATTTATGCAGAGCCCAGTGAAGACCTTTGTAGGTAGAGGGTTACAGAACCTTGAAGAATACTCCCAGGGCAGGTTTGATAGTTACTCACTGTAGGGCTCTTATAAAAAGGAAAGACCTAAGTTCTTTGCTTCCCTTCTTACCTCAACTTCTTGGTGGTGGGTAGACTGCCCATCTGTATGGCAATAGATCTAGGCTTGCCCTCTTCTCAGAACCCTGGCATTTGGATAAGGTGGCCCCATACTCTTCTTCCACTGCCCTGGCACAATCAATATCAAGAATAGGAACCCTCATTTCTGATGATACTTGCCTGGCTAGCTGAGAGAGACAGAGAGAGAGAGAGAGAGAGAGAGAGAGAGAGAGAGAGAGAGAGAGAGAGAGAGAGATGCACACATCTGAGTATGTGTGACCTTGTGCACAGGCAGAGACTGGAACACGATGTCTAGTGTCTTTCTCTGTTGCTTTACTACCTTACTCCAAAGCAGAAGCTAGCCCGGCCCACTAGTGAGCTCTTGGGATCCAACTGTCTTCTAGCCTTAATGCTGGAGTTATAGGCACACAATGCCATAACTAGCTTTTTATAAGGATGCTAGGGATGTCAAGCTCATGTCTTTAAGTATGTGCAGATCACGAGCTCTTACCCAAGAAGCCAATTCCCCCAGCCTAAAACCTAAGTGCATACTGAGCTACCAGCACCATGCTTCATTTGGAAACTGTGGAGCTTGAGCAACCCTTCTCACGATCCAGAAGTCCTGAGTGTAGACCCCACTTTCACACTCTTCCTCTCGCATAACTGTGAACACCTCTCAAAGCCTCTTCTGCCTCAGTTCCCACTGTTACAATAGGAACATTTTGTTTGTTAGAGGCATGCTCTCTAGAATGCATGCAGGGGACTCAGCTAGGGACAGCGCAAAGGGCCAGTAAATACTATCTTAATTAATGATGGCTATAAATAGAAAAGTGTTTAAGACACATCTTGGCCTTGAGAAGGAGAACAGTGAAGAAAAGACACAAGATGCGCCAAGGTCCAGTCTGTAAGGGAGGGTGGCGAGATCCTTGGAGATACAGAGGGTGGAACCTTTGCAATACAACTTTGTTTTCTGGACGTGAGAGGGACATTGCACCTATGCATTCACAGTGGCTGCAACCACACACACACAAGACTCGCCCAAGGTGAAGCCAGACCAAATCCAAACACAATGGGGGAAGGATTCAAGAAGTACTACTCATAGCCAAGGAGCTATTAGCAATTAATTGATGACCACCTCAAGAGAGAGAGAGAGAGTCATTTTTCCTTGGGGACATGGCCCTGAGAGGCCTACATCTATGGACAGAACAGCAGCGCTAATTGGACTCGGTGGGGTTTCAAAATAAAGTACACAAAGTTGAGAGGGCAAAGTTGGGGGACAAGAGAAGAATTCAGGAGGAGGGAATAGGGTGAACTTGAGCAAAGCATACATTTATTGCATGTATGAGATTCTAAATAAAATAGTGTATGCCATGGGGGATATTCAGGACCTCACAATTACAGAGGATTGTAATCTACTCTCTTAAGGCAGGTGAAAAAAGAGACAAAGATCCCAGGGAAAAGGAAGTACCAGCCTCTGCCTGTGCAAGTCAGAAGGCTTCAGAGGCTGGGAAAGTGGGAGCTGCCATGTGTTCTCCTCTCTGCAGTCTGGCCCTTTAGAAGCCAGGTTCCCCTTGATGCACCTCTTCCTGGCTCGCTCTACTGAAGACTCTGCCACTGTCTCCTGAGTTGCCTGTGCTTATCTTGAAAAATGCTTTTCTTGTCTTCCTTGGCAGTGCCTATATGAGGCTCCTCTGCCTTGCTCCTGGTCTTCTGACCCAGGCTTCCAGCTCAGTAGCACTGAACCGCCACGCTGCTTTCTTGCTTTTATGTGAGATCCCCATTCTTCTCTCCTCTCTTGCATTATTTAGACCTGAAAAGTGCTGGGGCAGGGCTTGTGGTACAAAGGAGATGTGTGCGATCGCGCCATGCTGTGAACAAGAGTAAAAATGAAACTACTATTTGTGTTTGTTCATGCGTGCATGTACGTGTGTATGTGTGTGTGTGTGTGTGTTTGCATGTATGTGCCTGTGTTAAGTGTATGTGAACAGCCAATGCAGGCACTTGTGGAGGCCAGAAAGGATGTCCAATGTCTCCTTCAACTCCTTCGTATCTTATTCTCTTGAGACAGGGTCTCTCATTGAACCAGAGGGTAGCCTAGTTGGGATACACCCCTCTCTACCCTTCAATTCTGGGGTATAGGCACACACAGGTTAAGGGTGCTGGAGATTCAAACTCAGATCCTCTTGCTTGCACAGTAGGCTCTCTTATCCACTGAGCCACCTCCCCTTTCCAAACGCATAAGTTGTTAGGGATGGCATGTATGTGAGTTGTTCAGGGACAAAGGAAGGAAATCTACTTGAAAATAATGGCTCAAATAATTTGCATGTAAATATGGTAAATAGATTAGAATTCGCCATCCTCCAGGAGGGGAGCAAGGACATCAATGGATACCATACATTAGGAAGAAAAATCAAATTTCCCCTCTTCTGATGGAAAGAATACAGAACCATAATCATTATTATAATTACTGAGATGATGAGAATAATAGTGTCATTACTGTTACTATCTACTGATGCTGCTGTGCTTTGCATGTGAAATGTCCCCATAAGCTCCTGTGTTGGAACACTTGCTCCCCAGCTGGTGATGCTGTTTTGGGATGCTGTGAATCCTGGGGAGATGAGGGTGGCCCTTGCTAAAGGTTGTAGATCCTTGGGGAAGCTGACTTTGAGGTTTGCAACCCATTCCCGATTACAGCCCTCTCTCTACCTGCAGATACACCCAGCTGTGAACAAGCACCCAGCTGCCACGTCCTCACCTGTATCCTGTATCCCCTGGAACCAAGAGCCCAAATCAGTTCTTCCTTCCTAAGGATTCAGGGATGAGAAGAAACTCACAAGATGCTCCGCATGCAAAGCACTCGTGGTGGCCTTGTGGAAACACCAAGGCTGCCTATGTACAGAGAGAAACCTACCAACTCGCCCTGGGTCACAAAGCAGCTGTGCAACTGGAATTGAGAGCTAAAGCTGACAGTGGCCCATGCCCACATTACCTCCCACTGTCTCGTCCTCTTTCATACAGAGTCTGTAGTGCCTTGCTGTCCCTATCTACACTCTCCTAGCAGTCCCCGTGTAGGCTACATCCTCAGTAGGCTACCGACTTTATGTCTCCTAATTGCCCCTCCAAAACCAGCCTTCGAGCCAAGGGCTCAAGGTCACCTTCCACATTATGCAAAATGTCACCTAGTTTGGAGGCATCCTACCTCTTTCTTTAAGACTTACTGCTGTGGTTTGAATGTGCAATGTCCGCCCCCTTAGGCTCGGACATTTGGTTCTTAATGGTGGCACCGCTTAGGACAGTTGTGGAAGTTTAAGAAGATGGATCCTCACTGGAGGAAGCGGGTCACTGGATGCAGGACTTAAAGTTTTATAACATGGTCCCACGTCCTATCTGCTCTCTGCATTGCAACTATAGGCATAGTGTGACCGGCTACCTCATGCTCCTGCCACTGTGCCCTTCCACTGTGGTGGATGGCACTCCCAAACTCCGAGTTATAAGAGATCCTTCCTCTGTCAAGTTGCTTCTTGTCAGGTATTTGGTTCTAGTATGAAGAAAGGTAACTAAGACACTTACCTACCAGACTATCAGAGATCAGAAAGCGGAACTAGGGCGAGTGTTGCCTATGGAGGCACAGAGAGGTCATGTATAGCTGTTGTGAGTATAGGTCAAGACAGGCATGCTGAGTCTCATCTGAGCAGCATCTGTTACACAGGAATGTTTGAGGCTTGTTACAAACCACTAAACCTAAGCAGCTTAAAAGACCAGAGATGTATGACCTCGTGGGCAAGCTGCCAGTTTGCTTCCTTTTGGGGATGGAGGGAGAGCCTGTTTTCCTTTCTCTCCTCACCCAGAGGCCACTGTATTCCTTGGCTCCTGGAGCCTTTGTGTGCCTCTAAAGCCAAGAGTGCACATCCTAACTGTGGCTATCTGACAGGTCCTCCTGCCTCTCTGTTCTTACAAAGACCCAGAGAGGACACTCTCTGATTGGGATAACTCCATCTCATGATCTTAATCCCACACTTGTACTTGGCCTCATAGTATATTTGGAGAATCTGGGCAGTCGAACATGGATATCTTTGGGTCGTTCTTTGGTGTTCTGTGAGTCGGAAATGCTAATGCTTAGCTATGTTCAAAGGGACTTCTCATGCCCATCCACAAAGCTGTGACAAAATGTGCTGATGCGGTTACTTGAAGCAATGAAACCAAGGAACCATATGGATGTTCTGTATACACCGAGATGGCGGAGGGTGTGCAGGACCCACATGCCAAGGCTTTATGATACAGTCAGACATAACAGCCCAGACATGTCCACGCCAACACAAATAAATCTCTTACAAAGTCATCAGGAAAGGCCAAGAACTACGCTAGAGCATGTAACAAAGGGTCACGTACCCTAGTTTGCAAAACTAGATAGATGCTCACAAATGCCAATGTGCATTTTGCATGAATACTGCACAGGATATGTCTACAGGCATCCCTAGCGGCTGCCCGTAGGACTCACGAAGGAAATACTGTAGGGTAGGTGACTGAGCGGGGAGTAAAGCATAAACATGTACAAGCATTGTCCATCCTGTGAGGTCATGCCTGGCACATTGCAGGCCCTCTGGGGTCAGCTGAGTGGCGTGGATCCCGAACAGTGTTCTTACATGCTGCCTGTGTGTGTTTGCTTGCACTATCTCACTTGAAAGCAGGGAGCACACTTTGTTTGCCTTTGTACCTTTCAGCTGCCGCACAAAGCCCACCTCACAGCGGGTACCCAACGTGTGTTTTGTTCAACTTAGAGGGGAAAGGCATAAACAAGACATCTGGAGTGAGGTATCTCTGGTGAGCTGACACCTAGGAAAATTTCTAAGGGCACCCAAATGGCCTTTAAAACTATGTTTGGAAGGGAGAGTTGAATCATAAAAGCGTGCTGCTGTAGGGGAGGGAAGAGGAACGGTGGGACAGAAAAGACAGATGCTCTGAGCTCTCAAGACAAAATTCCCGGTGGGGGGGGGGGCAGGGGAGAAGGAGCGAACACCAGAAAGAAAAGCTACAGAAAAGTCAAGTTGAATAAAGAGACCCAAATAGCGCCTGGGCACTCTATATAAAGTCCATGCAGAAAAATGGCAGGGATGCTGACACGGGGGACAGGAGGGGTTCCTCCAAATGATTCAAAAGGTACAGCAGGTTCTAAGAGTTCATAAGGAGACTGACATTGTTCTAGATCAAGACTCTAGAATCTGTCATGAAAGTAGTGGTTCTGGGCGCTTTAAAAAAAAAAAAAAAAAAGGATCCTGATCTTCTGAAGCCCACGAAGGTTTGTTAAAATCAAGCTGTGCCTGAGTGATCTCATTTCCTTCAAGGACACCAGATGGTTAAAAAAGAGAAAGAAAGAGAAAGAAAGAAAGAAAGAAAGAAAGAAAGAAAGAAAGAAAGACGGACCTGTAGTGGAATTTCTATAGCTTAGTATGCTTCCTCTTGGTGGTTTTAAAGAGATGGCAGATGCTTTGCCTTGGCAATGATCACACCCAAATGGCAGTGATTCATGGAATAGTACCAGTCTCCAGGGAGGTTTCTGGAATACTACCACTCACAGTATTAAAAATAGTTGACATGTACTGAGTGCTCACCACGTGACAGGCTCAATCATTAGCGATTCTCACGGTGTACCCCACTTTCTCCCAGCCACACCTTTCACGGGGAAGGTGCTGTATTGCTCCACTTTGCATACAAGGACTGTGAGGGATGATGAGGGTGAAATTGACACTCTAGATCCTACAGCCGAGGACAATTCCCTCCAGAGACCCAGCTAGCCCAGTGTACCAAATACGCTAGAGCATAAACTAAGAGCTTCCAGGAAAACAAGGTAATAAAGCCTTTGCAGAACAGTGACTAGTGGGCACCCTGCCTGGCTCTCACAGCTGTGCATGGCTCCGGACACCAGCCCTGCTCCTTCCCATGTCTACTGCAGCTCCCTGTGACCCCCCTCTTCTTGCATGAATGTGCTCCCCACAGATGCATCTCCTGTTCCTACCTTATGTCGAGCCAATGTCCTGGCTCTAGGCTTTGGGATTCCACTCTTTTCTCGTGCAGGATAGAAATAAAAAATTAGAGTAATGTGGGTAGGAAAGGGAGCCGCCCCTTTCCCAGGAGTCTAGATGAAGCTTCTCCACAGCTCAGAATGGAAAAATGCAAAACAATTAACATTTACTTACGGCTGTTCTCTCTGCCTTTCAAGCCGAAAACCTGCAACTTTCTAGGAACCTTTCCAGGAACCATCTTTATGTAAATAAAAGGACATAAATAAATAAATAGATAAATAAATAAATAAATAAATAAATAAATAAATAAATAATAAATAAAACAAACCCTGGTGGTTCCTGGTTTTATCTTTTACCAATTGTCCAAGACACTAGTAGAGTCTGTAATTTAATTTATTGAAAAATAAGAGACACTATGCTCGGCAACTTGTTGAGCTGTATCTTGACAGCCACCTAAACAGTGTGGATGGCTAAAACTAGGACATAAGTGTCTGTCTTTCAATAGCTCACCCTGGTGCTCTTGGGTGTATCTTCTATCCACAGCATCCCTTCCTCTCCACCCTTTTCTTAAGATCTGTGCTAAAATGTATTTTAGTCAACTCTAACTCTGCCTCATATTGGCTAATCTTGACCATACTCTCTGTGGTGGAGCCAAGAGTATGGCTTTACCAGAATGGTGGTACCTAACAGACTAAGGGGATGCCTCAGGCTCCTCTGGATGACACTGTGGGACTGTACCCCTGTCTCTGCTGCTGCTGGCGTCTCCTACTACTTTACATCTGGGTAGCCTATTCAAATCTCATTTGCCTTTCTCTGCTCACTTCTGCACAAGTCACCATAAAGTGCTCATAGCTCCAAGGCATACGCTGGAATACAAGCCTTCCTGTGCTTGAGGGTTAATGCCTCCCACAGCCAAAGGGGCTGCCCACTTCTGAGTTCACCCTCCTCTGAGCAGAGAGATCCCTACAAGAATGGGATTTGGACATTTTTTGATTTTTTTGTTTTGTTGTTGCTATCAAACTGGGTCAGGAAGAAGCAACAGCTGTGGGCAAAGTCAGGTCATACAAGAGAAGCCTACCACATTACATATTTGTGCATCTACTGTGCACTCTTGTGGAAACATCATACAGCATCATACAGCATCACGTTTTTACCATGAGGCAGCCATTCACATCCATGGTTGAATGCTGATGCTGGGACTTGAACTTGGGTCCTCTGGAAGAGCAGCCAGTAATTTTAAATTAGTGAGTTCTCTCTCTATCACACTAGGTGAGAACCACTCCTCACAGTGCTATTGTGAAGATTACATTTTGCATTACTCTTGCCCCCTACCCTATTCCACGCAGCCAGAGGCAGATGCTTGAAACAAAGCTGTATTAACCATGTTTATTTGGGAGGAGAAGGAAATATCCATGCAAGAACAGGGAATGAGATAAAGTAGAGTCAACATAAAACACAGGGTTGTTATCAGGGTAGCAGCCAGCTGAGGAGACTGGAACTAGAAACTACTGGTAAATTCTAGAAGCTACTTTATCCCACCTGACAGGAAAGCAAGCTGGAGCATCTCCACACTTGCTTCTGCTGGCTTGTGTTGAGTGTATGTTTGCTCCCCAGCATGCAGATTGGTAAGTGATACCTATGTACCTTGGTGTGGTGAGGGGCAGTGATGAGAGACCGGGGCATGCACAGCATCTGCTACAGTCTTTTAAAAGCTATTCTGTATGAATGCCTTTATTTACTTGAACATTCACCAAGGACTTAGTACTGAAGGAGTATTGAGAACTAAGACACAGGAAGGGACAACGGGTCTGTTCTCTGATCGCATCTCTAAAAGCCCAGAGACAAAATGAATGCAGTCAGCACTGAAGAGTGTCGTGACAGAGAAAAGATAAGGGAGGTACTTTGGAGAATAAAGCCTTGAGACATTATCTGTTGTGCAGGCCAGGAAATTTCCCCAACCAAATGAGATTGATGTTGGGACCTTAAGTACAGCAAGAATTAAACCAGAAAAAGTGAGCTATTTCCCAGGGAAGATGAATCAGGCAATGTTCACAGAACACAGCCCTGGCCTTGGAGTAGAACCTGGCACTTTCTACCCATATAAAGTTTTATTGAAATGCAACACACCCACCCTTGGACATATTGTCGATGAATGATTTCTCCACACAGTGTCAGATGGAATAGTTCAAAGAGGCTGTATCCACCTCACAGCCCAGCTGGTCCTCTACAGTAAAGGTTGCTGCTACCTTTGGCTCACACTAAGAGCTGAACATGGATTCTAAGATACATTAAGCCACTAAAATGTTGGCAATTGCTTTTCTGTAAATATATGTGAGATAACGCTTATGAAAAGCTCACAGCCTATTGAGGGCAAGAGAGTGTCAAAAATAATTATAAGACCATCTGACTGACGTGCTAATAAAAACCTACACCAAGGCTTACAGATCTGCCAAGAAGAAAGTAATTAGTTCTGCTCAGGGTGGGAGGATGGCTTCACAGGGGGAGAGAGAGGACTTGGAGTTTAATCTATATTTTCAGGTTAACGAAGGGAGGTAGACTAGAGTGTTAGAAAAAAAAGTAGTGAAAAATGAAAAAAAAAAAACTTGTTCAGAAAATATGGAAGCTTACTTCCTTGTACCTTTTGAGCAGATGGCAGAGCACAGGGACCACTTCTGAGGAGACTCACCATTTGTTGACTTTTGGTCAATAAGGATACTATACCTGCGTTTTCAACCTGCTTGGAAAACATATTCCCTAGGTCAAAGATCCAAGACAAAAACCACCAAAGATGGTCAATATATGAAGGAATAAAAATGGGCGTGCTAGGATATTTGGGTATAAAACTGTTGGGCCTCCCTGGGTCCAAACTGGGTACAGGTGTAGTATAGTTTTAGCTTATGGCAGCCACAGATAATGATACCAGAGAATAAAATAAGAACTCAAAAGACTATACTATTTTAACTTTACCACACAAAAATAAATTACCAAGAGAAGGAGAGGAAAACGCTGTTCCTGAAGTAAGAACAGCAACTAATGGTAGACTCATCTAAGTAGAGAGTCACTGATGGGAGACCATGAAACCACGACAGCAGAAACTATGGGAAAATGATTAATGGAGGCTAGAAACAATCGAAAAAATATGAAAAGATGCAAAATGTTTGTGTAGATTGAAAATATCCTTACAAGAATCTTATTAGTTATAAATGCAAAGATGCTAAGTTTGTAATAATGGAAGCCTGGCCAGTGGCCAACATCACAGTAAAATAAGCAAGTTAATGTCACCAGGACCAGTTAGCTGTCAATTTTATCAGCTTACTTCATCTGACAGGAGAGACTCAGTGGAGGAATTGCCTAGCTCAAATTGGCCTACGGATATGTTTGGGGGGATTGCTTTGATTACTAATTGATGGCTGAGGGCCCAGCCCACTGTGAGCAGTACCATTCACTTAGCAAGTAGTACTAGGTTGGTTAAGAAAGATAGCTAGGTGTGGGTCTGTGAGTAGGCAAGCAGTTCCTCCCTGAGTTCTTGCCCTGACTTTCTGCAATGACAGATTGGAAAGTGACCTGGAAGCGTAAGCCACAGAAACCATTTCCTCCTCATAGTGCTTTGGATCAGAGTATGTTATCAGTGACAAAATGTCACATCAAGACAGATGAAAACAAAACAAAACACTGTGCTCCAGATCCAGGCCATGAAGAGGATACCATGAAACTTCTGCTGTTGTTCTCGCTAGGAACTAACCATCAGACAAATGATGGGACAGACAATATATGTACCCTAGGATCTTGAAATTGGTCAAAGTCAATGTGATGGTTACTCTTTATTGTCAAATGACACGCTCTAGAGTCACTGGCAGGGGGTGTCAATGATGATTGCCTAAATCAGTGGTTCTTAACCTTCCTTATGCTTTGACCCCTTAATACAGTTCCTCATAGTGTGGTGACCCCCTGCAACCATAAAATTATTTATTTATTGGGTTTTCAAGACAGGATTTCTCTGTGTAGCCACGACTGTCCTGGAACTCACTCTATAGACCAGACTGGCCTCAAACTCGGAGATCTGCCTGTCTCTGCTGCCCAAGTGCTGGCATTAAATGTGTGTGTACCACCGTCACCCAGCCATAAAATTATTTTCATTGCTACTTCATAACTCTAATTATATTATTGCTATGAATCATAGTATAAATATCTGATATGCAGGATATCTGACTTGCAACCCCTGTGAAAAGGTCCTTTGACCACCTCCTGCCCCCAAGGGGTCTTGATCCACATGTTGAGAATCACTGGTCTACATTAAGTTGGACCATGGGCATGTCTATGTGGGATTTTTCTCATTTGGATTAATTAAGGTAGGAAAAACCAGTCTGAATGTAACTGGTAATATTTTATGTGCTAGGTCCTTGACTGAAAGAAAAAAATGCATGAGTTAATTAATGCATGGCACTCTGCTTCTGGTTGTGGATGTGACATGGCCAGCTCCTTCAAGACCCTGTTACTGTGACTTCCCCACAATGGTGCACTCTAACCTGGGATTATGAGAGTAAAACAAATCCTTTCTCCCTTAAGTAGCTTTTGTCAGAATGTCTTATCACATCTAGGAAATGAAAGTCGGACAATGGGGGGATGGGGGAGAACTCTCCAGAACGTACAGAGGCACAAGGCTTAAATGCAGCATAGGTCCAAGATTTTTTTTTTCACTTTTGCCATAAAGAACACTAATGCAGTAATTGGCTAAATCTGAATAAATTTTGTAAATTAGATGATATCCTTCCAACAGTATCAATGCTGTGATTTGATTAGTGTTCTGTGGCTCTGTAGAAAGATCCTTGTTTTCAGGAAATCACCAACTGGATACTAAGGGAGGGGACAGCAGCTGTTGGTTCACTCTCCAAGGGTCTGCAGAAGGAAAAGTAATTAAGTAATGTGACAAACTGGCAACATTTAGGGAAAAGAGATGACGGGCATAAAGGGATTAACTGTGCTCAATTTCCAGCTTTCCTGTAGTCTGAATTAATTTCAGAACACGAAGTCAAAAACAAACACCCTGCTAAGGAAAGCTGGCTGGGACATGCCAATATGCATTAGCATACCCAGAGTATTAGCTGTGTGACCTTAATCACCTTATGGGCCTCTCTGAGCTTGACCACTCTCAAAAGCAGTAATGAATGGCACCTATTTGTCAGGCTGAAGCAAAGACCATGAGATGCTCTCGGCTCAGCTTCCACAGTCTCCAACAACTCCCGAGTTAGCCCAAGACACTTGGTCGCCTTATGGATGAAGCATCTTCCATACAGCTTTCAAATTCCCAGCTTTACTCTTGGCCTCAGCTGGGCAGGATTACTATGCAACTGGGTCCTGAATGGGCCTGCCATGCAGCCAGGTTCCAGTTTTTCTTTTAAGGGACTTGGTCATCTTATCAATGAAGCCATTTTCCGCACAGCTTTCAAATTCCCAGCTTTACTCCTGCCCTCAGCTGGACGAGATTGCAATGCTAACTAGGTTCCAGCTTTGCCCGTAAAAAAAAAAAAAATACTCTATAGAAAAATTAGTGAATGAGAACACAAACAGAATAAAAGCTGAACACTTCCATCTGCTCTCTTCTACCTTGGGAGATTGCATTCACTGCCAGCCCAGTTTCCAGATACTTGGAAGATATATGGGGAAAAAAGAGATGGAAATTTGAGGTGTAGCCTGGGGCTGGGAGGAACTACAAACAAGGAGACAGGTTTTGGCTGAGGCAGCACACACCTATTCATGAGAGATAGAGATAGTGATAGAGATCGATAGATAGATAGATAGATAGATAGATAGATAACAGTATTTAATATCATATTTTATTAATTCTTTGAGATTTCTTACAGTGTATCCTGATTATATACACCCAATTCTTGCCCCTAATTCATCCCAGATGCACTCCTTACATCCCTACTTCCTTACCTACCCAGTCCAATTGGTGCTGCTCATATACTCATGGGTGTGGGGCCATCCACCAGAGTGTAGTTGATCTGCCAAGGGCCACACTGTTAAAGCCAACTGACTACCCCTTCCCTAGAAACCATCAGTTGTCAATAGTTCCTCAGTTAGCAGTGGGCTCATAAGCTCCTCCTCCCTCTCCGTGTTGACTGACTTGATCTTGTGCAGGCAACCACAGCTCCTGTAAGTTCATGAGTGTAGATGAGCTGTCATGTCAGAAGATGCTGTTTCAGTCCCATCCTCTTGCATCTGTCTGTTACGGTCCTTTCATTGCTGGGCTGTGCTTTCTTCGAAAGCACGATGGTTACCAAGTAAGGTCACTAGCTCTTTCCACCATCCCTCCTCACTCTCATCAAGGTCCTACTCTTAAGACAACCAGGAAAGACATTCAACCCAGGCCAGCCTTCATCCTGCCTCCTTATTGCCACCAATACACTGAATGCCTGCATCACCTTGTCCTGTGCAGGACATGGAAGAAGAAATAGTCATCGCTAGTCCACACCACAGCTATGTTTGGGCAGGAACGGATTAAGGAAAAGTTGGGTGGGAAAATGCTATTTGAGGAGCTTGGGGAACTCTGGGTTAAGTCCTGCTCTTTCAAATACAGAACTTTTAAATTGCTCAGGTGGCTCCTGACCCCCATTAGCCCCAGAGTGCTGTACCGCTCTCTCCATGAAGCTGTGCTGTGCATCCCCTGTCCTCATTTTTCAAGTCAGGGAAAGGGAGGCTGATAGAAGCCACTCACTTAAATTTACATAGTGGGTGGAAAAAGCCATGGCTGTTATTAATGCAGAAAGCTCCTGGGCCTCTGATCCAATATGGATAATTATCTTCACTCCCTGACTCTTTACTTTTCCCTGAAGGCTTCCTGGGATAAGCCACTATCTGCTCTTTAAGATGGCTACCTGCTGTCACTGAGTCCTTGGTCCTTATCACAAGAGTACATTGCTTGTGTTTTGAGATGCCATATATTTGATCTTCTCCTACTCGGCCTAGTAAGCCCTTTGGGATCATTGAAGATAAAAACCATTTCATAAATGTAGCTGTATTACAGAATAAAATAGTTTATAGGGGACTTCAAGAAAATTACATTAGCTTGTGTCTCGTTTTTATGGAGTGCCACTGTTCGAATTGTTTTATAAGTATAGAGAGGGCCCACTGTGGATTTATTAGAGTTGAGTGATCTCCCATTTCTTTTTCTCTGTGGCCTGCATTTCTTCTCTGGTATTTGAAGATTACACTGTACAAATTGAGAGGCGGAGTGTGGCACACACAAAGTGACTCGGGCGGTCTCAAAAGCCCCCAGCTCCACCGGGTGTTGATTGTTCCCTGCGTGAACACACAGTGTGGGACTCCCACAAAGGAGCCAGGGGCGTTGAATTGTCCCGTCCCACTGTGAGGACACACTGGGTGTCTCTGTTTTTCAATGTACCTTTGCAAAGGGCTAGCTATATCACTCCTGCTGGAGTTTGACTAAAGGGCTTCAGATGCCAGGCAGGAAAACACTGTTCCCCATGGGGTTTTTTACCACCAAGGGAAATGGGTACTTCATGTTTCTCCGGTATGTGCAGATCATTTACGCATTTCAGGAACTGCTTTCCCCATCTGGGGATTTTTAAATGTGGAGGGTTCAATAGGCACACAGAAGCCGGGTGTTAGCGGTGTCCTGGTGGAAAGTGTATCGTTATGAAGAAAGCAAGTTAAGTCAATCACTATATAACTGAATGTGTCACAGTTGTCTATTGTGATTTGGACATGAAACGTCCCTCCTAGGCTCACACGTTGGAACACACTGTACCCAGCTCCTGGGGCTGTTTCGGAAGGTTGTGGAACCTTTGTGGGGTAGAGCCACAAGGGAGGAAGTGGATCACCAAAAGGTGAGCCTTGAATTGTGACAGCCTGACCCCCCATTTCCTGCTCATTCTGCATCCTGAATGCCACAAGCTATGTGCTCTGCCAAGGCTCTTGCAACTGTGATTTCCTTGCTGCCATTTTTTTCCAGACATGATGGACACTGTCTCCTTAGAAAGCTAAAATAAACCCTTTCTTTCCTTAAGGTCTTCTGTGAGGACATTTTTGTCATGCTAGCACACTGTCACTTAGTCTGGCAGGTTGGTTGAAGGATTTTCTTGTATCAAAAACCTACAGATACTCAAGTCCACTAAATAAAACGATGTTATATTTGCAAAACGTAGAGAGTCTCCAGCCTTCTTTAGCTTAATTGCAAGACTGAGTAATATGTAAATAGTAGTTCTGCTGTATTCTTTATGGGATACAGACAAGAAAAACACATATCTTTTGTTAGTTTTTAAATATTTTTGACCTGCAGTTAGACAAAATGTATAGATGCGAAAATCTTGGGCATGGAGGGCAAATGGCATATAATTATACTTGTTAGTGGATAAAGGGAAAGAGGTTAGCATATAAGATTGTCAGAGGGGGTTAAGCCAATGAAAACACCAGATATGGGGTACAGGAGGCCTCCCTATAGTGTGGGGGCAGAGGAAAGTGTATGGATTTGGAATAGAATGGAATCACGGTTGTAGGGATAGAAACTACCCCAGGAGTCCTGAGATGGTGTGATATGGTCGATCCCAGTTACAACCTTGATGAGATCTAGAATCGCCGGGGCTTCTGGACAAAGCTATAGGGGAATAATCTTGATTTGGCTAATTGAATGGGGAAGACCTGGCCACTGTGGGTGGTACCATTCCCTGAGCTGGGGCACTGGACTGTATACAAAGGGGAAAATGAGCTAAGCACAAGCATTTGTCTCTCTCTCTGGTCCTTGACTACGGAAGCTAAGGGACAAGTTGCCTCAAGCTCCTGCCTCTGTGACACCCTGCACCTCGATGGACCCTGGCCTCAACATATGAGCCAAAGAAAACCTTTCCTCCCCTAAATGGCTTTTGTCAGAGGATTTCATCCCAGCACCTGGCAAAGTGATGAACACAGATGGAATTCTGCTTCCAGTGTGGACAGGGCTCGGGGAGGTGTGAAGATTCAGCTGTGTTGTGCTGAGCAGAGGTCAGGGGCCCTGGAAGGCAGAGACACGGTCTCAGACTCAGGACATCTGCTCTGCCGCCTCAGCTGCAGCACACAGCAGCCACTGCCAAGGCAGAATCCAGCATGACACGCTCTGGCAAGGAAGCATCTCTCCACATTACCACATCGCCGCCCCCCCCCCCAATCTGAATCACAACATAAAATGAAACATGTGTAATCGAAATGGTTTATATTGAGAACTCCCTGTAATTAAAAACCTCAATGGACATGTTTGCATTATCCATTTTTAAAGCAGAGAGAATGCATCACAGCAGACCAGCACAAAAAAATGAACCTCCCATTTAATGTGACAAAGAAGCACCCAGGAGAGAAGGGACCCCAAGTGAAACTCTGACCCCTGTCATTCTTTCTGAGGCACATTTGTCTCTCTGCTTGCCACAATGACATGGAAGCCTGAGGTGGATGCTGCTTTCTTCAGAAAATGGCAGAGGATGCCCTGGGATGTAATCACACTTTCCTGGGAATGTTTGCAGATAGGATCCTTTCTCTCACTCTGTCTCTAGGCTCCCACATCTCTTTCTGCCTCCTGCCCCCTGCTGCCACCTCCAGCTCAAGTTCTGCCCTTGCAAGTCTGATGGGCACCACAGCTTATGACACCCACCCTTTGCTGGGTCCCACCCAGTGTTCTGAACTCTCAAGACAAACAGGGTTGCCAGCTACTTGCTGTTTCAAGCTCAAAGCATAGCAATCCTGCTAGGCTCCTCCTGGGCCCCATCTTTATGAGAAATGAATCCTCCAAGAACCACTCAGCCCCAATGGTGTTGTTCTTTACACTGTGACATCACATCCTGGCAAGCTTTGAGCCCCTCCCTCCCTCTCTCCTGGACTCAAGAAACACTGCCCCTCATCTTCAGAGGCTGTGCTTCCCCTCCGTACAGCCATTCTTGACCCAGCAGCAGGAGGCTGTGTCTAAAAAACAAATAGGATCTCATCAATCACGTCACAGCTCAAAATTCTCTACTAAAATATACAAAGGTTCAGCCACTATTGTAACAACTACACAGGTTGTATTTTGTTCGTTTGTTTGTTTGTTTAATAAAAAACAAAACAGGCAATTACCACATAACCTAGGCACTACATTTTTGGGCATTCATATCAGAGAACAAAAGTCACTGCAAAGAAAGACCTGGACACAAATGTCCAATACTGCCGTATGAATCTCTAAAGGATTAGAAACGACCCAGCCATCCTTCAAAACTGTGCGCCTGGTGGAACAAATGATGATCCATCTACACCATGGACTACTACTCAGCAATACAAAGGAATTTGTGAACTTAGAGAGCAAGAGGGATTTGGCAGGCAGAATTAACATTGATAATCGATTGACCATTAAACTGGGGAGTTAAGCCAAGATGTCCCAGGTGAGCACAACTGGGAGTAGCAGAATCCATAGAAGCGGAAGAGCAGGGCTGAGGAGATGAGACATTTGGTAAAAGTGCTTACAGGAGGACCTGAGTTGGGGGCCCCAGAACCTATGTCTAAATCTGAACATGGCAGTGTGACCTGTAATCCCAACAGCGGGGAGGCATCCCTGTGGCTCTCTAGTCAGACAGTGTAGCTGAAATGGTGAGCTCTGGGCTCAGTGAGAGACCCTGTCTCCAAAAAAACAGAGAATGACTAAGAAAACACACAAGCTTCTGGTCTCCGTACACATGGTCATTCCTTCTCATCGCTTCCCTCTTACACACACACACACACACACACACACACACACACACACACACACACAGAGAGAGAGAGAGAGAGAGAGAGAGAGAGAGAGAGAGAGAGACAGACAGACAGACAGACAGAGACAGATAGAGACAGAGGCAGAGACAGAGAGACAGACAGAGACAGAAAGAGAGAGACAGAGAGACAGAGAGAGAGACAGAGAGAGACAGAGAGAGAGATGGTGGGGAGTGGGCACATCAGAAAGAGACATGACGATGAGAGAGCTGGCAAGAGAAATGTAACTGCAGTGTGAGCCAGACGCCAGAAATACATGACAGTATATTTCCCTCAGAAGACCCCAGAAAGGAAAGCAGGCACCATGAGTGTTGAGCCACTGAAACCACAGTAAACTCAGTAGCAGTGGGAATCTAATACGGGAGACAAAAGAGCTCTTCCCTGAAAATGCCACATAGCTTTGAGTGACATGAATATCCTTTAACCCTTTTGCCCTCATAAATGCAGCATCACTCCTGACGTCTTCCCAAATAACTATGAGTTGAAAGTGTGGGAAGGGTGTGAAAGAGAGATCTCACAAATTGCAAAGTAGGGACCTAAAAAATAATGGAGGAAATTTCCTCGTTCTGTATACATTATTTTTGTGAAAGATAATTATTTGGATCTGAAAAACCAGGATCAAAATTGGCATATAGCCACCAGACCATGGACACAGCTAGGGCAACCTTGTTCCTCACCCAAATGCCACACACTGTAGACTTTAGTGACATCACAATCTAGCTACATTTTGGTATCATTTTTTTCATTGTATTTGACTACAGTGAGCAACTCAAGTAGATTTCATTTGTCTCCAGCACTTGACGCATGCCAGGATAGGAGGACAATTTTCGTCCTGGGGCTAATTCTCCTAACATGTCCTTGATGCCCTATGTTATTCTCCTGCGTCCTCCTGCACACCACTTCCATGTTGGCCCAAGGGAAGCATTATTCCTTCCTCAGTTTAGCTCTGGTTGCTAAAGACAACTGCATCAGTGGCCTGTGACTGGTGACTTCTGAGATGAATCCCTCCTACATAGGTGTGGCAGGCTATACCTTCTCCAAAGAACTACAGACCCAATGATCTCATTCCCCATTTCCTTCTTGTTGCTATACTAAAACATCCTGACTGAAAACAACTTAGGAGACAAAGGGTTTTTTATTTGCACTCACAGTTCCAGAGTATAGTCTATTGCTGCAGCAGGGCCTTGAGACAGTTGGTCACATCAAATCTACAGTCAGCATGCTTGCTTGCTTGCTTATGCTCAGCTTGCTTTCTCTACTGTGCTTCTGTAGCTCCTGCCTAGGGAATGGGGCTGCCAGGCCTGGGTCTTCCCACATCAAGTAAGACAGCATCTACAGACACGCCCACAGACCATCTCAAATGAAGATGATCCCTTACTGAAATTCTCTTCCCAGGCTATTCCAGCTTGTATCAAGTTACCAATGAAGCCTGGCCATCACAATGACTAAATCTAGCAGGCTCATTGCTTCATCTTAAGCCTGTCCCCTCCTGCTGCTTTCCCCATCTTGAGGGATGCTCCTATCACATAACCAGCTCCCTGTGGTACATCTACAGCTTGCCCTGTTTGCCTCGGACACTAGGGTATCTCTAGGCTTCAGCTGCTTCTTCAGTGAGTTCCTACCCTGACTGCCCTTAATGATGGGTTGTGACCTGGAAGGCTAAGATCAAAGAAGCCGTTTCCCCTCTGAGTTGCTTCTGCTTGGAATATTTTATCCCAGCCATGGCAAGCATGGGAAGGACACTGCTCTTTTAGAGGGTCAACGTTCAGTTCCCAGCATGCATTTCAGGTGCCTCACAGCTATGGACCTCTCTAGGGGAGCTATCACTGTCTTCTAGCCCCTGTAGGCACCTGTACACAGGTACACACACACACACACACACACACACACACACACATAAATAAAAATAAAATAAATACAAAGTTTCCAAAGTTGTAATAACGATAACATCAAAACAAACAAAAAAACATTAAGAGGTATAAACTGTAGTAAAAACACTAGCCGCCATTCTCAGGGTGCTTTCCCCTGTCAGCCATTTCCTCCACATCATCTGTTTCCTTCATCCTTGTGAGGAAGGCTAAGGAAAGCTAAAGCACTGGTCAGCACCACACCACAGGTGAGAGATGCGCACAGATGTCTGAGTTTGATCAGAGCATGAGATGTGTTCTGGAGACCGGGATGGCAGATGGAAGCTGCTTGGGAAGTGTCCACTCTCTCTGAGCTCAGGTTCATCATGTGCAAGTAGTCATGTGACTACCACCCTCCCTGGGGACCATCATATACACTGATGTTCTGACATCTGACAGCATTTGTTTGAAAATGCTTTCGTTTGGTAAAAGCTTGTGTGACTCCAGCCCCTTTTAACGCTTCCAAAATTGTACATGACTGGAAGGAAAATCAATTCATTTCCACAAGGTTATTTTTACCAAAAAAAGTAAATATTAGAAATTACTATCTGTCCCCCAAGGAAAGACCAGCGTTTCCTAATTTTCCTCAGAGTAAGAGATGGTCACACATGATCATTTGCTCACCAGTGAGATAGGAAAAGAAATGGCAGGTATAACTTCCCAACTATACATCCAAACGGAAGGGATCTGTCTTCTCTACTGCTTCCCATTAAAATGTGGTATCCAGTAACCTAGAACCAACAGCAGAGGCCAGGCCTTTTTGGTCTATTCTAGTCATCTCTTACAGAGCTGCCCTCTGCCATATTCTCTTCATCTCTTCTCAGTGTTGAAGCTCTGTGAAGTCCCCACTAGAGCCAGGATTGCTTTGCATGAACTAACATACAAGAGAGAACAACCTAGGCATCTCCCTGAAGCCACTGAGACTGGGATCTTTGCTGTGACATCTTAAGCCCCATCCTAGCTAACGTGAAGAGAGAAATCCACTGGGGTATAAGGTATACAAAGAGCACACTTTAAGGTTCTTTGTGAGCTAAGTCTTGCTGGCACATTCCAGGGCTTGTCTGCTTTTGCTTGGCTTTGAGCACCTGACAGGAGGGAAGGTAAGAACAGAGACAGAAGAGTCCCCAGAAGCTGGATCACAGTGGGCGTGTGTGCCCTAACTACGTAGCCGAAAATGAACTTGAACCTGGTGATCCAGGAAGAGATCTACAGAGACTGGCATGGCTGGCCTTGAGATGTCCTTCACATGTCTTCCAGAATAAATGTTCAAACACCTCCACCTTAAAAGAGATGCTTGCAAGGCAGAGTGGAAGGTGACTGAGACAAAGGGTGAAGCTAGGCATAGACAGAAGACATATAGGAGTCCTGACCTTTTAGGTCACATAACAACTGGTAGACAGGTGAAGGAAACTGGAGAAAGGGACAGGAGCCATCTACGCCCATGTGTGACAGGTGCAGGGCAAGAGGGACCACTGGTCTGTTAAAGTATGAGCTGTACCCTGGGGGAAAGTGTGGCTTTTTAAGTGTGGGCAGAGGGCATTGGTTGGTGAATTTTAATTTTGTGGTTGTAAGATCGATTTTGTAGTCATAGATCTGTATTTGCTCATGGGACATGGAGGGGATGCTAGCCAACAACAAGTAGACAAACAAATGTTAGACCCAGTCACAGTGCGGCAAAGACACCCTATTATGTCATAGCAAAGCCTTCATTTAGTTGTGTGTGTGTGTACCTGTCCATATGCATGTAGGGCTGTGTGCGCACATGTGTGTAAGTATGTATGCAGGCCAAGGGACAATCCTGGATATCTAACCTCAAGAAGCATCCGTCTTGCTTGAGAACAACTCCCTGAGATTTGGGGTTCACTGATTCAGCTAGGCTGACAGACCTAGGAGTTTCTGGGTTTCATCTGCCTTCCCTCCCATGGTAGAACTACAAGCTAGTGCTACCACATGGCATCTTAATGGGTTTGAGGGACTGAACCTAGGTCCTGGTGAACAAACAATAGCAGGCACTTTATTGATTGATCTGTCTCCCAGCCCAAATTAACATTTTTATAATTGTAGGAACTGTGGTTTCTCAAAATTGTGTTTCCTCAAATACTCAGAATATTGGGGTAGGGGGAAGGCCGACTTCTCCTGGCTACCACCATCTTTTTCAGCAGTCATAGACTGTCTTCGGATTGAGCAGGCGATAACTGCACATAGAAACAGTGCTTACAGGGTACCCCTTTCCTGTGTGAATCTCTTTTGTGTACAGCTCAAAATTAGCCAGCAGCATCAATGGAGCTGGCCTTCAATAGACTGAATCACTGGTCTCCAGTAGCTGTTGCTGTGAGGATGGTCTCAGCAATGGTTGCACAGTACATTGTCTGGAGCAGCGTCTGTCCAGCATACTTCCTCTCACTGGATTGTTTCTGCCTCCGTTTTCCTACCGGCCTCACAGTACCCAACACAGCGCCAGACTCACAGTAGGTGCTGAGAACAAACAATAGGAGTCCATGTTTAATAAACTGCCACCCATTTATGCTTTAAATTCTAGCTATTTAGAGACCACGGGCCAAAAATACAACAGATGCAAACATGCATCACTACACCCAGTAGGGTTAAGCAGAGCATGTGTAATCATAAACTGAACAGATAACAATCAGGCTGAAGCATTCATTATTTAAAGTGAAAAGCTAGACCTGCAGCTACGGAGGCCAGCTTGAGTCACCTCCAATCAGCCACTCATCGTGTCCTTCCCAAATGCCTTAGGAACCTAGAAATCAGACTTTGCAACTGCGTGGTAGTGATTTTTCTCTCCTGCCAGAACAGTGCGAGGCATGCAGTTTGCTTAATTGAACAGCAGATTAAAGTCATCAATAAACTCCTGGATTGCTTTGGAAAAAAAACAAACTTGGCAGTGCCTCAAAAGGTTAAAAATAGAGTCACCATAAAACCTAGCAATTCTTCTCCTAGGTAGATAACAGAGGGAAATAAAAACATGTCAATATGAGGCTTATAAGCAAAATTTTATAGCAGTGAGAATCAGAAAAGCCAAGAAGGAGAAAGAACTCTGTCCATCAACTGATGAACACATAAAAAAATGTGGTATGCCCATACAGTGGAATACTATTTGACAATAAAAAGGAATGCACAATAGATAGTGGCTACAACAGAGATACATTTAAAGAAGTATATTTGGTCAAAGAAGGCAGTTCCTCCAAAACACATATTCTATGATTTTGTTAACGGGAAGTGCTCAGAAAAGACACGCCATAAAAATATGGGAAAGGATTTCAGGGGCTGTGGACATAATGGAGGAAATGGGGCATGACCACAGTGCATACAGCATTTCTTTGGGGCTGATGAGAACATTCTGAGATTGACTGTGGTCGTGGATTAATAACTGCAAATACACTGAAAACTATAAAATTGCTCATTTTAAATGAATGAGCTGTATAGGATATGAATTACAGGCCGGAAGAAGGTGATGCATAAAAATATAATTTTATCTCTTCTCAGCTTTTTGGTTAGATGAAGTGGTTTTTGTTTTTTTTTTATTGCTGCTGCTGCTATTGTTTTTGTTTTTAAGTTACAGAGGGATTTTAACCCAGAAATGTGGCTGCTCTATCAAGGGATCACATCCAAAAACCTACTAGGTCTATGTGATCTGGCTGGAATGCAGATACACTCTGGATTATTGTATGATCTACCTGGAATACAGACATGCCCTTAGTACATACCTTTAATCCCAAACAATAAGATGAGGTTAATTTATAGAAGGAAGCAGCCATGTTTGAAAGGGATGCCTAATTGAGGAGTAGACAAAATGATGAATCAGAGAAATATTTGACAGAATGAGTCAGAGATAAGCTATGTGCCACTCTCGTGAGAACAGGACAGGCTACTTGAGAGCAGTTCAAGGAGAAAGAAAGGAGTTTATTTTATTTTATTTTTTTTTTACTGAAAGCGTTCTTGCCAGGACATATTTACAGAGACAAGTTGTAGAGAGAACAAGTTAGACACAGGTGGAGACAGAACGAGCCAGAGAATGAGAAGGGACCAGAAGACTAAAACATATTGCCAGAGTTAGTTTGAGGCCAGGCAGAGCAATTCAGTCAGAAGCCAAGAGAAGCCAGTTTGAATCAGCCAGCTTGGAGACGTGTTTAGGTCAGAACAGCTAATCTGAACCAGGCAGCAAGAGCTAGAAAGACTTTGGATTGGCTCTCATCTCATCCTCTCATCAGAGGAAATAAAAACAACATTTACATCTACTATTTTTCAAATGTTTTAATAACAAGATCTCAATGTTGGTCAATTCTAAGTCAGCTTCCTTAGACAGAGGTTGTAACAGAACCCACAGGAAGGATGGTCCAGATGACAAGTACAGTGACTTTACACAGATAATTTCAGCTCATGGATGGAGTCTTGCTCTCCTCACCTGGAGGACCAGAGTGTAGCTGGTAGGAGCTACCCCATCTTCCAGGGTCAGTTGACCCTGATTCTTTCTACCCATAGACTCCTCTGGCTCCTCGAACTTGCCCCCAAACACAGCATCACCCTGGAACCATGTCTATGTAGATCAGAAGCTCTAGACTCTGTACCTGAAGTGACAGTTGTCTTGTCCATCATCAATATCCAGCCTCCTCATGGGTGAAATAAAGCCACTAGATGTGACTCATACTGTCCTCTCCTGGCCTTCGTCCCTTCCCCAGGCAAACTCACCATCCCTGGCATCACTTTTCATACAACCATTGTGCACAGAACCTTTATATTTTAAACTTGGCAGTCAATAAGTCCAACCCAAGACAAACTGTGTCTTCTCCTGAGGTCCATTAGAGGAATAAAATAAGGCACCACACATGGAATGTTTCAATACCATGACTGACCACTGACTAACTGTTGACTCCATGCCATTATTATTTCTATGGATATTATTGAAAATAAGAAATTGATTGGAATTCTTAACCAGGTCTTGATCCATCTGGAAGGCTGTCTCAGCCTTATGGCTCATATTATCACTGGGCTTCTTATCCTACCACTAGGAACCCAGATAATTATTTTCCCCAGTTGATTCTTAGTTTTCAAAGACTCTATCTAGCAAACTGGCATGGCTTGAGTAATAATTCATTCGCTCTCTCGTGTTTTATTAATCAAAGACACAGAACTGCCAATCAGAGCGTCCCATCAGAATAAAACGACTGAGGTTGTCAGGGAGAGCTAATATCATTTCAATCAACAGCAAAGAACCACGATGCTTTTGCTAGTTTGAGAGGCTTTATCACTTGTAAAAGAGTGAGTCGATTAGGTTTGCTGAAATCTTTTTAAATGGTTCCCAGACTGATCTCTACTGGTACAATGTCTCTTAAGACCCAGGAACCCCATATTGGCAATCACTCACCTAATAGCACTCATGAAGAAATATGCTTGTTTTGTTATAAAAGTTGGAGCAATAAAAGCTTTATCATCATAGTTGGCAATAACCTTTCTTTGTGTTATGAGAAAATAAAGGATAAATGCTGTTTAGTAATGTAATTTTTTTTTACATTGACCTTTTTATAGTGAAATAGTCTCATATCTAAGAAGGCTTGGATTGCACCAAGATGCTGAGCCGTTTCAAGGTCCCCACTGCAGCACTGAGATATTATAATCTGTGAGGGAAACATAATGGGAGATATGGATGATCGAAAGATATACAGACAGACAGACAGACAGACAGACAGACAGACAGACAGACGGACGGAAAGACAGATAGACCACAGCTAAGGGCAGCAGTATGGAGAGTGGGTCCACTCTCTGCTGCTTAGGGCCCGCTCTCTGCTGCTTAGGGAAAATGCCCCTTGTTGGCACAATGTTCAAGCAGATGTGCTGGGGACATGGCAGGGCACAGATGATTCTGTTTCCTTTCTCGGCCCTGTTCTGTCCTTGAGCACAGCACCTGGCAGCCTTGTCTCCTGACTTCTAGCTGGGTGGATAAATGAGGGGCATCTGCTACAGATCAGAGATGGAGATGGTCTTTTCTCCTGCTTTCTCCCTGAGGGCACAAGGCTGGCTGCATCTTAATCCAACAGCACTTTGTCCATAGGCAACTGCACATCTGGCTTTTATTCAATATGCCCATTCACTGTCCAGTAAGCTCTATGGCAAGAATAACAGTGTACTATCTCCAGATCCAAAATGCTGACCCACTCTTTGCAGCTTCCCTATAAATCTCCCATACTTTGGTCAACTGGGTTTTACTAGGCTTTAGATGCTAGTTTAGTGGTACTCCATGTCCTTAGCCAGGACCCTGACTGATATTCATAGTGATCCTACCCTGAAACCGAAGGGCAGAAGACCCAGTTTGATGTGGTATTTCAGTTCAGCATCTTTCATTACAGGAAAGATGTAGGTTGATGGAATTACATATGGAGGGGCATATAGGGCACAGCCAGTCAGCCAGGGTTCTTGCTGTACAAGACAAATGACTCACATAAAGTTCAGAGTTAGACTGAGATTCCACTAGCAGGGTCTACAGAAAGCTCTCAGCACACTGCCAAATATATCATAAATAATTAATAGACACTAACTACTGATACTATATTCTAAAGACTGCAGGAGAAAAGCCTATTCATCATTCCATCTTTGCTGGCAACAGCAACCATTGCTTTTCATATTATTTGGATCCAAATTCACATTAGAGCCATCACTGCAGGTAACACGAAGATGTACCTGCAGGAACACAAGCCAGCAGTTCACTGGGAGCTTTGAGCTTGCCAGGAACTGTGTGCATAACTGTCTAGTCTTTGCCTCATCGAACATAGATGCTCTCTGGAAGGCAGTCATTTCAAACTAGCAGACGCAAGAAATATGCCCACATGTGAGTGGTACAAATTTGGTGGAAGTGGCCTTTGAAGCCATTGTGGACACAGGCAACATCCAGACTTCCCTGTTTAAGATGTCATATCAGCAAAGCTAATTCTGAGCAACTTGATGGGCATAGAGTCAGGCTGTCTAAGAAGGGAGAATGCCTACACATTTATCACTGTCAAAATTCCCTTTGAGAAAGCTATGCTGTGACTGTACATCGAATTCTGATCAGGCCGTATGTTCCAGAGATGCAAACAGCAGAGTGACATGTGTTGAGACTGTGACGCTGTGCAGGGAGTAGGGCTGGGCTTATGGGGGACCAGGACAGGGAGGGGTGTGCTTGTAAAATTTGCATTGAGCAAGAATGACAAGCAGATGAGGTGGTTTACTGGCCTCATCTCTTAGCAGGCCCTCTGTGGATTCCACATGTAGGAAGACACAGTGGCTCTCCTGGGTCCCAGGAGCCTCAGAGTTGAGGCAGGCAGAGGATCTATATCCTTTATGTCCTTGCAAAGTCACCGAACTCCTCTCTAGGAGACAGTTACAGACACCAGGCAAACCTAAGTCAGCAAAGAAAAGGTTCCCTCTCTGGAGTCCCCTGTGGCTCCCCATAATATAGCAGAGTCTGTAGTTTTTCTGGGCTGCACTCAGGAGTCTCTTGATGGAGACAGGGCAAGCCTTGGAGGGGCACCTGTGCCAGGCAGGAGTACATGGCTGCTGTGAACCATGCTTTGTCATGGTCTAAGCTGTAGAGCTGCATGCTAGCCCTTCTCTTAGTGATGCTTGGGTGATGACTCCTCCATTCCTACTTCAGGCCTAACCATGTGAATGGCTCAAAGGCACACCCCTTGCCACTCGCATGCTCCCAACCCAGGAACAGGCTGTAGGACATCAATTGATTCTGTCACTTCAATCAATGGATAGCTCCTTCTTTGAAGAGTACAAACACTGCTGCTTTCATCTTCAGAGATTGATACAAGGTCTAGGAAGAGTAGGAAGAGGAGGTAACATTTGGCCAGCTCTGTGGCTACATTTACTTCTGTAGAAGACAAACTGCCTATACATACATGCACACCTGCAAAGACACACACAGTCTCTCTCACACACCGACAAGTGGTCATTCTGTATACTAAAAGAGAGCACTAGGCAATGACTATGAGAAATGAGATCACAAGGAAAATCTCCACAACAATACAGTGTCTTTATAACCAAGGGAAAGTTGGGTGGTGAGACAGACATGGGGGAGGGTGGCATGTGGGGATAAAGTCATGGATGGGCGACGTATCAATATGTCAAGGATGCTGGGGCACTGAGACCAGCAGCAGAAGCAGGAAGATGAACATGGATGTATTCTACACCACCCTCCATGGAAGAAACCAACTCTTCCTACACGTGATCTCAGTCTCCCAGACTCCAGAAGTGATTGACAAACTATTGTCATTAAACTACCAGTTACTGGCATTTGTTATAGTATCTTTAGATTAATCCACCCAGCCATGGTCTTTTCCTTTCCTGCTTGCTACTAGTCAGAGTAGATTACTGCTGCTTATACCAAGAGGAACCTGTGACTCCACCACAGGGCACGCAGCTTCTGACACTGAGTGACATTTTCAAGTCTTGGCCTGTGTGTCATCGTTCCTTGTCAAACAGCAACGGTATGTTTTCAACTTGGAAAGCAAAGTGACTTCCGGTGGCCATGGCAGAGACTAAGGGAATGTAGTTAGATCAAAGAGCTAGTGAGTCCATCATAGCAAGCCCTTCAGACACACGAAGGGCTAGGAACACAGCTTGCTACAAAGAAAGCTGCACTTCTTTGACATCAGCACAAATGAGAGAGAGAGAGAGAAAGAAAGAGAGAACAAAAACAAATACCCTTAAGAGTGAACAATTTCATTTTATTTCCACCCCTCCAATGAAAAAGATAATTTTATGAAAAAAAGTACAAATAAATTCATGTATTAAAAAATTAGCTCTGGTAAAATTGCCCTGAGAGCCCCTGTCATAGGCTCTGTCATAGCTGATTGCTATCCCACTAATTGATCTGTCTAGCGATGGCCACTTTGTACCTGTGGGTGTGCCCGTATTGCAACGGGATCTTTGAAGATGGAATTAAGTTAGGATGAGTTCTTTAGGGAAGATCCTCATTCATATATATAATATTAAATATATATTTAAAAAATCACACGAAGACACAGACATTCAGAGAGGGTAAATAGGCATTGGTGGAAGAGAATTGGCTACAGATCAGAAGAAGCCTGGGGCCACCTGAGCTGGCCTTCCAGGGAGGCTGCTCCCAGGGCTCTGACAGCACCTGATGTGGGACTAATAGCCATTGTAGCTGCCCCACTTGTTTTGTTGTGACTCATTACCACAATCTAGGAAATTAATAATCCTCAAACGTCTCTTGAGCGGGGGGTAGGCAGTTCAGTCAGCAAAGAGCTTGCTGGATAAGCACAAGCTTATCAGAAATCACATAAAAAAGCTAGATGTGGTGGCCCACGCTTAAAATACCAGCACTCAGGACGTGGAGGAAAGTCATTCCCTGAGGCTGGCTGCCTAGCCAGGATAGCCCGACAGCTTAGCTTGCAGTAAGGGACTGTCTTAGGGTTTCTGAAACACCAGGACCAAAAGAAAGGAAAGAGTTTGTTTCATTTGTACGTAGTATGCTTGCTGCTCTTCCAGAAAACATGAGTTTAGTTCCTAGCACCTACATCCCAGTGTACACCCACCTGCAAGCACGGCCCCAGGGAATACAATGACCTATTCAAGACTCCATGGGCACTGCACTCACATGGTAAATACACACACACACACACACACACACACACACACACACACACACACACACAAAGTCGGACAATAAACAAATACATTTTGTTAAAGTTAAAAAATTGTTTTTTGAACCTTGATGACAAAACAATGGGTATTTGGCAATCACATCTCAGCATTGGCTACTTCAAGGCAAAAGGAGCAGATGTCTGCTATCTACTACATGTTGTCAGAAAATGTTCTGCATCTTAGTGGTGTTAAAAAGGTAACAGAGAAAATTCGAGGAAGGCCTGCTCAACATCTTTGAAAGTGGCTAACAGCAAAGTTTGCTTGATGAGGTACCCTTAAGCCACTCTGTTCATAGAGGGAAATAAAATAAAATGAGAGGTCACTATCGTGGTCTCCAAAGAGTTTCTTTTGCCTTTTCTCTCTCCATTGTTCCAAATAATGACCCATTTGTTCTAAAAATAAGTCTTCTGCAAGGAAGAAACAAATGTATTTGAAAGTGGTATGTTAACAGGGACACACTAAATGCTATAGAGGAAAAAGAGATGAAGAAATATATGCACGTTTGCCCTGTGCTAAATTCACTGTGGATGAGTGAAGAAAATCATCCTTACTATTTTAAGACTGAGATTAATGTATTTGTAGACCATTTTGGAATATAAAGAGGTCTAAATTGAACATCTGCTTCCCTGTCTTGGTCTTAGAGTCAACCTTCTGGCTTAAAAATTTAGAAAGCAAGATTTGGCGGAGTAAATACATAATTTTGACTTATGCAGATAATTTGCTTGCGGGGCTTGGGGTATCGGAGTGGTTTTTCATTTCTTTGTTTTGACAGAAAATTAACTTTAGAGTTCCTGGCTCTGCTAAGCACTGTGCGACAATGTCTTTCAATGTCCATTAAATAATGCTTAGTACAGTAAATGTTAAATTACCAAGTTACATCTCCATAAATACATGTGAAGTCCACATGAATGCCAAATGAATCCAATACGGTCATTTCTATTACAATAAATGCCAAATGAATTCAGAGCAATGAGATACTTAAAATGTCAGACACTTCCAACCAGTCCCATCATGAATTCATTACTGCTGTGTGACACCCGCTCTGTCAGGGTTTCCACTTTAAATACCATTTCTCAGCTGTTCTTAATAAAATTCCACTCAAGCAACGGGGTCCCATTGAAAATATGGAAGACAAACTCTAAGTCTTGGATAGTAGCACCAAAATAGCCTTCCTGGACTGAGATCCCAACCCCGGCCTCAACGCCTGTGGGTTTCAATTTTGAATAAAACACAAGGAATAAAGCTATAGATCCTAAAAGTTTCTATGTGTAGAAAGATTTTCACCAGGTAGGTTATTTCTTGAAGCTTCTTGGTAGAGGAGTCTTTTGACAACTCACTTTTATAAAATGTACTTAGTTTTGTATTGATTTTGGTAATTGAGACACTGGGGCAGGGCCACGGGGTAAGAAGAGGCAACATTACATAAAACACAAGGCCGACATCTAACTCCATGACTTGATAGTCCCATTCTCCTGGGGTCATTCCCAAATACTTCCTCTGTAGCTGCAGTGTTTTCAATTGTCTGCAAATGTATATATGGTCTTTAACTATCACCTGCTGTGTAATTCTCGCCATGCCTGTTTAGAGAGTAGGAGGCAGGAGTAGGCAGGAAGAGGTCACAGATGAGAGAAGCAGGAGAGCCAGAGATGTAAAGAGGCAGATGCTGCAACCAGCGTCCAAATGCAACCAGCATCCAAATGTGCAGTAGCGTGAACCCTCAGGCTCTCGTTGAGGAATAATAGGAGAAAATTTAAAAAGTTAAAATACTAACTGGCTGATATTGCTGTCAGCTGACCAGCATTTGACAGTAATCACAGTTCAAGGAGTCTAAAACATTTGCTATAGTTTAGTATCTATACATAGAGACTGCCTTCTGTTCTCAGCAACAATGCAATTGTGCAATCTAATCTGTTACAACGCTCTTGCAATATGTGTATATATGCAATAGAAATGTAAATGTTGTTTAAATCATCTGTAACTCTGTTTTAATGGCTGCACATATAAAACATTTTGGCTTTTAGTAAAGATCTGGGTGTGTATATTTTAAGTTATTGACTTATATCGATTTCAGAAATATCGGCTTGAGATTTTGTCCTGTTAAAGAATCAAACTTAAGGTTCATTTCACAAAAGGAGAGAAAACGCTTTTAAAAAGAATTCTGATCTATTAGTAAAATGTGTTACTATTAATATTTCTACCTGTTTTTAGACTTAAATATTTGAGAAATAGGTGATGTCCCATCCATCCATCCGTCCGTCCATCCATCCGTCCATCCATTATCCATGCATTCTACCCTTCCCACACACCCATCACTGCTTCTCTGACTTTCACTTTCATTCATCAATTTATTAATTCACAAATTTACCTATTACTTTAACCAACAAATTGTAGTTATCTAGTATGATCTAGTCATTGTAATAAACACAAGTAAAAGGCACTGTTCTTGTATTACTTCCGTTGCTATGATAAGTATCTTGGCAGGAAACAATATAGAGGAGGGAAAAGTTTGACTTACAATTACAAGTAACGATACATCATTTCAGTGAAGCCAGGGCAGAAACTCAAGCAGCTAATCATACCACACACATCCTCAAGAGCAGGGGAGAGAGAGAGAGAGAGAGAGAGAGAGAGAGAGAGAGAGAGAGAGAGAGAGAGAGAGAGAGAGAGAATGAATATGAACTAGGAAATATGCTGCCAGTCAAAGACCTCCACACAGGCAAGCTGAGTTTGCCATAAGCTAAGAGACTGTCACCATGAAAAGGATTCAGGGGCAGTATGGAGGTGACTATTCTTTTATGGCTTCTTATATGGTACCATCCATCACTTTCCTAAAGTCTTTCAGTGCCACAGGCTCATATGTCTGAACTTCTGGCCCTAGCTGGATGCTGTTTTGGAAGATTTCGAAATGGGTCACACAGGCTGGGTCTTGGGGTTTGACAGCCCAACCTCACACATTTTCTGCTCTGTGACTCCTGGCTGAGTGCCACGTGAGCATCTGAAGCTACGCCTTGACTGCCACTGTGGACTGTATCCCTGGGACACTGGAAGCCCAAACCAATCTATCCTTGCATTTCTTTTTGTTGAGTATTTAATCACAATAATGGGAAAGGTCGCTAAGATAACCTGTCTTACTACTCCATCAAAACAGTGCCACGAACCCTGTGAAAAGCCCTATATGGGCTAGAAGTGGGCAGTGATAGGCATGTAAGCAGGATTTCTCATTTGGGTCACTAGAGTCATTTGGGGTCAGACAATTCTGTTGTGAGTTTTTGTTCTGTACTATAGGATCCTGGCACTCCTGCAGGCCTCTTGCCATTAGATATTAATAAGGCCTCCATCGTACCCACCACACTAACACTCATTATCTACAGACAGGCACTGTCAGTAGTCCCTGGGAAATACCTACATGTCCATCCCAGTCTTTGGAAAGCAGTTTCTCATGTGCTACCTCTAAAACACATCCGGGTCCTCTGTTCTGTTCAATGACCCCATAAAGGAACCTATAAAAGCCCAGCATGGACAATGAACCCTGGTGAACATGTGGAGTTGCAGGCCTCTTTCCATCAGCCTAAGCCACATCCCTGCCTGTCACCCAGCGGAAGCCCATGACTAGACAATGTCATAAAAGGAAATCCCACAAGTGAGATTCCAAATTAGAGCTCTCCTATAGCCTCTTCACCATGCTCAATAAAGAGAGGTATGGTGTGTCGTGTACTCTCAGCCCTAGTCAGACAATTCTCACAATCTTTAATGGCAGTAATGAATTAAATAATGGCTAAGTAATGAATTGGGTTATTTCCTAAGGCCTGAGATCAAGAGAAATTAAATACTTAATCTCGAGGGGTCTGAACTGATGATAACGGCTATTTAAGTGCCTTCAGAGCTGGAGAAACAAGAGCTGAATACTACAGAAGACAACACTGCACACACCCTCTCCTTCCCAAGACTGCAGACTCAGCTACAGTGGACAGCTGGAGAAGATGCAAGAAAGCGCAGGATCGCTTGAATGCTGAGAGAAGCCAAATGCCCTCACAGGAGGGCCTTGCTCATTACTGATGCACTTTGCCATGTTTACACCAAGGACCCAGATACTGGAGCCGCAGCCAGCTTGTGTCATTGGCTGCGGACATGTAGATTATAACTTGATTGATATCTTCCCAAGGGTAAGAACGGGCTTAGATTTCTTTGTTCCCCACAGTATCTTAGACATAATAAGTGTTTGGCAAATATTTAATAGACTTGGTAGAAGCTCCTCGTGTTACTCTTGATGCTGCTTTAGATTAGCTATTGCCCTGTGACAGTGAAGCCACCAGGGAGAGACACAGAAGCATCTACTTCCCCCAGAGAGGATCCCCATTGTCTTACACTTTCCATTGTTGACCCCTGAACTGTCAATATCGATCACTTGGGCTCAGACACCATAAGACAACCACTTCACAACCACTTCAATCATTGCTCCAAAGTTAAATTCAAGAGGTCTACTCTGTGCACTATAAGAATAGATTGATGGAGCTGGAGAGATTGCTCAGTGGTTAGACTTACAACTGTCTGTAACTCCTTTGGAGGGGGATCCAATGCCCTCTTTTGGCCCTTGCAGGCAACTGTACTCATGTGCACATACTTCCAAGCAGACTGACATGCCTACACAAAATTAAAAATAGCTCTTTCAGAATGGATCAGATTCACACTACCATATCTTTGCATGCTAGCAAGGCAATAAGTAATAAGGAAATGCGAAAAGAAGCAGCACGCCTCTGTTTCTCCATGTTCAAGAGAGGAGCTTACAACAAAGGCAATTAAAACATAAGAATGGAAGATCGGTAAGTGAGAAATGACAATAATTGTCAATGCCAAGCTATCAAATCCAATATGTAATTAAATATGTACGATTCAAGTGTAATTAGTCACACACCATAAGGAATTGTGGACACATATTGATAGCGTTAGAACAGAGTTATGTTCAAAAAATGAGAATCAATTAGTGTGTTCTTCTTTGAGCATACAAATAGACTGCACTTTCCCAGAGAGCTACTGGAGAAGACAGGTGGAACACAAGTTCTTGAGATTAGCAGAACTAAGCCTAAATCCAGGCAACACTCAGTGACCTCAGAGTGCTGGCACCTAGAACAATGCAAGGATCCTAAAAGGAGATGGATCTGTTGACACTTAGTTCTAATCTAGAATCCAAGCACTGAAGCTCAACAGCCCCGTGACCTTGAAGAAACCTCAAATCCCCTTGGAGATTTGGTTTTATATCTGTTCGGATATGCCTATTCCAACTTTACTGGGTGTCTTCCCCATAGCGACTAGTCTAGTCTAGACTGGTGTCTACCTCCCACGACTTATATGAACTGAAATTGGGAGGCAGGAGAAAGGGAACTTGCCCTGGAGGGCAAACTGTGAAGAGTTTTACTCAACTGACTCAAGCTGGAAAGTCATTCCTGACTCTCCTCCTTCAGCTTTAGCCCTTTGGTTCAACACTATGGTCTGTTTTAAATATTAAAGTACTTCACAGTAGGGCCAGGAGGTGCCTCAACAGCTCAACGTACCTGCTGAGTAAGCCTCACTAATTGAGTTAGATTCCTGGAGTCTAGGTAATAATGGCGGAAGATGAGAATGGACTCAAGCATTGCCTTTCGTGTCCCCACCCTACCTAGCACACAGCACACACAGTAATTAGAACACTTTTAAGAATAAAGGAATGTTGTACATGTGAAAAGGGAAACAATTTTTAAAATCTACATGCCAGCATTAGCAGAAAGATGGAGGCCAGGGGAAATGGAAAAGTTTACAGAAATAAGTTGAGCCTAGTGGTCCTCTAATCCCAGCTACTTACAGCAGGAAGATCGCAAGTTTAAGGTCAGCCTGGGCAACTTACTGACACACTCTGTCTCATTTGGAAAAGAGGGGCCTGGGGAATACAGCTCACTGGTAATGCAAAGACCATGGATTAGATCCTTCCCCACCCAATACAGTAATGACATCCAAGAGGTTCAAAAATAGACAACATATATGTGGCCGTGTAGTTTAAGTGGTCACCACAGTTCATAGGGTGGGAAGGAAGGCAGTCTCAATCAGTGGCTCTGGAGCAATTGGAGGAATCAATTTTGATTTCTACCCCATGTCACACAAAAAGACTTTGAGGTGGAATTAACCACAAAAGCTCAAGAAACCAAGCTTTTTTAGAAAATCTAGCATAAGAAATTTACGACCTTGGAGTATGCAAAATACTGTTTAAGCAGGACACAGAAAAGGGCCCAGTAGAATGAGTGGTTGGCCTTCATTAAAATATAGAGTGCTTTTTTTTTTTTTCATCAAACAGGGAAAATAAAAGACAAGCAACAAAAAGAAGAGACTTAAAATTCCCACATCTGTCAAAGACTTATATTCAGAATAGATTAATAAGTCCTCAAAATGTCACCACAAAAGTTTCATTGAAAAGGGAAGTAAACTGTTATATTTGGAGAGCTTGTTGGGTGCTGGTATAAGCATCCAAGACTGGATCTCAGGGATGGAGCACAGATTCAGAATGCAACAAACGCAACCCACTGGGTAGAAAATTAAGGGTAAGAGATGAGACTAGGGCAGGGTGGGGTGGAGTGGGGGAGAACGGCAAGGTGATGCCAGAAAGCTGGGTGCAGGCAGCCAAGAGCAGTCACCTTTAACATTCCATCTGCAGTTGTTGCTTTCTAGAATTGTCATGAAGTGTACTACCCACACAAGGCTGCAGCGTAAAAATTGGAGGGACAACCATTTTCTACACGCACATGGTAGAACACGAAGAAGACAAAGCAAGATGGCCAAGAAGGCAGAAAGCATGACTCCCGGAGCTAGCGTGATCCTTGGTACCCACCATTCGAGAGCATTATTTCACAGCGCTGAACGCCTCCAGGCATGGTATGGAGTTTGGGCCAAAGCCATTCAGAACTCATGGGATGGGAAAGTGCAGCTGACAATCAGGGGATGGTTGTTACTGGATTTCTTCTAGTTAAAACTCTAAGTTTTTTTTTTTTTTTAACAAAGTATATAACAGGAGCCCAAAAATATTAGCTGTAAAAGAAATGGATGAGTGGATGAATAAATGTATGAATAAATGAGTGGATGAATGAATGGATGAATGAGTGAGTAGATGAATGAATGAATGAGCGAGTAAGTGAGTGGATGAATGAGTGAGTGAGTGCATGGATGGCATTCAAGAACTCTGTGCACTGTGGCCAGCTTTCAGAGCATTCTGATCATAATTCCACTTCTTATTTTGATGCTGTGTTTTCACTAAATCGTTTTTCTAGAATCACTTGCCAGAACTTTCCAGTTATATGCTTGTTGAATTGTCCATTTACAAAGCAATGTTTCAGCCCCAATGTGCACCTTCCCTGACTAGGCAATGAGCTGCACTATACCATACCAGCAATTCCAAGGCATTTGCAAAATAATTACCCCTCTTTTCATCCTGGAGGCTTGTTATCTGAATAAATGTTTCCCTGATAAAGCTTGCAGCTGGGTTGAGTTTGAGAAATACAACAATTAAGAGTCATGGGACAAGAGCTCAAAAAAGGGTTCTCTTTACACACGAGCGTTTGCTTCCTACATCTCTGATTAGAGGAACAGGGCCCGAGTGTGCCTGCCAGCACAGCGCTGATTGCTAATCAAGTGGCCATGGTACACGCCAGCCAAAGAAAATGAGAAAACAAATGGACACACTGATTAGTTTTCTCCAAACATCTTGTGAGACGTGCTGAGGGGGGGCCCAAGGTGAGTAGGTAAGATGCACCCAGCTCCCTCTGTTTGCCAACTACACCTGAAGCAAACTCGATATTAAAAAAAGAAATTCCAGGCCAAGACTCCAAACTGGATGCAGCCCCAAGCCAGCCCTTGAGAGAAACAATGGTGGTGATAATAATTACCATAGTTAACAACCACCAAGGTTCACTTTCATCTTGACCTCTGTGCAAGGACAGTGATGCTCATTGCCTTATCCCAGTCTCTAAATGACTCCGAGTGATGACTGCTGATTATACTGTCTCCATGTCACAGGCATAAAATTCGAGATTCAACAAGAGGATAATTTGTTCAAAGCAACATTTTCCTGTATGTGTGTGTGTGTGTGTGTGTGTGTGTGTGTACATGCATGCCTGTGTATACATATGGAGGCCAGAGACAACCAGGAGTCACTTCTTAGGACACATTTATCCTTGTCTTTTGAGACAGGGACTCTCAACAGCCCATAGGTTGCAGATATACTGGGCTACAGGGACCCATCTGTGTGACAGGGACCCATCATCTGTGTGCCTTCCTTTGTGCTTTCTTTTGTGCCTTTATGTGTATACTATCAAACGAGCATTTTAAAAAAAAAAAACATGGCTTGTAGGGATTAAACTCAGTTTCTCATGCTTACAAAGCACTTTGTTGACTGAGATATTTCCTTGGCTCAGCAAAGCAACACAGTTAAGTGACAGAGTAACGGTTTATCCTGATATCTTCATCTTTAAATTTCATGCTTGATAGATGACTTTTAGCCTCCACAAAACCCAAGGAATCACACACTATTCACAGCACCCACAACAACATCATTGGGAAAGTGGGGTACAATCCTTAGCAAGACAGGGACCCGTGGGTGGGTCTGGTGGGGAAGACAAGAGGTACTTCTGAAAGCACTACAGGAAGGAACCAGAAACACTCACACTAGTGGAGTAGGGTCCAGTGTGATGTTCAACAGCCACATCTCTCTAGTATGAAGTGGCCAGTTCTTTACTCGAAGGCATGGCACCAAGGGTGTCACCTGCAGATTTAGTTTATGGGCGTTGAGTAATTTCTCCTCAGACTGTTACTGGACACTCCCATGACATACTCATTCTGACATTGTTGGGACATTCAAGAAGAACCACAAGTCTTCCTCCTGTGAACAGCACGCTGCCATTGTGACACAGTGCACCCAGTGAGCGGAAGCTGACCCACTTCAATGTTTGGGAACACACTGTGTTTAACTCTTCCCAAACCCAGGTACAGAGATGGCGTGTGGGCAGCTTGACACCCCACGCATCAGGAGTATTTACACTGCGGAAATGGGCACACACTATCATTGTGATATGCTTTGTTTCCTGGAGGTCTGGTCATTAAACACAACGAGCACGTCACCATGTCTATTTGTAGCCATTAGTGTTTATTTATTCAGTGCACTGACTGGTTGGGTTTTTTTTTTTTTTTTTTTTTTTGAAGTGCATTTATCTGAAAGGGCCACATTGCTTCTGCAGATGAACAGTGTTGTCATATACATATATATGTATGTGGTAGTTAAAATAAACGTCAGTGGAAACAGATCCCTGTCTGGGATTCTTTCTTAGATGATGGGACTCACTGTCAGTAAAGGATCTTGAGGCTGACTCTCACTTAAAAAAAAAAAAAAAGATAAACAAAAGCAAAAGGGATTAGCAAGAGCCTCTCCTTAGCGACCTCATACTTAGGCTAAGAGAACAGGGCCAGGCAAATCTCCGCACCTGAACTTACTCCAAAGTCAAATGATGTGATCAGAATTTACCTTCTCTTTAGACTCCTTGTTTCAGATGCATTTGACAGCAGAAGAGAAAGCGTCAGGGCAGATTACTAAGAGTGGCTTTCTGGTATCTGTGACCAAATCCCAGACAAAGGCAACTTTAGGAAGAAACAGGTTTATTTTACCTCACAATTCAAGGATAGCATCCGTCCTTCATGACCAGAAGGCATGGAGTCAGGAGTGTGAAGCAACTGGTCACCTTTCACCCACGGTCCGGAAGGAGAGGGAGAAAAATTCCAGTGCTTTCTACATGTTCTTGAGTCCGAGTCCAGGTTACATAGAATGTTGCCACCCATATTTAGGGTGGTTCTTTCCACCTCACTTAACTTAACTTAGACACCTCCCTAACACAGCCATGCCCAGAGGCTGTCTCCTCAGTGACTCTGGAGCCTGTCATGTTAACGGTATTAACCTCCATGCAAGGTCTTGACCTTCATTCATCAGACCACTTCCCATTTTCATACCATTGTGCTTCAGACATTTCCCCCACTACCAAACTCTGCAGCTTGGTGGCTGAGGGCTTCCCCCAGAACCATGGGAGACTACTTACCAAGAACGTGCCTCAGTTCACACACACTAAGTTTCCACCCCATAGATCCAGGAAAGCAGTGGCCCCCAACTCTCATTCTGTGCCTTGAAAGCTCCAATGGCATCTATAAAAACTGAGAGAGAGGTAGCCACAGGCTAATGGTGATGTTTTACTCTGAGGTATATAATCCATGCAGATATCAATTTATTGTTGTGGGAAGTAATCCGGAATCAACACTATCTTTTCTGGGGTTAGTCCTCAATCATGTGAGCCAGAACAGATACCTCTGAGGGTGCTTGGATCCAGTCAAACAATATGTAGTTCTTCCTCAGGTGAGAGAACTCTGCACCACTTATGCTCTTCTCTTTGTTTCCAGAAGAACTTGTGTTCATTTTTTTTTTTGAGTGACCCAAAAATATCATAGTGAGTGAGTACAGGGAGGAAAATAATGATGACACTGGTTACCCCATATGCTGAAGTTGCTCTTCCTGACTCTCCTCATTGTAGCTTGATGCCGCTCCTTCCTACAGCCACACTTCTTTTGTTCATGGCTGCTGTTTCCCATGGCCCCCTCAATAAGCTGCAAGTTACTCAGCCTGGTGTCTTCCTGAAGTTTCCATTGACCCCAGCCATAATCTCATGCCATCTCAGGTGTCCCCACAAGACCAGGATAACAGTCTTTGAACAGTGACACACTCCCAGAAGCCCGGTGCTGTGTGAGGTTCAAGTTAAGTTATCGCTCCCACACCACAGTCTTTTCAGGCTCTGAAAAGCTCAATATTGAAATTAACTTATTATCTGATCTAAGGCTTGTGGAGACCACTGATATCCGAGAGGGCTAGTCTAAAAGAGCCATTGATCATTTAATCCACTCGGCCCTCTGCACTCTATTCCTGTCTTAGCCAGACCACCAGGAAGTTAAACTCTCCGTAAGACTGCATTCACTTCCTCCACATCCCTTTTCATATCTCCACTGAGGTAAGATTTACAAAGGAACCAGGCTGTTTTTTATATCTCTGGAGAAATAGCTGCTGGAGAAGCTATTCCTTGTGTGGCTCAGTGCCCTTTCTATACAGGCTCTTGCTCTGCTGCCAGAAATAAATGCCAAAGGGGGGGGGCTGTGGGGAAACATCCTCATCCCATTTGTCATCGGGGCTGCTTCTCCATTGCTCTCTCCCCTACTGATCACCAGAAGGATGAAAGCCCAAGCAGTTCCAACTCTCCATGGCGACAGGAAAACACAAAGTAAACGTGGTGCTCTGTTTCAATACTAACATGTAATTATTGTCCTTATACATTATGTCTTTTTTTTTAATCTGGATTTTTTGGGGGGGTAACTGGTAATTGGGATTTTCACAAACCATTTAAAGATACCTAAGTAGCTCAATGTAAAGTGCATGGGATTCCCTAGTGTGAGAAAAGAAGAAACCGTTGGGAGGAAGGAAGAGGGCCCGGATATTGTCAAGAAGAGCTAAGCCACAATGGACAGCCAAGTTTAATAGAATAAGAAAGCTAAAAAGACAATGCAGAAGTCCTGAGTCAGAGTGTCCCACCTTAGGAAGATACATCAGGACCCCGCAGCCTGGAGGTGTTTATACCAACTCTGGTAGTCGAGGGCTTCCCCGTAGGAAAAAGAGTACAGGGCAGAAAAAAAGTGTTGATTCCAGGACCTGTAATCCCAACACCCAGGAGGCAGAGGTAAGAATATCTCTTTGATGCCAACCTGGTCTACATAGTGAGTTCACAGAAAGAACATGTCATGTCTGAAACACACACACACACACACACACACACACACACACACAAACACACAGTGCTTAATAACAAATTAGGACATAATCTACAAGCCATGAGGATATTATTATTGCTACAAAATAGCTTCTAAGCAGGCATGTAGATATGACTATGGATGGGTCATATGTTTTTGGTTCTTGGATCCAGTGATAACATAGGAAGTGTCAGCAGGCAATCTCCATGCTGCTGGCTCATAACCACGTACTTGGACAACACCTTACACATTATCTACTGGGTACTAACCCCTACACCATGGTCACTTTGTACAGCATTTGTACAACATGGTTGCTCATCATGATAGCTTTGAGCAGATAATAGCTTATGAGAGAGAGAGAGAGAGAGAGAGAGAGAGAGAGAGAGAGAGAGAGAG
>OU015753.1:9669605-9680830 GCA_907169655.1 Acomys percivali
GGGAAGGAAGGAACGAAGGAAGGAATGAAGGAAGGAACAAAGGAAGGAATGAAGGAAGGAACGAAGGAAGGAAGCTAGCTGACGAGTCTTCTTTCTGAGGCCAGTCTTCTTTCTCCTCACACTTCTCCTCTTCACGATGCCTCAGGAATTACAGAAGCTGTTGCTAGATCCTAAGCACGGTCTTCTTGGTGTCTGTGTGAGAAGTAATTCATCTACTTCTGTAAGGGGATTTGCTTCAATCAATAGCATGTACTTTTATCATCTTCTCAACTATCTCAGGCTCCAATTTTCTCCTATTTGTATTTGTTCAAGCCTTTTACAGAGTGATGATCATTTTCTTTGATCATAGAAATGGAAGCGACCTGAGCCTACCTAGGCTGGCACTCATCCTACCATTTCCACCGGGGTGCTGCCTGCCAGACAGCACATCTACCTGCAATTTCTGGCATAAACCCCTTTCCACCTTCTTTGGCTCGTTTGAAATCTGCTATTGTCAGGAAACTTTAGGACCCTGTATGATCACGGTGGGTTCTGGCCTGACAGACACACCTGTTTATTTTAGATGTTCTTTCCTATGGACTTTATTAGAGAAATGCACATTTGTCACAATATGTTTCTCTGAGGCCCTTTCTCCCCTCTCTCCTCTTTCCCCCCTCTCTCCTCTCTTTCCTCTCTCTTCTTATTTTCCCTTTTTTCTTCCCTCCTCCCGTCTCCTCTCCCCTCCCCCTTTCTCAACTCCTACAGATTTTCAAAGTCACATAACTAGGCTTCCCCCTTTAGGGTCCTTTCCCCTTTAGGATCTCTCAGTTGTTTCATTTTTGTGTCTCTACCCCCTTATGCTGGAATTCTCTTTCCTCTTACCAAAGACACCTGTCTGGCTACTTGCCAAGGACCTTCTGTTGAGTCTGTCACCAAGACCAGCAAAGTCATTCCTCCCATTGCTCCACAGACTCTCTAGTGATATTTGGCCCTTTGCTTAGCACCAGCGCAGCCCATTCCTCCCTCTCTCTCACCTGTGATTCTTATCCTGCCATTTCCCTTCTGGATGGACAGCAGAACATTCAGCACATTCAGCTTTCCTTCCACTGACACCCTATGTCCCATAAGGCTTTGTGTCATGTCAGTTCAGAGACCAAACACTTATGCCTTTATCTCTCCTTCGGGTTTGGCAGCCTCATGCTTTATAATGCATATGTATTTGAGTTTGGACTTAGGAATATCATAATTTTGTTATGGCTTCAAGGATTCCTACATAACCCAGCTGATGGCCTCTGTAATAGAAAACACTCAGGAAGCTGAGGCAATGCATCTGAAGTTTGATGCTTCCTTGAGCCTGTTTCCCCCTGTGCTGACATATGTCTTAAGAAACAGAAAGATGCCTGTAATTCCATCACTAAGGGAGGCAGAGGCAGGCAGATCCCTGAGAGTTCGAGGCCAGCCTGGTCTACAAAGGGAGTCCAGGATAGCCAAGGCCATACAGAGAAATCCTGTCTCAAAAACAAACAAACAAACACACAAAAAAGACATGCTGTCTTTTCAGAAATTTATTGTTATTATTTTTTAATGTGTGTGTGTGTGTGTGTGTGTGTGCACATTCAAATCAGTACAAGTGCACACACAAGGCTAGAGGCATCAGACCCCTGGGAGCTGGAGTTGCAGATAGTTGTGAGCTACTCTATGTGGGCACGGAGAGCCAAACTCAACTCAAATCCTTTGCATGGGTAATACAAGTTCTTAATGGCTGAGTCATATCTACATCCCCCAGTTATTTTTAAGCCCACTTGCTCTTTTTGAGACAACATTTCTTGCTGACATGCATCTCATCAAGTAGGTTATAGGGACTGGCCAATAAGCTCCAAGGAGGAGCCAATTACTTTCCTTCCAGAGAACTGGGACTTTAAGCATGTACCACCATGTCTGCCTCTTCCCCCTGGGTTCTGCAGACTGAGAAAAAGATCCTCATGCATGTGTGGTAAGGTCGTTAGCAACCAAACCACCTCCCCCATCATGTAAGCAGCTTTATGAGGAATTGTACAGCCATGGCATGTGGGTGGGTACCCTTCAAACCTCACTTCCATGGAAGCGTCATCTTGGTCTGTGTAGTAGACTGGGCTGCAGCTCTGAGACCCAGGTTGGCCCTCTGGTTGGGCAAGATGCTTTAAATGCTAAACATGCTTCCTCCTTGTCCATGGCCTGGCATGGAAGATTTTTCACCAATGACTACTGTTCCCTCAGGCCCCAGTATTTCAGCTGAGCCTCAAACGACCTGTGTATATCACTTTGATAAGTTTGTAAAACATTCTAGAGTCTTCGGGCAGGAAGCTGCTAGAGAAAGATACCTTCGTTACGGTTTACAAAACCATTTCCACGATATGTTGGCTCAGCCCTTTGAGTCAAGTTCAAAAGCAGAGGCAGGTAAAACACCCCGAGAATCACTGTCACCAGCAGACATTCTCCCTGTAATCGGAGGCCATGCTTCTGTCTGTCACGTTACACAACTCTGATGTTAAGTCTGTACCCTAACACTGTCTTAATTGACCATAAAAAGGACAATTGAAAACACAGGATTTGATCCGCACGCACACAACACTGCCGCCATCACTACCAAATTAGGCCATTTCGCACCTAGCATCCTGGCAGAGTCCTGCTTAAGTTGTCTCTGGGTGACATTTCATCATCCCGTTTCCAAAAAGCAACAGGCTATTAAGTGAATTAGGATTTGTTGTAAGTTTCTACCATTAAACGGTGTAAAAATTTAATATATACTTCTGTTCACCGCCCCTGAGAAGTGCTGAGCCCGGGATGTCTGTATGCATTTTTCAAAAGATTTCAACAAGACCTGCTGATGCTCACAACAAAACCTCTTGACCTCATGGGGTTTAATGATATTATGACTGACTGGTTAAACAAATTTGGAGGGTCTGACCAATGAGCTGCAGGGGTGACTCTGGAGACTCCCTGCCTCCCCTCTCCTCTCTGAGAGCCACAGACACGGGGTATGGAGTTTCATGCCTTGAACTAGCAACTAGGCCAAGAAGTTTATCTGCATAGCATTGCTCAAGGGTCAACAGAAGATTCACTCCCTTTTTTTTTATTTTATTTTATTTTATTATATTGATCCACAATTCTTAAGCATTTCTATACACTTATAGATATTGTAAAGTTTTCCTGGTTGGAGGGGTTGTTCATATAATGATGCTTGTATGTACATTATTTCAGGGCTGACCACTCGGTATTGGAGAAAAAAATCTGGGCGCTCATCCCAGGGGCAGACTCTTGCTCTCATCATGCCTTATCTTTGTCTAGGAGTCATGAGATTGCACGCATGTCAGCATGTCTATTGATGCTGCCTTTCTTCAGCTCAGGCTTAGGCTGCCATGTTGATGAGACTTCGTGGATGTAGCCTCTCTGACATTTCTAGAGGATGAGTTCTCACAGAAAGCCTCTTGTTCCTTGATTCTTGCAATCATTCTGTTGCCTCTTGTACTATGATCCCTGAGCCTTAGGGGCAATAGTTGTCATCTACCTGGGGCCACTTGATGGAGAACCTACAGCCACCATACTAGTAACTGGGCAGGAGCCCCTAACTACATTCTAAATATTTATCCTATACCCACAGGGAAGTATAGATCTCACTGCTCATCAGAGAGAATGCTTCCTTGCAGCAGATGCTTCCCATTCTTGTGCAGCCTCACAGCTTCAGCAGCTTTCTTTGGGTACCCTTGGGGTATACTTGCTTTTGCTGTGGAAATGCAGTTTGCTAAGGACCAGACTCCTTGGGAGAAAACAGAATCAGCAAGAATCACAGCAAGGACACTTGCAGGCAGGTGGGCTAAGGACAACATGACCAATGCTGCAATCAATGAACTGGCCTCAGAGGGACTAACTGCTTCAGCATGCTAAACTTCAAGCTCGTATTCTGTGTCCCATGGAAAATGGGAGGTAATAGCACTATAAAGCGAAAGGCGTCTTCCTGCAGGCAGTCAGGACTGAGGTGGCACAGGGGGGCACTGGGGTGCCCACTGCATGTTGAGCATTCCCTCTGTTAGTAATGAGTGGGCCATCATAGCAGAGAGCCTGCTGTGGGACAGTTGTGCTATGGGAGCCCAGCTTAGAAAGCAATAGAAACTCAGTCCTTGCTGTAAGGAAGCAATGGCCTCCTCTTTCACAGCTCCTCATCCTGACCAAGCTACACCATCTTCACAGCTCTGCCTTTCTCCCCTAATGTCTGCTTTTCTAGACTTTGAAACAGACTTGACAGGCATAGTGTCCACCCAAGCCATGGTTCAACGAGTCCCAGTGCAGAATGACTCTGAGCTTGCTCCATAGCAGTTCCTCAAGAGTTAAGCTCCAGCTGCCTTGGTCCTTGCTACCTCACCAACACCAGCTTGACTATCCAGTCCATTTCCTTTCCCTCCACAACCCTCTCACCTATCTACCCACCCCACTTGGCTCACAAACAGCTGACGGTCTTTGGAGCACTGTCCCAGGACCTAACGGTCAGTCAGACCTTTCTTCATTCTGATACATACATGACAGGTCAAATTAAAAGGAAGGAAAGTTGAGTTTCCATCTATGGCCACCTACTCTGTTGTTTCTAGGCCACAGGGTGCTGGTGTTGCATCACAGCAGAATGATATGATGGAGCAAATCTCACAGTGACAAAAAAAAAAAAAAAAAAAAGCACAGAACATTAAACGAAGAGCTAATAAAGGATGCAGACATTCCCAAGAGCATACCCTGGTCTGTAATGGGTTAACCAAGGTGGGAAGGCCCACCCTAAATGTGTGTGACACCATCCCCACTGGCTGGAGGAGCTGGAGGAGAACCCGAGCTCAGCACCAGCAGGCATATCTCTCTCTCTCTCTCTCTCTCTCTCTCTCTCTCTCTCTCTCTCTCCCTCTCTCTCTCTTTGCTTCCTGACTGTGGATGTCATGTGACCAGCTGCCTTCTGTTTCCGCAAACATGATGTTCCCACATGCTGGACTGTGCACTCTCAAACTGTGAGTCAAAAACTATCCTCCTTTAGGTTTTTTTGGGCGGGGAGGGGAGGGGTTTTGTTGTTTGGTTGGTTGGATGGATTTTGTGTTTGTTTGGGTTTTTTTTGGTGTGTGTGTGTGTGTATGTGTGTGTATGTGTGTGTGTGTGTGTGTGTGTGTGTGTGTGTGTTTTGGTCAAGTATTTTGTCACAACAGCAACAGGAGAAGTAACTAATACACCCAGTGGCCAACTTTCTTCAGAGTGTTTCCTCAATCTTTCAATGGCACTACTGAATAAAGTCATGGATTCATCAATGGTTTGATCACAATTAATTTCTACTCAAGAATCAGTCCACAGGAAATTCTTGGAAGTCCCACATCAGGATACTGCTGTATTGTATGTCCCAAGAGTTAACCTTTGAGGATGGACACTTCAAACTGAAGCCACAGCAGAGACCCAAGCTAAGACATCCCTTCCTTCTGATACACACCCAAGGGCCATCACATCATTATACCATCCAGAAGCCTGTGCCTCAGTTTACCTACCTACAACATTTGCAGTACATTATCCTTCAGTCCAGTTCACCCAGCCAGCCTCATGTGTGATCATTGATCCAAATGAATCTGGCTAAGTCTCTGTCATTCACAAAAGGCTCCAGTGCCCATGGCCTGAGCAGCTATATTCTTTTATCCATTATAGTTGGGTGAGGGAGTCAGAGGATGACCAAGATCTTGGAAAAGGAGGATCTCAACCCAAAACTCATGGCTGAAAGAACACAGGAACCTGTGTGCATGTTCACACCTGTTCTGGCGAGCCAGCTGCTGCTGGAGCCCGTTTCATCTCCACATGGGATTTCTCTCTGTTGTAGGTGAACCCGCTGTCCTTTAGAATAGCATGTTAAACACTAATTCAGAAAACACTATTTAGGCCCCATTCAACACTCTTTAAAATTCTGAGTTCCATTTCTATCTACTTTCTACAAGTTTTAAATTTTTGATTAAATCAACATTTACTCTGAGTGTCTTACTCCTCAGTGTGGATGATGAGATTGCCAATCTGTATGTTTGAATTAGGACTAAATACAGACTTTATAATGTTGAGACAACAAACATGAAGAGAGACTGCTTTTAGACAGCACTCTCCTTAAATGCAATAATAGAAGACACAAATTATACTTTCCCCTCTTTCAAGAGTCAGTGGAGTAAACTCGGCCAACAATATTTTAATCAAATTATTTTATGTACATAGCTGTCTTTCTTTTTAATCCCTCATTTAAAAATATGTTTTGACCAGGAAAAGTATTTTTATTCTACATCAAAGGACCCCACTTGTTTAAGAAGTTGGCCTATCTATATTCATTCATGCATAATAAATGTCTGAGCCCATTTATTTATTCATTGTAGAGGCCTACACATGTTTTAGGGTGTGATAGGCAGGCTAAGGGAATTTAGTTGGGTCAAATTTCGTTTCTGTAAACTGGGATGAAAAGCTTCCATAATGCCAAGCTCTACTAGTCATTTAAACAAATAAAACAGACAAACACAGAGAGAGTAACTCCTTGACACAAAGAGGCCATGTTTGGCTAAGACTCAGTGAGACAGAGAAAGAGGCCAACAGGAATGGTGAAAACTGCTTCCGCGTGTGTCCACAGTGATGGCAGGATGGGGCCTCAAGAGAAAGCAGAGGCAGCTTCTGAGCCAAGGCAGAAGGAACAGGGACTCTTCACACTGCACTGGGGGGAGCTGGTTGGACCAGGGTTGAACCATGAGCTGTTGAGCTCATGAGGAATGAAGTCCGTCCATGCAGAGTCTCAGCCAGAGGGGAATCCCACAGCTCCACGCCCATAGAAGGGCCTATGAAATAAGGTAGGCTGAGGGAGTGTCAGCTCAGGGACACTACACCATGAGGCTGTTGGGACTATTTAAAACCAAAAGCCAGGATTCTAAGCCAAGAGCTGAGCCATAGATCTAAGCATCAATGGGTCCTTAGAAGAAGCTGGCATCCCCAGATGCCCATATTCCAGGGCTCTGGATGATGTCAGTATGACTCTTCAGACAAGCGTCCCACCTGCTTAGGTTAGCTCATTCATTTCTGTCCATAATCTCGAAAGGCAGGCAGAGCAGGCTCTGAGGTTCTTTCCATTTTACAGATGGAGACAGTATCAGAATGAGAAGGGCACTGTCAGGATCACATGACAACCGAATTCAAGACTCAGCCAATGCAGGGCCATCCCCAGGTCACTGTGGCCTCAACACGTGGAGATAGAATACCTTGGGCACTGTTAGGTAATGGCAGCTAGAGGTAAGGAGGGAAGTAGTATGGAAGGAAGGCTGATGATAATAGAGTGGTTATAATGCAGTGATTGACAGTTCCTGGATTTTACTGTGTACTCCTGTCTACCTCTTTGGACAGAAGCTGCTTTCCCATACAAATCTCATTATGTTTCATGATCCAGCGAGATGTGTGAAGGAAGGGAAGTTGGATAGACTGTCAGCCTTCAGAGAAGCTACAGAATTGACTTACAGTGCTCTGGGCTCTGCATTAGATCTGTTTGTTTGCTTCCCACCCACATAGGCCCTTCCCCACCATGCTGGGAGCTGCAGGCCGGAAGCCAGAGGTTGGCCTTGTGAGGAGGAGATGATCTCTGAGCCCTGAGCCACCTCTGCATCTTTATCCTGATCCTAACTTCCTGAGGAAGCCACTGTCCACTTGAACGAACCCCTCACCTCACTCACTGGCTCCTTGGATGAAGGTCAAAGCTGGCAAACGCATTAGCTCCTAGTCTTGTAGAATCCTTGGCCTCCTGGAAGAGGATAGGTACCTCTTGCTCCTTGCTGGAAGAGAGAGCGGGGTTTCAAGCTTTCATTCCCTAATTTTGGATCTCCCAAACCAAATGATAATCCTTCCACACAGAGCAACTCATGTTAGAAATGCACAGAGAGTGGGACCGATGTCACGTGGCCGTCGATAAGCACCACTAAACAACGGGGCAACCTGGTTAGCAGTTTGAAACTCAGCGCCTGGGAGACTTTCATAAGACAGAACGAATTTTCCAGCAAGGATTATCCTTCAGATTGGAGTTTAATGAAACAATCGCTAACACTGGAGGCTTTAATGCAGAAGCACTGGCAGGCTCCAGAGAGGCTCAGGCTCGTCTAGGGAAGATATTTACCTAATAAGCCATGAATAAATAATAGTGTCTAAGGTAAGAGATGCAGAGGGCAAAGGTGGGGGCGGGGCGGGGCTCTAAAAGCTATTTCATGTATTGACACTGTGCTACACACCATTTCTGTAGAGACTTGCTCTGAGGTGCAGACAAAAGTGCGCGTGCATGACGCTGATCATGGCTCTGTGTATGAGCTGTGTGAGACCAGGTTACATAATGGCAGCAGCGTCCTCAGTAGATGTCAAACAAAGACTCATTTCTTGTGTCTTGTTTCTGTCTCTGTCTGTTTCTGTCTCTGTCTGTCTGTCTGTCTGTCTGTCTGTCTGTCTGTCTGTCTGTCTCTCTCTCTCTCTCTCTCTCTCTCTCTATATATATATATATATATATATACATTATATACACGTTACTCTATATGAAGCATATGGATGCCACACACCCCACACATGTCAATGTCACCCTCAGTTGTTCTCAACTTTATTCTCTTAGACAAGATCTTTAACTGAACTTGGAACTCACTTATTCAGACAGACTGGCTGACCAGAAAGCTCTAGAGAGCCCTAGCCTTGCCCTCTCAGAATTAGAATTAAAGATGTGTACCATGTCGAGCTTGGGGTTTTTTGTAAATGTGGTGTTGTGATCTGCACCAGGTCCCCATACTTGTATGCCAAGTGCTTTACTGACTGAGCCATCTCACCGCTTCATGCCCATTTACCACCAGAGTTGTGACTCTCACAAACACCCAGGGCACACAGATGGCAGAAATGTCAGCATCTCATCAGATGGAAAGAGACGGCTGGAAAACTGAGTCCTAAACGCCATGCTCTGGTTTAAAGTGACATGTACTACTTGCTCCTACATGTCCAAATTCAGACCTGGGGCATGGGCGTGGCCACAGTCAAGAAGGTAGGAAATGTAGTCTGCTGTAGTCAGGGGGAAGGAATAAAAGCTGTAATTGGTTTAATGTTAGTGTGCTGGTTAATTTTCGTCAACTTGATACGAAGGAGAGTCACACAGGAAGAGGAAATCTCAGTGGAAAATCTGACTCCATCATATTTTCCCTGATCACTGATTAATATGGGGGCATATCCCACTGGAGATGGTGTCTCCCTGGGCAAGTGGTCCTGAGACATAGTACAAAGCAGGCTGAGCAAGCAAAGGGGAGCAAGCCTGTGAGCAGCATCTATCCACAGCTTCTGCTTCAGTTTATACAGTCAGTTCCTGATTCCTGCCTTGAGTTCCTGCCCTGATTTCCCTCATGATGGACTCTAAGATGCGAGTGTAAGCCAAATAAACACTCTTCTCCCCAAGTTGGCTTTGATCAGCATTTTATCATAGCAACAGAAAGCAAGAACAGTTAGTAACGTTACCGTGCGTGCAGTGGCAAAGTCTGGGAAAAAGTGGCCACCACCTTACCTGTGTAACACACATACATGCATCCACTGGAAGTGAGCTGAATGACTTAAAAACTGCAAAATGCACATTTTAGAAATGCATACACAGTAGTAGCCATCTTATAGTTAGCATACCCATATCACAAAATCCTCTGTCAGTGGATGGGTATACATAAAGATTGCCCTCACCTTAGGGAACACCTTCTGAGATCCACGACGGCTGACAAAACTGTGGGTACTCCCGAAGCCCTAACAGAAAGCCTGCTCCAGTGTCGCCATGCTCCTCTTGCATGCTGCGACCACAATGTCTACGTCATGAGGCATGGCAGCAAAGGCTGCCTTTTCCTTCCTCCTCATCACACAGGTAGATTTATTTTTGCCATAGACATTAGCAACGTTGGCATGGGATACTTTTTTGTTGCTTATTAAGTCAATATTTTTTTCTCTGCCCTTCTTCTTTTTATTTAAAGGAAAGCATGAAAAATTAAGGTGGAGCCTGGAATGCACACTGCTTATGGAAAGAAAGAGGTGAGAGAGTGTTGTCCTAGTTCACTTTCTGTTGTTGGGATAAAGCACTGACCACAACCAACCTGGGGAGGAAAGGGTTTACTTGGTTTACAGGTCATAATCTATTGTCCAGGGAAGGCAGGGTGGGAACTCAAAACAGGAACCTGGAGTCAGAGAGCATGAGGAATGCTGCCTACTGGCTTGCTCGCCATGACTCGCTCAATCTGCTTTCTTACACAGCTCAGGAGAACCAGCCCAGCGATAACACCACCCGTAGGGGGCTGGGCCCTCCCATCAATCAGTAATCAAGAAAATTCCCCACAGACACACCAATCAGATGGAGGCAGTCCCTAAATGCATGGTTCCTCCTCCCAGATGACTCTGATTGGTGTCAAGTTGACAAAAATCTCACCAGCACAAGCATACACTAGAAAAATCTAAGTGTGTGGACACTCAAAAAAATTATAGAGATAACGTGGAGTTTACTAGTTGCTAGAAAAGAGGAGGAGACAGAAGCATGGGGAGAAACCATTTAGGGCAATGAAACTGAGTCTGAAGATGCAACTGCAGGTACTTGAACTATTAGTTACTTTCCTCATTGCTAAGATTAAATCCTGATAGAAAGAAAACCATGAAAGGAATGCAGTATATGGCCCACAGTTTGAGGGGACATGCCATCACCATCATGGAGGAAAGGCACGGTGGCAGGAGTGTGAGATGTCTGGTCACATTGTGTCCTCAATCAGAAAATAGAAACAAAGGCTGGAGCTCAGCTTTCTTCCTTCTGTTTCTCCAGTCCAGAACATCAGCCCATGGAATAGCATGTCTTCTCGCCTTGGTTAATCCAATCTACAAACTCTATCACAGGAATACCCAGAGATGTGCTCCCGTGGCGATTCTAAATTCCGCCAAGATGGCAACCAAGATGAACCATTACACATAGTGTGTATTTGTCAAAACACATAGCACCACAGACCATAGTGTGGGCCCTAACATGAGCGATGGGTTTTAGCTAATAGTTGTACATACACACTGGCTCATCGGGGCAACAGAAGCATCACACTGATGAGTGATGCTGATAGCAGAGTGAGCTGTGTAAATGGGAGACAGAAGATGTGGGCACTCCACTGCGCTCAATTTCCTGTGACCCTAGACCTGGTCCAAAAAAAAAAAAAAAAAAA
>OU015753.1:9681668-9695354 GCA_907169655.1 Acomys percivali
CCCCATCTTTCTTCAAACCATGGCCTGCTCGCGGCTCTGTCCCTTTCTCTCTAGTTGACTCAGCTTCAACTCTAAGAAAAACAATCCCCAGAACGCCAGGCTACCATCGTGGTTATTAAGTATGCAAAGTCTGGGTTCTCCAAACTGAGATGCAGTACAAGAAGGCAGACAAGCCCCACATTCAGATTCACATAAATAAAAATACATCTTAAAAGGGTAGGTTTGACATCTAAGAGTGAGCGCATGGCAGTTGTCTTTGAGTCTGGGGTACCTTGGCTTAATAATATTAATGATTTCTAGATTCATCTATTTTACCACAAATTTTATGGTTTATTTTTCTTTACAGCTAAATAAAATTCCATTGTGTATATGTTTCATGTTTTTAATAGCCATTCATTTGTTGTTGGCCATCTAGGCTGACTCCAGTCTCTTGTTTACTGTGAATAGGGCAGCAATGAATATGGATGTGCTGATATCTTTATGGTAGGGTATCATATCCATTATATGCATTACCTTAAGAGGAATAGTTGGGTAATGGTTTTGAGTAGGGTCTTATGTTCATCACATAGCCAAGGATAATCAAGAACTGCTGATCTTCCTGCCTCGACCTCCCAAGCCCTGAAAAAGCAGGAGCATGCCTCCACTCCTGGCTCTTATGGTACCTGTGCTTGCGGCCCCATGGATGAAGCTGGTGCAGAGGTGATGTGTGAGGTAGATTTCTCCATCTGTGAGTCCTGCCATATACATACAGGATGTTTACACAGACTGTAGAGGCTCCCAGATCCCCTAGAGCATTGTTGGCATGAGTTTCAGGGACTCAGGAAAGAAATTCCTAGGCAGGAGTCAAAGGGCAGTAATTAGAGTCAGCGCCTGCAGAACACTGAAGCTGCGGACGGGGCCAGGTTCACCAAGTGCAAGTGCTGCCCTGTCCTCATGGGAAATTACAGTGCCGATGGAATGCTGACCGGCTAGGCAAGCTGTCCAGCTGGTGTGAGCAGAAAGCCACTCTGGTCAACACAGGCTCCCAGTTAAACATGCTCCCTGCTGCATTATGCCTTGATTTAAAAGGATACTTGTGAACCAGAGACATAGGGCATAGACGATGTGTATGCCTATGAGCCTGTGACTGCATGTGACTGTGATCACTCTTTTGGGCAACATCAGCCTCTTCCCATGAATACCATGCTCCACCTTTTCATAATGCATGATGCAGAACATGCACATGACACAGAACAAGGGGGCTGAAGATTCATGGGGTACAGATTAATGGCAGCATTCAGAAGAAGAGTCACATTTCCTGACTAAAATAGAAAACCATCATTTTAACCTCTCTTTGAAGAGAATATTAGAGACTAAACATAAAGCCACTTGTAATGGCTTTGGATGCCTACCTGTCTATAAGTACCAGGATTTTAAAAAGCTATTTATATTCTGTGTAGGCCTAACAGGTATTGGGGTCAGATAAAGCTATGACTGACAAAGGTTTAAAGTTATTATGAAAGATGCCAAGTTAAAGTTAGGTGGCTTTTTCTTCAATTCTTATGCTAATTGCTTGTCACCTTTGAAAATATCATAATTAACACCAGTTAATTTGTGTGCTTAAATATTTTAGAGGCAGGTTATAATTTTAATAGAAAATGATGACGTCTGGAAGAAAATTGCAGGATTCTATAACTTCCGGGAGGAAGAGAAAGTGTTACGTGGGGGGGGGGGAGTAATAAAAAAGATAGATAAAAGATAGACCAGAGGTATAAAAATGGATGATACATTATTGATCGATAATCAATAGATGAAATAGATGATAGATAGATAGATAGATGAGTGGATGGTAAGTGTTAGATGGTATAGATAGGTAGATAGGTATTATATAAGGAGATAAGTGGTGGGGAAATAGAAAATCACAGGATATATTAACAGAGAGAGAGGGGAGAGGTGAGAAGGAGAAGGAGGGAGGGAGGGAGGAGAGAGAGAGAGAGAGAGAGAGAGAGAGAGAGAGAGAGAGAGAGAGAGAGAGAGAGAGAGAGAAGGAGGAGGAGGAGGAGGAGGAGGAGGAGGAGGAGGGAGAAGGAGCAGGAGATAGGCAATGAATGGATGCTGAGTTTTGGAGTTGGTCCTAGCTATGAAGTCTTCAAAATTCCACATCACCTCTTAAAGCCTCAGTGTTGGTGTTTATGAACCAGGACATTAAAGGCTACATTGCTCTCTTAGCATCACTTCTGTTGCTGTGCTAAGATACCCTTACAAAAACAACTTAGGGGAAAGGGGGTTTATTGTAGCTCACAAATACAGGTTCTTGCAACCATTGTGGGGAAGTCAAGGAATCAGTACTTGGAATAGCTATGTCACACCCACAGGAAAGAACAGAAACAAAGTAATGTGTATGTCTCTATCCAACCCACTTTCTCTACTCCAAGCCCAAGGAATGGTGCCGCCCAGAGTGGACTGGGTTGTCTTGTTTCAATGAACACAATCAAGACCATTCTCCATAGACTCATCCATGGGCCAATCCTATCTACATACTCCCACATGGAGAATCTCTTCACAGTGATCTAGGCTGTGTCGGGTTGACAATTAAGACCAATGGTCACACTCAATACTGTACTCTAAGAATCACTCAGACATGTTATTCTGATATCCCTACACATGTGCTACACGCAGATGTTCCTTTCCCCCTTCTCTGTCTGCACTGCCCTTAGAGAGCGAGAATACATGGCAATCTGGGTTTCCAGCAGAAAGTTCCCAGGGCAGAAGCGCCTTCCAGTTTGCCTTGAAGATCACAAAGAGGAAGGATGCTGAAAGCAGCATGAGGTAGTCCTCCTGAGTGGACAGTCTCCCACTACCTGGTGTCTGCTGAGCAGGGATATATGGCACAGGCCTCCACACTCAGAAGCTCCTGGCTCAGTGGGTAGGTGCAGAAACCCAGTCAAACACAGGGTGTGGGTCAGAGTTCCCTGTGGGTTCTCAGGTGGCAGCCTTGGATGCCTATCCTAGCCTGTGCCCAGTGGGCTATCCAGAGAGCCATTCAACAGGACTCTCACTTCCTGTTTACATTAAGCTTCTGTTAGTCTTTGTAGGTTGTTGCAGGATTCATAAGAAACAGCCTAAGAAAGATGAAGAAAGGACTCGACAGTTGACAGCCATGAAGGCAAAGAGGGTGGCGTTGATTCCATCTGTCTTTGCTTTGCAAGTGCCTTACAATTTATCTAAACTTCAGCCTTTCGCCTACAGATTCTTCCAACCTCCTAGTGACAATTCAGAGTGATACACTCTCCCCAGGACCAACTGCCCAAGGCCAGAATCTGGCTTTTTTTTAATGCCCCCTCTCTCTCTCTTCCTTCCTTTCCCCTCTTTTTTCCTTTTCTTCCCTTTTCTCTTTTCCTCTCTTCCTTCTCCCCTCCTTTACTTTCCCTTTATCCCACTTCCTCTTCCTCCCACCTTTCCTGGTTTGTTTTAACAGGGTCTCCCTACGTATCTCCCACTAGCCTTGGATCCACGATCCTTCTGCCTCAGCATCCCTGGTCCTACCATCATAGCTGTGTGCCACTGGACCCAGCATCTATGCCTCTTAAGGGAAGATGTGTTTAGAGAAGTCCTCCATGGATGACTTAAGAAAAGGGACAGCTGATCAGTTCTGCACAGTAGATATTTCATCAGCAGCGATGAGCACGGTGCTGATTAATGGCTGGGTGCAGTTGTAAGGGCCCAAGCATAGACGCTTGAGAGAGAAGGGTAGAGGGTAAGGTGAAGGAGCCATGCACACTCCAGGTGAGCAGAGTGAATAAATCCCATGGAAAGAATGGAAATGAGAATTAATCAGGAGTGTGCTGAGCCGTGGCACTGCCAGGCACAATCAGAGGGCTTCTTAATTGCTTGTCAGAGACCGGTGCATCTTGGCAAAATGTTCCTCAACTAACGCTCAGAGAGCCTTTCCCCCTTAACCTGGCTCCATTTATCATGATTAGAAAACAAGTCAAAATTGATTTCTGTTTATTTTATGTGGCAAACCCCTAGGGAGCTTTTCTTCCCAGTGGGTTTGACAATCTTGAGCTTGGTGAGGGGACCCCCTCCGAGCATTAAGAACCACTTCAATGTTGCTTCAAGCAGGTGTGTGAAGTCCTTGGGTCTTACAAAATATGTCAGTCTCGTAAGCGTTTCCAAGCCACCTCCCACGCGTGCACGAGAGCCTTTTAGGCAGCTCTTTCCCACTTTAAAATGAGCCCATTAAGGGCAATTTTCTGGGAAGGAGGCTCAAGGTTTGGGATCAGATCTGTGTTTGATTTTCTGGGCTCTGTCACCTCACAGCCCCATGACCTTGGGCAAGACACTAAAAGAAGCCTCTGAGATTTAACTCAGAGAAGACAGCTCCTATAAACCTGCCTGACTTCCTGAGACCTTAGAGGTCTTAGGTGAAAGATGCTGGCACTGAAGGCCTGGAAGTGAACAACACTGCTCTATAAATTCCAAGATACTGTCCTTGGCTTCTGAACTGCACAAGGCAGCACCCACACATGTCCTGCCCTGGTGTATAGCTGGCACTTGGCAGAGCCTGGCATATAGCAGGTGTCCACCTAGTCTATTAGGGCCTCATGATGCATCTAGTATACGCCAACATGTTTTCTAAGTGCATATCAGAAATCAGCTTGTGTGATCCAGGTTGTATGCTTCCTGTCACCTGTTCCTCAAGGGACTGGACTATATTGTGTCCACAGCAGTGTCCCTCCCCCTTCAGAAAGTATACCCATGAACCCTTTATCTAAACCCATTACCCTCAGCTAAGGCAGAAGGATTCAGGGCTAGCCAGCCTGGGCTACATAAGGAGATGCTAATACACTTACTTGTTCACCTAATATTTCTATCATAGTTATATGTTGTGACCATCCTCAGACCTGCTAGAAAGTTTTAAGGTCAGCTTGTTCATATTCAATCTTGGTTTCTAGTCATGCCATGCCCAATCAACAATCTCTCCTTTCTTTCTCCCTCTCTCTCCCCTCCTCCCATCTTCCACTCATCTTTCATCTCTTCCTCTGCACTAGCCAATTCCTAGAAGCTTACAAACATGTTCAAGGTTTATTTAGGAAATAAGAAAATAGCAAGTTGTCCTCATTTCCCCAAGCCTTGCCTTCTCAAAGCTGCTTAGCTTTCTGGCAGCCCACTTCCTGCCTGCCACCTCTGCATCCTACCCAGGTACTTCCCAGGCCTTGGCCAATGAGCTAGGTATCTCAGCCACTTACTGAAAATCTTACAGCAAAGATTATCAATAATCAAATACAACTCAACTACAGAGCTGGGTCCGTTGTGGCCTGTCTGTGGTATGTCATTCATTCATTCAAATCCTCCAACAGCAGATCCTGAGCCATGGCTTGTACAAGATGCTCTGTCTCCCCACAATCTCTGTCTTCCTGAGCACCAGAGCAAAGATTGTGGCACTGGGGAGATGGGGCAGAAAGCAAACTGTGTGCAATGCAAGCACGGAGACTTGAGCTTGGTAACACATTCCTGTCATCCCAGCACTGTGGACATGGAGACAGGGATCCCTGGAGTTTGCTAGCCAGGCAGCATAGACAATTGTTGAGCTCCAGGTTCAGTGAGAGACCCTGAAAACTAGGTGGAGAAATTACTAAGAAAGACACCTGACATGGATCCCTGACCTCCAAAACACACACGCGCGCGTGCATGCGCATAAAAACACACAAACAAGCATACACACTCATACATGCACACACATACAACCATATGCATACACACATGCCCACAAACATGCACAAGCATATACAGACATGAACACACACATGTATATGCACATGCACAAGCACACACAGACAAGCATACACACACACATGCACAAGCATTTACACACACACACACACACACACACACACACACACACACACCATATAGCATCTAAAGGGACTTCAAAAAGATGAGTGTCCAGGAAAGGGAAAAACACATACACATCCCTGGGGGTGGAGATGGCTGTGGCATGCTTGGTAAAGTGACATCAGAGCCACATCACTGTGAGAGTGAGAACAAACCAGGGTACAGCAAGATGGGGCAGCAGCCTGGACCTAATGTCTGCATGAAGACTTTGGCCTTCTCTAGAGGCTACAGGGAGAGCACTGCACACAGAGCACTGGGCACAGGGAAACAGATTAATTATAGCCGAGGAAGAGGAAAAAGGAGTCTGGCAACTTCTCCTCAGTCCTAACTCTCTGGAAACACCCAGCCACTCCTTCCCCTAGAGGAGGGGTTGTGTGGTCCCTCCACTTGTTGGAAAGGAATGTGTTCCCCATCAGTGGTTCAGCTGGGAGACAAATGTAGATGTGCCTCACTGAATTGCTGCCACATGCCCTCTCTGGGTAAGAAGGCCAAGCTGCATGCATTCTACAACACATGCATGTGTTATGTATGCCCACACATATATACACATGTACACACACACACACACACACACATACACACACACACACACACACCACGCACCTGTTAGCACTGCCTCATTTATTCCTGAGCTCCTAAATTAGAGCTCACACTGGATGATAAAGGAGACAGGATATTCGTTATCATCAAACAGATTTGAAGCTGAGCTTAGACAGCAGAAAGAGTCTGAGAGCTAAGTGTTATTTTATGAGACCTTTCAATTTGGAAGCGCATTGCAGATAAAACACGACTTCGGTGTAAACCACTGATGTATTGTGTTGTTAAGAACAATGAATTATTAAAAGGATAATCTTTTAAACACCAAGAAATTGTCTTCTAGTGCACTCCAGGGGCCGTGGGTAAATGCATTACGCCTACAAATTCATGCTACCCAGGCTGTAATTTACAAAATCACCATGGAATACACCTGACGTCATAGACTTATCTTCCTCCCACACTCTGGGCTACTGTGGGACCATGGGGACTGAGTGAGGAAAAGGCAAAAGGTCACTCTGCCCTCTATTCCTGTGCACAGCTGAGAGTACATGGCCGAGCTATTTAGACAGCCCTTCCCATAAAGGACTAAAAACTCCAGCCCACCAGTGTGATCTCCCAAGTCTTTGCGATAACTTATCTTGTCGATTTTCAATAGTATGTTGGAATCTCTATGGGAACAAATCTCTATGAGTTTCTAGATTATGGTACTTATTTCAGGAATACCCATCCGCAAGATGGCTGGAACCACGTCATCATCTGACGACCTAGACTGAATAAAAAACAGGGAGTGAGCGAAGAACTTGCATTCATCTCTCTTTTTTTACTTACTTGTGAATACAATGTGACCTGCTGCCTCCCACTCCCGGTGCCATGCCTTCCCCACCCTGATGGACTATACCCTCAAACTGTGAGCCAAAATAAGCGCCCCCTTCCTCTGTCACAGCAACTAGACAAACAATGAAGAGAGCCTTTGTCTTTGGTCCCACTACAAATCCCCACCTCCTCGCAGAGCTTTCTCAGCAAGTCTCACACTTTCTAAGTCAATCAAGAGTCAAATCCTGAGTGACGGCAAAGGTTCCCCTGTATCAGTGAAGAGTTTGAGATGCAAAGTTTCAGCTCAAAGTTGGGTTCCCAAGCCTGAGACCACCTCAGCCAAAACTCCAGCCCCGGACACCTAGGTGCAGCCTCTCTCCACACACTCGTCACCCACATAACTGCTGTGCCCGGTGCATCTTGTGGACAAAGTCCTGTGGCTGCAAATTTCCTCCGTAGTCTGTCACTCACAGCTCTGTATTCTTAGTGCCCTCTACTCCCACAGCAATCCTCTCACCACTGTCCAGCAGATCAGAGCTTTGAGGAGAATTCTAATACACGCTACGTCATGTGAATATTTAAATTATCCAAGGGCCTCATTAAAAAGTAAAACCAAACATTTTCAATAATGATGGGATTCATCTTAATAATATATTTTAGTTAACTTTGTGTAGTCAAAAGTCATTATTTTACATAATATAGAAAGTATTTATGGGATTTAAAAAAAATATCCTCTTGTATATCATGTCTTTGAAAGCCTGGTGTGTTTTATGCTATCTCAGAATAGGAGCCCTGCTTCAAGGTCTCAAGAGCCCTATGTGCCTCAGTGGGTTAGACAGTGTAGACAACTGTTTCACCTGCCTGTCTGTTGCCATGATAAAACACCCTGACCAAAAACAGCTCACAGGCAAAAAGTTTGATTTGGCTTACACGCCCATCATTTTGAAGATGTAAAGATAGGAACTCAAGTAGCTAGACACCTCATAACACAGTCCAGAGCAAAGAGAATAGATGGGCCCCTGCTTGATTGCTAGTTTCTACTTAGCTGGGTTTCTTTGATCAAATACATGTATTGCAGCCCTGTAGAGGCCCACATTCAGGGTGGGGGGTCTTCCCACCTCAATTAACAGTTAAGATGATCCTTCATAAACACGCTCACAGGCCAAATCCATCTAGATAATTCCTCAGTTCAAACACTCTGGGTGAGTCTAGATTGTGTCAAGTTGACAGTTAACACTAAAGTGAGAGAACCACAAATACCTCAGTGATGGGAAGACAGACAGTTCTTCTGTGGGTCGGCACACAGAAGGTGTCTGTCAAGTGTGCACTGATCTCATGAGTGGTGATGAAGCATAAAGGACAGAAGATGTAAGTTATGATGTTTGTCTTGGTTATCTGAGGCCAGAATCAATTCCTACCTCCCTGCACCGGGCCACATCTGAGGACCCTGGACTGTTGGGCATTGAGTCTCTGTGTCCGTTGATAGTGGGCTGTAGAGTCTGAGAGTCTGAGCCCATTCACCAAATCTGACTAGCTTCAGGGGAGCCTTGTTCTTCTCACCTGTGAGATGGAGATGGACAACAGTGGTACCTAGGGATGCTGTGAGGACAAAGGAAGGCATGGCAGATAAATCAGCTGGCATATAATAGATGTTCCATATAAAGGAAGCTAAAAACTAAATTGTGGACTTGAAAGCCCAAGGTAAGAGCCAGGCAGTGAAGTAACATGAAGGGCAGGCCATTCACTTATTCACTCAGTCACTTGCTCATTTCTTTACCATCTACTCATTGAACTAGTGCTTTTCACCTACCCTTGTGGTGCCCACTAGAATGTTCTTCTTGATCCCTAACTTGCGTCTGGGACACAGACAGGCCCAGCTGTGGTGCACTGCAGTTCATTCTTGCCAAATTCCCCACAATGTCCCATTTCCCGTAGGCCACTCCCACCCCGTCACTCAGTGAAATGGGTCCACTCAGGCCGACTCAGTCCTGATTGTACCTGTTACTTTGTCTTTCTGGGGCACTGACCAGAGTCCCTGAGGCTGGAGTCCCTGAGAACTACACCTGGCTGACAACACCCTGCCTCACCTTTCTGCACTTTCCTCCTTTACAGGGGTCATAGCTCTCCCCAGGAGTTGGTCTCCCTCCTCGCTCTCTAATAAATCCCATGCTATTTCATTCTGCCCTGGGTCTGTTTTTTGGAAAGGGTGGCTGAGCATGTAAAAGGTGTCAGCCAGCAAGCCTGATAGCCTGAGTTCGATCCTCAGGACTCACATGGTGAAATGAGAAAACTGACTCCCACTGGTTTGTCCTCTGACTTCCACCTACACAATGTAGTACAAAGCATGTGTATGCGCGCACACACACACACATATACAATATGAAAATAAATGTATTTAAAAATAATAGGAAAATACAGAATAGCCCAATTTACAATTTAATTAACACAGTTACAGAATGGGCTGGAAATGCATCAGAGAACCAAGGTCAGGTCATTGCTGTCCTGGAGCCTGCTTGGAGACATATACAATGGATCGTGTCAGACTATAAAGCAGGGCACAAGGAAAAATAAAAAGGAATGGTGCTGTGATAGATAGATGAGGGCACCCAAGGCGTAGCCTGAGGCCTCAGATCCGGATGACAGAAAAGCAGTAGCCATGCAAAGATCTGGAGCAGCAGAGGTGTGCTCAGAGCGTTGAAGGAATAGAGCTATCACCTCCTTCGAAAGCTGTGCTTGACATCTTGGCATAAGCTGAGTTTACGCTAGGGAACTTTAGAACAGCAGTTCTTAACTTGTGGGTTGTGACCCCTTTAGGGGTTGAAGGACCTTTTTACAGGGATCGCCTAAGCCCATTGGAAAGCGGATATTTCCTGATTCCTACCAGTAGTAGAATTACAGGTATAAAGTAGCAATGAAAATAATTTTATGGTTGGGGGGGGTCACCACATCATGAGGAAGAGTGTGTTAAAGGGTCTTGGCACTAGAAAGGTTGAAAACCACTGCTATAGAATGTCAGGCATGAAGATTCATGAATAATTCATGAACACACTGAATACATTGCATACATAGTTTGCACCGAGCATGAACACTCACAGAATGTTCTGTAAAGAACTGTGTGCCATGTCAAAAGCATTTCATTCACTCAGGGAGCATGCTGTACTCTCTAGCATTTCAGAGAGCACATCTTGGAGACTTGTCTCTCAACATTTCCCAGAATGCACAGAACCAGGGGTGAGGTATCCTCTAGCAAGTGGGCACTGGTGGTTACCAGCTGTGACAAGTGGACAAGGAGGCATTGGGGGTGGGTGCAAAGCAGGGAGACCTGATTATTCCTCTTGAACAGTTTGAGGAGTTAGGATGAGAAAGTAAGGTTGGGCCTGATGAGTATGAGTGGCAAGAGATAGGTTTGGTCCTGTGGATGCAGGCAGAGAGGAGGTCTGAGATCCAGCCTAGGAAATGGCACGATTGCACCTGTGCCCCTTTAGCATCCAGAAAAGATGACTACGAATACAGAAAAACAGAACTGATGTTGCCAGGGCTGGGGATGGACAGATGATGAGGAACTTCTAATGGGGATGGGGATTCCTTTCAGGGTGATAAACATGTTTTGAAAGAAGCACACGGGATGGTCATAGAATATTCTGCAATCACATATAAATTTCACCTTGGTCAACAAATGAAGCCAGCCATGACTGACATAGTCCCCCACTCCACACTGGCCTGAGGGTCCTACTGGATCACTACCTCCAAATCCACCTTTCCTGGTCCCTTCAGTCACCATGGTCATGATTGCCAGCCTTTTCTTTCTTAGATCTTCTTATACTCACCAAGGCCTCATGTCACTCTCCTCTCTGCTTAGAGCATGCTTCCAGCAGGTGCAGCCCTCATCCTGATTTGATTCCAATATTCCTCAGATGTGGCCAAGAGGAAAAGCTTGCCATGGCCATCGTACCTAAAGCCTAGCCATTTCCCATCTGTCTCTGTTTCTTTTTGAACTTTCCTTTGTGGATGCCATCCCTATTGTCACTTGGACTGTGTTATTATTTTGTGACTTTACAGCTCTCTCACTAAACACTGGCCCTCTTGATGCCTGAGCTGCTCCTACTTATACATTCAGGATATAAAATGGGCTTCCTAGACCATGAACTCATCCTTGGATGAAGGGACAGGGGAGCGGAGCCTCTAGGTAAATTGATGTGCTATTTCCTAACACCATGCTCAAGGTATGGAATACGTTCAATCAATGCATGTTAAGTCTTGGACAGTGGCATGAGGGCTGGCTTCTCTGGAGATCTGGAAGATGGTTGAAGGGGTGTTGCTTGGGGAATGAATGAAAGAAGTCAGGATCTTGGGGGAGAAGCTGAAGGAAGGAAGCTTAGAGTTTTCAGGAGACAGTAGGATGGCCATGGCAGTGGTCCACAAAGAGGCTGTGCTGGACCAAGCATATGAGTGGTATGAGACAGCCAGACATGTAAAAGCTAGCTGCAGAGATGTCCAGGGAACTCTCTTGCTCTGGCTTCATGAGCTCTTGCCCAGCAGAAGAAGGGCCTGGTCCAGACTTGGCAAGGATGCCAAACTCGATCCTAAAATAGCGAGGCTGCTCTTCCTATGTGACAAACAGCCACCATATCATTTCAAAGCACTATGGGTCAAGCAACAACCCACAGTGGAAACTGGACTTGGTAATACACTGATCCTATTTACACACTAGAGATAATTGAAGTCCAGATCTCAAACAAGGCCATGCTTCCCACTTTAGTTACTCTGCATAGACACTCCCTTTCAGAGCCAAACAAAACCCAAAACAAAAGACCAGACCAGCATGTAGTTAACATTTCCTTCCATGGCTGAGATCCTGTTAAAATTCCCATATCCATTTACACATTTCTCCTATTTTAAGTCATGTCTATCAAAACTACTGAGACCAACATATACAATCCATATGGTTTCTAAAACACATTAAATATGGAAGCTTTTCCTCCAGGTCTTAGATTGGCCTCAAAAGACTGTAAGGTGCCTTGCTTCCCCCTTGCTTGTTTGTTTCCATCTGTGAGTAATTTGCAGAAACCTTAGAGATTGGGTTGGCCATGTCTAAACTTGTAATAAGTTCGCTGTCTGGATCCCTCTTGCTCCACTCTCATTCACCAAGAACAAATTTCTCAGGCAATTCCCAGGGAAAGCATTCGGAGAAACTATTTGTCCCCAGCTTGCAGATTTCCTCAGCTTGGTCTGGCAGAGCCAAATGCGGAAATCTGTTCAGCAATTACTCTATTAAGCTCAATATCTGTGAAAAATAATTATCATATTTGACACTGGTATAAAATGCCAACATTCTAAATAAAAAGAGCTGAAGGGTTACCAGATTCAAATTCCCAGAACCGCCTGAGTGCTTTTAGTAATTTGAAAATTTCAGTCAACATATTGTTGTACTGAAAAAAAAAAAAAAGAAATGTACTGAGTGTTTCAATTAAGGTTTTTCTTTTTCTAGCTATTTTTTAATGCAAGCTAAATGACAGAAAAACTTGTAATGATTTCCTTATATAGTTTAGATTTCTTACCCCAAACTCTCTTCTGGTAAGTAATAAAATAACAAAACAATAGTTTGTATACTGAAATGACCCTTTCACCCTTTAAAACAGACCATGTAGTGGTGTGACTCACTATTGTAACCAGAAAATGTCACTTACCAAAAATACTTTCCCCATGAGAGCTGTGCTAGGGGCAGAAAACACACCCCTCAGATAAACCTTTATGAGGGACCTCTTTGTTCGGGGAACGTGGATTGAGTGTTGGGAACAGGCAAATGTCAACCAGAACCAATCCTTGTGAATAAGCTAACTGAGGCGTGGGTGTGCAGGCACGCCAGCTATGTGTATGTGAGAAAACCTCAATAGTAGGGAGAGTGAGTTCTTACGTACTGTTTTCTGTCATCCCTGCTCTGGCATCACAGGATAATCTTACAGACTTCAAGAGAGAAAGGCTCTCATTACCTCTGGTTCTCAGATGAAAAAACTAGAGCATAGAGAGGCTACATAATTTGCCCATAGCCACAAGCTCACAAGGGGGAGCTGAGATTTGTACGGAAGCAGTGGGGCCATATTATTTGAATTTTAGCCACAAAGTCTTAGCTGGCTGAGCCAACAGCTGCATGAAAGGAATCAAAACTGCACCGACAGCACTGAGTCCCCAAAACCATGCTGTTCTTCATCTGTACCATAGGGAGAAGCAGGGCCACATAGCTACCAAGTCACAGTGAAGCTGTCAGATGCACGTTTGCTCCAGGCACACACACCCATGCTTACAGGCACACATACTCACACTAGCCTGGCAGTCCCCAGTGTCCCAACCTCAGGCACCTCACTATGTTGTTTAGTCACAGGTGAGCCCAAGGACTAGCCTGTTCTTGGGGTTAGAATCACAAGATCAAGTATGACTCATGGTCTTTAAGATGCCATGTCA